>VDFB02281492.1:129350259-130069109 GCA_007258455.2 Sequoia sempervirens
AAATCTTTTCACTCGCTCTGATACCAACTGATAGGGACAGGGTTGGATTGAATCAATCACTGACTCAATGCTCCGGGTCTCACCTTTGATAACCCTTGGTGTCACTTCCTCCACCACTCAACCTATAGGTCCTAGGCCACCTAGGCACCCCTGGTTTCTTTGCCAACCCTGCTATCAATTCAAGTTCTTAAACCAAGCCAAACTTGGTGCTCTTCCTCTCATGCTATTTCTAGCCCTTAATACTCTTAAAGACTAGCTCACCTCCAAATTCTTTCAAATCTTGTTGTAGGGGTGTGAAAAGCTTCCATGGCTTCAAAATCATCTGACAAAGGCTCCTAATCAACCTCCATTCACTAGCTCTCCATCGCTTTCAAGAAAATGCTTTTCTTGGGTTTGAAAGGCTAGTAGCCTTGAGCCCCAATTAGGTCGCTGAACAGGGGAAAAATGCTTCTTCTTCCTAAACCCACCAAGCAACCTAGTTCTTTGCTTAGGAAACGTATTTCACTTGCCCTCACCTCCAAGATTCCTATGGTTTCAAGACTGCTCAAGCTGTATGCTGTCCAGACACCAAAATGGGCAAGAAGCTAGGGTTTCCTTAGCTTTCTCAGGCTGATTCAAAACTGGTGAAAAGTTCTTCATTCAAATGGATTGTTAAAGGCTCTTCCTTGGCACCATGTAGAGCCAAGACACTCCCCTAAATCCTCAAAAAATAATTTCTTAAAAAACTTCACTCCCCTGCAAATTATTCATGCTTGTCCTCAAGCCTTTCCTAGCCGGGTTCACACTGTCTCGCCTAGGGTAAGGCCTTGAGCATGGTTCCAGAACTTCCAAAGATTCCTACTGCTAAAATATGTACACTAATGGAGTTTATCCACCTTCCCAATGTCTCCATACTTCTTGGTACGGTGGGAGTGCGGGCTAAAACTCCATTTTTATCACAATTACCAGTCAAAACCAAAACAGAAATAACACAGAATTTACAATACAAAATGAAAGTGATGGGATTACTAACTAATGAATCAGAAAGTGCTTCAAAAAGCTTCACTACATACTATTTAATCCAACAAAAACTTTACTCAATCATTTATCTGCTGTTCCAAGAACAAGAACAGGAAAAACTAGAAAATTTTAACAAGAACACTGTTTTTCTTCCACTCCTGAAAGTACAGTCCGTACAATCAAGCTTCCAACCCTCAAAAAAGTCGAGAGTGATCTTTAAATAATCTTGGAAAGCAGTTAGGTCTCTTGGGTCGAGGCTTAGATGACCTAACAATGCACTTTTTAAAACCCCGTGTGTTTTCCAGCACTTAGGCAATTTTCACAAATTAACCAAAATGAAGAGTTAAAACTACTTAACTCTTGTTAACCTCCTTCCAACTAATCAAAACCATTCCTAGGTCACCACTAATGGTCAACATGACCTTATCAAAAACAACAAAAAGGATTTTAAAACAAAACTTCAAAATAAGCTTGCACTTTGGCACTTTGCCGTGTGCTCCGCACCAATCATCCACTCTAATCATTTTGCATAGTTGATCTTGCATCTAGCTACATAAAAAGCCATCTAAGGAGCACACAAAATGATCTAAATCAAGGGCCAACCAAGGAGTCTTCAACAACAAGGAAGGTATAATCAATTTGCATCTTTATTTCATCTATTTTCCTTGTTTTATCACTCTTTAGGCTAATCATTGAAGTGTTCTTAGTGTTTTTCCACTTGCATTTTTAGTTATTTTGCATATTAGAATAGGGAAAAATTCCAAGATACAATATTAACCAATGATAATGATAAATGTTGAAAGATAAATGATACCTATGCTTGATAATGATAATGATAAATGATTGATAATGCTTGATAATGCTTGATAATGCTTGAACACTTGAATACTTGATAGTGATAAGAGTGCTAGAGAGATTTTTGATAATAAAAGTGCTAAGGGATATGAATGTTAATGAAAGCTTCTTATTTATATGCTTCACTTAATATTTGATCAATGGTGGAGATTAATTTGCAAGATCAATGGATAGGAAAATTCAAGATAGGGAAAAACCAAAAATTTAAATTTGATGGAGGGGAAGCTTAGAATAAATAAATAAATAAATAAATTTAATTCAAAATGATAGTTGGAGAAATAGATAAATATTAATTTATTCACTTTAGAAGAACATATGCAATTTAAATAAATTATTTTTAATTTATTTGAAAAAGGAGTGTTAGCTAATTGAATAATTTTTAAAATTTTTTTAATTATATATAGGAAAATATTTAATTTAAATCATTTTTTTTAATTTATCTAAAAGATGAGTGTTAGCTAATTAAATAATTTTTGAAAATTATTTAATTATAGAGGACCAAAGATAAATTTAAATTTAATTTTAATTAATCTTAGAGGGAAAATGATAAGAGATGAATTAATTAAATGTAGAGGAGGGGGACCAACTGCTCAGGACCCCAAGTCATGGGAGGGTCTAGAACAATGAGCTGCCCTAATCTACCTCATGCTAAGGGATTTTCTACGATAGGTTTGATGTTTTAAGAGGGTGAAAAGGAAGGGAAATTGGTCTACCTCTCTCCTCCTATCAATCTGAGAGGTTTAGGAAGTTAGGTGAGAAAATTCCTAAGTTTGGACTACAACTTAGATAGCTCTTTACCAAAGCACTCCAGTGCAAAAGATGGATAACAACATGGTGCACAGACATCCCAATCGAGGATTGGCATCTGTATAGACAAAAGTGTCAAGTACAACTGAAACTTGGAAAGAACTTACTAACGACTTGACTAGTATAATTTGATATGATGAAAAAAAATAGAAAATAGCTAAATGAATGAAAGAAGAAGAAGAATATAATTCAATGATGCTAACTTAGATTTTGACGAGAGAAAAGGCAGTAGATATCCAACTTATGGTCAATCTAGCCTCCTGCAAGCTCCACATGAATTAAATACCTACACACAATAAAATGAGAAAAAATGTTGGGCTATTTCGGGGCTTGTTGTAGTCAAACCCCTATTTTATTGTTCTTAGGTCTCCATGGATAGCCAGAATAGAAATGATAGAGAAAGTATGATAAATAAGTTTGTAGAATTGAGTGTGATCAAGAAAATGTGAAGAATATCAAGAGAGATTCAACAAGATCCATTGAATGAATGAGATAGTGTTTTGAAGATGAAAGGGAAGCCAAAGGATTCATTTGAGGTTGGTTGAAGGGGAATAGGCGTTATGCTTCATCAACAATGGAGAAGTGTAACACCTCTATAGATTCTAGAGGTGGGAATCTTGTCAAGATGACAATGCACCATGAAGACGTCAATGTGCCACACTCACATCCTTGATACAAATTCCCCCACTGACATTATAGACAACTGCCAAATGGATGGAGAGTGGATGGAGGATGTGGAATAACATCATTGGGCTTGATTTTTATAAGGTAAGGGGTGTGAATGCAGAATTTGCAAGGGGTGAAGATTCATTCCATTACATTTTCCCCTCCCTTTAGCAAGCATAAGTGTCAGTGAATGCATGATAAAGTAGAGAAAAAGTTGAGAAATGTATACCTGAACCATTGAGGAAGTAGACCACAATTTTACACACATGAATGCTCAGGAAGAGGAGATGCCTCCATAGGTAATCGGTCCTAAGTAGAGTTTAACAAAATGTGCCATAGGCCCATGGACCTATGGAAAGGTGAACAAAAGGCTCTGCAAATGCTCGGTCCTATAGAGTTGAACGAAGAGATCCTAGAAGATAAAAGTGCTTTACAAGTCCTTAGACTTGCAAAGGAGGCACCCCAGGTGCTTGGTCTTGAGGGAAGCCTAATGTGAGAGGGTCTACAGAGTCTAATGGGACCTTACAGGTGCTTAGTCCTACAAGGAAATCTCAAGGTCCTCGGATTTCCAAGCTTGATTGAAAAAGTAGCTTCATAGGTCATGCAAAGCAACATGTTAATATGTAGAAAAAACATGTTATATAGAAAAAAGCCATATAGGTAGACACATAGTCATGTAGGAAATAAAAAACTGAAGGAGAAGCTTTCAAACGGGTCCACTTAATGGATGCTCTATTTGAAAATTGATAACATTTGGGTATGTGCAGGATCATGACAGGCCAAAAAGTGGCAATATGATGGGTATGTGGCTGACGACCTTTTTTTTACCCAAAATTGATGAAATGGAAAGGGTTTTTAAAGGAGATTATGAGATTTCCACCAATATAAATTATGCTTTACTTTGAATTTAATAATTAATTATTATTCATTTTCTATTCAAGTTATGACTAAAGTCCTAATTGATAGACTGATTGAAAAACATCTATAGCTTTCAAACAGTATCACATTTTTTGAATCCAAAACATGTGTCACATTCTATGCTTTGCATACTATAGGATTAAAAAAATAAATTGAATTTCATGAAGTTTTGACCAAGTTAAGGTGGTTAGACATACAAGTTTTTAATATTTTTTAAAAGTTCTAATATAAAAATCATAATTAATTATTCACTTGGAAAAAAATTACAAAAAAATATGCATCACATCTGGACATGAGTCCTCTACTTATATCTAAAATATTGTAAAAAATAATTATCATTTTATTGTGATTAGGGTGGGCAGACAAACACCTACTTCTTATTTTTTCTCTGAAATTTAAGTACCACTACATTGAAATTTCAAATTTTCACCAAATAGATTTTTTTTTTACAAACCTAGTAGTTTAGAAACTACATTCAATTTTCTAAAAATTCTATTCTTACATATTTTTGAAATAATATAGATAACTTATTCAAATTTTTACATCAAGTTGCCTAACTCTAATTTTTCTAATTTTTTTGCCACTTAATGGGCCTATTTTTTCCATGATGATCCTGCACATACCCAATTTTTACCAATGATTCTAGCATCAAGGAATCCTTTTGAAAGATTTCTTTCATCAAGGAATTTGAAAAAGCACTCCCTTCTCGAAGGCAAGTTTTCAAATTCTATCTTACGAATCTGTGATGAAAGAAAGATTATACTAGGGATCCTTGTTGGAGAATGTGATTTTTGAAAAATAAAGGATTTTTAGTGAGGGATTCATTGGGCACTGAATACACCTTTTTAAAAATTTAAGCAGTATGATAGCCGCCCCTTAGGATGGTGCATGATACACAAAGGCACATGACATCCCAAGAAGAAAAAAGAAAGAATAAAAGTGATGGTGTGGTCTATGAAACATGATGAGATGTAACTGGTTATGGTAATGTTGTCACACACGCAATGGACAACACATTTGCACCACAACATCACAAAACAAGTGAAGAAGAGAGAAATATAAAAATAAAGTGTTGGTTCTCTAAATTGATAGATCCACTAAATCCTAGATGTAAGCCACACTTCAAGATCGAACCTAATGTGGGATTTGGACAACTGACAGGAAATGAGATTGAAATTCATTTCCCCTACACTTCAGGCTATGTAGGACCTAGGGGGTGACCCTTTAGTAACATCTAAAAATTCAAACACACACTAAATAGGATATTGCTTAACAGATGATGCTCTCACAAGAATATGCTGAGGAACATAAAATATCACTCAACATTGGCTAAGACATTGGGTGAATTTCATTAATCAGAATGGAGAACATGGAAGATACAAATACTCATAAAACAAAATTGAAAGGTTTGAATTGATTAATAATTTGGGACCAAACTAGAAACAAAAGATGCATAAAGATTCACCAATGCCAAGAAGAGGGCTACAAAGTCATATAACCAACACTTCATCCTAAAGTGTTAAACATGTTTTGAAGATCTTTGAAAATGTTGTTACATTATGACAACAAGACCATTGAAGCTTTATCATATGATCATTCTTAGAAATCCACATAGAAACATAACACTCTTGTTACATATTTTGAAGCAATTACTCCATTCTTTGAACAATAGGCAATAAAAAATGTAGTTGACATTCATTAAAGAAATTACATCATTCTCTGAACATAAAGAAATAACAATTGCAACTCAAATGCAACAAATGTGCATGAAAAACCCAGATAATCTTTGATTATTGAATTCAAAAGAGTATTACATTTCAGCCATGGAGACAATCACATAATAAAATATAAAGATGAAGCTCAATTCAGAACACAATAACACTTTATATTAGTGACTAATAGTCATACTTCACCCTAGCTTTACAATTTAACTAGAGCTTCTATCTGCCTTGCAGAACTTTTAGAAAATGGAACCCCTTACAATGAGAAGAGAAGAGAAGAGAAGATAAAGAAGAAGAAACAACCCTAAAATGCATCCACAGTTGACAACTAGCAGCTTGATCTCCATCTGATCTTTAATAGGAAAAAGCCTCTCTCTTCTCTCTTCCTTTGCAGTAACAACTTTGCCTTTGCTCTTTACTCACTCTTGATTCTTCAACAGCCAATTCACCTTCCATGAAAAATCAACACTATTTTTACCCCTGTAGTTGAGAAAAACATCTGCTCCATGAAAGCCTTTTAATTTTCTCCCTTTTATTTAGTTTTGTACAAAAACTCCCAGCAAAAGAGACCTTTGTTTATGAAGCGAATAATAAATTCACTTTACCCATGCTCTTCACTTTTCATCCTCAATTAAAATATTTGTTTTTTAAATATTTGAGGGCTTTTAATATTACATTATCAGGAAAAAATAATTTTACCCAAGTCCCTCTTTACATTTTATATCCAAGCAAATGTCCCAAAATCTTCCCGTGCCTCCACTCACATTTCATATTTAAAATATTTTACCTTTTCACTATTGCCTGTTAAAAATGAAAACCCCATAATTATCGGGCAACATTTAGCATTAAAATTTTAATGCTTTGGCCTTTGAAATATTTTCTTAAGAAAACCAAGAATTTATCACCCAACAAGATGCAATTTTTAAATTTTTAATATTGGCCAAGTTTTTAATGTTTAAATATTTTATCGGGCTTATACAAATCTTTTCCATCCCCTTCATTCCTTCACGAGACCCACCAAACCTTTCTCTTCAGTAGCTCATTGTGCATTGTGGGTTTAATCTAGAGACTGGAGATGGAACTCATGATGAGCAATGATGGGCACACAAACTTAACCATTGGGCATCCCTAGTTTTCTTCTCCCCTTCCACTTCAAACTGGTAATGGGCAATATGCTGTGAGAATAATTTGGTTGGTTCAAAAAAAATTTATTAACAAATAAAAACTTATCCTTCACGTGAGCACTTGGGGTACTATGTGGGCCATATTTTGAGGAAAGAACAACCAATAACATCCCATTGCTACCCCACAAGCCATCACTGGTTTGTTTTTATCCACCCTCTCCAAAGTAGCGTCTTGCGATGGAGAGTGCCAAAAAATTTCAAAACTATGGAAAAAGTTTCAAACCTTCCCTTTGCTGGTGAACATTAAATGAACCTGTCCAAAATGGAGTACCATTGTTGGGAAATATTGCATCGCTTATTTCCTCCATTTTCATTCAGAATTGGCAATGGGCGGTGAGTTTTGTCATGCAGCCATGAAAGCCATGAAAATGACCTCTAGACCAATTAGAAGTAAGAATTAAACTTGCTTGTCCTCCAAAACATTTGAAATGATTTTTATGTTTTCCCTAAATGCCCCTTTATATTTGCAAAAAATTTAAAATATTAACACTTGAAACTTTAGAAAAATTTGTGACTTCTAATTATGCCTTCAGGCTATTTGGAGAAAATTGATTGCATAGAAATAGGGACACCTAGAACCATGAATTTTTGCACAAGATCGTCATCAATTATTTACAAAAAACCCATTTCCTCAAAATTTTCCCAACCTTTAAAATTCAAGTACCTCCTTTGTAAACTAGTCCTCGGGTCATGTTCGCCGCAACAAAAGTTCATTAAAATAATGTATCAAATGACCTCCGTTCTTGATGAAAATGGAGCTTTAGAGGTTTTAGACCAAGAAATGAAATGGGTTGTCCTTATATTTGCAAAATTTAACACTTTCCATAACATCATTTTTGGCCTTGTTGTAATCAAAAAATGATTAAATAACCCATTAGAACTTATCCTAGAAGCCTGAAATTGAGTAGGCATGTATACATTTGACCCAAGAATGTAGTACTATAGATTTCTTAGTATAAGGGATCCCAAGGTGAAAGATATTAATCAAAAAATTTGCTCACTCAGGCATTTCTACAACTGTATCTATTCAAAACCAATGAAAGCTCACCAAGTCACCTATTTGAAAAAATATCAAACCATCTTCTAGGGGGCTGCCAATGGAAACACAAGCTCATTTAGATACACTGAGTATATGTGAAAAGGGTATTTTCTTCAATCATCGTTCTTTGCAAAATATTAGGGGTCAAAGTTGACCACCTTGAAACATTGTTAGAAATGCAGATGTAAAATTAAACAAACTGCATCTGCTTTTGATCTCGAAAAAATAGCAAATCAGATCATGAGGTTCTAAAACCAAACTAGGGAGAATATGAATATGGGGAGAATGGAGAGCAACAATCCATTCATCATGACAATCATATAGTTGCAAAATATAAGCTCAAATGGGAGGCCACTTCATAAAACTAAGAGTTCACAAAATCTTAGAAAAGTTTCAAAACCCTCTAGCTTCGCTTTTCAAAACACTATCAAAACACATTATTGGGAGCTAAAAACTAACATGCATGTTCATATATGTCACATGAGTGTGTCTACCTAGGGGTTTGGCTTGAAAATCAACAAGCTCCAAATTATGATCCTCCAAAGTAGGTCACTTGGGTAGATTTTTCAGAGGCACTTTTGAGTGTAAAAAGGAAAAATTTTCAATATGGGCACTGTGAATTTGAAATTCACCATGCTCCCTTCAGGTTTTATTTTTGGCTAAGTACTGTCCCATGCCTTCAACACTTTTTCATCGGCCCCCTTTTTTGGTTGTCACTGCGACTTTTGCCACGTGTCTACTCATCGCACTTCAAAGGAATTTTCTCCTCGTTCTATCAGCCCCCGAAATGCTCCCATGTGTCATCACTGCGAGTGATTTTGATCACTTTCTTTCGTGTCTACAGTAAGCATATGCTTGCTACGTGTCCTCTCTGCGCAAGCTTTTGGCGAAGGAAGGAAATATCAACTGCGGGCTGCCAGGTGCTTCCACGCATCTCTTTAGTGCACACTTCTTCAACGCAAGGGATGAAGTAGACTATGAGCTACAGGATGCTGCAACATTTTATAACCTCTTATCCTGAAGGGTGACACTTGTCTGCACGAGACTTTGTTGTACCACTACCATCAATCATAGGGGATACACCTAAATTGGGGGAGACCAAATGTTGTGTCTCAAATATTTTCTGTTACAATGGCTGAGGGAAATAATTGCCTCTACATCATTGCTTTGATTTTGAATCTTTTCAGTTGTTGCTTTCCAAGCAATAGAAGGCTTGTTATAAATATTGCTCTTTGCTTCAGGGGAAGGGTTCCTAGTTCTACGGTTCCATTTCAAGGGTTCCAATATTTTAGGTTACAAGTTTGGAGATCGTATACTATTTCACCAGTTTTTTAGAATCATAGGATTTTTGGAGAGACTAGGCCTTTGTATTTTTTAGATTATTGCAAGAACTCATAGACTGTGCCATTGTTTGGCCTCTCTGTTTCTCATGGTATTGATAAAATCTATGTTGTGCCATTATTGTTTCAATGGTTTATTTGTTGTACCTCTATAATTTGAATGCAAGTTTGTTGGTTTAGATCATGTCTTCTAACTATTTTTAGTAAATGCGTGTGATTATTATTTTATGTCACTGAATGAATTGTTTATTGTTGCAATCCTTATTTTTTGTTATTCTAGGACATGGTTAATTGCTAAGTAGACCCTTAGACTATATCCAAAAGATAGGTTTATCGTGCCTTTCATATAAATTATGGCATATCACATTAGTCAGATTCTTTATTTTATATTTGATTTTGTTTCCCATTTCAAAACCCCATTCATAGAAGAAGTCAGCTTCTTTAAAAATCCAGAGGTCACTTAGTTTAGCGCAATAGGTCCCCCATAAACTGAGTTTCCCACAAAGGGTTGTTACCTTGCCAATTTTTGGCATCAACAATTTTTTTTTCCTGGCATGCTTGGTGGGACTGAGCTTAATGAATCAAATTTTCAGAGGGGTGAATGAGCCATCAACCTATTACTAGGTCCTAAACAACAAATAATCCTAATTTATTAGTACCACCATTAGGGACAGTACAACTCGTGACCCAATTAGTAAACATTTCACTTCCAACGTTCCACTTCCTCCTCCCTTTCCACTTGCCATGTTGCCTGCCGCTAACAGAAATTATGTGGCATGAGATGCTAGAAGTCCTCTTGTTGCACTAGTAGCACCTATTGTTTGGACCACTATCCTAGTTTCCGCCCTAAAGTCCATACCTAAATTCACTGGACGGGTATGTGCAAGATCATGATGGGCCAAAAAGTGGTGATATATGGGTATGAGTAGGGTATGTGGCTGATGAATTTTTTTATCCAAAATTAATGAAATGAAAAGGGTTTTTAAAAGAGATTCTCAGCTTTCCACCAATATAAATTATGCTTTACTTTGAATTTAATAAATAATTATTGATTTTCTATTTAAATTATGACTAAATTCTTGATTGATAGGCTGACTGAAAAACATCTATAGATTTCAAACGATATCACATTTTTTGAATCCAAAATATGTGTCACATTCTATGCTTCGCATACTATAGGATTAAAAAAAATGAATTTCATGATGTTTTAACCAAGTTAAGGTGGTCAGACATACGAGATTTTATATTTTTTTAAAAGTTGTAATAAAAAATTCATAATTGGGTATGTGTAGGATCATGATGGGCCAAAAACTGGCAATATGTAACTGATTTGATGGCCCATGTGGTTGACGACCTTTTTTTTACCCAAAACTGATAAAATGAAAAGGGTTTTTAAAGGATATTCTTAGCTTTCCACCAATATAAATTATTCTTTACTTTGAATTTAATAAATAATTATTATTCATTTTCTATTTGAATTACAACTAAAGTATTAATTGATAGACTGATTGAAAAACATCTATAGCTTTCAAACTGTATCACATTTTTTGAATCTGAAACATGCATCACATTCTATGCTTTGCATACTATAGGATTAAAAAAAAAATAAAAAATTATGAAGTTTTGACCAAGTTAAGGTGGTCAAACATACAATTTTTTATATTTTTTAAAATTTGTAATAAAAATTCATAATTAATTATTTACTTGGAAAAAAATTACAAAAAAATATGCATCACATCGGGACATGAGTGCTCTACTTATATCTTAAATCTTATAAAAAAATATTATCATTTTATTGTGGTTAAAGGGTGGTCAGACAAACACCTACTTCTTATTTTTTCCCTGAAATTTAAGTACTATTGCATTGAAATTTCAAATTTTCACCAAATAAATTTATTTATTTTTAAAATAAACCTAGTAGTTTAGAAACTACATTCAATTTGCTACAGATTCTATTCTTACATATTTTTGAAATAATATAGATAACTTATTCAAATTTTTATGTCAAGTTTCCTAATTTTGATTTTTCTGAATTTGTTGGCACTTAAGGGCCTATTTTTTCCATGATGATTCTGCACATACCCAATTAATTATTTACTTGGAAAAAAATTACAAAAAAATATGCATCACATCGGGACATGTGTCATGTACTTATATCTAAAATCTTATAAAAAAATATTATCATTTTATTATGGTTAAGGTGGTCAGACAGACACCTACTTCTTATTTTTCCCTGAAATTTAAGTACTACTGCATTGAAATTTCAAATTTTCACCAAATAGATTTAAAAATAAATAAATAAACCTAGTAGTTTAGAAACTACATTCAATTTACTATATATTCTATTCTTACATATTTTTGAAATAATATAGATAAGTTATTCAAATTTTTATGTCAAGTTTCCTAACTTTGATTTTTCTAAAATTTTTTCCACTTAAGGGCCTATTTTTCTGTGATGATCCTGCACATACCTAGAGATGGCTCAAGAACATCATCCAAACATTTGCAATATGTTGTGGATGTATGCCTAGTACATGGAGTTACAACCCAAAATGTGGCATTAAGGTTGCTTGCCACCTCTTTGAGGGGAAAGGCACTAGATTGGTACTAAACATTACAAGAAAATACTATCAGTACCTAGGATGAGCTTGGGGAGCCTTTCTATCAGAGGTTATTGAATGAAGGAGATCGATCATCGCTAGATTATCAGCTATTGGTCATAAAGTGGGCCTCACACAAAACCATGGCTAACTTCAATGCTCAGTTCCATACAAGCTGACAGAGGATTCAAGTTGATATCTGCCCGCCGCCAAATCTAGCATTCATTTTCTACCTGAAGGCCATCAATCTCGACATCTCAATGATGATCCAGTCTCTAGGTGGAACAACAGTACTGGGCGCATATAGCATCATTGTTAAAGTGGAGAACAATTTGATAGATGTCGGGAAGTTTCCACCTTGGCCCATCATCCCCATGTTTCTAGAAATGTCGATTCCTACTCAAGAGATGCTTTCTACCAGTGCACCGGCTCCTCCCCAATCCATATACAAATATCTTAGTGCACCCCAAAATGTTGCCTCTACATCCGGCTCTTCAAAGGAGGAGATGAGAGAATTCAAGGAGATGTTATAGACTATTGTCAATGAGATAACCATTATCAAGTGCAACCAAGCCATACCTTTGAAGCCTTCCTATCAGAATTATCAAGGCGAAAGATCCTCTTATCAAAAAAACCAGTTCCAAGGAGGTGCTCAAACAAATCTGTAGGCACAAACAACAAATCAAATAGTATCGATACCCACTTCGCTATAGAGTGGTAACCTAAGTTCGAATAGAGAGCTGACTGTAGGAAAAAAAAACTTAGTGGATAACACCAATCCCTGGTGCTTCCCTTGCAATGATTCACATATGCCTTGAAATTTCCTATGTGGAAATCTACAACAAAAGGTGGTAGAGCATTGTAGCCAAGCTATGACATCAAACCCCAGAAGCTATGTGTATACCTCTTCGCAAATGGACAATGCGGTGTTGACCACACAAATTCAAGGGATGTCACTAGAGAAAGAAGAGGACATCGCTCCCAACCACACACTCTTCTCATGGATGGAAGATGAAGAAGCGATGTTTTCCAATGATACATCCGCATCTAAAACATCACAAGTATAATCCAACTACAACACTCACTCAAAGAGGAGATTTACAGTTGAACCAGTTGTCCCACAACTAGTTAGTTCACAACCTAAAGGTACTCTTGACTAGATACCTAGTACCTCCATAGTGATACTGCAATATCAACCATGGAAGGAAATTGTTATAAAAAGAGTGAAGGAGTAGAAACCTCTGAATCTGCCACCCTTCAATGTGGTAGAACAATTGGAGAAATCATCTACTAATGTGTCTCTATGGGATATTCTAGCCATCCCAGAACAAAAGACGCTATTATAGAAGGCTCTTCGGGAGGATGTAAGCGCAACGCCAATGGGACAGTTTCCCAAAGTAAGGGCTATTGAGGAAACATCTTCTGCCAAAGATCTTACAAACAACACAGTGAAAGCTCCTATTGAAGTAAGAGATAAGTAGAAGCCTCAACCATTCTTCTTAACTCTCATTATAGGGGAGAAACTATTACACAATGTCATGATTGATTTCGGTGCTAGCACCACAGTTATGCCTAAACAGATAGTTGAAGCCTTAGGACTCAATTATGAACCCTTAAAAAGAGGAGTGATGCAACTTGATGGAAACAGAGTTGAAAACATAGGTGTCATTAAAGAACTCCCCTTGACTCTATTTGCTTTCCCTAGTATCATAGTGTCGCAAGACACTATGATCATAGATGTTCCACCCATGTTCGACCTTTATCTATCCCGAGAATTTACTTCAAAGGTGGGCAGATATATGTTCCTAGACTAGTCACATTTGATCATTAGAACCAAGCATGGAGCGAAGATGAAGATAGAATCTAAAGCTTTACACTCGGAACATGTAGCCGATGAAGCCATGATTAATTTTAAAGCAGCGCATACCTCTATCACCAAGCAAGAAATGTATTGCGCTGAACTACTAGAAGATGAAAAGGTGACCAAAGACCAAAATGATCAAGAAGATGTTCTCCTAAGTGAACATATAGATACCAACCCCTTCGGCAACTACCATGCTACCGGGCTAGGCACCTATGTCATCTACGATGAAGATAAAGTGCTCCCTAAGGTTTTCAAAGAATCCCAAGGCTATCAAGCCTCAGAACTATGGACGTTGCACTTCGACGGAGCAAGATGCAAGAATGGCGTAGGAGCGGGGATATGTTTAATATCCCCACAAAATGAAAATACGCTGAGGTCATTTTGCTTCCATTTTTCGTGCTCAAACAATGAAGTTGAATATGAAGGACTAGTGCAAGGTATCACCCTTGTGGAACAGATGGGCATTAAACAATTAATGGTGTTATGCGATTCCACACTAGTATTCAATCAAGTTTGAGGTATCTCTACGGCCAAGAATGTCTACATGCAATCCTATAGACACTAAGTTTGGGACTTGATTGAGGGTTTTGAAGCCTTCAACATTCAGACGGTGCCCTGAGAACAGAATTCGGATGTGGATCGCATGACATCAATGGGATCTCAGTTTGACCTTGCATCCGATCTCATTCACAACAAACACTTTGTATGAATAATAGTCTAAATGATGCTTCTAGACAATGGCCAAAGTTGGCAAGTGTTTGATAGTGATGAACACATTACCTCATTCATCCAACATTCAGGAGAGTTTGTTGACCAGCTCCTACCGAAGATTGTTGAAGCCTCTGAAGGAAAAATCATCCAACTGAAATCCAACAAGCTTCCAAAAGGATTAGTCACGCTTGAAAAACTTTTTGATTGTGACGATGCAAGAAATGACAAGTGGAAGTTTGTAACAGACAAAAGTGACTATGCAGACTTGTAGGTTAGAGATGGAAGAAAGCTTAAAGTCGGGAAGGACGTCCTACATTGGGATAAAGAAAGGCTTATTGACTTTTGTGATAAATATGAAGGAGTGGTGGCTTGGTCATACGACGACCTCAAGGGATATGATCTTGATATCATTCAACACACAATAGAGTTAGTGAAAGGTGCAAAGCTTGTCCACCAAAAGCAAAGACTAGTCAATCCCAAGATTGAAGTGCTAATGGTGCAAGAATTAACAAAGCTAATCTAGTCGTGGATTGTTTTCTCAATCAAGCATAGCACTGGGGTATCCAATTTGGTCTCGGTTTGAAAGAAAAATGGAGATATTCGCCTATGTGTGGACTTTGAAGACCTAAACAGAGCATCCCTAAAGGATCATTACTTGCTACCCTCAATGGAGTCAATCATACACATAGTGGCAAGATCTGAGATGTTTTCCCTATTAGATGGATTCTTTGGTTACAATCAGATCTGGGTCAAAGAGGAGGATCAACATGAGACAACATTCACCACTGAGTGGGGAAAATTCACATATGCCAAGATTTCATTTGGCCTCTCCAATGCAGGAGCTACCTTCCAGTGGGCAATGGACATCGCTTTCAGCGAACTAATCAACAAGATTATCTTAATCTATTTGGATGATTTGACGGTGTTCTCCGAGTCCAAGGATGATCATTTTGACCACCTTGATATGGTTTTCAATAAATGCCAAGAGTTTGAGATATCACTGAACCCAAAAAAATGTGTGTTCAGAGTACTACAAGGAAAACTACTAGGTCATGCTATGTCCAAAGAAGGAATTTCAATTGGTCCTGAGCGGGTGAAAGAAATCAAAGAGCTTCCTCTTCTAGTCAACAAGAAAGGTGTTCAATCCTTCTTAGGAAAGGTAAATTTTTTTAGCAAATTTATTTATGATTTTGTAGGAATAATATGGTCGATTACCCTAATGCTGAAAAAGGATTAAATATTCAAATGGAAAAAAGAAGCTAGAGAAGCCTTTGAGAAAGTAAAAAATGCTATCTCCTTTGCTCCTATTTTGGTTAACCCAGACTTATCAAAGGACCTCATAATGTATGTATTCAGTATCAAGTCAAGTATTGCTACTGTCTTAACTTAGAAAGATAACGAGGGCAAGGGGGAATATCCGATAACATTTCACTCCTGGACCTTGAAGGAATATGAAACAAACTACAACTTTGTAGAGAGACAGGCATTTTCCATAGTTAAGGGGCTCAAAAAGTTCTGACACCCAATCTCTTGTAACAAGGTGATTTTCTATGTTGCACATTCTAGTGTGCACGAGTACATTATGGAGGGAGAAATCACTGAGAAAAGAGAAAATTGGATCACCAAGATTCTTGAGTATGACATAGAGGTCAAGCCTACAAAGACTATTTGGGAAAGAGGACTATGTGAATATCTTGTGCACGAGGAAGAAATGGCCCCTAAAGAAGAGTAGTTAGAACTAGTCGTAACAAATGAGTCAAAGTACAAAGGTTATTGGCTGGTAGAAAAAGTAAGGTTCATGCATATAGGAAAGTATCCTCTAGGCCTTCCTTCTCAGAAGAGGAGATTCTACAAGCTGCAAAACAATGAATTCACACTTATCGAAGGGATCCTATTCAAGAGAAATTTCAACAGTGTTCTATTGCACTGTGTTACCATAGAGCAAGCAAGAAGGATCCTTGACACTTACCACAACAGTCCAGCAGGTGGGCATTTTGCGAAAACAACCGCCATCAAAATCATGTGCACGGGGTACTTTTGGCCAACACTATTCAATGATTCCTACTCCTTGTTGAAGACTTGGAAAGAATGTCAATTCTTTGCTAAAAGAAGAAAGAATTCAGCAATGCTTCTCAATCCAATAGTGGTTGATGATCCATTCACACAATGGGGTTTAGACTTCATTGGAATGATCAACCCATCCTCCAGTGTAGGACATAAATGGATCTTAATGGCCACAAACTACTTCACAAGATGGATCAAGGTCGTGCCACTTGTTGGAAATATGTGCCTCAATCCCATAGGTTGAAACCTCTGAAAGGGCCAAGTCAGTGTGACATATTCTATGTCTAGTAAATGAAAAGATTTGTAGCCTTATGTTTTGTATAGGTCACTATGACCTTGCAGAAGTCTTGCCAAATGGTTACACATTGGTGTCTTCGGTGTGACATGTTGTGTTCGGTGTGACCTCTTACCGCATGGAGATCTTTGGCTAATAGGCCATACATATTGTTTATCGGGGAGACCCTTGGCTGAAAGGCTTAGTTCGGGAAGAAGTCTCAGCGATGAAGAAAGGTCTCACCGATGGGGAAAATCTTTGAGTCTTCGCGGTGACACAATGACTTCGATATGAAGTCTCAGTGACTGATGAAGAGTCTCGCCTATGATGAGGGGTCTTCGGTATAACTCTTGGTGAATGGTGGTCTTGGGGTAACTTGGAGATTGCGGTAAGAACTCTCAATGAGAGTGGTAAGTCTCGCCGACTATTCGGTGCTCGATATAACATAAAGATCTCAGAGTAGAGTCTCAGTGATGGACGTTTGTCTTAGCGATGAGGAAGTCTATTGTCAGTATGACTTGGGACCTCAGTAAGAACTCTCAGCGAGGGATGATAGTCTTTCCGACTATTGATGGATTTAGAGTAACATAAGAGATCTCAGTGAAACCTCTTGGCAACAGTTGAATGTCTTAGCAATAGATGGGTGCCGATGGAAATGCTAATGTTTCGGTATGACTTAGGACCTCGGTATGAATTCCTAATGAAAGTGATGAGTCTCACCGACTGGTGGATGCACTCGGATTAACTTGAAGGCTCGGCGTGAGGTCCTAGCTAGAGTGGTATGTCTTTCCGACATAATGACTCTTTGGTGTGACTTAGGATATCGATATGTGGTCTCACCAAAGAGCGATAGTCTTGCCGAAAGGAAAATTGAAGTCAATGCAACGGGTGAACTCGATATAACCTCTTGTTGATTGTAAGGACTCTTGGCAATATCGAATGCTGACTGTGTTGGCATCAGGGAGACATGGTCAGTGTCTCACCGATATGCCAGCATAGCTTGATTTCCTTTTGACCGTTTGACTTTCCTATGTGGCATCTCATGGACCAATCAGAGAAGCCAAATGGGAATCGTTGGAAGACAGTTCGTTGTGGTAGTTTTGAGAGGAAGCTCGATAGAAAAGGGTGACATGGTTATACTCAGAGATTGCAGATGATGTCTGGTGAGATGATTCAAAGGATCGATGGATTGCTATGTGGTTGTATAATCAAAGTGATTTCTATTCTGTAAATATTGTAACTTGAAGGTTCCTATACAAATTTGATCATTGTGAAAGCTGCTAAAATATGACATCAAAAAGATAAGTCTGATATTTGTATGTAATCTCCATTACTGTAATACAAAGTGATTTCTCTTGGTGTGGTGGGTTTTTCTCCCATAAGGGTTTTCCCAAGTAAATGTGGTGTCCATATATGTGTGTGTCAAATACTTTGTTTCTGTTATCTCTTTCATGTGCATCTTAATTAGACTGTAATTGTAAAATTTAAAAGGTATCTTTGCATTCTTCCCTGAGGTTTTGACATTAGGAGAGTTGCTTCCGCATCTAGCTTTCCTTACACCACTCAAGAATGCAACGGAGGAAAAAATAGTGGATTTCCTAGAGGGACTGGTGACGAGATTTGTCGCACCTAAAACTATCATCTTTGACAATGCTAAATCTCTCCTAGGCTCCAAGGTAAGTCAATTTGCACTTACACATGGCATATTCCTTAAAAAATTGTCAAATTACTACCTGTAGGGGAATGGCTTAGTTGAATCAACAAACAAGAATCTTCCCCGAATCCTCAAAAGAATTGGATCAGAATAACAAAGGGAGTGGCATAAAAATCTCTAAGCAACACTCTATACAGACCACATAACTCCAAAGCAAGTCCTCAAGACTTCACCATATGAGCTATTTTATGGAAAAGGGGCATTATTTCCTCTCTCTATGGAGCTTCTGACACTGCAATTGCTAAAGTCCCTTGAAGTAGAACAAAAAAACGCAATGGAGGTGTGGTTAGCCGAGTTGCTAGAAGTACAAGAGAAAAGGGAAAAGTCCCTAATGACCATGTCTAACTACCAGCAAGTGGTTAAAAGGTGGTTTGACAAGAAAATGTGTGACCAAGGCCTAAAGTGCAGAGACTTGGTGCTAAAATATAATGAAAGGGCCACAAAGCTGGGTGAACATGGAAAGTTTGATAGCCTTTGGGAAGGCCCATTCAGAATAATTCAATGCAAAGAACACAATGCATATGAGTTAGAAACTATGGAAAAAGAAGCACTGGGAATTTTGGTTAACAAAATTCACTTGAAAATATTCAATTAAGCTTACTTTCCATACCCATGTATATATGTTTATATGTTTTTTCCCTTCTTTCCTTTTTGTTTTGTTGGCCGGTCTTTTCATTTTCATTCTATGGTCTAAAGCGAAAAGGAACAAGTGACCCATTAATGCTAAGAGTAAGAGAAATAAACTCATAAATAAACAGAGAAAAAATTAAACACCCATATATGCAAAACTAAATTCATATATACATGCTAAATAGGGAAGAAAATAGCCCAGTTGCAGAATTCAAAGGAAGACAACAAAATGGTTATATACAGATATATTTTTATTATATATGCTTTGATATTTTCATTTTCAAAATGGCTCATAGGCCATGCTTGCAAAAGTATATTCTATTTTTCTTCTTATTATATATTTTATGAAAGCCTTTTTCAGGCATGCATACAAAAAGGGACTAATTAGTATGAGATTTTTGAAAGCAAAAAGAAAAAACTCAGGTCTTCAATTCATGGCATGAGTAGCAACAATGGATGCATCAATGGCAGTGTCCACAATATCCTCATCCACAAGGGCATTATCAGCAACAACAACATCATCTAATGGAGTAGAGGAAGGAGGAGGGAACACCAGGTTCCTAAAGTCCGTATACCAGTCAATGTCGTAAAATGACACCATGTTGTAGATGTGGAACAGGAAGTGGCTAGCTTAAGTTACCCTCTGGTGGTGCTCGTCTCACGTCTAGAGGTGAAATCCACTCAAGAATGGCAGCCAAAACATGACCGCGTCTTCCTCTATGAACCTCCTAAGGTTGCTTGCAGTTGGAATTCCTCCACCATATGTAGCATTTGCAACGACCTCACTGAGGCCGTTCAAGTATTTCTTGGGGAAAATTTCCTTCACCAAATGAAGAATCAATGGCTTGGGAATTCCTATATCTAGCATGGAGGTGACAAAATGTGAGCACATGTCGATATTCACTTGATACTTCTCATTGTACTTGAGGCAGTCCCTTCCCAAGACCCATTTAATGGCTATGATGGACAACGAATGTTTATTCTTTGTCATTCTTTTTAAGTTCCCGGTAGAAATCTCTCCTAAAAAGGTAGTCTAGGACTTGTGTGAAACTAGCCTAATTGGGGTGTTCATCTTGTCATATTTTTCTGAGAAATATCTTAAACTATTCCTACAAAGCACCTAAGCCTAGCCTATGAGAATGCTATGCAATTGCAAATGCTAAACTGCTATGCCAATTACCTAACACCATTTTTTCTCAAATCGTTAAATGTAATTTCACTATTGTGTAGAGGCCTATTTATAGAAAAGCGATGAAAGGCGTGGTAATCTACTTGCCATAAATGTGATATTAATCAAGTACCAACTTGAAATTTGTGCCTAGGCTTGCTTGAATTTCCCACCTAGTTGCATTTGCTAAGTACAACTTGCTACGTGCAAAAATAATGAAAGCTAATTAATTAGCTTAAGCTAGTGACAGCAATCGAAAACATTATGCATGACTAGGGACTGAGGTGTCATTCTCCAGGTGTTTTGCTCATTCCAAGGTAGAGCTCGTATCTTTTCAAATTCTGAATACATCTTATCTTAATCATTCCTTCAGGATATTAATTGTCAACGCATACAAATGCTTAGGTTGATTCCAAAATATTGGCTCAAGTTCCAAGAAAATTGTGCTTACAATACAGTTGCTAATTGCAATTATGAATTCTTATCACATCGAAATGGAAAGTAATTCATCTTGCACAAGCTAAGGGTTGGTGGTACATGCCACATTAAATGCAAAAAAGGTGGTTCTCATCTACCACCTTGAGAAAAAATAGCTAAGTATTGCATGCAAAAATTTTAGGCATTCAAAAGGTCTTTTCAAACACGCTACCTAGAAAAAAAGTAATTCCTAGTGCATAGCTAGAGCCGAAGTAAAGTTATAGAAAATTCAAGCTAAATCCAAAGCTTGCCACAATTTAACAATGGCAGAAATTTCAAACCAAGGAGTTAGGCCAGTGGACACATAGAAATTAGTTAAAGCTCTATGAGCTACATTAGTCATTAATGTCTTTGAGAGTATTTCTTATGCTATGCTAGGTATTCCTGAAAATTTAAAATGGGAAAACACAAGCATGTTGGACAAGCACAAGAATTACAGAGACCAGAACTTAGTTCAAGAAGATTGGGATAATGTTCATGATCCCTTTCTTGCAAAGAACCCTAAGGGGTTGAGGGAAGCATCCTACACATGATTGAAGGTGTCCAGAAGGGAAATGTCGGCTGCAGAAAAGGTATGGTTCAGCGGGTTTCCTCAGTATATGGTCTTGTCTATGCACTACTACCCAGAATTGGTAGATGTAGCCATTAGGCATTTCAATCCAAGTACCAACACTATTGAGGGCTAGACTATCAGTTAACATCAACCCGACTGCCTTCTGGTATATGTTGTGCATTCCAGACCCTATTCAAAGAGGGATGGAAGTGGAGACATTCAATCCTAAATAGGGAGATAAAATATGGAGCCCTAGGGATAAGGCTCTGGAGTTTTACAACGAAGAAACTAGAAGAATTAAAGTAGACTACAAGAAGCCACCTGGAATTCCTGCTCTGTACGACACTTTCAAAGAAGACCTGCAAGATTCCTTTTCAATGATGGCATTTGGGTTCAGTCTAGACACTGACCAAGAGGTGTAGTCTTTTCAATTGGGCCCAAATTTCTAATTCCATTGGAAAAATTATTATTTCAGGTATGATTTCACAGAATACCTCTCAGAGAAAATGATAGAGAAAATTAAAAGGTACCTAGTTGAATGAAAGTTTAGATTTGTCCCCTATCTTGCTTATATGTTTTTATATCAAAACCCTAATTTCTTTGTTGAGCATATGGAGTTGTCTATCTTTGATGAAAAGAGGAGAAAAAAGCCAATTTATGTTTGGACCCCTCTCCTCTCTTCTAATTTTGACTATTATGTATTTTTGGATTATTTCTTGACTCTGATTTTTCAAGATTTACTGGGAGAGGAGTGTATCGATCGACTCACTTTGACTCAGATAGAGTTTATGAAAAATTTCACTCCAAAGTGTGACTAATTTTTCATAGTGGATTTTACATTCATCTAAATGTGAGGCTTCATTAAGGAACCCTTTCGCCTTCCAACATGTGTGACTAATTGAGTGCTTGCCCTTGAATTGTTTCGATAAGCGTGCAATATTGATATTACCTTCTGTAGCAAGAAAAAGGTCAAAAGGAGGAGATTCTTCACCTGTCCGCAAAGTTTTAAGACAATGGTCTTGAAAAGGAAGCAGATGCACCTGCTATTGCACGATAAGCTAGCTCATTTAGGGTTGGTGATGATCTGTGACAATTGGGATTACAACCATTTCAATGACTTACCTTATGATTACCTCAAAGTAACTCACATCCCTCGGTCGTACTGGGAGTGGAGGTGAAACCCACTAGAAGATAAAGATGAATTGTTGGTTGACCTGATTCATATCCCCATGAAAGACAAAATATTACCATGGCATAGGTTCTATCTCGTGGTGGCAGATTATAATGAGAACCTCAAAATGGGAAAAACTTTTTACAATAAGCTGAGGAATGAAGAAGAATGGACTGTTGAAAGGATTAGAGCCTTCTAGGTGTATCACCAGGAAAAAAAATGGCTTAATAATCCTTATCATAGTATAAAAGAGGATAAGCAGTTTCATGAGCCTTGGGATGAGGAGCATCCTGATTCTGACTCAAGTGATAGTGGAGGCAACGACCTTGATGAGGGAGAAGAGCGAGTGGAAGAGGAAGTTGAGACATCAGCGTCCTCCACCTAGCAAAAAAGGAAGTCTACAGGGAAATCTATCTATGTCACTTCAAATGTGTGAATAAATATGTCACGAGCCTCACAAACACTCACCTAAGCCTTGAAAAAAAAAAGAGTGCCTCAACAACAACAGCCAGAAACTATAGACTGTGGAGATCGAAGACTCCTCGCCTGATAGGAAGCAACACACTGAAGCTATTTCAGGAGAAGGATCACAAGGATCCGCCACAATCCAAGTGCTCATAGCAAGCCAGGAACCCGAAGTAAGTAAGAAGTCAGTGACAAGCGAAGCACCATCAACGTCCAGTCAACAGGTAATTTTTGCTTCCGCTTTTCTTACTTCTCAATCTTTGGTGTCCTCTTCCATTTCCACGACACCCATTACTACAAGTGTTGACCCTTCTTTATCTACCCCTACCACAATGTTTGTGAGAGGTTTCTCCCAATTTTCCCAAACTAGGCCATCTATCTTAACACCTCCACAAACCTTAACACTAGTTGTCATTGCTCAATCTCTCCTCGCCTCTCTTTCTAAAAGCTCGACCGCTATTGGCACCCATATTGCCTCTGCTACCTTGAGTCCAACCTAGTATTCCCAACAAATAGACTTGATTATGACCACCTCGTCATTGCAACTGATGAGCCTTTCTACTATTTCACAAACTGAACTATGGCAAGTTCCCTTTTACTCCACAAAAAAATTCAATATCCCACCAAAGAAAATGCAAGGGCCCGCTACATGGGTATTTCCTTTTTCCCTACCTCTCGATACACCTATCACTAGCAGGCTGGTTCATTCGCCAACCAAATTCATATCCCAAGGAGAAACAACGAATCAAATGTGAGCCCTCAGGATCCAAAAGTGAAAAGCAAAGGATGATAAAAAGGATGTAGAGCCTAAAGTGTATACATTTTACAATGAAGAACAACAAATGTCGAGCTTCGCCACCATGTATCCAAATGTTACCAAACCACAAGGTGAGATTTTGTTAGGTGATTACAACATGTATACCATGGGGCTTGATCTAACTATAGCCCAACCATAGGATAAGGTGGAACTCATGGAGGAAACATAGCGGGTGGTGACAACCGACTTCCTAAAGTCCAACTGTCAATTGAAGAAAAAAGAGGAGCAACTAAAGTTGGTGAAGGAAAGGGTCAAATTCCTAGAAACAAAGGAGAAATAATTTGAAGTAGAAGTTGTGTACTTGTTTGAGAAAGTGCAAACAAGAGAGTTGGAGTGGAGCAAGCTCCAAGAGGAGCTCAATAAGTCCTAATCTGTTACCCTTGTGCAGCTCAACAAGCTACAGGTGAAGAATCAAGAATATTAGAGCCAATTGACCTCAACAAAGTAAAGTCTGCAATAGAAGGTGAAAGAGTTAGCATCTCAAAGCACTCTATATGAGCAGGAATTAGAAAAGAATCATAAGGACTTTGAGGACCAAAAGGCCCAGTTAGAAAATGATCTTCAAGAGACAAAGTCCTCTCTTGACAAAGAATTGGCGAACCACGCCCAAGCCGAGGAAAACTAGCGTAAAGAAATGAGCAGCTCTGGGGAGCAATTGGCATCCATGAAAAGGAAAAATGAAAAATTAATAGAGGCCATTAACTGCTACGCCCTTAATATTATTGTACATCGGGTTATGAATAGTCAGCTTGTGGCTATCTTAACTCTCTATTAAGTCATATTATCATTAGTATATTGTTATTTAGTTGTTTAGGTCGGCCTAAGTCTTATATAGGTGTGTCTAAGTCGGCCTAGGTGATATCCTTGGCATAAATAGGTATATATAGGAGGTTGTGAGTCTTATTTCATGATGAAGTTGTGAAGTGTGTTCTCATTAGAGATATTTGGAGGTTTTCCCCCTCGAAGTGGCTTGTTATTCTCAGTTATTATCAAGTATTTTCAGTATATTTCATATCATACTCTTCCATTGTGCAAGTTATTTCATAACAAGCGGTATCAGAGCATGATCTTGGCACCATAGAGGGAAGGTTTTTCTCAATTTTGGAGGCGATTTTGGGAAGAGCATATCTTTCAGAATTTGTGAAATTTTTTTTTCTGATTTTTAAAGGGTTTTTGAAGAACATATTGAAGAAGCTACAGTCCAGAGTTTAGAAGAATTGGAGCAGAATTAAGCGAATTATTGCAGAATTAGGGTTTCTACACTATTTTTTTTGGAATCTACATATCTCGCACATCTTGTTGAATTGGAGTCTGATTTTTATTGGGTTTTTGAAGATATACTAAAGGAGATTACAATAAAAATTTGAGATAATTTAAGTTTCATTTGTGTGATTTATTTCAACATTAGTGGTTTCCATCATGACGGGGCCTGCAACAAGGGGTAAAAAGAATGCTGTCACTCCGGGGAAGACTCCTGATAAGGATGGTGAAACAATCGAGGATATTACTCATAATGAAGAAATCAATAAGGTCAAGGAAGAAATTTCCTCAATTAAGATGGATATGTGTGACCTACGAGGAGATATGTCGGACATGCGAAACATGTTAAGCACCTACATAGCAGAATCAAGAAAGGAGTTCTCAAGCGACCAAGGTAAGAATTCTAGGTCAGCCACTACTAACACAAGCTTTAGTACTCCTATTGGATCTAGGAATTTATTTCCCAAGGTCGATATGTGCAAGTTTGATGGTAAGGATCCTCTAACATGGATAAACCAAATGGAGAATTTTTTTGAAGTACACCAAATCCCAAATGGACAAAAGGTCACAATGGCTTCCTTATATTTAGAACCAGATCAATTCATTTGGTATCGTTGGATTTGCACTCATCGAGTTAAAAAGGGGCTCACCGTCTCATGGTCAATTTTTACAGAGGAACTCCAAGCACAATATAGCAATAGCGTCACAGACAACTTCTTCAGCCAGCTAGCTAAACTTCAACAAACAGGATCAGTTAAGGATTATATTCAGCAATTCCAAAATATATCCTTGAGGGTGGATTCAATTATGGAGGAAAACTTGAATGATTTATTCTTGGGTGGTCTCAAGGATCACATTCAACATGAGGTACATGTTGGGCTAATTCCATAAATGGAGTCTTTTTATCTTAGCAGCGAGGGGTAGAGGAGAAATATTTGATTCCTAAGAAGCAAAGGGGGCTAATGTGACAAAGAGAGAAAGGATATTCAACACAACCTACTAGGATTGACTCCACACAACAAATTGAGGAGAGAAAGATAAAAAGGCTTGTGTTTCAATTGTGATAAATGGAGTTGAGGACATAAATGTAGTGAAAAGAATTGTTTTATATTGAAAGGTCCCAATGAGGAAGAGAGGGAGGAACCCATACTAGAAGATGAAAGAGTCAAATGAGGAATCACATGATTCTCAGCCAGCCATTTCTTGTCATGCACTCGGTTTCAGTGCTCCACAAACTCTCTCAAGGTGGTGGGGTTCCTAAAAGCAAAGGTATACGTGTTCGATCAACTCGAGTAGTACTCATGAAAATTTCATCAACAAAAGTTAGCTAAATTATTTCATATATCTAGCTCCAGAGTTTCAAGTTTTGATTGCAGATGGTGGTATAGTTAGTTGTTCAGGGAAGTGTCATAGCATTAAATTATCCATGGGAGATTATCAACTTGATACCCCAATGTATGTGATATCCATGGGTGCAGCAGATATTGTTTTGGGGGTACAATGGCTTACTACATTAGGAACAATTGAGATGAACTTCCAAGAACTATTCATGAGATTTGATCGGAAGGAAGGCTAAATAGAGCTAAGGGGTTGAAGGAAAAATCTCCACAAAATGTTAAGCTATCATCAAATGCAAAGTTGCTTAGAAGGAGTGGATGGTTGCATTGTATGTTCATTATAAGTCTCAATCTATTACTCCTACTCATCCAGATTTGCAAGCTATAATTGATCGTCACTCAGTTGTTCTTGGAGATATGCCTAAAGGACTTCCTCCTAAGAGGGATCATGATCATACCATATAGTTAGTTCTAGGAAGCCAACCACCAAACATCGGGCCTTACAGGTATCCACACATACAAAAGACTGAGATAAAAAAAATTGTTGAGATGAGATAAAAAAAATTGTTGAGATGCTAGAGGCAGAAATTATCAGGCATAGCCAAAGTGCTTACTCCTCACCTATGGTGATGGTACGTAAGAAGGATTACACTTAGTGCATGTGTCCAATTATAGAGTGCTCAACATGTACACCATTAAAGATAAGTTTCCAATTCCAGTCATTGATGATTTGCTAGATGAATTAAATGGAGCTATGTTTTTTACCAAGTTGAGATCTTAGATCGGTTATCACAAATTGATTAAGGAGGAGGATATTTGTAAGACAGCATTTAGACTCATGAGGGTCATTATGAATTTTTGGTGATGCCATTTGACCAATGCACCATCTACATTCCAAAGTTTGATGAATTCCATTTTTAAGAAGTTCTTGAGAAAGTTTGTGTTAGTATTCTTTGATGATATATTGATTTACAGCAAGACTTGGGAAGAACATTTGCAACATGTGGACCAAGCATTACAAATACTTGAAGATCATAAACTCTATGCTAAGCCATCCAAGTGTGCTTTTGGTCTTACAGAGGTGGAGTATTTGGGACACATAGTTTCACATGAAGGAGTAAAGGTGGACCCTAACAAAATTAAGGCTATCATGGAATGGCCTATTCCAAAAACCATTAAGAAACTGAGAGGATTCTTGGGATTGACATGGTACTATAGAAGATTTGTGAAGAATTATGGTAGTATAGCAGCACCTCTCACCACTCTATTGAAGAAGGATTCTTTTCATTGGAATGAGTCTGCCAATACAGCATTTGAGAGATTGAAGGAGGCTATGTGTTCAACTCCGGTACTTTCCACTCCTGACTTCACCAAGGAATTCATTGTGGAATGTGATGCTTCTGGAAATGGGATAGGAGTAGTGCTTATGCAAGAAGGTCGACCAATTGCTTTTGAGAGTTGTCAATTAAAAGGTAAGAACCTACTAAAACCTATTTATGAGAAGGAAATGCTAGCAATACTCCATGCAGTGAAACAATGGCGGCCTTATCTATTGGGTAGACATTTCAAGGTTAAGACAGATCATGATAGCCTAAAATATTTTTTGGAACAACGACTATCTTAAGAGCAACAAAATGGGTCACTAAGATGTTAGGATATGACTTTGAGATTGTATATAAGAAAGGGAGAGAAAATATTGTCGCAGATGCACTGTCAAGGAAGGATGAGAAAGATGAAGCCTTATTGTGTGCCCTTTCAATATTACAAGCAAATTGGGTGGAAAGTAGAGTGGCAAAATGATGTTGCAACTAGTAATCTCATCGAGCAATTAAAAAGTGATCCTAGTAGTTCAGATAATTTTTGTTGGAAGGGAGATACTCTTTGGTATAAAGAGCATTTGTATCTCTACAAGAATTCCAACCTTAAAATCAAGATTCTCACAGAGTTGCATGAGTCTCTAGTGGGTGGTCATTCAGGATTTTTGAAAACATATCATCGAGTCAAGCAAGATTTCTTTTGGGAAGGGCTAAAGAGTGATGTTCAAAAATTTGTGGCTGAATGTTTGGTGTGTCAAATGCATAAAGGGGAGACAATTAAGGCACCAGGTCTCTTGCAACCCTTATCTATTCCTAGCCAACGTTGGGAAGAGATATCCATGGACTTCATCACAGGGCTTCCCAAATCTAAAGGTCATAATGTCATCATGGTGGTGGTTGATAGGCTTACTAAATATGCACATTTCATTGCATTAGCACATCCTTTTACAGCAAGTGTAGTGGCTAGAGATTTTTTGGAGAATATCCAAAAGCTACATGGTACACCTAAAGTTATTGTTAGTGATCGTGATCCTATCTTCACTAGTCACTTTTGGAAAGATTTATTCTCATGTTTGGGTACTCAATTGGCTCTTAGCTCTTCATACCACCCTCAATCGGATGGGCAACAGAGGTTGTTAATAAGTGTTTGGAAGGATATCGTTGTTTCACTTGGAGAAATAGTCAATGGGTAGATTGGCTACCACTTAAGAATGGTGGTATAACACTTCTTTTCATAGCTCATCAAAAATGTCTCCATTTTGGCACTTTATGGATATCATCCTCCTTCCATCACATCATCAATTAAGGTGTCCCAAGAGTTCAGGCAGTAGAAGACCACTTGCTTCATCAACAAAAAGTACTTTCAGGACTCAAGGAGAATTTAGCCATGGCACAAAATCGAATGAAACAATAGGCAGACCAACATCGTAGTGAAAGAAGTTTTGAAGTTGGGGATTGGGTCTTCTTGCGATTGCAGCCTTATAAGAAAATCTCACTAAAGCATAAAGAAAGAATAATAAGTTGTCACCAAAGTATTATGGTCCATACCAAATCATGCAGAAGATCGGTAGTGTTGCCTACAAGCTTGAGTTGCCACCTACAACAAAGATACATCCAGTTTTTCATGTTTCCTGTTTGAAGAAGGTAATTGGGCATAATATTCCCACTCAAACAACACTTCCTGAGCTGGATGAAGAAGGGAGAATCATTTTGGAACCAGAGTGCATTCGTCAAACACGCACAAAGAAGCTGAGGAATAGAACTATCATGAGTATCTCATCCAATGGAAGAATTTACCAGTTGAAGATGCCACATGGGAAGATGGGGAGTTCATTCAAAAGTTTCCAAACTTGATTAGCATTGAGGACAATGCTTCTTTGAAGAAGGGGGGCATGCTACGCCCTTAATATTATTGTACATCGGGTTATGAATAGTCGGCTTGTGGCTATATTAACTCTCTATTAAGTCATATTATCATTAGTATATTGTTATTTAGTTGTTTAGGTCAGCCTAAGTCTTATATAGGTGTGTCTAAGTCGGCCTAGGTGATATCCTTGGCATAAATAGGTATATATAGGAGGTTGTGAGTCTTATTTCATGATGAAGTTGTGAAGTGTGTTCTCATTAGAGATATTTGGAGGTTTTCCCCCTCGAAGTGGCTTGTTATTCTCAGTTATTATCGAGTATTTTTAGCATATTTCATATCATACTCTTCCATTGTGCAAGTTATTTCATAACATTAACTCAAAGGATGTGGAGATTGACTTTCTAAAAAGATCTCTCCAAGCCTCCTCCATGTAGCCAGACCTCATCCCCTTGGCTCGACAGATATATATTTCTTATTAGGAAAAGGTTATAACCTTTTTCCTGACTCTGCAGTCGACGCTCTGGTTCACTTCAAAGGCAACAAAATTGAGCCAAGAGGTTCATGGTACAATTGAACAATTCCCATGATTTATCATAGAGAAGGTTTTGGAAGCAAGAGCTTGTTGACCAAGCTATATTTGGTCTCTGATGAAGACCTGGCCAAGGTAGGGATTGAAGATCGAGATATTGTTTCCCAAAAGAAAAATAAGTTTATCCATTTCCACTCGGCCTTCTAGTGAACTAAAGTAGTTGCAACTACTTTAATCTAGATAATGGATGACATGCGAGAGAATTTCTCCCAATTGAGTGAGATGGGTCTATCATCTCTGTTTCTTGAGGAGGGGTCGATTGCTATAGCTAAGCAAACTGTAAAAAGAATTGAAGAAAAGGAGCAAGATCACAATGCTTTCCTTAGTTTCATCCATCCTCCCACCATGGTAGACCTTGAGGGTGTTATTCACCCTCTTGCACAACTAATTTTCCATTGCAAAGTAGGGGATGGTTTACTTGAAACACTGCCTTATAAGGAAATGCTCGACTTGGGTGGAGTGCAGGAGAATTTGTGCAATATAGCGAGGCCATCTGAAGATGACTAGCTACCTCTACAGGCATCCCTTTCCAAGCTCTAACTCTCTCGTCAATGGATGGCTCTCTGGTCTACGAACCAGAGAGAATTTTGGGTTCCTTGTTCCTTAATGCAAAACACCCTTGATAGTCACTAGAAGCTATGAATTTGAAATTCACCATGCTCCCTTCAGGTTTGATTTTTGGCTAAGTACCGGACCATGCCTTCAACAATTTTCTATTGACCCCCTTTTTTGGTTGTCACCGTGGCTTCTGCCATGTGTTTGCTCATCGCATTCTAATGTAATTTTCTCCTTGCTCTTCTATTGGCCCCCAAAATGCTCCCATGTGTCATCATCACGGATGATTTTGATTTCTTCCTTTCACTTCCTCATCGGCCCGTGCTTGTGTACCAGGTAGCTCCCATTCACATAAGGATTTGGTGGGCCCCACAAGCAGTGTCTACAATAAGCATTTTTGCTATGTGTCCTCTCTACGAAGGCTTTCAGCGAAGGAAGGAAATATCGACCATGGGCAGTGAGGTGTTGCCATGTGTCTCTTCAGCGTACACTTCTTCAATGCAGGGGATGAAGCGAACTATGAGCTGTGGGATGTTGTCACGTTTTCTAACCGCCTATCTTGAAGGGCGACACTTTTCTACATGAGACTTTGTTGGACCACTTCCATCATTTACAGGGGATGCACCTGAATGGATGGAGATGGAATGTTGTGTCTCAAATATTTTTTGTTACAATGACTAAAAGAAATCATTGCCTCAACATCATTGCTCTAATTCTGAATATTTTTAGTTGTTGCTTGCCAAGCAGTGGAAGACTTGCTATAAATACTACTCTTTGCTTCAGGGGAAGGGTTCCTAGTTCTATGGTTCCAATATTTTAGGTTACAAGTTTGGAGATAATATGCTATTTCACCAGTTTTTAGAATCATAGGATTTTTGGAGAGACTAGGCCTTTGTATTGTTTAGATTATTGTAAAAACTCACAGACTATGCCATTGTTCGACCTCTTTGTTTCTTATGCTATTGATAAAATCTATGTTGTGCTATTATTGTTTGAATGGTTTATTTGTTGTACTTCTATAATTTGAATGCAAATTTTCTAGTTTAGATGATGTCTTCTAACTCTTCTTTTTAGTAAATGGGTGTGATTATTATTATATATATGTCACTGAATGAGTTGTTTATGGTGCAATCCTTAATTTTTGTTATTCTAAGACATGGTAAATTGCTAAGTAGGCCCTTAGACTATATCCAAAAGATAGGTTTATCATGTCTTTCATATAAATTCTGGTGTATCGCCTTAGTTAGATTCTTTATTTTATATTTGCTTCCATTTCCCATTCCAAAACCCCATTCATAGAAGAAGTTGGCTTCTTTAAAAATTTGGAGATGGCTTAGTTTAGCACAATAGGTCCCCCATAAACTAAGTTTACCACAAAGGGTTGCTACCTTGCTAGTTTTTAGCATCAACAGGCACTTCAAATTTGTAGATGCAACTAGTGGCTTCGATTGGGCATGTATGCCCCCTACAGGCATAACAAGATTCCAAATCTCTTTGGAGTAGACCAAAATTTGAGTCCATTGGGTGCTCTCAAACTTCTCCATTATTCAACCTCTTTTTCAACTTCACTTGGTGACCCCAAACCACCAAATGAAAAAGGGGAGTCAATTCTTACCTCTATCAAACACCAATTTGTTAAAAAAATTGATCTCCCTCGACCCATACTTGCCTCTATCAGACCACAACAATATGAGTGACTGCATTTCTACAAAAAAGAGTATCAAGTTTCCTTTTTCAATTGTGGATGCATTTTAGGGCTATTTCTTCTTCTCTATCTTTTGTTCTCTTCTTATTGTAAGGGGTTCCATTTTTTGAAAGTTCTACAAGGCAGAAAAAAGCTCTGGGTAAATTGTAAAGATAGGGTGAAGTATGACTATTAGTCACTAATTTGAAGTGTTATTGTGTTCTAAATTAAGGTTCATGTTTATATTTTATTCTGTGATTGTCTCCATTGATGAAATGCAATACTCTTTTGAATTCAATAATCAAATATTATCTAGGTTTTTCATACAAATTTGCTACATTTGAGTTGCAATTTGTATTTCTTTTTGTTTAGAGAATGATATAATTACTTTAATGAATGTCAGTTGCATTTGTTATTTCCTATTGTTCAAAGAATGGAGTAATTGCTTCAACAAATGTAACATGAGTGTTATGTTTCCAGGTGGATTTCTAAGAATGGTGATATGATAAAGCTTCAGTGGTCTTGTTGTCATAATGTGACAACATTTTCAAAAATCTTCAAAACATGTTTAACATTGTAGGATGAAGTGTTGGTTATATGAATCTGCAGCCCTCTTCTTGGCACTGGTCAATCTTTATGCATCTTCTATTTTCAATTTGGTCCAAAATTATTAATCATTTCAAACCTTTCAATTTTATTTTATGAGTAGTTGTATCTGCCATGTTCTCCATGCTAATTAATGAAATTCACCCAATGTCTTAGCCAATGTTGAGTGATATTTTATGTTCCTCAGCATATTCTTGTGAGAGCATCATCTATTAAGCAATATACTATTTAGTGTGTGTTTGAATTTTTAGATACATTGCTAAAGGGTCACCCCTAGGTCCTACAGAGCCTGAAGTGCGGGGTAAATGTGTTTCAATCTCATTTCATGTCAGTTGGCCAAATCCTACATTAGGTCTGAGCAAGAAGTGTGGCTTACTTATAGGATTTAGTGGATTAGTGAATTTGGAGAACCAACAGAAAGGACAAACAATGACATAATGAACAAGAGATAGGGGATATGATAATTCGAGGTCAGAGCTACTCATAAATATAGATAGATAGGTGTAATATATAATTTATAAATGAATTTTCATCAACCCCCTACTATATCAGACCATGTGAAGAAAGGTACGTGAAGACAAAATAAAAATAAAAAAATGGGTCAACATGGAAGCAAGGCCTAAATTCCCCTAACACTTTGCATCATTCCCAATTATTGAAAATCAAGGCACAACAAAGAGAAGAATAATGTGACAAATAGAAAAATTTTATGATATTAAGAACTCCTATATCCAAGCACCTACAAGGATGAAAAGGGTCCTACAGGAGCACATAAAACAAGCACAGGGGAAACACAACACACACACAAATGTAATCTACAGATAAAGAAGAGGCACCCCTAGTCCTCATCAATCAACAGGTCATCGTTCTCCCAATATAGATCATTATAAGGGGAGTTCAAAAGATCCTACAAGAGTTGGATAGCTAAGAGAGCACCCTCACACTCTCCTATGACAAGAGTTAAGGAAGAGGTCCCCTCGAGGTCTTCTTCACGTAATTCTTGTGAGGTAAATGTCATTCATTTTGTAAAAATCATTGACAGATCCAAGAAATTGTCTACTGAGTTGATTATTCACTTGATGGGAGTGCCATGTTTCAACTGAGTGAGTGAAGAAGGAGGCACCCAAGATCCCCTGCTGACCTCACCAAAAGACTTGGGGGAAATGACAAAATCTGAGGATTTTTGGGCTGCCTCCGTCACTAGGATGGTGCAAGTTAATGAAAAACTAGATTTTGAAGAAGGTGACCCCTTCTTCTAACCCCCATTATAAGCATGGGCATCCTATAGCTTGTGTTTCATTAGAGGATGTGACATCCCCACAGACGAAGCAAAAGGTGAGGAGGAAGAGGAGAAAACTGCAGTGGGCACCATTGAGGTATTTAGAATATCCATGTGTTTGGGAAAAGGCAAGATTTCCAGAAGGGACATTAGAAGAGGAGGCTCAATTGAAGGAGAAATTAACACTTGCAGCCTTTTAGTGTGAGGATCACCCACACTCACAAGGGGAGCCAAAAGTAAGATCAAGGTGGAAAAAATTGAAGTAGAAGGGGTGAAAGAGGATGACACAATAGAATATAGTGAGACAAGAGTTGTTGGCTCTCCTTCCTCCTTCTACAAAGAGGCCTACTCAATAGCCAGAGACTTCCTTTGATGCTTACGCTCATGCATAAGGTGGTTTGTTCAGATTTGGGAGCCAGAGGCTCTTGTTTAGTTATTAGAGTATCCATCACAACCATTTTTGGTGGAGGGAGTGAATCCTAGATAGGAACAAGAGGAAGAGATGCAAGAAAAAAGGTAAGAATAGATGGAGAAGTGGACTTGAGTGCCTTAGTAGTGGTCCTCTTTACATTGTCCACCCTAGAGGTAGGAGCTATAGGAGGCCGCAGAGGCTGAGACATAGAGGTGACTCCATGGGGACCCTTCCCATTGCCATACAAGATAGGCTAAGGCACCATGTGCAAGAAAGGAAGGTAAAAAACTTGACGCTTAGCCTTTCACCAAGCAGGCACCATTGGACTACCCAAGAGATGCATAGGGGTGAAAGTCAAAGGTGTCACAACAAGGTGAGAGCTAGAGTTAGGTGGAACTATAGAGTAAGAATGAGAAGGTCCTAAGTAGACTTCTCCTCCTTTTTTTGAGTGGCAAAGGTAGCCTATTGTTGTGCTATCATGGAAGACTTAACTAAAATAGCATAGGGAGAAGAAGGATAGGTCACTTTCAGTTCTATGCCCCCATTCTTGTATTTTACATAAGTGTGATACAATAGGTCCATCCTAGGAGGGAGTGGACCAATAGAGGTAGGCCAAAAGTGATCAAGTGAGTAGCCTCCATGTGCCACCATCGTTTTGTAACTGATGTCATGGAATACATGCAGGGAACCCTCATGAGAGAACTTTAAGAATTTATGGATCACCGAGGGGATTGAGTTCATGAAAAATAGCCAAGGAATGCCTACCTTCACTCTGAACAAGTCAAACCCTAGAATAATATCAAAGAGGGAATTCATAGTCCTAGACCCAACGAGGACTAACAAGGTGATAGAATAAATGGGAGGAATGGAAATCCCATCATGCTTATGTATAGTGCTTTTAGACTCATTACACCCATCCTTATGTAAGAAGTTTATTAACATGATCTCCTCTATGATAACATTAACCCAACATGTAGGGTCAATGAGAACACCAGTCATAGTATTCCCCCTGATACAAGTAGGAATGTACAAAGGAGAGGGTTCTATATTAGCATTCATCAAAAAATATTGCAAGGTAAAGGTTATAGTAGGAGGCCCACTCGCAGGCTGCACAGATGGAATGTGAAGATGCATGAAAGAAGCCATATCTTATGTACACTAGAAAAGAATTTATCAGAAGCCCCCAAGGGTTTAACAATTAGAAAGTGACCTATTCTAGGTTTTGCTTCACAACATTTAGGGATTCCTCTTGGCTACACCACTAGGGGTCCTAGGTTGAGTTTCAAGGCTAGGTGCCTTTCAATGCACACACCTGAAACATGAGAGAAGAATCCTTCAACAATACGAAATAGAACTAGAACAATTCACGTCATGTTCACCAAAATGTAGAGGATGGGTATCGATTACTTAGGACCCCAGGTCATGGGAGGGTCTTGAAAAATTAGCTTCCTTGATCTACCTCATGCCAAGGAATTGTATAAGATAGGTTTTATGTTTTAAGAGGGTGAAAAGGAAGGGAAATTGAGCTTCCTCTCTCCTTTTTTCAACCTAAGAGGTTTAGAAAGATAAGTGAGAAAATTCCTAAGTTTGGACTACAACTTAGGTAGCTCTCTACAAAATTACTCCAACGCAAAAGATGGATGACAATGCAACATGTTGGCTTCCATACAAACAGTATGTGTAAAGTACAATTGAAACTTGGAAAGAACTAACAACCTGACTAGTACAACTTGATATGATGATAGAAAACAAAAAATAGCTAAATGATGAAACACCAAGAACTCTTTAATGATGCTAAATTGTAATTTGATGACAACAAAGGTGGTAGAAATCCAACTTATAGTCTATCCAACCTCCCACAAGCTCCGCATTAATGAAGTACCTACACACAGTAGAACGAGGAAAAATGTTTGGGGTGTTTCAAGGCTTGCCACAATCAAACCTCCTTTTTGGTGTTCCTAGCTCCATAGAAAGCCATCATAGTAATGATAGAGAAAGTATGATAAAGAAATTATTGAAATGGAAGTACTATGTTCTATGCTAACAACAATATGCTATGTGTTGCCACTATTTCATTTCCCACCTCGTAGAGTCTTCTGCTTATCCAAAACATTTCATCTTGATGTGGGTGGCATTTTATTTCATGGTGTGAACTCGGGTGGCATTTTATGTGGTTCATCAAACCTTCCATTTTACTGCCCAAGATCCTTTTATCTCCTTCAAATGTTTAAAATGGGTGGTGTTTTGTATGTTTTGTTGAACCTTGCTGCTAGTATGATGATTATTAGCCCAGGTGGTCTTTCACCATAATATTTGAACCTAGGCGCATATTTGTGGAGTTCTTTGAACCTCTTTTATTACTACCCATAGACATTTTTTTAAAAAATTTGAAAGACGGTTATGTGGGACATAGTGAAAGTGACAACTATCATGTGTCATAATGTTAAATCAAGACATTAATGTCCATATACTCCCATGTTTTTCTATGAAGTTGTGTTTGATAAAATAGAAGGATGAGCAAACATTCTTATTGTGGAAATTATTGAGAATGAGCTGGAGAAGACATAGTTCAAATTGTAGGGTTTTCCATTAGAGGTATTTTAGTTTCCATTCATTGCAACTATTTTCTAAATTATTTACTCCTGCGTTGAAGAATATATATTTTCAAGAGTTACCGCTACACATGGCAAGGCTTAAATATGTTGGCTATGAGTATGTGTCTGGGTTAACCTATGAGGGGCTTGAAATTGGTGATACCCGACTAGGGCCTGTTAATTTAGATGAATTATGGAACAAATTTAACAAACCTAACACTCCACCTATTATTGAAAGAGTAGTAAGTAGTGGGTTAATGGAGGCCACCACATTTCCAATAGTAGTGCAATGTCCCAAATTAGTGTTGGAATGTATCAAACATTATAACATAGACACGAGAGGTTAGGACAAAAGACAATAGACTTATTCTAAAAATTCAAAGTTCTACCTTCATGTCTTTTCTAAGGACTCTAGAAAGAAATGAATACCATATCTCTTTAGTCATCCAACAACAAAAACACCCTTCAACAACCATTCTCAATATGACAGTAACATAGTGTAGTTTTGGAAAATCTTCTAGGTTATCAAATAGAGAATTCTTTCCAAGATTGCTCATGAACCTAAATGATCCTATATTAGTACCTCATGATTCATACCTCTATCAAGTATTAGGGATCAAGTGTATGGTATACATCATGGTCAAAAAATGTAGATAAGGGCATCTCAACATATTTAAATCTAAAAGGTCATATCAAGAAATTTTTTATGAGTTGGTGACAAAAAGTACCAAGGAAAAGATACTTGGTTAAAGGGATGGTTGAAACTCCAACTCTAAAAGGTAGCTTAGAGAAATATATTAGGGATTAAAGATTCTAAGGAAAATTATGATGGTAAGAAAGGGCTTGGAACTTTGGTAGAGATAAAGGAAAAGAGAGGGGGTTGGAGGAAATTATAAGGAAAATAAATGAAGGTGGGGATCAGAAGAAAGGCATGAATGAATGGGAAATTTTGATATTCTAATAGGAATTAAGGAAATGGTAAATTTTGGTATAAAGGTATACCAAGAAATAAAATTATAATATTGACATTCAACATAGTCCCTAAAAGTTTTAACACAAAATCTTCATACTTAGAAATTATGAGACCTATGTAACTTCTAACACTATGATAGGCACATGTGGGATGACAAAGCATAGAACTTCGAAAAAATTCACAAATGGAACCCATAAAAATATTTTGTTATATGTGATGAGAAAAATAAGGGCTAAGTGCACAGAAAAGAGTTAGAACTAAATTAAAATTTATCTCTATAGGATTGAGTCCCAACAACACGAATGACACTATTTGGTATATTGATGAAACTTTTTTAATATATTTTTAGACTAAAGGTCTTCATGGTTGGTTTAAATTTGATATTTTTATATATTTAATAAATAATTAGCATCTTCCTATGTCATTTAAGTTTTCAAAAATAATTACCTATATCTTATCACACTTCTTCTACAAGTGCACACAAAAATATTATAATTCACTGCTTTTAGAATTTTCTCGTTAATTTTAATTAAAATTTTTAGTATTTTACATAAAAAATTATTTAGTGTTCTCAATGGTAAACTTGATTTCATTAGGTTATTTTTTCATTGCAAAAATTTTATTTATATTCATAAATTTGTAAATATTGTGTGTTTTTATTGGTTGATCAATTGGTGTAGCATCTAAATTTAAATTTAAAATTATACTATCAAATATTAATTCATTATTTCTTGATTCAATTAGTGTTTGAGTATTTAATGTAGTATCAAATTTAAAATGAAAAGATGATTTACCTTCAACTCTTGGGTTTCATTTCTTTTGTTTTTTTGGAAAAATGTCAGGGTTTAATTTATTAATTACATATAGTTTATGCATCTTTTATCTTTTTTATTTAAATTATTCACTTTTGTGACTAGAATGGATGATTAGGGATCTATTTCAATCAACAAAGATGCAATATCTTCAACTTTAGAGTTTGATTTCTTATATTCAAAAAGTTCTTTCATCTATTATTTTTTTCTTCATATTCTTAGTTTCAAGATCTTTCTGTGTTTGTATTATTTCTTATTTCCCTAGCATGATAATTAATTATATTTATTTGCTTTCTCTCTTGCTAATTAAATCTATCAACCTGATCGAAGTAGATAATGAAATTGAGGATGGCATCACTGGTTCTTGCTTGTCGAGCTAGGGCTTCCGCGCCGTAGCTCCTTCCTAATTTTTTTGGCTGTGCGTTGTGTGGTGAGGGCTTTTGATTGTGGGCTAGGTGGGTGTGTCTTCTACAAGTCTTGGTGGGAGGAGTTTGGTGGACACTCGGTGGCTGGGCATCTCAGTTTTCTTGTGGCCTTCCTTCCTTCTATTTCCTTTGCTACTTGGTGGATGCGGCCTAGTTTTTGGGCATGGTTGTGGCATGTGTGGGCTTCCGTTTCTTTCGTAGGGTGTGCTTGAGTTGGTAGGTGGGTTTCGCTTGGTTGAGGGTGGCGTTTGGTGTGGGGTGTGGAGCATGGTCTATGTACTAGGGTTGGTGTCATTGGGTGTTTCGGTTGGAGATTAGTTGTGTGCCTTCATCTGAGGTGGTGTGGGGTTGTGTGGTGTATTTTCCCGTGGGTACCCTTTCTATTCTTGGGGCTTCCATGGGTTTGCATGTCAGGTTAGGGAATTTTTTTTCCTCTATGTTGCATGGGGAATCTTCTGGGGTTTGCTCCAAAATGGACTTCCGATCAGCGTTTGGTTCGAAACCCTCTCTTCAGGGTTCAAAAGTTTTTAATAATAACCTTTTTTCTGTAGAACTTGAAAAAGTTGAGACGAGCTTGACAGGAGGACCTAGAATTCTGAAGATTAATGGGTGCCTTGAATGATGTAAAGAGAGGCTGAATGTAGTCATTTTGATGGAGATGCTAGCAGAAGATGTTGATTATTATTCAAGGCATTCTCTTTATTGCAAATTCTTGGGTTTGAAAATTTCTTTGCAATTCTAGGATACATGGGCTCAAAGGACATGGATGCCTGAGGGAGAGATGGAGGTCCACCTCCTAGAAAATAACTATTTCATGGTTACATTTGACTATATGGCTGATCAGAATAGGATTTTTGAAGGGGGCATGTACTGTTACAACCAGGTGGGCCTGTTCATTAAGCCATGGCATGCTAGCTTCAACCCGACAGAGGAACTTCTGAATTAGGTTCCCGTTTGGGTTCGTCTTCCAAGGCTCCCAGTAGAATCTTGGTGAGAGGATGTGTTGCACTTATTAGCCTCAAATATGGGAAAACCTATGGGTTCATCACAACAAACACAACTCAAAAAGGTAATGACCTTTTGCCCGGTTCTATGTAAAGATTGACTTAATTAAGCCATTGCCAAACTCTTTAGAAGTGACTGCAGGAGATTATTCATGGGTGCAACAACTTGATTATGAAACACTACCTTTCTATTGTCATTTCTGTCATGAGTATGGTCACCTCCAATGCAGATGTCCAAAGGCTAGGCCTTTGGAGGCTCAGTGTCCTTTGCCTTCGAATAATCCACCCAATGTGGATAAGGGCAAGGATCCCATTTAGGGTTTTGGTGGTAGGGAAGATGGTTTTATTCCTGTTAGAGGCCACAACATAAATAGAGGGCATAAAAGGACTTTGAAGGATAGGCAAGAGGAGGAAACCTTCAATAGGTTCGAGGTGTTAGAGGATCTTAGTCAGCAAGAGGTGAACCCAGGTTTTTTGGATCTAGATCATGGGACTTTGGATATTGATCAACATGGCCCTGCGGTTGAGGTAATGCATGCTCCCCATCAGGAGGGGTGTATGGGAGTGCCTTGCTCAGAGGAGGTTGGGAATGATCTTGGACATGAAAAGTTCAATTTAGAGGTGAGTATAGCTCCGCTGGTTGATGGGACTTTGGTCCTGGAGACAAATCAGTAGATGGGGGTTTAGGATAAGTTGGGTGGTAGTGCTGAGGCAGTGAAAGATAGTGTGGATAAGGATCACTTCTTGCATAAATTTGGTTCAGAGGTGGGTAAGAATAATATTAAGATGTCCTCTCAGTTGGGTGTTTTGCAAAAAGCTCTCAAGAAGGGGGGGCCAGAGAAAATCTCTAAGCTAGGAAGGAAGAAGGATGAGGAAAAGATTAAGATGATAGGGGAGACTTTGGTGGAGTTGGGGTCAGTCAAGACTCTGGATTCACATTTTTCATGCCCCTTGAAATGATAGTTCTCTCTTGGAATGTACAGGGCTTGAAAAATGACCCTAGACAAAAAGTTGTTCGAGATTTGATTAGGAGTCACTCGCCTAATATTCTTTTTCTGTAGGAGACCAAGCTCTCTGTGGAGGGTATGATGGAATTAGCTCCTAAGTTATGGAGGAATGGTGAATTCCAATGCACTGGTGCTCAAGGGTCTTCTGGAGGGGTGGCATGCTTATGGAACCCATGGAAGATTAGCCCCCATTGGTGGGTGTCTTTTAAGTTCTCCCTTTCCTTGGTGGCCTCTTGTTTTATGTCTGGGGAAATTGCTCTCTTCTCCAATGTGTATGCGCCTATGGAGTTGTATGGAAAACAACTCTTGTGGTCCAACATTCGTTTAGTTCATAGCTTATTTCCTTACCATCCTTGGATTATTGGAGGTGATTTTAATGCTATCACGGAGCTTGCAGATAAGCGGGGTGGTATTACAAGGCTGGAGGCTTCTACTTTATTGCTTCAGGAAAATATATCTTCTCTAAATCTTGTGCATATCAAGCTGGGCAATGGTCTTTTTACTTGGAATAATAGGAGAACTAGAGATGCTTCTATTTCAGAAAGACTTGATAGATTTTTGGTGTCTAGCTTTTGGTTGGGGGACAGGTGGAGGACTAGCTCTAAAATTTTGGATGGTTGAGGTTTTGACCATTGGCCTATTAAGCTGGTGGCTGAGGTGCCTCATCGATGTACTAGATAGACCTTTAAGTTCCAACTCATGTGGCTTAGGGATGAATCTCTTCATGATTTTTGCCTTGGTTGGTGGGATCGTGGGAAGCCAGCTTATGGCACTGCTATGTACTCTTTCTCAAAGAGGCTCCAGTATGTTAAATACAGGTTGAAAATATGGAATAGGTAGCATTTTGGTAAAAAAATTTAGGAAAAATAGAATGCACAGGATAATCTGGTCCAAATTACCAGGAAGATTTGAGATCAAGGCCTCTCGGAGGAGCTGAGTTTGTTAGAGGTTGCTGCAACAAAAGAGCTTAATGAATGGGAGTTAAGAGAGGAGATTTTTTGGAAATAGAAGTTCCACATTGAATGGCTTCAGGATGGTGATCGAAACACTTCTTTCTTCCATAACTCAGTCAAAGATCGGAGACAAGGTAATGCTATTTCTTCTCTCTTGTTGCCTGGTGGGGAAACTTTGTCCTCTTCTACTTCTATTTCTGCTGAATGCATTTGATATTTCTCTACCTTATTCTCTGAGGATTCGCCTCTTGCAGAGGAGGATGAAACAAGGATTCTAGATTATATCCCGAAGCTGGTGACTAATGAAGTGAATGAATTGTTGCTTGCTCCTATTACCTTGTCAGAGCTTGAGAATGTTGTATTCCAGATGAAGAAAGGTAAAGCCCCTAGGCCTGATGGATTCCCAATTGAATTTTTTTAGGAGTTCTGGGAAGTGGTTAAATTGGACCTCTTAGAGGTTGTGCAGGAATCCTTTAGGCATAAACAAATGTTGAAGTCCTTGAATGCTACTTTTTTAGCTCTTATTCCAAAGAAGGAGGGAGCTAATTCCTTGGATCTTTTTAGGCCTATTGTGCTATGTAATGTTGTGTATAAAATTATTACTAAGCTGATTGCAGAAAGGCTGAAACCTTGGCTTGATGGATTAATCTCTGAAGAGCAAGGGGGTTTTGTTGCTAGCAGGTAGATCATGGATGGGGTGGTTATTGCTAGTGAGGCCATACATTCTATGGAATCCTCAAAAGATAAATCTATGTTTATGAAGTTGGACATGGCTAAAATGTATGATTGTGTTAAATTGAGCTTTCTGTTTAAACTTCTTGGAGCTTTTGGCTTTGCTGAGTGTTGGATTGAATGGGTTAGGAGTTGTGTCACTTCCTCTTCCTTTTTGGTGCTTATCAATGGTGAGTCCACTTGTTTATTTGGTGCTTCTAGAGGCCTCAGGCAGGGAGATCCCCTGTCTCCTTATTTATCCTTCTTGCGGAGGGCCTGGGAAGGCTCATTCGTGCTCAAGTTGCTAGCGGCTTGCTTCAGGGTTGGAGTTGGGGAGATGATATTCCCCCTTAGTCCCACCTTCAGTTTGTAGATGATACGGCCTTGATGGGTAGGGCAAAGGTTGGGGAGGCTCTCAACTGGTGTAGGGTGTTGGACAGTTAGTTGGCTGCTTTCGGGCAGTGCATAAATGAGGGGAAGTCATTCATCTATTTCTTCCACACTCCTAAGGGTATCCAAAGGAGAATTGCTGGTATTCTTCATTTTCAGAGTGGCTCACTTCCTTTTTCCTATCTCAGAATCCCTCTTGTTGTTCGTCCCCTCCCCAAAAGGTTTTGGCAAGAGACTCTTGATAAGTTTTGAATATTGGTCAGTCATTGGACTTGTAGGTGGCTTTCTTCAGCCGGTAGAGTGACTCTTCTAAAGTCAGTAGTCCAGGCTCTCCCTCTTTATAGATGCTTTGTTCTTGCTGCTCCTTCAAGTTTTATTAAATATTTCAAGAAATTAACTCATCAGTTTCTGTGGGCTGGTAATCTTCTTCATAGAAAATGGAGTTTGGTGAAGTGGGATGTTGTTTGTAGGCCAAAGGAGGAGGGGGGTCTTGGTCTACAATGGATGGATTTGAATGGACAGGCCTTGGCTGCTAAGTTGTATTGGCGGTGGTGCTCACAACAACACATGTGGTGGGCTAAAATTCTGACCTTCAAATATTTGGGGATGGTGGAAAGTAGGGAGGTTGCCAGATTCAATATGGAGGGGAAAGGTTCTATGATCTGGTGTACCCTTAAAAGGGGAGCCAAGCTGGTTAAGCATGAACTTTTTTGGATTTGTAATTGGGATCAGGAGGCTCTCTTTTGGCATGATTCCTGGGATGGACACCCACCCATTGCGTCCTCTCATCCCCACCTCCATGATTTGTGCTAGATTTTTGAGGGGGTGGGTTGGTGTCATGTGGCAGATTTCAAATGTCAACAATCTTTGGGTCAGATTTACGTGTCCAGGTGGAAGGACCCCTTGGATTGGCCTCCTAGTGGTGCGGTGGAGGATCATCATGAGCTTGCTACGATTTTATCGGGTCGTGCCTGTAATTCTCTCCATGGGACTGATGTGCTTGCTTGGGGTCCTGATTTGAAAGGAAAATTTTTGATTGCCTATGGTTATTAGGTTTTGGATAAACAGGTTTTTGGGAGCTCCCAAATTTCTTGGTGGAAGCATGTTTGGAATAAATTTTCTTGGCCAAAGTGTAATTTTTTCTCTTGGCTTGTGGTTCAGGGTAAGTGTCTTACTTGGGATAATCTTTGGAAACGTGGGTTCTAGGGCCCCTCCATGTGCATTATGTGTGGTCAGCATGAGGAATTCTTATCGCATCTCTTTTTTTAGTGCTCTTTTTTTAAGACTATCTGGCATCATTGGTGGAATCTTTGGAGCTCACTGTGTTGCCATGTCTCTTCTTTAGAGGATTTTTGGAAGAGATAGGGATTTGCTCCTGCCACAACCTCTTTTTCTTAAAATTGTGTGGAGCATTGGTCCTAGTTTGATTGTTTGGAAAATTTGGTTGGAGCGTAACAAAAGAATTTTCCTAAATAAAACCTTGCACGTGCGGCAACTTTGGAGGCAAATTTTTGGGGTTCTGCAAGAGACTTTGACTACAAAATGTGACTTGTCTGTGTCAATTGATCCTGGGGACTTGGGTGTTGTGAATGCCTTGGGTCTTGTCACAGGGGACAAGAGTACTTTGAACAAAGTGCATCGTAGACGAGGGCGTGAGAGGGTTGCTCGTGAGGGCTTTTGGTGCCCGCCTACTCAAGGGGAGCTAAAAATCAATACTGATGGGTCATCGGGGGGAAATCCTGGGCATGCTGGGGTTGGTGGTATTGGTAGAGATAGCCTTGGAGTGGTGGTTTTTTTCTTTTCTATGTATAATGGTTTGCAAACTAATAATCTTATGGAGGTGAGTGTTATTCTTTTGGTGATTGAGCGTGCAGTTGCCCTTGGATGGCGGTAGATTGTTTGTGAGGTTGATTCTTAGGTGGTGATTGATATGTTGAATAATCAAAATTTGGAGGATGTGAATTGGCAACTAGCTATGGTTGTCAAACAGATTGTTTTTATGTGCTCTACTTTGGAGTCCATTGTTTTTCGCCATATTCTGCGGGAGTGGAATAGGGTGGCTGATGGGTTGGCTAGATGGGCATCAGAAAAGACTGATTCTTGGCATGTGGATGACTGGGGCAATCTTCTTGAAGACATGGCCCCTATTATTGAGGAGTGGGTTGCTGAGGATATGAGGTGCTTCTTGGGTGTGAATTAGTTCTTGTTTCTTGGGCCCCTTGTGGCTTCTTTCTTTAGTTTTTGTAATGTTGTTTTGACTTAATAAAGTTTTTACCCTCTTTTTATTAAAAAAAATTAATTATATATTTTATAATACTTTTGAAATAATAAAAATAATAATTGTCATTATCAAATTCAAGTAAAAATATAGAATTAAAATGTTCTATGTCAATACAAGTTAAAAAATTCTTAGTTTAATAAAAATAACAATTACAATTCCTCAAATAATAGAAATTGTGATTTTATGTTGTAAAATATGTAGAGCATGTGGAAAAATAAAGCACATGGATCTAAATTCATGGTATTCTCCTTTTTTCTATTGTTTTCTATATTTTCTTGTCTTCCAAAATGTCTACATGTTATAATGCACATGTGTTTATAATGCATGTTGGTGTAAACAAGGGTTTTTCCTATCTAGATTACCCTTTGTAGTGTGAACATGGCATATTTTCTAACAAGTTCCTAATTAGGCCCTATTTACACATGTTCACATGTTAAGTTTACTTAGTGAATTAGGAATATTTCTAGAAGTCTTAGGTGTCATGTGATCTTATCTTATCTTACCTTGTCATTTACTTTTTGTGTCTCATGACATTGGATTAAGACACTTGTCATCATTCTTGTTAGTCCTATCTCTTAATGTTTCCTATATAATCAAGGTCTTAGATGTACATTATGTATTGCATATTCCACATCCTTGATCACATTTAATCTAATATAATTTGCATCCATTATTAAAAATTTATGCGCTTTCTTTTCTCTCTTGTGGAAGGATATTTTGGTTTTGTAGGTGATCCTAGGATCTTGACTCCATGAGTAACTCTAATAATGCATGTGTGGTATACCTTATATTTTTCTTGAAAATCAATCCCAAAGGATTCTATCTAAATTTTAGGTGCTGAAAATATTTGTTTTGTATAAAAGATACAAAAATAGATAATTATTCAGTGTGCTCTCTAGATAAGGTTTACACACTTTGAGACATTATTCTAGGAAATGCCATGATAACACCATTAAAAAATGAAACAAATTATATTTTTATATTATGTATAGTTTTTTAGTATTATTTTTTATTTTCTCGTTTAAAATTGAAACAAATTATATTCTTATATTATAGACTCCATTCTAGATAAAAATTAAAAAAATATATTGGTTTTATCAAAATTAGGGGGTGGGCTTATTTTTTAAATTTTCAAGATGTTTCTACTTAAAAATTAGTAAAATTTATATATTCGTTAAAATTAAAAAATAAAATGACATAAACTACATAATGTTAACTAATTTCATACCAAAAACATTTGTGAAATACATATAAAATGTTAATATTTTAGGGGATGTACACTTTGTGCTACACTTTTTCTTCACTTAAATAGGACCAAGTTACGTGCTCCCCTTGTTTGGCTCTCTAAATATTCACCATTTAAAAAGGAATAGTTTAGAAACCAGATTTTGAACACTAATAAACCTATTCTAGTCACATATTGAAATCTTGAACATGTTTATCTTGAATTACTCATCCAAGATTATTTTTTATTGATTTTAAGAAAAAAAAATGACCCCTTTTGAAATTTTTTTCGGCTACCATTTCCATACACATATTAAAATAATTATTGTGACATGAGATTGTTCTTTCTTAATGCAAGTGCATGCCTCATTGACCAATGTTGTTGAATACAAAAGAGGATCAAATAATTTTGGAAAATGCACTTAGTATAAACATGATTGAATTCTAGAAAAAATAGAATTAACATCCTAAATATAAATTTTAAATAAAGAAGTTAGGTGAGTATTGAGATTGTGATGGGCCAAACAATATTTCTAAGTGGAAATGAAAATGTGTTGTCAAAATTGAATGAGTTTATCTACACAATTTAAAAAAAGGTATTATTAAAATTTGTAGAAAACTAAATAAAGTCTATTGGCCACTACTTATTTTAAATGTAAAATGTATGTGCTATTTTTTCTAACCTAAGTATTAGCAAAATGAACATATTTTTCCTCTTAAATTTGAATTTAAAATTAAATGTCACATGTATATGTGATAAATTTTTTGTTTTCTTATTAAATAATAATATTATTTAAAAAATTATTATTATTTTTTGAAATATTAAAATATAATTTTCTAGCCAACATAACCTAGTAAAAAATATGAAATTGAAAAAAATTAACTTGTACCACATAAAACCTAGAGTGTAATGCATCTTTTAATTAAAAATAGATAGATAGTTTGAAAGTTATATATATATTTTTTCTATTGCCACAACTTAGTCAATCTCAACTAAAGATCAATAAATTAAAATTGTTACCAATGTGCTTACTAGTCTAAATTAAAGGTAAAAATGTTCAAAAGAAACATTTTACACTTACAAAATGTTAAGCATAGCTATCACAAAATAAAATTTAAAAATAGTGAGCTTCTTGAAATTATATGTATTGGGTTTTTACTTGCAACTTCCATTTGTATATTTTTTCAACTAGATAAAGATGAATAAGTGAGAAATGAGATAATATGAGTGTTTCTTCATGATAGTATAAGTATTAAAATTTGATACGTGCTTCTTGGAAAGATGACTAAAAAATCTATAATGTCTTCCTATTTTGATAATAAATTCCCTACCCCATAAGTGGTATTAGTTTAGTATTCAAATCACATGAGATTAATGGATATGCATTAATAATAAAGGTAATTCCCTTCTTCTAAAGCTTGAAATAGTATTGTAATAATAATAACAAATAAAAATTCTTTGACTATTTGAATATCTAGATATATTTCCTCTACTCATAAGGGACTTAGGTTTTACTCTGATAACAAGTATACTACATGTCGAATGATTGTAAGTAGAAATATAAGCCCCAAGAAGAGTCATTCATTTCTATGATCAATAGGATATTTGATTGAAAATCCATAGAAACAAAAGAGTTTAAACATAAAATTAAGTTTTCATGCAATATTCTTTGTTGGTTACTTTTTAAGAATCAAACTAATCTCTAGAAATACCTATGGGTTTTACCATTTCCAATTATCAGTACTTCTATAGGGATTGGCCAACGAACGAATAGAGGTTTCAAGACTTCTATTCCTACTCTATGGGCTCTGTGAAATCCGGGAGGGTGATCCCACAATGTATACTTAAACACTTTGCACAATTAAAATCAAATACATTGTCAATAATAGATATCCCTCATAAAACCATTCAATAATATGCATCAAATAAGTTGGCATCTTATTAATCAATTTCATATGTATTGATCATGAGGTGGAATTTTAACACAAAACAACAACAATAGTATCCATTTGAGATTTTATGATTTAAAGATTGAGAAGCTAATGAATCAACACTGAAAATGAGCCACAAATAATCTGCATGAACCAATGCTTTTATCCCAAGCATGGAGTCAATATCATTCAATGTGACCTAACAACAATTTAGACAATAACACCTATAACCCCAAGAAATCTTGCAGTACAACATTTCTTTGTGATGTTCATGATTATTACTACTTAGAAATATCCTAGCACCCAGTTCTTATAAGTCATTAATCTCACACAAGAACTTACATCAATTCATTGAATCAATAAACAAGCATGAAACCAAACATATATCGGGAAATGATAGAGATGAAAGAAATATTGGATTACTTTCACTCATAGCTCATAATATGTATACAAGGAGAGACAATAGCCATGAAACTGATATTACTCTATATTATAAATGCTATATCATTATCAGATTTACATACACAAGTATGAACTCCAAAAGAAACTTAGGACTAAAACTCTAAAACTTGCTTCATATTATCTTGACAACTTCACAGTATTAACTCAATTTTTTTCAACTCTGGTGCTTCTGGCCCTGAATTCTTTCTTATAGAGATGATGGAGCAAACAAGCTTTAGGATAGATAGCACACATGTCATGATTTCATTGGACCGCTTGTAACAATATTCTATTTTCAGTTATACTTGAGCCTTCAGGTGGAGCAAATAAACATGAGGAAAAATTGACCTCAACTCTCTATAGAAAATAGACCCCACCTCCAAAAACATCATTGGTTTATTACAAAATTTTCAAGATATTCCCCATGCATTCAAAAATGCCAACAGTGGGAGAATCAAAACAACAAAACTTATGAAGTAAGACAAGGACAAGAGAAAAAAGGTCAAAATTCATCCACATTAACACCACGTGCTATTCATTTGAATTTGAGGAGAGAATAATATTCTACAATGTTATACCAAAATCCTAATTTGTATTGTATTCAGGCTATGTATTATTCTTCTCATGTCAATTATTCTCCTCATTCATTAATGCTTACATAGATTTATTCTATGCATTTCTCCAACCAAGTGTTATATTCCTCCTCAGTAGGCCATTTTACATTCAATAAATCCTACACCTTAGTGATGTACTAAGAATATATCTGGCATCAATTAAAATTTTGGCTTCCTTATCAAACATGTCCATCTTTGATTCAATTTCCACCATTGTGTCAATATTTGAATTGAGCAAGAAGTAATCAGTGAAAGACAAAGTCGTCATGGCTTCCCCAAGCATACCTCCCAAATCTTTCTTGCAGGTGTCAAATGGATATAATTCACCTTTTGGAATCAATATATGAGGCATACCATTTTCCTCTGTCTCTTTGAATATCTTCAACTTACTTTGGAGCTATATATGTAACTTCCCATGGAAAGTAGTTATTTCATTTATTGAGTCAATGATTTCCAAAATGTCATGAATATTGGTGGGTGCTTCGAGGTCTTCATTCATTTTGGGGATCATTTATTTTGAAGTATTTACCCTAGTAATCCAATTATTCCATTCATTCCTAAAGGCCTCCTATACTTGTAGATAGTTTGTATTTTCCTCATGAATATTCTTATAAGTGGCCCAAACATCATTAGACTTGTGGACCAACTTGGTCACCCTATACTTTAGCACATCCTCAAAATTTTCATTTTCCACCTTCACTATTTCAAGTTTGGCCTACTTGACATTTTCCTTCTCAATAGTCATCTTACCTTTCAAATCATCAATTCTTAGGGCCAATGTCTCCCTATCTTGTGTAGACATATCAAATGAAGAATAATATGGTTGATTTATTATTTTCTTAATAGCCTAAATATTCGCCCTCATTTTATTCAACTCAACAAGGGGCTTATTGTACTCTTTAACCAAAGATTCATATTTTTTCTGAGAAATATGTGGAGTATCCACACTAAGCATTGCAACATGTGTAGTTAACTCAACTTCCTAGATATGAGTTATGTCAATAGATTTTTTGACCACTAATTAACCAATAACTCCTTCAATAGGCCTAGCAACATCATGCTTACTAGTATTTGGTGCCATAGACCAAATTGCAAGAGTATTCAACTTTGGACTATACCCAAAACCAAACACTTTATCCTCAAATTGATCTTTAGATATTAAATCTTGAGTGTCTCTTCTCACTGAATCATATGACCATGGTAGCAGTGATAGTACATCCTAGCAATAGCATTATTCCACTATACTTGACAATCTTTCTAGCCTCAATGGGAGTAATGGCTGTAATTTTAGCCCTGATTTTCTCTTCCTCTGCTTTCTCAGCTTCCTCTTGATGAGAAGGTTCAACATTAGCTTGGGATGATTCAAGTCTCTCTTTTATCTCCTTACTCCACTTTTAAATCATAAACTCCCAAAATTCTTCGTTCTGTACAAATTTATCATCAGCTAAAAATTCATCACACTCCCTAATCCTGGGATCATCATCATTTTCTCTATCATATTGCCATTTGAAAATATTGTTAGGAGGAACATTTGAACTATGGGTTTCTTCAATATGGGGAGGAGGAAATTTTTGATCCACTTCCTCACTTCCTTGCACATGTTCTTCTATTTGTTCTTCCTTGACTTCTTGAACATCTACAGGTTGTTCTAGGATATCCATTGCTTGTTGTTGTTGTTTTTGTTCCAAGAGAACCTGTGCTTTATTAGTAGCCTCCTTTACCTATACCTTAAACTCACTAGACTAATATTCCCTTAACATAATGAAGGCTCTTTCCAAGGGGTTTGCAATTACACTATATGGACTCATGTAAAAGGAATTCATTTTCATAATATTTTCCTCAATGTTCATTATAGTTGTCCATTCTCTTTTCCTAGTCATGACAGCCTCATCACTTATCAGATTTCTTAATACATCATCTTTGTATAAGAAAAAATGATATATGAAACCTAAGCTTTTTTGTCTTCTTTCTGCCACAAACCCCTCTAGATCAAAAACTCTAATCTCATCAATAGGCATCCTGAGATTATTTACCATGATGCCAAACTTTCATACCCCTTGGGGGCAGTGACTGTGAAGTAAGCAAAATCACTTTGGGGATGTACCAAAGTGCCTTTTTTTTTTCTTTCTAAACATTTCATAAACCATGACATGAATTTACCACATGATCTCCATGAAACCCAATCTGTCTGAGACATGCAAGGGTAGACAATGAGGTGCCACCTTAGCTCCATAGGTCTTGATCAAAGTATATTCATAATGTAGAAATCCTTCAACTCAATTATGTGTTTCTTTAGAGCCTGGTACATCTTTTGGTGCATAATATTTCTGATCTCTGGAGAAAGTTTGTGGATAGGTGCTACACCCAATGTCTCTAGAATACTGCATCTTAAAATATTAGAAAACAAGATGTAATTTGAATTGGAGCAATCCTGATCCTAGATATATGTCCATATTTGTATAGGTAGAAAAATATTCTCACTATCCTTAAGCTTTAGATTTAGTTTCCTTTTCCATTCATAATCACCCTCCCATAAGAGCATATACATCAACAAAGAGTAATGGGAAAATCACAAAGGGATCACCTCCTTTTTTAGATTGAGAAAATCCTCATGTATCCATTCAAAAACAAAGTTAGCATAATCAAAACCAGTGTTTTGATTATGACCTTGTATATCCACTACCATCACCAATAAATTAGGAGCTATCCTAACCTCAAAGTCCCCATCCAATACTTGATTTAAGAAATTATAAGTTTTTTTGAATTAATCTTTAAATACCTCACAATCGAAAGGCTCAACATCCTTAGCAGTGAATTTATCCCTGCTCCTTATGTGTTTCACAAGAATTATTTCTTTGTATGCAAATTTTCTCTTATCATACTAAGCATACAATTCAACACATCTGAACTTTGCAGTATAATTGGGATTTAACCCAAATACATCTATCATCTTATCCTTTGTTACCTCTAGAATTATATCACCATTTTCACTTATGATTGTCTTCTCAGTAGGGTTATAGTGCCTTGCCAATTCCATCATTAAATCCACTTCTACAAACATATTCGGGACCACCAAATTTCCAAGGTTTAACCCCCATAAATAGCATGTGGACTTGTGAGAGCACCGCCTATTGAGAGCATACCAGAACAATTGCCATCCACTCTGGGGTTGGATTTTTTCACCAATTTTGCTAGCACTATCAATCAACCTACTAGTCATGACAACTTGACTTGTGGGCCTTTTACCAATTCATGACCCTCCTCTTTTGACACCTCCAGAGGCCTCTTGCATAAATTTTTCCATTTATTTCTTTGCACTTCTAGACCTAGTCGATGTTGCAGGAGTACTTGGTAAAGGGTTGAACACTACCATTGGCTTAGACTTAACCTCAGTTGAAGCATCATGAGTTTTAATTCTTTTAACCCTCTTCTATTTTGGTCTCCTTTTTGGTCTAACACTAGATTCACTATGCTCTGGGTCACTCATGTTTGCAATGCAATGGAACTAGGGTTTACAATTTCTTACAACCAAAAGAAACCCTTCACAATTATGATAGGACCAAGCACTAGTACTGAACATGACACTTTTTCTCAAAATGTATAAAGTGCTTAATCACCAAACTAAAATTACCAGTAATGAACAAATAGACAATTTCCCCAATTTCCTATCAACTCTCTAAGGTATTCACCTCACTACTTCAATTAGAAGGAAATGTCATTTTTGCTTACCTAGGTGAAAACTATGCCACTCTGGTTACTAATAGCTTCTGGAGCTTGCCTCATAATTTCTTTAGCTTTTGCTACTGCTTCCACTAGCTAATTAATTTGAATGCACAATCAACCAGATATCTACTTTCTGTTATGACAAAGAGAGAGGCATGCCACCATTAATACTTGATAATAAGCTCGCGTGGGAAAATTGACAATTAGCCATTCAGGTTTAAACCCTGATTGTTGATCCTTCAACTTTAAAACTATATCAATGGTTATTAACTCATCTTGACACATTAATTTTTGCTTTATACCAAGTCCTCAGGATTCTGCCACATTGTCTCTTCATGTAGTAGTTGTCGTTGGTTGCTAATTTATTTTATCCTTTCCCATCTCCATCAGTGATGCAAGTCTTTTATGTGATGAAAGCTCAACCCTTGGATCTGTGTCCCTTTCCCTAATCACGTTCATTTTCATCGCTCCTCACTGATCCAAATTTGTACCTTGGCTCTTATCATTGATGGGAGATATAGTGAAAGCATCATATTTGGATATGTACACCTGCATGAAAAATCAATGGCACAAAAGGTATCTTAGATAAGATATACCCATATTAGTGAAAGAATCTTTTTAAAATAAGGAACTTTTATCGCTCATCACTAATCAAAACTAATGTTTTGAAATGGATCATCGATAAACAATAAAATATCAGGCCATCACTCATTGCTAATCCTCCTCATAATATTTGCAAGCAATTGGTGATGAGAGATTATCATAATGTCATTACATATCGCATATCGCTAATCAAGAACTTAGCCCTCAAAAAAACCCATGAGAAGTGATGCAATGGAAATTCATCTCCTTGTTCATCACTGATTTGAAAAATCATTTCATAACACATTCTTGATAGGTAATGAAAATAAGATCATAAGGTTGGACAACATCGCTCATCGCTATTACAATATTGAGGGGTCAAAAACCATTAGTGATAAGTGATCCCTCAATAATACTAAGAACCTTGCTCATCTCTAATTTAGATTAAAAGTTCCAACAACTATTCGCGATGAGCAATATCAAAGGTATACCACCTCATTGCTCACCACTGATTTAGAACATTAATTTCAATACTGATCAGCAATGAGTGATAAAGATAAAAGGTTGATTGAACTTAAGTGAAAACCTTTAGGAACATGCTCATAAGTTGTTTTAATGGAAGGGACTCTCTCGGATGATACAATAGAAATGACTTAAGGAAACCTAAGCCATAATAATACAAAGGATGTAAAGGCCAAATAGGTCTTTAACTTAACCTTATAAAAATTTAAACTCTTGGACCTAGGATCAAGGAACTAGCTACCAAACAATAATGATAGACACAAGATTTTTTTTTAAAATGACCGGAAGTGGGCAATAGGGAATCAATAGCAAAATAGAACATTACAAGTTCTTATGAAAGATGAATCGCAAACCCTCATATATTAGTCTTGTGTCAAAACGTGACAAGGGTTTTAAAATGGAACAAGAAAATTAAGGTTCTATCAGTGGCTCCAACTGGGGATGTATGCCTCTTGTAGGCATGGTGAGATCCCAAGAATCTCAGGTTGAAGTAGACCAAAATGTGGATTAAAACAAAAGGACCCAAACCAAGGAAATACCTAGACTAGGTAGCAAGACCAAAAAAAAAAAACAAAATAAAACACACCTGTAATCAAGGGAAAATTATATTTGTTAACTTGTTAGATCAATAAACATTAAAAATCCAATGATATAACGAAGTACAATGGAAATGAAATGAAAACGAAAGGGAAATATATCACCAAGAGTCTCCATCTTCCATGCTTCACCTTCGTTACACCTTCTCACTTGCTGGATAATATGTTGCCCTCAGATTCATCTTCTTGAGAAATCTAAAATGCCTAAGCCCTACAACAAGATTTGAAGGATTTGATGTGCCTATGACTATTGCCAATGCCTATGTTTATGTCCAAACAAATGCCAATATCAATCAAATGCCTATGCTTAAAACCAAATGCTAATAGTGAAATACTACAATTGCCTATGACAATGAATGTGAAGCTAAATAAATGCCTATAGTAATTACGTAAAAAAATGTCCAGATCTCAAACATGAGAAGGAAATGGAATTTTATAGAAAAGGTCATTTCGAACAGACGGACGAGATAAATCAATGAAGAGACCCTAAAACGAACAATCCAGATTTAACCTGAGAATCCCTAATTAGGGTTAGGGAAAAATCCTTAATCGAACGGTCAGAATAAAATCAGATCGACGACAGAGAATAAATGAGATAAATTAATTAGATAATGAAGATTTTTGAAAAATCAAGAAGATAAGATTGCCTAATTTGCAAGATTCGACAAATCAGAGAGATAAGATTTGGACTGAAGATCAGATTTGGAAAATCAAGAATCTGCCCGATTACTTGATTTTTGGAAGATTAATCACTAATTTGAATTAAATTAATTCAAATTATGGATTTTGAGAGATAATAAATAATCTTTTTCAGATTATTTATCAAAAAGGACTGACAGTTAGGATTGACATGACATTTTAAATAATTTAATTTATTTAAAATGAGAAGAATATTAATTAGCAATTAAATAATTAAATTTAATTATTTAATTTAGGAGATAAGAGACATATTAAATAAATAAATGTAATTCATTTATTTAATAATCAATAAGAATTAAATGCAGAAGGGGGAATTAAATAAATTAAGAAATTTATTTAATTAAAGAAAGACTTAGACAGTTAATCACGTATTTAATAAATAAATAAAATTTATTTATTTAATAATCATGAAGAATTAAAGGACATAAATTAATTAAATAATTATGAATTATTTTATCAATAACCGAATGTGGACCAAGGACATAATTAAATGTATTAATTATGCTAGGATGAAAGTGGTAAAAATGAAACTTGCAGGCCTAGGTCATTTTTAGGTGTCTACATTTTGCCCCTCTTTGTCATAATGTCGCTTGTCGAATTATGACAAAGAAGACAAGTCAAAAAATGCCCTAGTGCAAAATAAGATGAGGAAGAATGACAAGGATGGTTGCAATATGCCCCCTCGAGAGGACAGACGGGTTCGAAGAACATGGGTGTGCTCTCGAAATAGATGAGAAGACTAGAATATGAAGAGATAAAGAAATGTTAGTGCAAAAGATATGGATGATGAGATGTATGCAATGCCTATATGAGATGAGAGAGAGAAGATGACATGACTAAAGGAGATGCATGTAAGTTCCTAGACTAAATCTTTCAAAATTTTACTGTAGGACTTTTTAATATTTATTGCCCTTAATCATCATTGGGCAGTAAAAATGACACAAATGGACAACAAACACCATGATATGACGTAGACCAAGGTGTGCAAGGTCATCCATTTGAAAAACAGACAGTCACAGACAAAGAATGTCCTAACTCATACTAAGGGCAAAGTTGCCCTAGTCCTTTTGTCAAGACAATCCACAGACAGTAGTCAAAGAAAATAAAATAGGCCAGGAGACGTCATCGCACCTCTAAATCCTTCATGGGACATCTTCGAGGTAGCTAGTAACATGACCAAAAGAAAGACTAAAAATATAAGACAAAATAGCCAAGATAGTCAAAAGATAAGACAAGAAAGACCAGAAAGATTAATAACCATTTTATTTTGTTTGTCAATGTTTGTTTGCCAAAGATTGATTTCTTGTCAATTTGACAGTTTTGACAGTTTAAGATTTTTGCCAATTTGATGGTGTTGATAGTTTGACAGAGCCTATTGTTAGGAAGGACACATCCTGAAAAAGGCAAAGGACATCTTGACTAGGTCTAACTCCAAGAAGGACACATCTTGAAGAGGACCAAAGAGTGACAAGACTAACATTGTTTTGAGTAATATGTTTTGGCAAGTTGATTGATGTTGACTATATGATTGATTGGCTTATGTTGTCTAATTTTGACCAATTTTGACATTGACGTTTCAAATGACTGTCTTGTGTTTGAGTTTGACTATGTCTGACTTATTTGACCGATGTGACGATTGTGACAAATGCCATGATTTTATTTTGACTAACCTAAAAGGACTGACCTAATGTCTTAGGGACTCATTGACTAATGGCCTTGCCTATGTAGCAAATGCGCAGAGACAACGTTCGTAGTTCAACAATGACATGGATTGACTGATATGATTGACTTTGACTCCATTTTTAGGATTTTGACATTGATTTGGATGTTTTTGTATTTTTCTTCAGGACATTTTATGATTTTTAGGTCTTTTTTCAGGACTTTTTGCGATGTTTCTGTCTTTATTTTCAAGATATTTTATGATATTTTTTGGTCTTTTTCAGAACATTTTATGATGTTTCTCTTACACCCAAGATCGCCCGAAAGCGCGAGGGGAGAGGATACTCCGATATACCAAGTCAGGGTAAATAACAGATAAGAATGGGTCTGGTTTTCTAATCACAAGGTTTTCACCAAGTGAGAGCATACTCACCTACCATTCTACAAGCACAATCAATCATAAAAGACATGAGTTTGTTTTATAAGCACCAAAATTAAATGTTTGCTAATCTAAGAAAAATAAGCACAAAGTTTGTTTATTCTTTCTTTGACATGCGAATCTGTAAACAATGAATATTAGTAGTCTCTTATGCAATGGTCTTCGACACACGAATGAGGATCGCTACATGCTACAAGAAAAGATTAGTAATGTAAAAATAAATAAATAAATAAACAAAACATTAATGATAGCAACAAATTAAAACAGCGGTAACTTGCTCAAAACTTAACAAAATTTTAAATGCTAGATATCCATGGAAAGCTAAAAATCAAACCTTCAAAACCCATAAATTTTTTTCTACAATTCTACACAAAAAAAATGTTATAGACAAAAAAAAAACGCGGATTTAAAAATTAAATTGAAAAAAACTGTGATCACTAAAATACCCATAACTTTCTCAAATCTCAACGAAATTTAAAACCGTTTAATGTTATGGAAAGTTGAGAGCGAGCTCTAAAAAACCCAGAAACTGTTTAAAAATATTTTATTCAACTATTTTTTTATGCTCAAATGAAGGTGACTGGATTTCGTATGACGTCTTGGCTGTAACCTGCAAAACAGTGAAAACAAACAATAACACACGAATTTTTCTACAAAATATCGGGTTCACTAATGTAATCAAAGAAAAATTAGATTTGTTAACTTGTTAGATCAATAAACATTAAAAATCCAATGATATAACGAAGTACAATGGAAATGAAATGAAAACGAAAGAGAAATATATCACCAAGAGTCTCCATCTTCCATGCTTCACCTTCGTTACACCTTCTCACTTGCTGGATAATATGTTGCCCTCAGATTTGTCTTCTTGAGCAATCTAAAATGCCTAAGCCCTACAACAAGATTTGAATGATTTGATGTGCCTATGACTATTGCCAATGCCTATGTTTATGTCCAAACAAATGCCACTATCAATCAAATGCCTATGCTTAAAACCAAATGCTAATAGTGAAATACTACAATTGTCTATGACAATGAATGTGAAGCTAAATAAATGCCTATAGTAATTACGTAAAAAAATGTCCAGATCTCAAACATGAGAAGGAAATGACATTTTATAGAAAATGCCATTTCGAACAGACGGACAAGATAAATCAATGAAGAGACCCTAAAATGAACGATCCAGATTTAACCTGAGAATCCCTAATTAGGGTTAGGGAAAAATCCTTAATCGAATGGTTAGAATAAAATTAGATCAACAGCGGAGAATAAATGAGACAAATTAATTAGATAATGAAGATTTTTGAAAAATCAAGAAGATAAGATTGCCTGATTTGCAAGATTCGACAAATCAAAGAGATAAGATTTGGACTAAAGATCAGATTTGGAAAATCAAGAATCTGCCCGATTACTTGATTTTTGGAAGATTAATCACTAATTTGAATTAAATTAATTTAAATTATGGATTTTGAGAGATAATAAATAATCTTTTTCAGATTATTTATCAAAAAGGACTGACAGTTAGGATTGACATGACATTTTAAATAATTTAATTTATTTAAAATGAGAAGAATATTAATTAGCAATTAAATAATTAAATTTAATTATTTAATTTAGGAGATAAGACCAATTAATTAAATAAATTAATCAATTTATTTAATTAAGACAATCAGTGACGTATTAAAAATGGATAATTGTCCTTTAATGAGGATATATTTAGGTTCCTAAAATCAACACATAATCTTATGTCACCATTATTTCTTCTTATTGGTACCAGATTAGATACCCATGAAGAGTGTCTAATAGGTTTTATAATACTAGCATCCCTCAGCTTTACCAACTCCTCTTGCATCTTGGGAACTAAAGTAGGATTAATTAGTCTCTTCTTGTTCTTTAAAGGTTTTGCATCATCCTTTAAAGGAATTTCATGTTGAAATAGTTCATCTCTGTAATCTTTCAAGTCATCATATGACCAGGCAAAGATGTGTCTGTATTTTATGAGTAAGGAAATTAATATTTCCTTCACCTTTGGCTTCATCTTCTTTCCTACATAGACTTTTTCTGGGCTATTTACATTCCCCAAGTTCACTTCCTCTAGGTCCTCTAGGTGAGCAACAGTTGTTTTTTCCTTGTTTGTATCTTGACTATCAAAGACCCTTTCAAGAGCTACAAGGCCTTTTGGGATTTTTTTTTTTTTTAATTAGATAACCTCTTTTCCAAACATCGCTTCCTTTCCATTAATATTGTCAACAAATCCAACAAAATCAATCTCCTGACCTTCATATTTATCAACACAATTTAGGAATCTAAGGATATTCTTATCATCATTAAAAAATTTCTAGTTATATATGTTATTAGGGATGGATGGCCTTGTCTATATTTCAACCTTAGAGATTGCTATGAAAGTTTTATCATCAGGTCTTAATGCATTATTAGGAAGTAAATCAGCTACTCTATTATGTTCTCTTTCCATCCAATCAATTCCAAAAGCATCAAACTACTCAATGGAATCCCAAACAACATTCATATATTGCTTTAGTCTATTATTTTTTCAAGCGTACTTAGCTCTTACTTGGGATATCACAAGCCCAGAATCATCAATTACCATTAGCTTTCTTATTCCATTTTTTTCAGTGAGCCTCAATCCCAATAATAAGGCTTCATACTCTGCCACATTATTTTTATAGACAAAAGATAATGTAAAAGAGAAATTATAAGTATTTCTAGTAGGTGGTACTAATAAAATTCATGCACCATATCCTTCTTTGGAGCTTGCACTGTCAAAGTACATTTTCCACAATGCTTCTTTATCATATACTCTTGAAACTTAATTTTCTATAGGTGCGGGACATATCTCAATCTCTCTTGGTACTTCTTCTACCTTGAACTCACCAATATCGGTATCTATGAAAAGAATTGTGTCATCTTCAGGAACATGCTCCAACATATGTGGTACCCTAGGTTCTTTCATTACTTGGACATTCTTACCATCAGTGGGAAATGTGGCATAAGACATGTCACACTACATATTGTCTCCCATAGATGCACTCCATTTTCATGATAATAACATTCCATAGTTAGGTGGGATATCTACCACTACCACACTCATTTTAAACTCCTTGTCGGGGTAAGCTGTCAATTTATAGGGAAGTTCATTTATCACACCTATCACAAGGACCTCTTTGGCATCCATGGCATAACACTTTCCATGAGTTCTATCAACCCTTAACCCTAGTGCATCCATGATTTTAACTGGCATGATATTGTTGGATGCACTAGAGTCAATGATACAATTCTTTATAAAAATTTCCCCAACTACTAGGGTAAGGAAAAATGGATCTATCTTATTAGGACAAGTATTTATAGAGTTTCCTAGGAAAATATGGGGAATCTCAATAATTACTCCCTCAACTTCTTTACCTTTCTTATCCTTTTCACTCATTTTGGGTGGAGTGAGCACCACTAAATCATTACATGCTATAGTAGCACCATTGATAAGGACCACTACCTTTTTTTTATGTTCCTCTATCCTCATCATTTCAAGAAAAGGTACAACTACTTTAACTTGGCTAAGTAACTGAAACATATCAACATGAGTATATTTGGGAAGTTCAGTTGAAGGCATACCTTGTTCATTTATATTATCTTTATGTTTATTTTTGGTTTCTTCAACCTTGTGTTTAGCATCCTTCCTTGTGGCTTTAGGAGCTTGCTTCTTTGTCTTTAATTTCTTAGAAGAATATCTATATCCATGAGTAGCTCTTGGCTTTTCTACTCTCTTGGCCCAAATTTTATCTCCCCTTCCTTCTTTAGTTTTGACTGCTTCTACTTTTTCATTAGGTTCATGTTCTTTTCCCTTAGCATTTTTTTCCTTGATGAATAGACCCATAGGAATACCTTGTTCACATCCAACCATTCTATTCCTCAAATGATATTAACTTCTAGCTTGGGCAGCTAAGACTGCAATATATTTCACAATCTCCTCTTCAAAGGATCTTCTTAAGGAAACACCATCTTCAATTGCTTCCAAATTGTAAACCTCAACATCACTATTGTCATCCTCATTAGAAAGAACTTGTTGATGATGTGCATTAAAATTTTTCCTTTGATTATCTACATTCACTTCATAAGAACCTTCATCAAAAAAGAACATTCGCTGCAGGAAATGTCAAAATCACCCATAATCATAAGTACATCACCATCCTCTTGATCTTGTTGATCACAGTCGTTAGGTATGTCATCCTCTACTTCCACCATCTGTGATATTGCACATTGTTGTGAAGAGTGTGGAATTTGGCAAGTCCTACACCACTTGGAGTATCTTCAACAAAATTTCCTGAATTATTTTGCAAAGGGTTTGGAGGAACTCTTTTTTGAGCGTTTCTTTGATTATTTAAGATAGGCTTCCCATTATACCAATTGGTATTGTATGGGTGGTCTTGCAATCTAGGGGGCCTTTAATTCCTTTGATATTTTTAGGTTGAAACTTCTCTTTCCTTAAAATCTTATCATTGATAATTTTCATAAAACTGTCAAGTTTGTCCTCAATTGTTCCCCCTTTAGTACCTGAACTCTTGTCTTCCTTTTTTGAACTTTTGAAGATTTTTGGATCATCTCTTCTGCCAACTTTACTAGTTTCTCTACTGATATTTTCAATATGCTCTACCATTTTAAAAGCTTCCCTTAATGACTAAGGACACTTATCTAGCAAGTGGTAACTCATTTTTGCATCAAAAGCATTGCAATAATTTACCAAACATAGGAAACCTTTTTATGGCCTTCTTGAAACTTGTGTTAAACTCAATAATAGATTGATTAGACCGTTTAACAACATTATTAAATTGATTCAACAAAAATATTGAATGAGTCTTGTCACCATATTGTTCTCTAAAAACCCTCTTAAATTCCTCCCAAGAGCCAATACTTTTAGCATGTAAACTCCTATACCATTCTCGTGCATCCTCAATGAGAGACTGCATGAACAACTTAATCATGACATCTTTTGTCTCCAACTCAAAATCATCCATAAAATTAATGAATGCTTTGAGATGGTCTTCACCACTCAAGGCATTATTTTCAAAGAATTTGACTAGAGAAAGCCTGAAATATTTAGGGAATGGGTTAGGGTAGCTAGGTATTCCAATGAAACACAGTTGTTGGTATCTATCTACTTGGAGTGGCCTCCTAGTATGTCAATCCCTATGATCATCTTTGTGCTCATCATCTTTCCCACTGTCATAGTGGCTACTATCTTTACCCTTTCCACTTTCACCATCACCTCCCCCTTTCTTACTTCCCTCATCATCTTCAAAATAAGAATTATCATTCTTATTTTTTCCTCCACCACCACCTCCATCAGGAGTATGTCCATCATATTTCTTCTTTTGCAACTCAATATCAGTATGTCCAGAGCTTGAAGCCTATGGGATATGGGTGGAAATTTGAAGGAATGCAATCTTCCTATCCATTTCTGCAATAGAAGCTATCATTTCAACTTTCTTCAAATCTTCTCGCAACTTTTCACTTTCCAACTACAACCTTAATATCTAAGAATTTGGAGGTGCACTAGATGGGGTTGGATCAATTTTGGCCTTATGTGTGGGGATTTTAGTAGATTAAGTATTTGTATTGTCATTGGTTTTGAATGTAGATTTCTTGGGTTGGTCAATAGGTCTCCTCCAATCATCTACAAATGTTTTCTTAGTATTAACAAGAGGGCCTAAGGCTCTAGTAGTTGAGATAGATGTTGTGTAAGTATCATTAGCTGTAGCTCCCATTGAAACTATTGCTTTAGGAATATCATTGGTCATCTTAAAGGTAAATTTAGAAATATTTTCCTCAAAGGTCTTATGCTTTGCAGCCTCTTCTCTCATTTTCTCCAATTTTTTGCTTCTAGCATCCCGCTCAAGTTGCTTAGCTCTAATCCTATCTTCCTTCTTTTTCAATTCCTTCATTCTTTTTTCTTCTCATTCTTGGAGCCTTATCTCTTCTTCTTTGATGGATTTCATTTTATTATCTATGTCTTCCTCATTCTCTAGAATATCCCCATGCTCACATGGGGTAGGAGTAAAGTAAGGCTGATCAACAGGGCCTTCCTCAAGAGAAAAGTAGGCTGGATCATCAAGAGATTTACCTTGTGGCTTAAAATTATTTCCATTAAAAATGGAGCCAAGTCCAGGAGTTAAAGAATCAGAGAACTTCTTATTCTTTTCCCAAAACTCCCACCTATCTTCCTCTCTTGAAATGTATAACTCACTGTCAAAAACTTGTTCAACTGGAAAACTTCCCTGGTCTATATTAGACCCTTGAACTTCATGTCCTTCTTCATAGACACTAGCACTACTTATATCAACATTGAAAGTAGGAGATACATCATGATGGGAATCGACAGACTTACTTGATTCAGAGTGCTTCCTGACCCATCTAGGTTGCTTTTCATTTGTAGGTTCAAATTTTTCCTTCTGCTCAGAGTGCTTCTTCACATAACTTCTGGTATTCCTCATAATGTCGAGTACTTCAAAAGCTTTCTTCCTTTTTTCCTTTTGAGAACTAATCTTCACACTGGTAGTAGAGAACTTAGAGTCTCCACCCAAAATATTGGGAAATAAAAAGTGATTGCACTTTGATTTTGTACTTGTTACTTTAGAAAAGACTTTAAATGTTACCCAACATAAGGTGGTAGAATGAAATAACACCTGACACATAAGACTTAGTATGATGGTACCAATGCAACAAATTTAAAACTGATTATTCTTCAAATAGTAAAGCACCTCACAACTAACAACTGACTCTAACTGTACTAGATCTAAACTTAGAGACTTTGGACTTAGGTAGTCCCTAGCACCAATCTGTTGGTTATTTTTCAAGAACCAAATTGATCTCTAGAAATATGTATGGGTTTTTCCATTTCCAATTATCAATAATTCTAAAGGGATTGGCCAACAAATGAATAGAGGTTGCAAGACTTCTATTCCTACTCTTCAGGCTCTGTGAAACCCAAGAGGGTGATCCCATAATGTATACTTAAACACTTTGTAGAATTACAATCAAATACATTGTCAATAATAGATATCCCTCATAAAACCATTCAATAATATACATCAAATAAGATGGCAGCTTATTAATCAATGTCATATGTATTGATCATGAGGAGATGAAATTTTAATACAAAACAACAAAAATAGTATCCTTTTGAGATGTTATGATTTACAGATTGAGTAGCTAATGAATTAACACTGAAAATGAACCACAAATACTCTACATGAACCAGTTCCTTTATCCCAAGCATGGAGTCAATATCATACAATGTGGCCTAATAACAATTTAGACAATAGCACTTATAACCTCATGAAATATTGCATTACAACATTTTTCTATGACTTTCATGATTATTACTACTTACAAATATCCTAGTAGCTAGTTCTTATAAGTCATTAATTTCACACAAGCACTTACATCAATTCATTGAATCAATAAGCAAGCATGAAACTAAACATCTATCAGGAAATGATAGAGACGAATGAAAGAAATTCTGGATTACTTTCACTCATAATTCATAATATGCATACAAGGAGAGACAATAGCCATGAAACTAATATTACTCTATATTATAAATGCTATATCACTATTAGATTTAGATTCACAAGTACGAACTCTAAAAGAAACCTAGGAAAAAAACTCTAAAACTTGCTTCATATTATCTTGACAACTTCACAATATTAAATCAAAAAATTTCAACTCTCGTGCTTTTGGCCTAGAATTGTTTCTTATAGAGATGAAGGAGAAAACAAGCTTTAGGCTAGATAGCACACATGTCATGATTTCATTGGACCACTTGTAACAATATTTCATTTTCAGTTATACTTGAGCCTTCAGGTGGAGTAAATAAACATGAGGCAAAATTGACCTCAAATCTTTGTAAAAAATAGGTCCCACCTCCAAAAACATCATTGGTTTGTTACAACAGTTTCAAGATATTCCCCATGCATTCAAAAATTCCAACCATGGGAGAATCAAAACAAAAAAACTTACGAAGTAAGACAAGGATAGGAGAAAAAAGGTCAAAATTCATCCACATGAACACCACGTGCAATTAATTTGAATTTTAGGAGAGAATAATATTCTACAATGTTATACCAAAAGACTAATTTGTACTATATTCGGGCTGTGTATTATTCTTCTCCTATCCATTATTCTCCTCATTCATTAATCCTTACATAGATTTATTCATTAAAACTTCTAGCAGTTATTCGCGATGAGCAATATCAAAGGCATACAACCTCATTGCCCATTGCTAATTTAGAACATGCATTTCAAAAGTGATTAGAGATGAACGATAAAGATAAAAGGCTGATTGAACTTAAGTGAAAACCTGTAGGCGCATGCTCATAAGTTGTTTTAATGGAAGGTACTTTCAAAGATGGTACGATAGAAATGACTTAAGGATGCCTAAGCCATAATAATACAAAGGATGTAAAGGCCAAACATGTATTTATTATAATCTTATAAAAATTAAAACTCCTAGACCTAAGATCATGGAACCAGTTACCAGACAATAATGATAGATGCAAGAAATTTTGTAAAAATGACTGGTAGCGGGCAATAGGGAGTCAACAGCAAAATAGAACATTACAAGTGCTTATGAAAAATGAATCCTAAACCCTAATATATTATTCCTATGTCCAAATGTGATTAGGGTTTTAAAATGAAACAAGAAAATTAAGGTTCCATCAGTGGCTCTGACTGGCGACATATGCCTCTTGCAGACATGGAAAGATCCCAAGAATCTCAAGTTGAAGTAGACCAAAATGTGGATTAAGAAAAAAGGACCCAAACCAAGGAACTACAAGAACTTGGTAGCAAGACCAAAACAAACATAACAAAAGAAAACACAACTATACACATAATATACAAAATCAAATTGTACATGGAAAATAACATACTTAGGAGAAGTATGGCTTTAAGAACTATCCATGTACTGGCAGTTCAAAAAGTTCACCTATTAAGCTCTAAAGGAAATATGAATCTTCCCCATGAGTGCAGACTATCAAATAAGGGCTAGCCCATAATGCTTCAATTTTCCCATGCTTTCACTTATCTTGATCTCTTGCATTCCCGACTAACATCATACTGTTCACTTCAAACTTTTTGGGAGAAGACCTCTTGTCATATAGATGCTTAACCTGCAATTGCATCTTCATGTTTTTAACCTAAGTTTTCCTCTCGGTCCCATCTAACTGCACTAGATTATTTATTCTATGTTGCATATCATCACAAATTTTTTCATCATATTCCTACACAAATTTATACATCATGAGTAGGTTATTTTGTGGAAATCTAACATCCAGACCATAGACTAGTCCAAATGGTGAATAACTAGTAACCTTTTTCACAGTCACTCTATCTATCCAGAGTGCCAACTTTAACTTTGAGTACCAAGATTTTTTGTTTTTTTCCATAACTCCCTTGATTACCTTCATCAAGCTCTTATTAATAGACTCAACTTGACCATTTCCTTGAGGATGGTAAGGTGAAGACGAATAGACTTGTATGCCATGTCTTTCACAAAAGTCCATGAATTCATCTAATCTAAAGTACATAACATTATTTGGGATAATCCTCTCAGGGACTCCAAATCTGATAAGAATATTATTTAACAGAAACTAAACTAACACCTTGCTTGTTTCCTTCTTTGTGGGTATTGCTTCTACCCTTTTGTAAAATAGTCAGTGGCAACAAGAATCCCTGAGTGACCTCCACTATATTCTTCAAATATTTCTCTGATGAAATCAATTCCCCATTGTTGGAAGGGGGCTTCAACTGTCATAGGTCTAAGTGGTAAATTTCCTGAAAACTTCAACTTTCCTAAGAATCGTTGACAAGCATCACAAGTTTTAACAAACTTGTGAGAATCCTTGAAAACAGTGGGCCACCAGAATCTAGCTCTCAAAATATTGTGTGCAGTATCTTTTCCATGTCATTACCACCACGCACCCCATTATGCATTTCTTGTAGAAGTTTCAATGCATAATTTCCATCTACACAGTTGAGAAGTATACCATCAAGACTTCTCCACCATAGCTTATTTTCAATAATCACATACTTTCTGGCATGCAATTTCAATGTTCTTTTTTTGTTGTCAGCCATGTTAGCGGGACACTGCAAGGTTTGTAAATACTGCATAATTATTTTATACCATCTACATGTTTGCATATCACAGATAGGTGCAACATCAATCACTTCAGTCTGATTAACCTGATTAGCTTCCAAATTAGCCTCTTCCATTAACTTGGCTAGGCCATGTCCTCTCACCAATTTGGTAATACGAACATCAATGTTAAATTCTTGGTTCTTGTTGATCCATCTACACCTCCTACCTGTTCTCTCTTGATGAGTAAAAATATCTTTCACAACTGCACTTGGTACAAAAGCTATGACTGTAGCCCCTTGTAGGTAAGTTCTAAAATTCTTCACAGCCTTTACCAAAGCATATGCCTATTTCTTAGTAGTGTCATAATTCAATTTTGTAGCTTGTAAATATTTTCTAAAAAATACAATAGGTTGTTCAAAACCTTGCTCATTTTTCTGTAGTAAGACAACAACAATAGTATGAAATGAGGCAAAAGAGAAAATTTGCATTGGTTTAGAAAAATCGGGAGACTTCAAAACTAGAGCTTTTTTAATATCTTGTTTTATTTTCTTGAAAGCCTGACTAGACTCTTCACTCCAAAGCACCTTTTCACCCTTCTTCAGCATTTTGGAAATAGGTCTTGTGTCTGTAAATTTGGTTACAAATCTTCTCAAAAAAATTATTTGTCCAAAAAATGACTGAATGCCCTTGATGTTTTTTGGCTGAGGGATCTTGTGAATGGTTTCCACTCTTTCAGGGTCTATTCTTACTCCTTACTTGGACACAATATTCCCTAGCAACTTTCCCTCAGTGACCCCAAAGGCACATTTCTTTGGATTCAAAATATCCCATATTCTAATGACCTCACAAATACCTTTTCTAAATGCATACAATGATCTTCCTCTCTCTTAGAATAAGTGTTAGGTCATCTTGATATACAACCATAAATAAATCAATAAAATATGAGAAAGCTACATCCATATCTCTCTGAAAGGTGGCACCTAAATTTTTTAAGTCGAAAGGAATCCTAACATAAACATAGGTACCCCAAGGAGTAGTAAACACGGTCTTGTACTACTCAGACTCCTTTACTTTTACTTGATTATAACCTGAAAAATCATCCATCATTAATAGTAGCTCACAACCAGTTACCTTCTGTAACATAGCATCCATGTTTGGTATTGCATAATTGTCCTTTAATGAGGATAGATTTAGGTTCTTGAAATCAACACATAATCTTATGTCAACATTCTTTTTTCTTACTTGTACCAAATTAGATACCCATGAAGAGTGTCTAATAGGTTTTATAATAGCAACATCCCTCAACTTTACCAACTCCTCTTGCATCTTGGGATATAAAGTAGGATTAATTGGTCTCTACTTTTTCCTGAAAGGTTTTGTATCATCCTTTAAAGGAATTTCATGCTAAAACAGTTCCTCTTTGTAAGCCTTCAAGTCATTATATGACCAAGCAAAGACGTTTATGTATTTTCTGGGTAAGGAAATTAACATTTCCTTTACCTTTGGCTTCATCTTCTTTCCTACATAGACTTTTTTTGGGAAATTTATAGTCCCCAAGTTCACTTCCTCTAGGTCCTCTAGGTGAGCAACAGTTATTTTGGCCTTGTTTGTATCTTAACTATCAAAGACCCTTTCAAGAGCTACAAGGCCTTTGGGGATTTTATTTGTTTTTAATTGGATAACCTCTTTTCCAAACACCATTTCATTTCCATTAGTATTCTCAACAAATCTAGCAAAATCAATCTCCTGACCTTCATATTTATCAGCACAATTTAGGAATATGAGGATATCCTCATCATTGCTAAAAATTTTCTAGTTATATACGTTATTAGGGATGGATGGCCTTGTCTACATTTCAACCTTATAAATTCCTATGAAAGTTGTATCATCAGGTCTTAATGCAATATTAGCAAGTAAATCAGCTACTCTATTATGTCCTCTTTCCATCCAATCAATTCCAAAAGCATCAAACTTCTCAATGGAATCCCAAACAACATTCTTATATTGCTTTAGTCTATTATTTTTGCAAGAGTACTTAGATCTTACAGACAAAAGATAATGTAAAAGAGAACTTATAAGTATTTCCAGTAGGTGATACTAATAAAATTCCTACACTAAATCCTTCTTTGGAGTTTGTACCATCAAAGTACATTTTCTGGAATCCTTCTTTATCAGATACTCTTGAAACTTCATTTTCTATAGGTGCAGGACATCTCTCAATCTCTCTTGGCACATCTTCTACCTTAAACTCACCAATATTGGTATCTATGAAAAGAATTGTGTCATCTTCAGGAACATGCACCAACATATGTGGTACCCTCAGTTCTCTCATTAATTGGAAATTCTTACCATCAATGGGAAATGTGGCATAAGACATGTCACATTGCATATTGCCTCCCATAGATGCACTCCCTTTTCATGATAATAACATTCCATAGTTAGGTTGGATGTCTACCACTACCACACTCATTTTAAACTCCTTGTCAGGGTAAGCTGCCAATCTATAGGGAAGTTAATTTATCACACCTATCACAGGGAACTCTTTTTTGGGTGTTTCTCTGATTATTTAAGATAGGCTTTCCATTATACCAATTGTTATTGTATGGGTGGTCTTGCAATCTATGGGGCCTTTCATTCCTTCGGTATTTTTTAGGTTGAACCTTCTCTTTCCTTACAATCTTATCATTCATAATTTTCATAAAACTATCAAGCTTGTCCTCAATTGTTCCCCCTTTAGTACCTGAACTCTTGTCTTCCCTTTTTGAGCTTTTGAAGAGTTTTGGATCATCTCTTATGCCAATGTTACCAATTTCTCTACTGATACTTTCAATATGCTCTACCATTTTAAAAGTTTCCCTTAATGACTAAGGACGCTTATCTAGCAACCAGTAACTCATTTTTGCATCAAAAGTATTGCAATCATTTACCAAACATACATGATTATTTAATTGTAGATGAGGAGGAAACCTCTTTCTATCCTTCTAGAACCTTATGTTAAACTCAACAATAGATTCATTAGACCCTTTAAGAATATTATTAAATTGATTAAACATAAAGCTTGAATTAGTCTTGTCACCATATTGTTCTCTAAAAATCCTCTTGAATTCCTCCCAAGAGCCAATAATTTTGATAGGTAAACTCCTATACCATTCTCGTGCATCCTCAATGAGAAACTACATGAACTAATTCATCATGACATCTTCTACCTCCACCTCAAAATCATCCATAACATTAGTGAATGCTTTGAGATGGTCTTCACCACTCAAGGCATTATTTCTAGAGAATTTAACTAGAGAAAGCTTGAAATATTTAGGGAATGGGTTAGGGTAGCTAGGTATTCCAATGAAAGAAAGTTGTTGGTATATATCTATTTGGAGTGGCCTCCTAGTACGTCAATCCCTATGATCTTGTCTGTGCTCATCATCTTTCCCACTGTCAGAGTGGCTACTATCTTTACCCTTTCCACTTTAACCATCACCTCCCCCTTTCTTACTTCCCTCATCATCTTCAAAATAAGAATTATCATTCTTATTTTTTCCTCCACCACCACCTCGACCAGGAGTATTTCCATCAAATTTATTCTCTTGCAATTGACTATTAGTATGTGCAAAGATTGAATCCTCTGGGATATGGGTGTACATTTGAAGGAATGCAATCTTCCTAGCCATTTATACATTAGAATCTATCATTACAAATTTATTCAAATCTTCTCGCAACTTTTCACTTTCTAATTGCATCCTTAATATCTCACGATCTAGAGATGTAGTAGATGGGGTTGGATCAATTTTGGCCTTATATGTGGGGATTTCGGTAGATGAATTATTTGTATTGTCATTGGTTTTGAATGTAGTTTTCTTGGGTTGGTCAATAGGTTTCTTCCCATGATCTACAAATGACATTTTCTTAGTATTAATAGGAAGGTCTGAGGATCTAGTAGTTGAGACAAATGTTGTGTAAGTATCAGTAGTTGAAGCTCCAAATGAAACTATTTCTTCAAGAATATCATTGATCATCTTAGAGGTAAATAATTTAGAAAGATTTTCCTCAAAGGTCTTACACTTTACAACCTCTTCTCTCATTTTCTCCAAAATTTTCCTTCTATCATCTCTCTAAGGTTTCTTAGCTCTAATCCTATCTTCCTTCTCTTTCATTTCCTTCATTATATTATTCTTGTTCTTCGAGCCTTAGCTCTTCCTCTTCAATGGATTTCATGTCATTATCTATGTCTTCCTCATTCTCTAGAATATCCCCATGCTCACTTGGGGTAGGAGTAAACTAAGGCTGATCAACAGGGTCTTTCTGAAGTGAAAAGTGGACTGGCTCATCAAGAGATTTACCTCGAGGCTTAAAATTATTTCCATTAAAAATAGAGCCAAGTCTAGGGGTTAAAGGATTAGAGAACTTCTTATTCTTTTCCCAAAACTCCCACCTATCTTCCTCTCTTGAAATATTTAACTCAATGTCAAAAACTTGTTCAACTAGAAAAATTTCTTGGTCTATGTTAGACCCTTGAACTTCATGTCCTTCTTTATGGACACTAGCACTACTTATATCAACATTGAAAGTAGGAGATACATTAGGATGGGGATCGACAAACTTACTTGATTTAGAATGCTTCCTGACCCATTCAGGTTGCTTTTCCTTTGTATGTTATTAGATTCTACCTTCTGCTAAGGGTGCTTCTTCGCATAATTTTTGGTCTTCCTCATAATATCGAGTACTACAAAATATTTATTCTTATTTTCCTTTTGAGAACTAATCTTCACATTGGTACTAAAGAAATCAGAGTTTCCGCCCAAAATATTGGGAAACAAAAAGTGATTGCACTTTGATTTTGTACTTGTTACTTTAGAAAAGACTTTAAACTTTACCCGACAAAAGGTGGCAGAATGAAATAACACCTGATGCATAAGACTTAGTATGATGGGACCAATGCAATAGATTTAAAATCGATTATTCTTAAAAGAGTAAAGTACATCACAACTATCATTTGACTCTGACTATACCAAATCTGAACTTAGAGACTTTGTACTTAGCTAGTACCCAGTAGAGTCGCCAATCTATTGGTTATTTTTTAAGAACCAAATTGATTTCCAGAAATACCTATGGGTTTTTCCATTTCCAATAATCAATACTTCTAAAGGGATTGGCCAACAAATGAATAGAGGTTGCAAGACTTCCATTCCTACTCTTTGGGCTCTATGAAACTTGGGAGGGTGATCCCACAATGTATACTTAAACACTTTGCACAATTACAATCAAATACATTGTCAATAACATATATCCCTCATAAAATCATTCAATAATATGCATGAAATATGTCAATAGCTTATTAATCAATGTCATATGTATTGATCATGAGGAGATGGAATTTTAACACAAAACAACAACAATAATATCCATTTTAGATGTTATGATTTAAAGATTGAGTAGCTAATGAATCAACACTGAAAATGAACCACAAATACTTTGCATGAAATAGTGCCTTTATCCCAAGCACGGAGTCAATATCATTCAATGTGACCTAATAACAATTTAGAGAATAACACCTATAACCTCAAGAAATCTTGCATTACAACATTTCTCTATGATGTTCATGGTTATTACTACTTACAAATATCCTAGCACCTAGTTCTTATAAGTCATTAATCTCACACAAGCACTTACATCAATTCATTGAATCAATAAGCAAGCATGAAACTAAACATCTATCAAGAAATGATAGAGACGAATGAAATAAATCTTGGATTAATTTCACTCATAACTCATAATACGCATACAAGGATAGACAATAGCCATGAAACTAGTATTACTCTGTATTATAAATGTTGTATCAAATTATCATATTTACATGCACAAGTATGAACTCCAAAAGAAACTTAGGACAAAAAATTTAAAACTTGCTTCATATTATCTTGAAAACTTCACAGTATTAACTAAAAAAAATTCAACTCTCATACTTTTGGCCCTAAATTCCTTCTTATAGAGATGGAGAAAACAAGCTTCAGGCTAGATAGCACATATGCCATGATTTCATTGGACCGCTTGTAACAATATTCAAATTTTAGTTATACTTGAGCCTTTAGGTGGAGAAAATAAACATGAGGAAAAATTGAACTCAACTTTTTGTAGAAAACATGTCCCACCTCCAAAAACAACATTGGTTTGTTAAAAAAGTTTCAAGATATTCCCCATGCGTTCGAAAATGCCAACTGTGGGACAATAAAAATAAATAAATTACGAAGCAAGACAAGGAAAGTAGGAAAAAGGTCAAAATTCATCCACATTATCACCACATTCTATTCATTTGAATTTCAGGAGAGAATAATATTCTACAATGTTATACCAAAATCCTAATCTGTATTGTATGCGGGCTATGTATTATTCTTCTCCTATCCATTATTCTCCTCGTTCATTAATCCTTACACATATTTATTCTATGTATTTCTCCAACCAAGTGTTATATTCCTCCTCACTAGGCCATTTTACATTCAATAAATCCTACACCTTAGTGATGTACTGAGAATATCTCGCATCAATTAAAATCATGGCTACCTTAACAAATATGTCCATCTTTGATTCAATTTCCACCATTGTGTCAATATTTGAATTGAGAAAGATGTACTCGGTGATAGATAAATTCATTATGGTTGCTCCAAGAATCCCTCCCAAATCTTTCTTCCAAGTGTCAAATGGATATAATTCACCTTTTGGACTCAATATGAGAGGCATACCACATTCCTCCATCTCTTTGAATATCTTCAACTTTCTCTAGAGTTGTATACCTAACTTCCCATGGAAAGTAGTTATTTTATTTATTGAGTCAATGATTTGCAAAATGTCAAGAATATTGGTGGGTTCCTCGGGGTCTTCATTCATTTTGGGCATCATTTTTTTTAAAGAATTTACCCTAGTAATCCAATTATTCCATTCATTACTGAAGGCCTCCTGTACTTGTAGATACTTTGTATTTTCCTTATGAATATTCTTAGAAGTGGCTCAAACATCATTAGCCTTGTGGACCAACTTGGTCACCCTATACTTCAACACATCCTCAAAAATTTCATTTGCCACCTTGACTGTTTCAAGTTTGGCCTGCTTGACATTTTCCTTCTCAACAGTCAACTTATCTTTCAAATTGAACCAATTCTTAGGGCCAATTTATCCCTATCTTGTGTAGACATATCAAATTAAGAAGAAGATGGTTGAGTTATTATCTTTTGAGTAGCCCGAATAGTGGCCCTCAATTTATTTAGCTCAACCAAGGCCTTATTGTACTCTTTAACCAAAGATTCAAATTTTTTCTGAGAAATATGTGTAGTATCCACACTAAGCATTACAACATGTGTAGTTAAGTTAGCTTCCTGGATAGGAGATATGTTAGTAGCCCTTTTGACCACTAATGAATCAATAACTTCTTCAATAGGCCTATCATCATCATGCTTACTAGTATTTGGTGCCATAGACCAAATTGAAAGAGTATGCAGCTTTGGACTACACCTAGAACCAAACACTTTATCCTCAAATTGATCTTCAGATATTAAAGCTTGAGGGTCTCTTCTCATTGAATCATATGCTATGGCAGCAGTGATAGTACATCCTAGCAATAGCATGATTCCACTATCCTTGACAATCTTTCTAGCCTTAGTGGGAGCAATGGATACAATTTCAGCCTTGATTTTCTCTTCATCTGCTTTCTTAGCTTCCTCCTAATGAGAAAGTTCAACATTAGCTCAGGATGATTCAGGTCTCTCTTTTATCCCCTTACTCCACTGTTGAATCATAAACTCTCGAAATTATTTGTTATGCACAAATTTATCATCAGCCAGAAATTCGTCACACACCCTAATCCTCAGATCATCATCATTTTCTCTATCATATTTCCATTTGACAATCTTGTTAGGAGGAACATCTAAACTATGAGTTTCTTCAATATAGGGAGGAGGAAATTTCTGATCCTCTTTGTCATTTCCCAGCACATGTTCTTCCATTTGTTCTTCCCTGACTTCTTAAACATCCATAGGTTGTTTTGGGATATGCATAGCTTGTTGTTGTTGTTGTTGTTTGAAGAGAATCTTGGCTTTATCAACAACCTCCTTTACCTTTACCTTAAACTCACTAGACTGATAATCCCTTAACATAATGATGGCTCTTTCCAAGGGGTTTGCAATTACACTGTATGGACTCATGTAAAAGGAATTCCTTTTCATAATTTTTTCCTCAATGTTCATTATTGTTGTACATTCTCTTTTCCTAGTCATGACAACCTCATCACTTATCAGATTTCTTTATACATCATCTTTGTATAAGAACTCATGATGTATGAAACCTAATCTTTTTTGTCTTTTTCTTCCTACCAAAAACTCCCCTGGATCAATAACTCTAATCTCATCAACTAGCATCTTGAGATTATTTACCATGATGATATAAAATTTTCATACCCCTCGAGGGCAGTTTCTATGAAGTAAGCAAAAGCACATTGGGGATGTACCATAGTTCCTTTTCTATTCTTTCTAAACATTTCATAATACATAACATCAATTTTCCACATGAGCTCCATGAAAGCCAATCTATCTAAGAGATACAAGGGTAGACAATGAGGTTCCACCTTAGCTCCATAGGCCTTGATCAAAGTATATTCAAAATGTAGAAACCAGTCAGCCCAATTGTGTGTTGCTTTACAGCCTCGTACATATTTTGGGCACATAATGTTTTTGATCTCTGGAGAAATTCTGTGGATAGGTGCTACACCCAATGTCTCTAGAATACTACATCTTACAATATTAGAAAACAAGATGTAATTGGAATTGGAGCAATCCTAATCCTAGATATATGTCCACATTTGTATAGGTAGAACATTATTCTCATTGTCCCTAAGCTTTAGATTTAGTTTCCTTTTCCATTCATAATCACCCTCCCATAAGAGCATATGCATAAACAAATAGTAATGGGGAAAACACAAAGGGAGCACCTCCTTTTTTAGATTGAGAAAATCCTGATGCATTTGTTCAGCAATAAAGTTGGCATAATCAAAACCAGTGTTTCGATTATGACCTTGTATATCCACTACTATCACCAATAAATAATGAGCTATCCTAACCTCAAAATCCCAAGCCAGTACTTGATTTAAGAAATAATAATTTTTTTTGAAATAATCTTCAAATTCCTCACACTCGAAAGGCTCAACATCCTTAGTAGTGAATTTCTCCTGACTCCTTCTATGTCGCACAAGTAGTCTTTCTTTGTATGGAAATTTTATCTTATCATACTCAACATACAATTCAACACGTCTAAACTTTGCAGTATAATTAGGATTTAGCCCAAATACATCTATCATCTTATCCTTTATTACCTCCAAAATTATATCATGATTTTCACTTTTGATTGTCCTATTAGTAGGGTCATAGTGCCTTTCTAGTTCCATCATCAAATCCACTTCCACAAACACATTCGAGACCTTCAACTTTCCAAGGTTCAACCCTGATAAATAACATGTGGGCTTGCTAGAATGCCACCTATTGAAAGCATACTAGAACAATTGCCATCAACTCTAGGGTTCGGGTTTTTCACCAATTTCTCTAGCACTATCAATCAACCTAGTGGTCACAGCAACTTGACCTATGGTCCTTTTACCAATTCATGACCCTCCTTCTTTGACACATCTAGAGGCCTCTTTCATAAATTTTTCCATTTCTTTCTTTGCACTTCTAGACCTAGCAGACATTGTAGGAGTACTTGGTGAAGTGTTGGACACTGCCATTGGCTTAGACTTAACCTCAGCTGAAGCATCATGAGTTTTAAGTATTTTAACCCTCTTATGTTTTGGTCTCCTTTCTAGTCTAACACTAAATTCACTAGGCTCTGGGTCACTCATGTTTGCAATGCAAATGGAACTAGGGTTTACAATTTCTTACAACCAAAAGAAATACTTCACAATTATGATAGGACCAAGCATTACTACTGAACAAGACACTTTTTGTCAAAAATTATATAGTGCTTAATCACCAAATTGAAATTTCTAGTAATGAACAAATAGATAATTCCCCTAATTTCCTATCAACTCTCTAAGGCCTTCATCTCACTACAACTAGAAGGAAATATCATTTTTGCTTACCCAGGTGAAAACTATGCCACTCTGGTTACTAATAGCTTCTGGATCTTGCCTCACAATTTCTTAAGCTTTTGGTACCCCTTCTGCTAGCTAATGAATTTGAATGCATGATCAACTAGATATCTACTTTCTTTTATGGCCAAGAGAGGCACATGCCACCATTAATACTTGATAATAAGCTTGAGTGAGCGAACTGACAATTAGTCGTTTAGGTTTAAACCCCGATTGTTGATCCTTCAGCTTTAAAACTATATCAATAGTTATTAATTCATTTGGACACCTTCTTTTTTTTCTTTATAAGAAGTCCTCAGGATTCCACCACGTTGTCTCTTCATGTAGTAGTTGTTGCTAGTCACTGATTTATTTCATCCTTTCCCAACTCCATTAGCAATGCAAGTGTTTTATGTGATGAAATCTTAGCCCTTGGATCTGTGGCCCTTTCCCTGATCATGTTCATTTTTATTTCTCCTTGTTGATCCAACTTTGTACCTTGGCTCCTATCAGTGATGAGAGATATAGGGAAAACACCATATTTGGACACATACACCAACATGAAAAATCAATGGCACAAAAGGTATTGTAGATAAGATGTACCCATATTAACAAAAGAATCTTTTAAAATAAGGAACTTTTATTGCTCATTGCTAACCAAAACTAAGGTTTTGAAATGGATCAGCGATAAACAATAAAATATCAGGCCATCACTCATCACTAATCCTCCTCATAAGATTTGCAAGCAATTGGCAATGAGAGATTATCATAATGTCATTACATATCACATATCGCTTATCAAGAACTAAACACTCAAAAAAAATCCATGAGAAGTGATGCAATGGAAATTTATCTCCTCGCTCATCACTGATTTGAAAAATCATTTCATAACATATTTGCGATAGGCGATGAAAATAAGATTAAGGCCAGAGGGCATCACTCATCGCTATTACAATATTGAGGGGTCAGAAACCATTAGCGATAAGTGATCCCTCAATAATACTAAGAACCTCACTCATTGCTAATTTAGATTAAAAGTTCCAACAACTATTCATGATAAGCGATATCAAAGGGATACCACCTCATTGCTCATCATTGATTTAGAACATACATTTCAAAAGTGATCAACGATGAGCGATAAAGATAAAAGGTCAGTTGAACTTAAGTGAAAACCTTTAGGGATGTCCTCATAATTTGTTTTAATGGAAGGGACTCTCTAGGATGATATGATAGAAATGACTTAAGGATGCCTAAGCCATAATAATACAAAGGATGTAAGGCCAAACATGAGTTTAACTTAACCTTACAAAAATTAAAACTCTTGGACCTAGGATCGAAGAATTGGTTACCAGACAATAATGATAGACACAAGAATTTTTTTTTAAATGACCAAAAATGGGCAATAGGGAGTCAACAAAACAATATAACATTATAAGTGGTTATGAAAAATGAATCCTAAAACCTCATATATTAGTCCTACATCCAAATGTGACAAGGGTTTTAAAATGGAACAAGAAAATTAAGGTTCCATCATTCTCTAGGACTCAAAGTACCTACCATCTACATTAATAAATTAATACACCACATAACACAAGGGTACTATACACACATGCAAGGTTAAATGTCTTTAACCTTATAGATTAAACCATTCTAGGATTTATTTTAGTTTATCTTTTTGTGGGTTCCTAACACATTAGAAAAAAAAAATTCTTGAAAATAAATAATCACAATATCATCATGACACAAGTATAAATTTCAAAAGAAGTTATTTTATTCATAGATATTATAAAAAAGTAGAGAAAAAGTAATAAAATAGAAATTTATAAACTCTAATCTTCATGAGATGGTGTGATTATCAGTGGGCTTGACCATTGCTTGACTTTGTTTGGAAGTAGTCTAAGCAATAGGCATTATTGGAATAGTTAGTACTATTGTTGTTTTTCAAACTCATCTTTTCTTATTGAGAAAAATATATAATATTCTCATGATCACAAAAAATCCCTACAATCAATAATATTTCATAGATTTTTTATTCATGTGGACTAGGGCAATGACAAATAAAATATTTGACTAAATTTGTTTATCTTCTATACTTTGATGGATGCCCATACCCTATTCCAAATCTCCTATTTTAGCATAGGTCAGGAGTAAATGTAAACTAACATGATGGGAGTACACTTGCAAATGTCAATTATTTGGATCATAAACAAGTTAGATAAGTGGTACTTTCTTTTACTTAACATATCTAATATGCATAGATATAACCAATAGAAAATAAGTTAAAATTTTGCTAATATGATTTAATTGGATGTGGTTTTTATGTCTATCTTTGTTAATAAAAAATTATGAATATAAAAAGAAAAATTCTAACAAGCATATGAAAAATTAGAATACAATTATTTTTAAAATGAAAATTAGGAAAAAATAACATTAGAATTATTAAAAATGGATTTAGAATTATTAAAAATGGATTAATTTTTTCCTTGCACAATTTTGCAAGAAAATTAGTCACAAAAAAAAAAAAAAAAAGTGGTTAAGGTGAATACTTTAGTATCTCTACCTAGACAAGGACTAACAAAAATGAAAATTCTTCTACTATTTAGGCCTTTTATGCATTTAGTTGAGTTTTCTATAAATAGACAATGTAAAAGAACATATTTTAAAAAATTGTCCATAAGTATTGTGGCTATTTTAGAACTCAAATATTTAAGCATACCAATAGTTGTATGGTGTTTTCTCTTACAATAAATACAAAATATTGCATAATTATGAAATACAAACACAAAAGGACATAAAATTCCCTAACATGACCACAAACATGACTAAAAGTGAAACCCTTTTTTTGAAATATCCCATTCTACAAATCCCCAAACCTATGGGAAAAGTATTTCATTCTACAAATCTCCTAAAGATCTATGGTATAGTCCTATGTAACTTATTTGTGAATCTTCTTATTTTTATTTAAGATATAGCATATTTTTTAGATAGATATTTTTATTTTTTTTATGAAAAGGAGATACAATTATGTAACACATTTTTAGTTAACACTTTAATAATTCCAATTTTCTTTATTTATCCACACTTAAAATTCTAATAATTTTTAAATTATAGTTATTCCATCAATTTAAGAGAAAAAAAATTATATTATGCATTATGTTTGGAAAAATTCCATCAAATTCCCTGTTTCTCTAAATTTGAAAAAAAAAAAGACTATCAAATAACTCCATGACATCATCTAATTAGCTAGAGTTTTATTAAAAGATAAACATTTCATAATTCTAATTTTCTTTATTTATCCACACTTAAAATTCTAATCAATTTTTAAATTATAGTTATTCCACCAATTTAAGAGAAAAAATCATATTATGTATTATGTTTGGAAAAATTCCATCAAATTTCTTATTTATCTAAATTTGAAAAAAAAGACTAACAAATAATTCCATGACATCATCTACTTAGTTATATTTTTATTAAAAGATCAACATTTTATAATGTCAATTTAACACCCTAGGCTTTGAATGTATTAATCATTACCTTCTTAATCTGAGCTATGATTCAATCTCATTCTATTGAAATGTCAAATCTTTTAATGAATAAGTGTTTATTATTAATTATAAAACAATATTGCATGTATCCACAAAAATTAAAAAGTGGATGGAAGAAAAATCAGATTCTTAGGAGACAAAACTGAATTAGGGTTACCATCATCTTTTTATTCATAGAAAGTTGAATATAATGAATAGTCAATATAACAAGAACAAGACAAAGAGAGGCCAACAACTAAACCTATTGCTAGGAGCCTAAGGAGCCTATATAGAAGGAGAGTGGCCTTACAAAGGAAAAAGTGTGGAGACATCATGAGGACCAAGAACACAAGAACATAAAGAAGTGATAGCCCCTGCCACTTGGAGGCCTCCTAGAGCTATCCTGGTGATGAGCAGTTGCTTGCTTCTTCTGTTATAGTCATTAATTTCCATATGTGAAGGAAAATATGAATCTTGGCATATCTCTTTGGCCATCCAGCAACACAAGCACCCTTCAACAACCAATCACAATATGATAGTAACATAGTGTATTTTTGGAAAAACCCCTGGGATATGAAACAAAGAGTGCTTTCCACAATCATATCTATGAATGGAGATCTACCACAAATATAAAACCGAAACCCCAAAAGGCTTCCTTGTGCATTAGCTGGCTCAAGTCTCCTCCTAGGACAATTGATGTTGTTATAAAAATCATTACATATATAGCAGAGGGAGTGAAGAAAATTAAAGCCTTCCACTTTTGGCCTTCTCTAATATTGTCCCATGGATTCCTCATTGATCTCAATTCCACTCTTCCTATTAAAAGCGGTGTAAATCCTTCAAATAAAATAACTGAAGCTACAACAATCAAGAGTATTATATTTTTTCTTTGTGTGATGCCATGGCTATGTAAAATCAGGGTAATGAGGAAAATGCTCATCCCTACCTTGAGAATAATAGGTCTTGCTCCACCGTGATCAAAGAGTCGATGAAGCTTTTTAGTTCCCTCTGAGTGATTGATTGTTGTTTGTGTGGAATCTTCAATCCACTTCCAGCAAGGTTGTATGGAGTAATAAACAACAGGCTATGTAAAATTAGGGTAATGAGGAAAATGCTCATCCTTACCTTGAGAATAACAGCTCCTACTCTACCATGATCAGAGAGTCGATGAAGCTTTTTAGTGCCCTCTGAGTGATTGATTGTTGTTTGTGTGGAATATTCAATCCACTTCCAATAAATTTGTATGGATTAATAAACAACCTTTGTGGCGAGGATACTCCAGCATAGCCAAAACAAAGGGTCAGACAAGACAACAATCCACAACTTCCAAGGATAAGCGCTAGGGTACCCTCGTTAAACTTAGAAGCCAAATAAGAAAATGTCTGAATTCATTGGACATAATGATCATTTTCCTGTGAAGTCTGTGAAAGCCCTATGGACAAATAGTCTAAGAAAGTATGTGACAAGATAAAAATCAACCAAATACTATCTAAATTTGAAAATTCACAACCTTGTAGCCAAATTGAGAATAATTTCCTTCCAGCTCACCTAATTTAGAGTCACTTGAAGAAGACCTTGAGCTGCCTTGGCTTTCAATTATAGAACGTGTCTTATACTTCTCATTACCCACACGTCTAAGTCTAGTTAGCATCGGTGCCCTCAAATCTATTGATTACATAGGTATAGTTTCATTGAGTATTAGAAACTTTAGATATCCAAGATTATTGAGCCCCATAGGCATTCCATCCTCAAATACATCCATCTTCCTCTCCTTGGCATACACATGCCACATAATGCACCCTGCAATACAAATGATTTCATCTAGATGAAAGTACCAGAGTGAATTTAAGACAGTGTATGAAAGAAATTAGGAAGAGGTTTTGTACCTTCCAGAACTCCAACCCTCTTAGGGACACTGCTCTTTGTTTTATCACCTTCTAATGGCACTTTAAACATAATTTTCTGCAAATTCCAATAGTGGGATATCTGAACTTCCCTCATTGAATCTGATAGTTTCGTTTTGATCTCAACCTTGTTCTCTGCTGCAGAAATTGGGGTTTGTAAAAGAGAAGACTCAAGGCTTGAGAGGATAATTTGGGGCTGCAACTATGAAGTCTCAAATAAATAAGAAATGGAAACTTATCACCAAGATTTGCATTAACTTCGTGAATCCTCCTTGATGTTGTTTTTTGATTGCATAGAAAAAATCACACATAGAGCTGCTGCTCTATTTCCCCAAAACAAAGGAATACAAATGTGAAATAAACAAACAAAACAAGGAGAAAAATTTGGGCATGCCATTTTTTCCTTTTTTATATTAAATATGTTAGAAATGGAAATACAGGAAAGGGGTATGTCCAAAATCATGATGGGCCAAAAAGTAGCAATATGATGGGTATGTGGCTGAATTTTTTTTTTACCCAAAATTGATGAAACGAAAAGGGTTTTAAAGGATATTCTCTTTCCACCAATATAAATTATGATTTACTTTGAATTTAATAAGTAATTATTATTCATTTTGTATTCAAATTATAACTAAATTATTCATTGATAGGTTGATTGAAAAAATCTATAGCTTTCAAACGGTATCACATTTTTTGAATCCAAAACATGCCACATTCTATGCTTTGCATACTATAGGATTAAAAAAAAAAAATTGAATTTCATGAAGTTTTGACCAAGTTAAGGTGGTTAGACATACGAGTTTTTATATTTTTTAAAAATATATGCATCACATCAGACATGAGTCTTCTACTTATATGTAAAATATTATTAAAAAATATTATCATTTTATTGTGGTTAGGGTGGTCAGACAGACACCTACTTCTTATTTTTCCCATGAAATTTAAGTACTATTGCATTGAAATTTCAAAATTTCACCAAATAGATTTAAAAAAAAAAAAAAACCTAGTAGTTTAGAAACTACATTCAATTTGCTACATATTCTATTCTTACATATTTTTGAAATAATATAGATAACTTATTCAAATTTTTACATCAAGTTGCCTAACTTTGATTTTTTTGAATTTATTGACACTTAAGGGCCTATTTTTTCCATGATGATCCTACACATACCCAAAGATTAAAACATAAACTTCTGAAAGCTAACTCTAATCTACAGACTTCTAACTTTTGGGAGCTTCATGATCTTTTCAACTAGACACACAACAATTTTCAGGAGCTACTAGGAGCTCAACTGAGAGGAGCTACGTAGAGCTCTTCAGGAGCAATCACTACTCAATAAAAAAAAAATAGCTGCTGTTACTCAAGAGCTTACATAGAAAACATTCTCTGTCTACAGACTGCTGCTGCACAAAAAAATCTTCAACTCTAATTGAGTCTTCTCAACTGACTCTTCTCCAGTACTGACAAAAAAATATGCCTTCATTCTTTTTGTCATTTAACTCATTCCCTCTTAAATTTGAAATTACCTACCAACATTGAATTGGAATTCAAAAATTTCTAACTTCATTAACTTCTTTTGCAATCTTTAGGTGCATGTTAGGAGCAAGTGGGAAGACAATCCCCAAAACAATCTTTCAGTTGTAGGCATCGAATGCCCCTGACAGGTAGGTGGACAAGAAGAGGCTCATGAGCATTTAATTTTCCAACACTCCCCCTTAATCCTGAGTCGACAAACAAGATAAATCTTGATCCAAATCAATAATGCCCAATCTGCTTCCAAGGCACTCAAAACTTTCCTTGCTTAAAGGCTTGGTGAATATGTCTGCTAGCTGCTGCTCAGACCTACAAAATGTCAATTTAATTTCACCATTCTCAACCAATTCTCTGATAAAATGATACTTGATTTCAATGTGCTTGCTTCTTCCATGAAACAAAATATTTTTTGTCAAGTCTATCGATGAAACATTGTCATAATAAATTACTATTCCATCCTCTTGTTCTTCCATCAAATCTTCCAAGATTCTTCTCAGCCAAATAGCTTGACATGCTGCTGCATTTCCTGCTATATACTCAGCCTCTGTTGTAGATAGGAAAATGATGGGTTGTTTCTTGGAAGCCCATGATATGACTCCCAAACCCAAATGAAACACATAGCTCGATGAGCTCTTCCTATCATCCAAACTTCCTTCCCAATCACTGTCAGTGTATCCAACTAGCCCAAACTCATGTGTTGTTGTGTACAAAATCTCATATCCTTTGGTGTCATTCACATACTTCAGGATTCTTTTACCCGCTTGCCAATGGGTGTCCCATGGAGTCTCCATAAACTTGGAAATAAGACTCACACTGTGCATTATATCAGGCCTAGTTGTTGTTACATACATTAAGCTTCCAACCAAAATCTTAAACATTGTCAGATCCACATTGCTGCTACAATATTCCTTGCTCAACTTTAGACCTATGGCTATTGGAGTGGGGGTAGGCTTGCTTTCAAGCATCCTAAATCTCTTCAAGATCTCATTGGCATATTTTTCTTGAGAGATAAATATACCATCATGCATTTGTTTTACTTCTATGCCTAGAAAATATCTCAAGAGACCTAAATCTATCATTTCAATGTCTCTCTTCATGGCCTCTTTAAAATCAACAATGAGGAAATCATCATCCCCAGTGAAAACAAAATCATCAACATATAAGACAATAATCATAACCTTACCATTTTCTTCCTTGATGTAAAGAGTGGGTTCACCATCTCTTTTGCTAAAGCCATTGCTCATCAAATATGGGTCAATCCTATTGTACCATGCCTGTGGAGCTTGCTTCAACCCATAAAGAGCTTTCTTCAACCTATACACCTTGTGTTCTTGACCCAAAACTTTATATCCGAATGGCTGCTCCACATAAACCTCTTCTTTCAACACTCCATTAAGGAAGGTAGACTTCACATCCATTTGAAATACCTTCCACATGTGTTGGGGTGTGATTGCTATGACTACCTACACAGTCTCCATCCTTGCAATAGGGGTAAATGTCTCATTATAATCTCTCCTAAACTGTTGTTTGTACCCCTTGACAACTAATCTTGCCTTGTGTTGGTCTATCCTTCCTTCAACATTGCACTTGGTCTTGTAGACCCATTTCACCCCAATAACTTGCTTGTTAAGAGGAAAATCTATTAACTCCCATGTGTGGTTTCTCTCTATTGCATATATCTCCCCATCCATGGTCTCACACCATTTCTCCTCTTTCATAGCTTATTCAAAATAAATTGGATCACCATGAGAAAATAATACAAATTTCACACTTTCATCAAAATCTTCATCATACCTTTCATTCTGGTAGATCTACCTTAGACTCTTGGTCTTATTTGGCATTAGGGAGGTGAGAGGTGGTTCTGAACTTTCACTATTGCTACTGTTGTGCTAAACATGCAAGTTTAGGAGCTATCGGGAGCTTTCAGGAGCTCTACCATTAATTTCAGGAGCTCTTCCAGAGCTTTCATGAGCTCTCAGGAGCTCTTCATGAGTCGATCTTCTGGAGATTTCAGGAGCCAATCTTCTGGCTATCTCTGGGCGCTTTCCTTTTTGTCTACTCACTTCAGGAGCTTTGAAGGGCTCTTTAGGAGCTCTTCAGAAAACTTCAAGAGCTCATCTAGAGCTCACTACAGCTAAATCTCTGGTTGTCTATGATAGTCTTGCTGACTATCTTGCTGACTATCTTCTGGCTTCAAGAGCCATCAAGAACCACCGGGAGCTTTCAGGAGCTCTCAGGAGCTCTTCAAGAGCTTGTCTGATGCTTTCAGGAGCTTCTGTAGACACATCTTGCTGTACTTCATGTAAAGTTTTTGCTTCTTCAGGAGCTGTTAGGAGTGGTTCTAAGCTATCAAAATCTACCACTCCATCCCATGACTTGTCTTCTAGGAATTCCACATCCCTACTAATGACTATCTTTTTGGTGATCGGATTATATAGCCAATAGGCTTTGGACTTCACTATAACTCGTGAAATGCATTTTTCACCCTTGTCATTCAATTTTGGCCTATTTTCTTTAGGAACATGTGGATATGCTACACACCCAAAAACTCTTAAGTGCTCAACTATCCACTTGTGTCTTGTCCATGCCTGTTGAGGTATCTTGTCACGAACCACCTTTGTTGGACTTTTCTTTTTCAAATAAACAACTATTGCTACAGCCTCTCCGCAATATTCAATCGGGAGTCCTTTTACTTTCATCATGCTCCTTGCCATCTCCATGATGGTCTGATTCTTTCTTTCAGCCACTCCATTTTGATGTAGAGTATAACTGGCTATTAGCTCCTTCTTGATGCCATTTTTCTTACAAAAATTCAAAAAAAAGTTAGAGGTATACTCTCCTTCACGATCTGACCTTAGGACCTTAATAAAATTTCCACTCTCCTTTTAAGCATGGGCCTTAAACAACAAAAACTTATCAAAGGCTTCAGATTTATGTTGCAAAAAATAAACCCATGTCTTACGGCTATAATCATCAATGTAGGTCATAAAAAATCTGATTTTACCAACATAAATGATTTGCATAGGGCCTACCAAATCTGTGTGCACCAGCTCCAATGGTGCTCTTTCCCTTGTAGAGTTGTCTGATTGAAAGGGATACCTATGTTGCTTGCCCAAAATGCAAGCCTCACATCTACAATTTGGCTCTACTATCCTTGGAAAACCATCAATCATTTTGTTCTTGGACAAAAGACTCAAACCAACATACCCTAAATGTCCATACCTGAGATGCCATAGCTTGGAGGGATCTAGAATGGTGCTCTTGAATGCTACATGATGTACTATTGTACATTCTCCATTCATGAGAGGTGTGGCAATGGACTGAGATGAGAAACATGTCTCAATCTTCAACGAAAACATCTGGTTCTTCATCATTTGGACTACTACAAACACCTTTGTCCTCTCATTCTTGTCATAAATGATGCATTGATCCTTCTGCATTAGCACTTTGTATCAATTTTGGATCAACTTACCAACACTCATGAGGTTATGCTTTAACCCAGGAGCAAGAAATGCATTATGTATCTCCTTCTTCTCACCTTGCTTGTTTCAGATCATAATAGATCCTCTTCCAACAACAAGAACTACTCCATTTTTCCCCATTCTAATTGCAAACTTTACATTTTTATCAATGAAAGAAAAAATACTTTCATTACCACTCGTGTGGTTGTTGCAACCATTGTCCAAATACCATACTTCAAGGCTTCCTTCTTCACCAATGTTCCACATGATGAAGGTTGTAGACTGGTTTCCTTCGGCCACATTCAAATTAGCCACATTTGCACTTTGTTTTAACTAATCTCTTTGCTTAGTCCAGCATTCACTCACATAATGGCTAAACTTATGACAGTAGTAGCATTCTACATTGCTCTTGTCATTCTTCAGATTTGAACTACTATTCTTCTTGCCTCTTCAGGAGCTGGTCTAAGAGTTGCTCGCTCCCTCTTGGCTATTTGCTTGCACCGAACTTTCTTCTCTAGCATTACCACATCCAGATCTCCCTTTACCACATCTAGAATTGTTTCTACCTCTCCCCCTTCCTCTTGCATTCAATTGAGCTTTAAAAGCTTGCTCTTGGGAAGAACTTGCAGACCTATTTAGGCGTTGCTCTTGGGTTTGTAGAGAAGCCATCAGCTCATCAATAGACAACATTGTGAGATCCTTTGCCTCTTCAATGGAAATCACCACTGCATCAAACTTCATGGGTAAGCTCCTAAGGACTTTCTCCACAATCCTCTGATCATCAATGATCTTAGCATTCACTCTCAACTAGTTTATCAAACCTGAGAGTCTTGTGTGAAAAACTGAGATGGAATCACTGTCCTTCATTTCAAGAGTCTCAAACTCTCTTCAAAGCATCTAGAGCTTCACCAATCTGGCCTTGTCAGTTCCTTTGTAGTAGGTTTGGAGGATTTCCCAAGCTTCATTTGCATAGTTAGCTACTGCTATTCTGGAAAAAATGGCCTCTGTCAAGGCTGCTTCAATCAAACTCAATGCCTTAGCATCTTTCCTCCTCAACTCCTTCAACTGGTTCTTCTGGGTAATTGTGAGCACATCAAATGTTGTTGGTTCAGTTACATCATTGAACCCACTGACCACAAACTCCCACAAATCATTGGTGACCATAATGGTCTTCATCTTCTTCGCCCAAACATCATAGTTTTTTCCATTAAAGGATAGTGACTGTTGCCATCTCTTTCCTTCATCTCCAGCCATGTCTCCTAGACAATAAAAACTCAATACTTAGATAAAAAAATTCCCTAACTCATGAGGAAATGGGGCCTATGGCTCTGATACCATGTCAAAATTTTTGATTACACAGAAAAAATCACACATAGAGCTGTTGCTTTGTTTCCCCAAAATAGAGGAATACAAATGTGGAATAAACAAACAAAACAAGGAGACAAATCTAGGCATGCAATGTTTTCCTTTTTATATTAAATATGCTGGAAATGGAAATATAGGAAAGATTAAAACATAAACTACTGAAAGCTAACTCTAAGCTACAAACTTCTAACTTTTAGGAGCTTCATGAGCTGCTCAACCAAACACACAACAAAATTTAGGAGCTGCTAGGAGCTCAACTGATCAGAGCTACACAAAGCTCTTTAGGAGCAATCACCGCTCAATCAAAAAACAAACAGTTGATGTTGTTCAGGAGCTTTTAGAAGCTCACACAGAAAACATTCTTTGTCTATAGACTACTGCTACACATAAAATTCTTCAACTCTAACTGAGTATTCTCAACTAACTCTTCTCCACTATTGATAGAACAATCTTCCTTCATTATTTTTGTCCTTTAACTCATTCCCTCTCAAATTCAAAATTACCTACTAGCATTGAATTGGAGTTCAAAAATTCCTAACTTTATTAACTTCTTCTGTAGTATTCAGGTGCCCGTCAGGAGCAATTGGGAAGGAAATCCCCAAAACAATCTTTCAGCTGTAGGCATCAAATGCCCCTGACAGGTAGGTGGACGGGAAGAGGCTCAAGAGCGTTTAATTTTCCAATAGTTTTTCCTCCTTTTTAAAATAAAAAATAAAAAATTGGAATACTTCCTTGATGTTACAAGAGAGGAAAACTTGTAAAGCAATTGGAAGATTGGAATATTCCTCAGAAGATACCTAAACCAGTTATTTATATTTCTAATATTTAACTTTAATTATACAAATATACTTTAATACTGAATTTCCACACATAAATATTAATACAAATAATTATCATTAACTCTAATTGATATCAACTATAGATACTTAATAATTCATACATTTTCTCCAAGTTTATTTGACAAAATTTTTAGCCACTATAAGGTATGGATTTCTGAGGATCAATAATATAAAAATTATGACAAATGAAAAAACAATTCTTGACACAAATGCAGCAACACAGTAGCAAACGGGCATGTGGCATGTACATGCAATAAATTACAAACAATTGACTCGTATGGATGAAAGGGATGTAATTAATTGACACACATGTAGATGGAACGAGTGCGGGAGTTGGATCTCATCTACATCGATATTTAAAGTCTTAGTCAATCTTAACTTCTGCAAAAAATTAGAAAATAGGAGGAAAGTATGATCTCTGGAATCTTAAGAAGTTGTGCGCCCATGTGCAATTGTCAAAAGTGTTTTGTTTTTTCCAGCCACTTAGCATGAAAAATTCTACCCTAAAAACACTACTATATTCTCTCTTTCTCTTCTAATAGTATATTATGCAAACTTTTTTTATTACAAATCCTTCTCCAGTTGAAGTTTAGGCAAAATTACCTCCTTCCCTGTGTTATTACTTAACAATCCTTCCTTTTCTGTTAGTCAAACATTATTCCTTTCGATGCACATATTTCATTATTTTGCATGCCAGCTAAAAGCTGAAAATATACATGATGTTGTTGATGTAGATCCTTTCTAATCATTTTAGCAATTCACTTATTTATGAGCTAATATAATAAAATATTTTTTTAATTCAATCAACTCTGTATGATTATTTCTTTCAATATAATGTTAGTGTTGTGAGAATATTTATCTATCAATTGGTATCAGAGTAGGTTGGAAAATTATTTATTGTGCAGGTAGCAAGATCAGAGAAATGGTTATCTTCAAATGGTAAATAGAAGCAGATTGTTGTTTCAACTTTTGTTGTTTACAGGAGACAACTATGATTAATGGAGTATTAAAATGAAGACCCTACTATTAACCCAAGATCTCTAGGAATTAGTAGAAGTGGAATACAAAGAAATTTCATATTAGAATGCTTTGAATGTCTAGATAGAAAAGCAAAGAACTTAGTTGAGAGAAGATAGAAAGAAGGACAACTGAGCTCTATTCACCATCCAATTTCCATTGGATACTTAAAATTTCCCTTTGTATTGTTGGTATGCCAAAATCAAAGGATGCATGGGAGGCTCTACAAATTGCATACCTCAAAACTAAAAAAACCATGATGGTATGAATTAAAACCTTTCAAAGAGAATTTAAAAATTTAAGGATGAAAGGAGTTGATTCCATTCAATAATTTATTACTACAACTTAAGGTATTGTGAATCAGCTTACAACTCAAGGAAAAATTGTAACAAAATAAAAAATTGTAGAGAAAATTCTCAAATCTCTTCATCTAAAATTCGATCCATGGTGATAGCCATTGAAAAAAATATGGGTCTAACCAACATCAAATTTGTAGAATTGATAGGTTCATTGCAATCTCATGAGAAGCATATGCAATGTTCTACAAAAAGCCTAGTGCAAGCTTTCCAGTCTACTAAAAGAATTGAAGAAAAGTCTACAATTCCTCCATCTCACAGAAATAAATATCAAGGTGAGTCTTCTTATAATAATAGAGGATGATATTGAGGAAGAGGAAAAAGTTATGTTGATCATAGAAGAATTTATTATAGGTATTGTGAGCGGTATGAACACTTTGAATCTAAATGTAGGAAAAATAAATCTGACTTAAATAAGTCAAGAGTCAATTATACTGAAGAGTCATCTAAAGATACAAAATATTCCACATTCTTTACATGTAATTTGGAAAAAGAACATCAAAAGGATGTGTGGTTCATAGATAGTGGATGCTCAAATCACATGACAAGTAAATCTGATCACTTTTTCAAATTAGAAGATTCTATGAGAATTCATGTTAAATTTGGAGATGATAAAGAGGTTGATGTAGTGGGAAAATTTACCCTTGTAGTGAAGACTAATCAAGGAAAAACTACTCATATTCATGATACTTTACTTGTGCCAAAAGTAAAACATAATATTTTGAGTATAGGGTAGCTTGTAGCAAAAAAATATAAGTTTTTTTTGTAAAGACGGTTGTCGTTGCACCAAAAGATTGACCTGTCAATGCCCAATACAACCACTAGAGTTAATGAATCCATAGGAGCTAGTTAATCCATGTCATGAACTTGAGCACTACATTGCATAACACAAGGAGACCAAGGGCGCACACCTTGCAACAATCACCCCCAGTGCAAGTGAGGGATTCAAATTCATGAGCTAGGCTTTGATACCAATTGTTGCAAAGACGGTTTTGATTGCACCAAAAGATCAACCTGTTAATGCTCGATACAAATTCTAGAGTTAATGAATCCACGCAAGGTAGTTAAGCCATGCCACGAACCTGTGCATTGTGTTGCACAACACAAGGTGACCAAGGGCACACACCTTGCAACAAGTTTGTGTTTGACGATCACTACAACAAAATATTTGATAAAGAAAATTATTAGATCATCTTGCAGAAAAATCTTGTATGACAGAGAATATATTATTTTTTCTCTCATTGGTCTCTACTAAGATGCATGCACTCAAAGAAACCATAGGTGATTCATTGTTATGACATCTTGACATTATGGTCACTTGAATTTTCAAGGGTTGAGTTTTCTTCATAAGAAAAATATGGTGAGAGGACATCTATCAATACATGCCAAAGAGGAAGTTTGCTTAGGATGTGCACTTGGCAAGTAGCACAAAGATGTTCTTTCAGTGAATAAATCATGGTTGGAAAAATCTCCTCTAGAGATTGTGCATGTTGACATTTGTGCTACCATGTAAGAGGAATCATTGTGTAATAATCTTCACTTTTTACTTTTATTGATGATTTCTCTTAACACACATGGATTTATTTTCTTAAGAAAAAATCTAAGGCATTTGAATGATTCAAAAATTTCAAGGCTATGGATGAAAAATAAAGTGAGTATTCTATCAAAATAGTCAGAACAGATAGAGGGGGAGAATTTAATTCCAAAGAGTTTTATAATTTTTGCAACAAGAATGGCATTAAGAGACAACTCACAACAACATATATACCTCAACAAAATGGTGTTTAAGAAAGAAAAAGACATACGATTATGGAAATGATACAAGTATACATTGAAAACAAAAAATATTTCAAATAGTTATCGGGGAGAAGTAGTTGCAATGGAAATATATATCCTCAGTTGAAATCTCACAAAAGAAATTCATAATATCATTCCAAAGGAAGCCTAGAGTGGTCATAAGCCTTTAGTGGCTCATCTTTGAGTATTTTGTTGTTTAGCATATGTCCATATTTTAGTTTAGAGATGGAAGAAGTTGGATGCAAAATCACAACTTTGTATCTTTGTGGGATACTCAGTTGCTGCTAAAGGATATAGATTCTACAATCTTGACATAAAGCAATGGATTGTTAGTTGGAACATGCAATTTTTGATGGAGGAGTATTGCAGAGGAAAGATGATGTACAACAAAATACATCAATAATCATGGGCATGGAAGATAATAGTGTTCCTCCTCTCCTCGCAAGCTCAAGTGGAAGTTCAAGCTCAAGTCACAGTCCTCCAAGTTCACCAAGTTCTTCTAATAGCACAAATTCAATTGATAGTTTACCTCTAGCATCAACTCCAAGAAAGGTACAAAGTTTAGCTGACATTTATCAGAGGATTACAAATTTAAATCCAAATGTAAATTTTTCTTTTCTTAGTAAAATTCAAGTTAAACCCCTCTGTGTATGAAGAAGTAGTGAAAGAACAAGTATGGGTTGATGCTATGAATGAGGTAATAAATGCCATTCATAAAAATAATACATGGAAATTAGTTCAACTTTCCAAAGATAAGCATGTAATTGGTGTCAAATGTATTTACAAGGTTAAATATCATGCAGATGGTTTAGTAGAATGCCACAAGAAAATATTAGTTGTCAAGGGATTTGCACAAACAGCTGGAGTAGATTATTCAAAAACCTTTGATCCAGTTGTCAAACTTGATCTAGCCAAGATTATATTGACTATTTTTGCACAATACAAATGACTAGTATATCAAATCAATGCAAAATCAACATTCTTTACATTGTTTATATGGATGAGGAATTATATGTGGAATAGTATATGGGTTATGAAATTTTAGGAAATAAACACAATATACAAGTTGAAGAAAGCTCTTTATGGGTTGAAGCAAGATTCTCATGCTTAGTATGCTAGAATTGTTAGTTATTTCATGAAGAAGGGATTCAAAAGAAGCCACTCAGAGCCCACCTTATATTTCCACTACATTGGTAATGATATTCTCATATTTTGCCTTTATGTTGATGATCTTATTTATAATGGTGAAAAAAAAGTTCTCATGGAGAAATTTTAAGTAGAAATGGATTTTTTTTTGAAATTTCAGATCTGAGACTCATGCATTATATTATTAGTGTGGAAGTGCAATAAAAATAAGAAGGTATATTTCTTTCTCAAACCAAGTATGCAGTTGATTTGTTGAAGAAGTTTAGAATGATGACATGCGTAATAGTTGCAACCCCCATTGCACTTGGTGAGAAATTAACCAAGAAAGATTTAAGTTCCAAGAGTGATGCTACTTTGTATAGAAGTCCAGTTGGGAGTCTCATGTACCTCACAACCACTAGACCCGATATTTTCTATTTTGTGAGCCTTATCTCTTAGTTCATGTAGGATCCACATGAGTCTCATTAGTGTGCTAAGAAAATAAAATTAAGGTATGTGAGTGGTACACAAAATTTGGGTATTCATTATTCTCTCACTAAAAAAATTGAGCTAGTTGGTTACACAAATTCTAATTTAGCTGGTTTAGTGGATGATAGAAAATCAACATCTAACTATGTTTTCTCACTTGGCTCTAGAGTTGTATCTTGGAGTAGTAAAAAAATGGAAACAATGGCTCTCTCTTCCATAGAAGCAAAATATATTGCAACATCAACAACCAATTATCAAGCCATATGGATTATAAGGATATTGGAAGATCTACATTTGGTTCTTGAGCATCCCACAACTATTTATTGTGATAATAATAGAACTATTTTAATGACCAAGAATTATGTGTTTCATGCTAGAATGAAACACATAGAAATCTGACATTATTACATTCGTGATTTGGTTCAACATGGGCAAGTGGAGTTACACTTTAGTCCTTCATTTGAACAAGTTGTTGATATCTTCACTTAAGCTCTTCCTACAACTAGCTTTGTTACCTTCAGACATTAGTTGGGACTCACCCCTATTGATCATTTAGGGGGAGATTGAAGATAAGAACTATGCATGATAAATCTACAAGATCTTATCTTACTTTTTCTATTTTTTGTTTTTTAGATTTTTAATAAGAAAACAATAGTTTGCATACTGTGTAGTTTTTTAGTTTATTTTTTCTTATCTTTTGTAGTTATTTATAAACTATAGTGTAGGAAAATATACTCCTTCACATTTTCACACTATTTTTGGGTCCCTTAATTAAATTGAACTTAATTAATCCTCTAATTGGCCTAATTATGCATTTAAAAGCCCAATTAATCTTTTTTTCTGAAAGGGAAACTTGTATTAAACAATTTCATGCATTAATTAAATTTCCTTGAAATTGGTGTGTGTTGAAGATCAAGAATAATAAGAGGGGGGGGTGTGAATCAATATTCCATAAAACCATAGTAAAATTCATCTAATCATTATCACAATTTTGAGTGAATTAACAAGAAGGAACATAAAAATAAGTTAATGAAACCATACACATGAACATGAGGATTTTTATGTGGGAAATCCAAAAAGGGAAAAAACATAGTGAGGGTTAACTCACAATATATTATATTCGGATACAAAATATTGCAGGGTTCATTGCTAGGACTCACTATCCTTAAAAAGGCTCACTGCTTGAGTACAAAAGATGGCTAACCGCCAAGATACAAAGATAGTGGCTCACTACCAAAAGATTGAACTAATAGGATACACCTTCAATGTGTAGGGTTCAGTTCCAATCAAGCTCAAAATATGGAGTACTGCCTCACACAATAATTGCTTGACAAATCCTCATTGATCCACAACTGATAAATCATTGTAAGGAAAGAAAGATGCATAAACATCTTCCAAATGCCAATCTTATAGGAGAAATAATGCAGTGGTACTTTTAATTTAAATTACAAATACAATTCATTTAAGAAACACATACATAGGAACAAATAGATAAATCCACACACAGAATTGAACACCAGATTTACATGAGAAATCCCGTGTGGGAGAAAAAACCACACAACAAGTAAAGTCACCTTGTATTACAGTAAATAATATTTAGATATAGAGCTCTAGACTCCACTTTTAGATGTTAATTCTCAGCAACATACAATTCCCTAATCAACCTCATATGTAGATTCTCAATATAGATTTATTCTCACACTGCTACAATGCTCGTAAACATACAATGCAGAACATTAACCAATTGATCAAAATTTTTCACAATACAAAGTGATTCAATATATATTATTGTCATCTAGCCATGGCCGCTTCAGTTCTAGAAAACCAACTGTTTCAACTGTAATAGCATCGACGTCCATTCAATTTCCAAATCAACCATCAACCAACTATCAATAGTCAGCAACCAACCATTGCTTTCTAACCTAGAAATAGTTGGGTCCACCATGACATGTGTCTAAAGCTCGCCCACCTCGTGGGAGTCACTTGGGACCCACCATAAGGGGTGTAGACACTTAAAATTGACCTAGGCCTGCAAGCTTAATTTTTCACCTTTTGTCCTAGCATAATTATGTCCTTGGTCCACATTCGACTATTAATTAAATAATTCATAATTATTTAATTAATTCATCTCTGTTTATTCTTCATGATTATTAAATAAATAAATTTTATTTATTTATTCGATACATCACTAATGGTCTACTATCTTCTTACAATTAAATAAATTTCTTAATTTATTTAATTCCCTATGTCTTCCTGATTATTAAATAAATGAATTTTATTTATTTATTTAATGTCACTAATTCTCATAATTAAATGAATTTATTAATTTGTTTAATTATTGGTTAGAATATCTAAATTAAATGATTATCTTTAATTATTTAATTTCCTTATTTAATATTTCTCTCATTTTAAATAAATTAATTATTTAAAATGATCTCACTTTATTAACTGTCACTTCATTTTAGTAAATAATCTGAAAATTGATTATTTACTGTCACAAAAAATCCATATTTTGAATTAATTTAATTCAAAATGGTAATCTTCTTCCAAAAATCAAGTAATTGAGCAAATTCTTGATTTTTCAAATCTACTTTTCAGTTCAACTCTTATCTTCTTGATTTTTTGAATCTTACAAATCAAGCAGTCTTTATCTTTTATCTTCTTGTCACATTTATTCTCGACTACCGATTTGATTTTATCAAATGACATTTTGACCACTCATTTAATGATTTTCCCTAACCCTAATTAGGGATTGTCACATGAAATCTTGTCCACTGATTTTAGGCTTCTGTCAGCTTTCAATCTTGTCCATCCGTCCAAAATTGCATTTTCTATAAAATGCCAATTTGCTTATATTTTTGGCACCACTTCATTGTTATATACATTTTATGCTTAGAATTTACTTTGCACTTAATTTATAGTCTTGTCATTTCTTGTCATAGGCATAGTCATTATTTGTCATTTACAAATCCTTCAAAGCTTGTTTAGGACATTGTCATAGTCAAAGAATGCTCATACATTCAATCTGAGGGAAATAATTACATTTGGTGCAAGTTAGAAGGGCTATGGAGGTGATTTATGGATGCTTCAAAGGCGATTCGGTATAATCATTTTTATTTTATTTAATTTTCTTCCTTTTTGCTTCATAGTTAATGTTGGGTTTTATGATTTATGCTCTAATCGGCTAACCACCATAAAATTCCATCATTACATTGGTGAACCTGACATTCATTTTGTAGTTTTCGTATGGAATTTTTTGGCTTTTTTTTGCATGTACAGATACAGAACAATGCAATCACAACATTCTAAGACGCAAACGCCCTGTCATGATGCATTCACATTTGGAAACATCATTTTCATTAACTTTAGCTTTCATTAGCTTTAGTTTTATTAGTTTAGATTAATTTCATTTAAATTAATTTAGAGTTAGATGTAAATTTAGATTTAAGATTTTTAATCTTTCTAAGTTAGTTTAAATTTAGCTTTTTATAATTTAATTTAAATTTTAAATTAAATTTTATATTTTTAGTTTAGAATTAAATTCTTTAATTTAGATTTTATAATTTTAATTAGAATTTAATTAGATTTTTAGATTTTTTAATTAGCTTTTAGTTAGATTTTTTTTAGATTTCTAAATTAGCTTTTAGTTAGATGTTTTTTAGATTTTTTAGTTAGATGTTTTTTTTAGATTTTTTTAAATTAGATTTTTAGATTTTTAAATTAGCTTTTAGTTAGATTTTTTTTTGCATTTTTAAATTAGCTTTTAGTTAGATTTTAGATTAGATTTTTATTAGATTTTAGATTTTAGATTACATTTTAAATTAGATTTTTTAAAAATTTTAATTTAGTTTAGATTTCTAATTTCTAATTTAATTTAGATTTTTAACCTTTTAATTTAGTTTAGATTTTTAATTTTTAATTTAATTTAGGATTTTTAACACATTGCATGTTTTAGATTAGAGATTTTTGGTTACTAATTCTTGTTGGCATTGTGTGGCATTTACATTTCGTGGGTCCAAGACAACTTGATCAACCTTCTAACTTGTGATTTTGTAGGTTCGAGTGTCTAAGACTATCACTTCTAAACATCGTGCTTGTGGTTTTTTAGATTAGAAAACATTTCATTTGGTGCAATAAAATGAACGTGCTTGCAATACTGTCTAATTGTGTTTGAAAGTGGTAGGCGAATATGCTCTCACCTTGTGCAAACTAGGTGATTAGAAAGCCAGCCCCACTTTATTTCTTTGTTACCCCAATGCAATAATCATAGTATCCTCTCCCCTTGTGCAGTCATGTGATCTTGGGTGTAAGAGAAATGGTTATTTCCTCTAGAAATTGGGCTTGCCAAGGGATTTCATCACCTCTAGGTGACTCAAACCGGCAATGAAGCTAAAGCCAAGCTACCCCTGACCGGTATATAAATGTGAATCTTAAGGGAAAACTTAAGATTATGAGTGTGGATGTGTCATACAGACCAAGTAGTACTCCCCAAAACAACAAGTTGAGGAACATTTTCCAACATGCTCCCACTTGACGAAGACTTACTGGCTTCTTCCAAACTCAAAGTTATTTAATATATCGTAGGCTCCAAGGCCCATAGAACTGGAACACCACCTATAGTTGTTTGTGCTCATTGGTTTCGTTAATGCATCTACAAAATTTTCTAGAATATCCACTTTTTGAAGATTAACCTTTCCATCCTCCACCATAGATCACAAACGAAATGATACTATACATCGATATGCTTTGTCCTAGCATGGAAAATGGGATTTTTTTCCAAACAAATAGCACTCTGACTATCACAAAAAATCATAATCTTCTCTGCAGGTGTGTGTTGCTGCCATATATTCTACTTTTGTAGTAGATAAAGCGACTACAACCTATCGCTTGCTTATCCAACTAATTGCACCACCAAATAACATGTAGATGTATCCACTGGTGGACATTTTGTTGTCAATGCCCCCTTCCCAATGAAAATATACATATCCATGAATGCTAAGAGATCTATGTGATCTTATCGAATTTCCATGATAACACAATGCATACACTGAAGTACCCTTCAATACCTAAGAACTCTTTTCATAGCATCCCAATGCGGCCTTTCAGGATTAGCCATAAATCGACTAAGAACTCCCACTTCTTGAGCAATGTCTGGCCTGGTATAAACCATTTGATACATTAAACTACCAACCACACTTGCATAAGGCACCCTAGTCATGTCCTCCATCTCAGTAGGAGACTTTGGACAATTTTCAACAGATAGCTTTCTTCCCTGCAACACTGGAACAACTAACTACTTGCAATCTATCATACTAAATCTCTCAAGGATAGAATTGATATACTTGCACCCTAGTCATGTCCTCCATCTTAGTAGGAGACTTTGGACAATCTTCAACAGATAGCTTTCTTCCCTGCAACACTGGAACAACTAACTCCTTGCAATCTATCATACTAAATCTCTCAAGGACATAATTGATATACTTGCTCTAGCTGAGCCAAAGCTTTCTACTTCCCCTCTCCCTTCCGATTTCCATACTTAGAATATACCTTGCTAGACCTAAATCCTTCATTTCAAATTGTGCTGACAATTGAGATTTTATATCAGAAATCATACCCTTACTATTCCCAAAGAATAACATATCATCCACATATAGGCCAATAATAAGTAAACTTGATCATTCTTAGTTTTGTAATACACACAATGATTTGATTTTGATCTTACAAAACCCTTGAAGACAATACAAAAGTATAAAACTTCTTGTACCACATTCTAGATGATTAATTCAAACCATACATAGATTTCTTTAACATGCAAACCACATTTTATTTACCTCTTTCAACAAAGTGCTTAGGCTAGGACATATAAATCTCTTCTTCCAGATCTCCATGAAGAAATGTTGTCTTCACATCCATTTGCTCAACCTCTAAGTCATATGCTACTGTAAGTGACAATAGATATCTGATAGATGTTAGCTTAGCTATAGGGTGATCCCATAATACTGGTTTACAATTTTTGGCTAAACTGGACACTGAACTAATTTTTTCTAACTAAATTTTCACTTTCAGACACCTATAGTGGCTAAACCGTGAGGAATTTGAAGATGATGCAGACTAGTGATTTGTGATATTTTATCTATAGATTCTAAATATATATTTTTAAAAAAATTTGGAATCAGATTGCACTTCTTTTTTCCATCTCCTTTGAAAACTAGTTTTTTTAGTAAACACCATTTTTAAGGAGTGACGCTCATCGTATAACACATAATTTTTTTTCCATGAAGGATAAAATTCTTTTTTTTTTGAATTTATATGTGTAACTACGATATATAGTGCTTCCAATTGGTTTCATAGTGTTTTATTGAATACTTTTTCCTTAATCAAGTTTTGAAGTCAAACTAATTACAATTCAGACATAGGCGGACCGTATAACGCAACTTTTTTTTTGTATGTATCAAAATTCAAATTTTTTTTGTTGGATCAAGAACTTCAATATTTGGTGCACTCATATTTTTTCAAAAAAAAATTGATAATCTTTTATTTTTCCACATGTGCAGAATAGGGAGCTTTATTTTCTGTGAAAAACCTACATTCACAAGAAATAAAAAATAAATATAATAATCAAATTTAATTTAATTAAAATTATGCTTTTTTGGAATCTTATAATAAGGACTACATACTTAAAAAAGATAAAAATTAAATGAATTCATTTGATCCCCCAAAAGGTAAATCAAAAGTGGTTTTTAATCATCATTTTGATAGGTGTAAAGGAGACTTTGTTATAGGTATGGTTTAAAACTAGCAGGGTTCTATCCAAGGGGGCTTGGTCTAAGGTGGTTTGATTAAACCCTCTTCAATTGGAATCCTTTAAATGGAACTTTTCAATACTTAAATCATTATATTTTCTAAAAATATGTGATTTCAACAAAAATCAAGATCTCCTAGAAAGTGTAAACCACTATTGTGGTACCACCAGGTATAAGAGAAACTATTTCTCCATAATCAATTCCCTCTACCTAGGAATAAAATTTTGCGACAAAGCTAGCTTTATACTTCTTGACATTGCCATGTAGACCAATTTTCTTCTTAAATACCCATTTACAACCAACAGGCTTCTGACCTTAAGGCAAGGGCACCAGACTCCAAGTTTCATTCTTTTTTAATGATGGCATTTCCTCATTCATGGATTCTAACTAGGAATATGAATTAGACACATTAATAGCATCCTTTACAGTCCTAGGCTCATCAATGCTAGTAATCAAAGCATAGGCATAGTTTGTAGCTGACATGGAAAAACCATACCTTTCAGGTTGTCTCTTCTCACATGTAGACCTCCTGATAGGCTAAAGTTGAGGTTGTGGTTCTTCTTCTTGTTTACAACTCTCAGAGCTGCTGGAGCTCTCCTCAGTTTCAATTACACTTTCAATTTATAGTTCCTCTTTATCTAGAGTTCGAGGAACTTCAACTACGTCATTCTTCTTTTCGTCTTCTTCTATCTCTGACTACAAATCAACTGCAGAAGGTTTCAGCTCCTGAAACATTACATTTTTGTTGTACACAACCTTCTTAGTAATAGGATTCCAAAGCTTGTATCCTTTCACACCAATGGAATAACCAATGAATATCCAACTTATACCTTTTTGCATTCAACACATAAACATATGCTTCACAACTAAAGACACAAATATGTCTCAGAGAGGGCTTCTTACAAGACCACGCTTCCATAGGTATTTTTTCAACAAGAGCCAAACTAGGTGAATGATTAACCGGGGTATGTGCAGGATCATGATGAGCAAAAAAGTGGTGATATGATGTGTATGTGTAGGTTATGTGGCTGATGACTTTTTTTTACCCAAAATTGATGAAACAAAAAGGGTTTTTAAAGGAGATTCTCAACTTTCCACCAATATAAATTATGTTTTACTTTGAATTTAATAAATAATTATTATTCTTTTTCTATTTGAATTATGACTAAAGTCCTGATTGATAGGCTGATTGAAAAACATCTATAGCTTTCAAATGGTATCACATTTTTTGAATCTGAAACATGCGTCACATTCTATACTTTTCATACTATAGGATAGTAAAAAAAATGAATTTCATGAAGTTTTGACCAAGTTAAGGTGGTTAGACATATGAGTTTTTATATTTTTTAAAAGTTGTAATAAAAAAAATCATAATTAATTATTTAATTGGAAAAAAATTACAAAAAATATGGATCACATTGAACATGAGTCCTCTACTTATATCTAAAATATTAAAAAATATTTTCATTTTATTGTGGTTATGGTGGTCGAGAAACCTAGACTTCTTATTTTTTCCTTGAAATTTAAGTACTACTACATTGAAATTTCAAATTTTCACCAAATAGATTTTTATTTTTTAAAAATAAACCTAGTATTTTAGAAACTACATTCAATTTGCTACAGATTCTATTCTTGCATATTTTTGAAATAATATAGATAACTTGTTCAATTTTTTATGTCAAGTTGCGTAAATCTGATTTTTTTGAATTTTTTGCCACTTAAGGGCCTATTTTTTCCATGATGATCCTGCACATACCCACCAAGTAACATGTTGTAGCCATAGTCTCAACCAAAAATTTCTTCTCCAGACTAGAACTGCTCAACATACTTCTCACTTTTTCCATCAACATTTGTTTAAGCTCTCATCAACTCCATTATGCTATGGAGTATAAGGTGTAGTTTTATTCCTTTTAATCCCATGGTATTTGCAATACCTTTTGAAATATGCTAAGCAAAATTCACCACCATTATCTATCCTTAAGCATTTAATTTTCCTTCTAGTATTATTTTCAACCAAGTTTTTAAATTCTTTAAACTGACTAAAAACTATTGATTTACTTTTAAGAAAGTATACAAATGCCCTTTCTGAATAGTCATCAATAAAAGAAACATAATATTTAGACTTAAATAACAAAGGAACATCCACTAGAAAAAATACATCTAGGAGTGAACATAATCTAGTATACCAAAAGACTTATGAGGACTAGAGTAAAAAGAAACACAGTGTTGCTTTCCATAAACACAATGCTTGCAAAAATTGAACTCAAGGTTACAATCATCAAGTCCTTCTACCCTTTTTTTATTTTTCAAGGATTTTAAGCCTTTCTCTCCTATGTTATCGAGTCTATGATGCCACAATATGGTTTTCTCTACAAGGAGTTTCACCTCCAAATAGTTTGCACCCAAAGGAACTTCAATCTCTTTTTCTACATGAGCAACCTTTCTTGACTTTATAGAGACACTGTTACATTGAGCAACTTGTGTGTCCAGCTTGTACAAAGGACCAATACATCCACTCCTAGCCAACACTATCGAGCCTCTTGTCATCTTATGACCACCACTCAAGAATGAAACTTGCACGCCAACATCATTAAGCTTTCTTATAGAAAACAAATTTTGATCTAGACCTGGTGTGTGCATTATGCCATCAATACCTTTTAGTCTTTCACCAAGGAATAAAATTTTGACTCTTCCTTGGCCAACAATTTCTAGAGATGAATCACTTGCTAGATACATCTTTCCACCACTATACTTTTCATACTTTGTAAATCAATCTTTGTGAGATGTCATGCAAAATGATGCACTTGAGTTAATCAACTAGACATCATCTAATGCCTGAGTCGTGAAGGCTACAATGTAGGCTTCTGTATCACTCTGAGAAGAGTCATTATCCAAAGAGTTGTTGTTCTTCTTCTTTTTATCCTCTTTACAATCCTTTCAGATATTGACCAGTCTTCCCACAATTCTTGCATTTCACCTTGGACTTCTTGCTAGGAGACTTTGATCTCCCTTCAAATTTGGATTTAGACTTCTTTTCTTTCTTCCTGCCTCTCTCCTTTGATCTACCCTGAACAACAAGGGCCTCCTTGGCCATCTCAGAAGATTTCCTCTGCATTTCTTCTTACAATAACAAAGCAACCACATCTTCCATTTTAAAGGTGGTTGTTGTAGTTCCAATGGCCATTACTAGATGTTCTCAAGTGTTGAGTAAGGAACATAACAAAAGCATGCAATGATCCTCCTCCTCTATCTTCACACCCACACATGCCAATTGTGCAACAATCATATTAAACAAATTTAGATGGTCTTATATGGATGCTCCTTCTTCCATCTTCAAGGAGTATAAGTTCTTCCTCAGGAATAACTTATTCACCAGAGACTTTCCTTGATAAATATCACCAAGTTTCTTCCATAATGAAGATGTAGTTTTCTCCTCATGGACATTTATGAGAACAAAATCAGCCAAACAAAGTCTTATGAACTATCTAGCTTTTATATCTATGAGGTCCCAATCTTCTTGTTTCATTCCTAATGGTTTTGTCCCATATGAACAATCCAAAGATCTCTATCCACCAACATGTCTTCCATTTTGAGTTTCCACAACTCAAAATTGCTTCCATTGAACTTTTCAATTTCTATTTTTCTTGATGTGCTCTCCATCTCAATCTGTAATCAAAACAACTAGTTTTTCTTTGCAAGACTCCCACTGGACAAGACTATAACAAAAAATCCAACTCATCCACATGGATAACACAACTAGCCAGGCTCTGATACCACTTTTAAGGAAAGAAAGATGTGGAAATGCCTTCCAAATGCCAATCTTATAGGAGAAATAATGCATATGGTACTTTTAATTTCAATTACAAATACAATTCATTTAAGAAACACATATGTAGGAACAAATAGATGAATCCACACATAGAATTGAACACCAGATTTACATGGGAAAACCCTTATGGGAGAAAAACTCACACACCATGTAAAGTCAATTTGTATTACAATAAATAATATTTACATACAGAGTTCTAGAGTTCACTCTCAGATGTTAATTCACAACAATATACAATTCCCTGATCAACCTCGTACGAAGATTCTCAATACAAATTTGTCCTCTTACATTGTTACAATGCTAGTAAACATACAATGCAAAAAATTAACCAATTGACCAATTTTTTTTTAAATATAGAGTGATTCAATATATATTATCATCAACTAGCCATGACCTCTTTGGTTCTAGAAAATGAACTATTTCAATTGTAACAACATCGACATCCGTTCAATTTCCAAATCAACCATCAACCAACTATCAACAGTTAGCAACCAACCATCACTTTCTAACCTAAAAATAGTTGGGTCCACCAAGGCATGTGTCTGAAGTCCACACACATTGTAGGAGTTACTCAAGACCAACCACAAGAGGCACAGGGTTAGTGGGCATAGTTAGATTTAATTCAATCCAATCATTGATCCAGTCGATAGAAGTCAACCACTCAACAATTTTGCTCACTCCACATAATTCTATCAGTCTTCATCACAAAGGAGCATGGAGTAAATGAGCACTTTTGGATTAGATCTTATCATGTCCATTGATCAACATCATATTATATCACACTACATTGGTGTGGGCCCACCAAGACATGCGTACACCGTTTGTGCAATTTCAGAGAATATGGATGGGAATCTACAATATTTGCAACAAGTATCCTAAAAAAGACTTAAATATTTAACTCCCAACATGATGTCATGTCATCACCACTTAGCAATCCCATAATTCTTGCAAAAGACTATCAAAATGTACCATAGGGGGAGTGGGGTTGGCAGTCACCGTTGGATCAAGCACATCATAAACGTAGATTAGAATCACCTTTAACTGATACACTATGGTCTTCACAGCCATCATGACATCCACATCACTACTGAAAAACCAATTCTTGCACAGGGTCGCTATGTTGCTAAATAACCAAACTTCACAACCTCTATCAGAGTTATGAAATTCAGAACCCCATGACATAGGTCCAAAGTTAGGATTTTTAGCAATCCTGCGACATACAAGGTAAAATGAAATAAAACACCAAGTTCAATAGTTCCAATCCAACAAGTTGAACATTTTCCAACAATAATTTAGGCTTGAATATTCACATACCCTTTAATGCTTTTTGCACCTCTTCTTTTGCATGCTTCCATTCTCTCTTTATATACAAGTATATCTTATTCATCAATTAGGTTAGCCTAATGAGATAAAAACAAAATAATAAAAACTTTCTTTGTTGGCACCATATATGATTTAAACATTTTATCCATGTAGTGCATTATACCAAGTTGGCTAACACCCATAAAACATAACTAGTCTCCATAATGTATTGCATACGCTAAGTCGGCTATGACTAGAACACAATTCTCTAAACAAACAAATAACCTAAAATAAAACACCTTCTAGATCTGAGAACACATTAATTTCCCATCATATTACTAACATAGAGACTACCAACAAAATCACAACATAAGAATGTCCACCTTTAGAAAATTTGGAGTCTCCCACATAGTATGCCAAGCAAGGAACAACCATAGAATACATAGTTGAACTATGTCAGAGATAGCTTTATGCTCACAACCAAAAAATTCTCAAGAACAAGGATATAGCTATTTGAATGAGTCATGATAACATGGTTAAGAGATTAGAGTCATATCAGATCTTTTAGTGAATTCTAGACTCAAATACTAACACATTGATCCATCACAAAAGAGTATTACCAACAGAGAACAATTTTTAGTAAACCAAGTAGACTTCCCATATAGTTATCACCATGTTGAAATCAATGAAAACATAAGAACAACCAACACAAACCATCCATACTTCATGCTCATGTTGCAAGGCTTCATAATCCCAACAATCTCCCCCTTTGGCATTGATGGAAACATGCATGAAAAAAACATTTTCCAATATACTACAACTGAATACTCTGAATACTCCCCATATCAAAATTGTTCTTCGTAATTTTGTTTTCCTCTATTAGCCTCTATGTCTTCATTTCTATATCTCTCCATCTCCCTATCTCTCCCCCTTTGAAATATATGACAAAGGATGGGGTCCGATATATATGTAAATATGCATCAAAATGTAAGCCAAAAGATATGAACACAAAATTCAATTAGCCTAAAGAAGAACCTCTGAGACTCTCCATGATGACCTTCCACGATTCTCTGCCTTCTTCCCATAAATATTTTGCACTAATAGGAGTCTTGTGGAATAGCTCAATCTTAGTTAAGGACTCTATACCATCCGGTACAACATTGGGACTAAGATTAATCTATGATATTTCACCAATACAACCAAGAGAATAGTTAGAAACAAAAGTGTTCCTGAGTTTAATCATCTCCTTGAGTGCCACAAACTTCTTAATAACTTTTTCCTTTAATCTTGGAGAGAAAATATTTTTTGTGAATCTGCACAATGTAGGACCACCTTTGATTATGTCTATCTTCTGCTAACCTATATGTATCTTCTTGAGTGCTAATTCAGGATTCACTCATCCTTATCACATTTCTTATGTTCAGTGTACTGCCAGACAAATCTAGGAAAAAAGAAAGTAGTTTTTGTGCCTCTTCTTCACAAACTTGTACACTCTCCAATTCCTTTATCACTTGACTAGGTGCATTTGCACATTTTTCCTTGATATATTCCAAATTTCCTTCATTAGAACTAATTCTAGTATGCACTTCAAGTCTGGAGATGTAGACCTTCAAAGAATCAATCATGCCTCTGAGATTGTCCACAACATAAATAGATGAATCAAAATTAGCACTGGGAATAAACTTCTACAATTCTTCCAAAGCTCTTTGAATGTTTATTCTTTCATGCTCATGTTGATCTCTCTCAAACTTACTTCCTTCTACAACTTCTTGCTTAACAACACTCTTCCTTTCCTTCCCTATTCTGGTTATGCTATCAGAGGTACCTTCTACATTGATATTATTAGGGATTTCTAAAAGAATTTTAACATAATAATCAACTTCAGCCTCTAAAAATTCATAATCTAACTTAGATATCCATACCAACCTTGATTCAACTGCTTCCATGTGATAGAAATCTGTAGACACAAGAAAATTTATGCTTCCGGAGTACCTTTCAACAACACTTACTAGAATCCTAAACCTTCTACTCATCCTCATATGAAATGTTCCAAAAAATGCAACAAGGGTAGTCTCTTGTGCATTTGAACTACCAAGATTTATCATGAAGTTCCTAATTTGATGGGAAACAGGCTCTATACTTGACCATTCTATCCTTCCTATTACTGGTAATTCTCTCAAAAAGTAAAAGAGTAAATAGACAACCAAATTGCCATACTAGAATATATTCTTCTTACTCTTCTTGATTTCCTTTAAATTCTTCAAAAGATATATATGAAGTAAATCACAAAAGTCATAATCCATACCTCTTTTAACCATATCAGTAGTAGTATGTACAACAACAATAGAAATTTTAAGGTCATCGCTAGGGATACAAACTTTGTGACCAATAACCATAGCGACATACCTTATTACTGGATCCATAATTGATCTAAAATCAATCTCTTTCCCTTCAAGATTCACACCAGTAACCTCAATTATCTCTTGCTCATCCATAACCTTCCATTTGGGAATTGGTCTTAAGGAACACAAACCAGTTATATCTCTGATAGCTTCTCTTGTAATCAAATGTGCCTCATCAATCCATAAAGATTCATCATGAATTCTACTCAACACTATTCAAATATACTTCTTTTCAAATTTAAACAAAGGGACTTTCCTCCAAACATCCAACTTTTTCTCAACTAACACTCTATAGGCATCGATTCCCTCTTCCAATTCATTCTCCCATAGCATGCTCAACTAGACTAATGGAATTTATTCTCTCTTACTATAAATAAATTGCATAGATATCTTCTGTGGGAAACACTCTTGGAGGGATGTGAGAGAATGCACCAACAAACTCTTCTGACACATTCATCAAATATCTCTTCAAATTAACTGGAATTTTATCTAAACTATTCACAACCTTTGAGTTATCCATAGCAATAAAAACGAAAGATTGTACAAACAAGAATACCTCTATAAATTCCAACAAGAAATGTATATATATCCTACTTTTAGAGCTCACTTCGAATCCACTTGATCTTTTCTTCAAACCCTAAAACTTTGAATTGATCTCTAAACTTTCTTTGCACGCTTCTTTGAAAATACATAAGCCTTTTAAATTATCTAAATTAATTCCTTCCATTCTGAATTATTTTGCAATAAATTTTTCAACTTGAAAGAAGATTACCTCAAAAATTATGTATGCCTCCATTCTTTCAAATTTTGTAGACTTCATCCTTCACACATGTGACTGAGAAAATTCCTTAATTTTTTTATCACATTAAATATACTTATGTCATCATGTGACACAAGTATTGACAAGGGGTTTTATTATATTTTCTGATAATTACTCCGCCTTAGCCACTGCTTGACTTAAAAAATGATGGGAGTATTTGCACTAGAGGCCGACACAGATAAGACTGATGATTTTGATTCAGTTTGCTTGAATTCTCCTTCCTTTTTCAATTTTTTTTTCATTTCCATTATTTTTTCTTTTGAATCAATGATTTGATCATTCTTCTTCGCTGGATTTTTTTTCTTCTTCTATAGTTATTACTAGGGTGTTCTGAATTGCTCCACTTACAACAAATAGCATTCTTCTTTCTATTTTACCTTTTATTCAACTTATTTTCACACAAAATAACTTTATATCCAATCTTCTTTCACTTAAGACATTTGCTGGAGAATGATAAAGAATCATTCATTTTACTTTTGCAGTCCTTTTCCTTATGACCAAATTTCTTGCAGGAATAACAAACACCATTGAAAGATAAAAACCTTTTAGCATCAAGCTGTTTGACAAGAGTTCTTCTGGAGTTCCTTCTTATATCCTTGATTTGTCCATTTTTACACTAAGCCTTCTTACTAGTAGATTGCTTCGCTTTAGAACTTTGACCTTCCTCAAACCATAAACCACTCTTATCCATTGCCAGTTTCTAAGAAGTAATCAACTCATCAAGCATTGTCGAGCTTATAAAAAAAAATCAATGCAACCATACACATGAACATCGAGATTTTTACATGGAAAACCCAAAAAGGGAAAAACGAGGTGAGCTTTGTTAACTCACAATATATTATATATGGATACCAAATATTATAGGGCTCATTGCCACAACTCACTATCATTAAAAAGGCTCACTACCTTAGTACAAAAGATGGCTAACCACCAAGATACAAAGATAGTGGCTCACTGCCAAAAGATCGAACCAATAGGATACACCTTCAATGTGCAAGGTTCAGTTCTAATGAAGCTCAAAATATGAAGTATTTCCTCATACAATAATCACTCAATAAAACTTCACTGATCCACAGCTGATAAATCATTTAGTCTCAAATTTTGGGTATGTGCAGGATCATCATGGAAAAATCAGGCCCTTAAGTGGCAAATTTTTTAGAAAAATTAGAGTTAGGCAACTTGACATAAAAATTTGAATAAGTTATCTATATTATTTCAAAAATATGTAAGAATAAAATATGTACAAAATTGAATGTAATTTCTAAACTACTAGGTTTAAAAAAATCTATTTGGTGAAAATTTGAAATTTCAATGCAGTACTTAAATTTCAAGGAAAAATAAGAAGTAGGTGTCTTGACCACCCTAACCACAATATAATGATAATATTTTTTTATAATATTTTAGATATAAGTAGAGGACTCATGTCCCAATGTGATGCATATTTTTTGTAATTTTTTTCCAAGTAAATAATTAATTATGAATTTTTTATTACAACTTTTAAAAAATATAAAAAAATCGTATGTTTGACCACCTTAACTTGGTCAAAACTTCATGAAATTCAATTTTTATTTTTTTAATCCTATAGTATGCGAAACATAGAATGTGATACATCTTTTGGATTCAAAAAAAGTGATACCATTTGAAATCTATAGATGTTTTTCAATCATCCTATGAATCAGGAATTTAGTCATAATTTGAATAGAAAATGAATAATAATTACTTATTAAATTCAAAGTAAAGTATAATTTATATTGGTGGAAAGCTAAGAATCTCCTTTAAAAACCCTTTTCGTTTCATCAATTTTGGGTAAAAAAAAGTCATCAGCTACATACCCATCATATTGCCACTTTTTGGCCCATCATGATCCTATACATACCCTTTTCACACACCCCTTAATCCTTTTTGCACCTCTTCTTTTCATACTTACATTATATCTTCATGGAATCTTATATATACAAGTATACCTTATTCATCAATTAGGATGGCCTAATTAAAGATGAAAAAAAAAAATCAAAACTTTCTTTGTTGGCATCATATATGATTTAAACATTTTATCCATCTAGTGCATTATACCAAGTTGACTAACACCCATAAAATATAACTAGTCTCCATAATGTATTGCATACACTAAGTTGGAAAATACTAGAACACAATTCTTAAAACCCACAAATAAACCTCAAAGAAAACATAAAGACTACCAAAAAAACTGTAGCATAAGAATGTTCACCTTAAGAAAATGTCGAGTCTCTCACACAGTATGCCAAGGAACAATAGTAGAATACAGAGTTGAACTTTGTCAGAGATAAAAAAAAAAATTCACAACTAAAAACATCTCAAGATCTAGGATATAGTTTTCGGAATGAGTCATTATAACATGGTTAAGAGATTAGAGTCATATTAGATCTTGCAGTGAATTTCAGACTCAAATACCAACACACTTATCCATCACAAAAGAGTATTACCAATAAAGAACAACTTCTAGCAAACCAAGTATACTTCCCATATAGTTATCACCATGGTGACATCAATGAAAAGTAAGGAACAACCAACACAAACCATCCATACTTCATGTTCATGTTTCAAGGCTCAATAATCCCAATACTGTGTCCTAGGTTTGGGGCCTAGGACCCATTTTCCCAAGGGTGAATAGGTCCCCCTTAACTTTAGGACCCCAATTTTTAATATGCTTTTTGTAGCATTTTTATGATTGAAATTCAATTTTCAATTGTTGGCCTTTGATGTTTAATTTTTGGGAAATTAAAAAATCATATATATAAATACATAGTTATTTTATCAATTCAACATGAGGAAAAAGAGGGCAACTTTCATATGAGCAAATGTTATTGTTAAGAGGATTGAAGAGCATATTTTTTAGTATTCTACAACTACAATCAAGATCAATATCATCATGTCAAATTTATTTGCATTCATGCATATTTTTGGAGCTAACATTGTGATGTAGGTTTCAATCATTCAAGTCAAGATTCAAGCATCAAGATCAACATCCAATTAAGACATTTCATGCAAGATCAAGACCTTGGAGAGATTTTTTAGACTTAATTCCTTCAAGGATCTCCATTCAAGGGTTGGATCTTAAGTTCAAGAAGGATTGAAGATTGATCAAAAGTGCAATTTTTCGAAGTTATCAAAGTTAACATTTTCATCATGCCACATAAACTCACTTAGAGAATTTAATTTTGACTTTCCAACTGTGAAACTTAGAGGAATCACGAGTACAAATCTAGGAGTAGAGGATCCTAAAAGTTGAGCAAAAAATCCCTACAAAGACTCATTTTCCCTTGCGTGAATCTGTCCTAGGAGGAAACTTAGTAGGAGCCTTTTATGACAGGTGCATAAAATAATATCTTTCTTAGATCTACCAAAAGTTTGTTGATTTTGATAGATTAAGGTTTTAAATTGATGATTCAAGTGTTACATTGCACAATTGGGTTTATTTACTATTTTTATTTTTTCTCCCAAAAGTGCATTTTAGTTTGTTTTACCCCATCCTCAGTCATAAGGAAAACAACAAGATCTCCATTAAGATTGACTCACCCAAGGGTTTATAGTCAATCTTTCCCTAGGGGATCTCTTTTTCCTAATGAAAGTAGGGAAATAGGTACATTACCCCCATTCAAAACCTACCTCACCTATTCCCTTGTGTTTCATTTTGGTGAACCCGACATTGTACATCTAAAATTCTAAAATTGGAGTCTATTCAAACCCTAGATATAGGGATTTGCAATAGTGTGCATTGTATTGCATTAGTTTACATTTCATCTAGGGTTGTCAAAATTGCATTAGTTTGCATCTCATATAGGGTTTTAAATTTGCATTTTGCATTTTTTAAAATTAAAAAAAATCAAAAAAATTGCATACATATTACATTGATTTTGTATAGTACTTGCATATTAGTGTATTCTCATTCATTTACATTCACATATTCAGTCAAAATTTTATTTAAAAAAAGTGTCACTTTGTTCACTATTTATCACTATTTTCATTTGCATTTAGACACCAAAATCTAGAAAAAAATTCTATAGAAACCACAATTTGCAATATGGAATAGGGAACACAAACAATAACTCATAATTTGCATTTTTAATTTTTAAAAACCTTGTATAACGACCCATTTACCCTTGGGAGAATGAGTCCTTGAGGGACCATCAAAACCAGCATTTTTGATAATTTTTGTGGTCTTCTGCACTTCCCAGATCTGCTAGTAAACCATTGTTTTAGTCTGTCAATTTTTGGGAATTTCTATTATATGCATTAGGTCTAATCATCCATTTAGTGTAGCCATTTTAAATCTTTACAAATTTATTTGAATCATCATATTTGTAGGGAAATTGTTTACATTTCTGAAGTATTTCATAAGTTAGATAGATTAATTTTCATTTTGGGCACACAATGTTAGTATCTTTCCTTTTCAGATATGCCAAGAAAAAGATCATTAAAAAACATGTTAGTCTTTCTTCCAATATATTTTATAGTTATGAGAGTCTCTTAGTACAAGAAAGTGAAATTGTTGACACATTCCTTAATACCACATTTCCTATCCTTCATTAATCCCCTAATATCTCTCCTATTTGTGAGGATGTTTTGATAAAAGACACAAGCATAGACAATCATGAAAATCATAGTTGTCCTTCTCATGATACCTCTCCTACTTGTGAAAAAGATATATTGGTGAAATGAGATACAATCATTGACTTTCATGAGAATTTTTTTTGTCCCTCTCCCCCTACTCCACCCACTTAGGAGGACATTGTGGCATAAGAAAATGAGATCATCAAAAAATTTCTTAACATCACTTTACTTACTCTCCATTCATCTCCCAACATCTCTTCCACTTATGAGAATGTTTTACTGAAAGAGGATGCAATCATGGATAATCATGACAATCACAATTATTCTTCTCCCAATATCTCTCCTATTTGTGAAGAGGATATTTTGGTGTTAGAAGATCCAATCATTAAGATCCATGACAATAATATTTGTTTCTCTTCCCCTACCTCTCCTACATGGGAAGAAATTATTAGACAAAGGGATGTAATCATAGATAACCATGACAAGTATAGTTTTTCTTCTCCTAACATCTCTCCTATTTGTGAAGAAGATGTTTTAATGTTCAAAAATATGCTCATTGAGAGTCATGAGAATTTTGTTTCTCCCTCTCCCAATACTTCCCACACTTGGGAAGATATAATTGAACAAAAGGATGCAATCATCAGTAAGCAAGAAAAGCATAGTTGTTCTTCTCTACATGAAGTTATCTTAAAAGATCCAACCATTGAATGTCATGAGAATCTTGTTAAATTCTACTCTCCTAAAAACTCTCTTACTAGGGAAGATATCATGGTATAGGAAGATGGTAGCATTGGTACATGTATTTCAAACAATAGTTATGTAGCTTCCTTAAATGAAGATGATAAGGTGACATTAGGCTTACCCTCACTAGAAGACCATAAAAAAAGAATAAGTATTTTGAGGTTACGAACATTAGATCTCCCTTGAGTCCTCTAATAATTAGACCTCCTACATGTCCTTTAATCATTGGACCTCCTAAGCCTCAACTTATCCCCTATCCACCCTCACAACAACCACAAGTCAACAACAAACTTGTTCTTATCATAATACCACCTCAACACAATGTTTCACAACAACCGAATTATCATACCATTGCTCACACATGTAACACATGGAATAATAGGAAACCACAAACCATATCTACTTCATTACCATTACCTCAACCTATTTTTCCTAGTGCTCCTCGTTTGTATTTGCATAGTGGAAAAAAATATGATCTTATGAAACAACTCAAAACCACCCCTACTCATATTTCTTTATGGGGTCTTATTCAAGCTTCACCTAATTACCATAGCATGCTTCAAAATGACTTACAACTGGTTGTTATCCCTCCTACCACGCAATCAAATGATGTAGCAACCCTAATTAAAGGTATGAACTTGGTAAACTTAGATATTACCTTTTATCAAGATGAGTTATCTCCATTAGATGTGCAAAAACAAAATGGAACTTTCATGGTAATGGTCATCATTAATAAGTGTGGGATAAAAAAGGCTCTTATTGACAATTCTTTGTCTCTTAATGTGTGTAGTGTAAACCTCTTAGATAAGATTCGAGTGGACAAGGATAATATTGGAGTGGACAAGGCTATGATTGGAGTGGATAAGTCAGAAAGGTCACATTACAAACTCCTATTCATGTCATGCCTGATAATATTTCAGATAATCTTCTCTTGGATAGACCTTGGATTCACATGAAATGAATGGGGTACCTTCAACTCTTCTTTGTTTAATGAAATATGTCTATAACAACAAGGTTTGTACAATCAAGGATGACCCTCACCCAAAAATTTGTTTGCACACTGAGAAAGATAAGGAAAGTCCTTTGAAAACATTGATACTAGCTTCAAAAGTGGAACTCATGCAAGAAAAAGAAAAAGAGAATATGAATCTTCATAGTGACTTAGGTGACAATTTAATAATGGGAATGATGAGAAATTTCCTTGCCTTATGTGAGCTATTTTTTCCTTGTAATGAGATTAGAGATGCTCAAAAATTAAAAGATTAGTAGTCCATTGAAGACAATGTTATTAATTATTGTAAACCAATTCCAAATAGTCATGAACTTTTAGAGGACCATTGTTGTTCTAAACTTCATAATCAAGTATCCCCTATTTCTAGTATTATCACTTCAACTGCTTGTTATTTGATGTTAGTGTAGTTACACCTACTTGAACTTGTTGATTAAATTTTTTGTTTATTCTTAAGCATATTTGGCTTGAGTGAGGCCATAGACCAAATCTATAATGTGATGCTATGCCACTCACCTTTTTGAAACTATAAATAATTTTACAAATTAATGAAATATAAATTCTATTTTATTGATTAAAAAACAAAACACCTATTATTTGGATGTTTCAATTGATTTTTCAACAGGCAACAATTATGACTTGCTATAACAGAGATTAAAGTTATTGGCAACCCTTTAACAACAGTGACTTTAATTTCATCCAAAATACTACTATTAATAATATTAGATGTTAAAAATTAAAGTCAATCACAATATAAAGCATGGGAATAGTAAACTCAACTACTAATGCTAATGTAAAAATTCTTAATATTCTCATAATAATTGAATGATAATTACTCACATATCCTTTAGTTCTAATAGTCATGATGTATATGTTTCAACCTAATGCATGGTTGGTCTAACAATTATAGCAAATACAAAATCATTTAGGTAGAAACCCTTCTTGGAATTAGATCCCAACCAAATAAACAAGTTTAAGTATGAAAATTTGTTTTTTTCTAGATTAAATTGCATGCAATTTATATACATCAACGTTTTGGATCATACTCTATGATCCATCATCAAGATAAAAAAGAACTGTAGGAAATGAGATTAATCTAGGGATCAACAATTTTTTATTAATATAAACTATGAAAATCTCATATCTTTGAAGTTTAAGTATCATATATAGAAAAAGCTTCACCCATTAAGATATTATTAGTCTTAATTCAAAAAATGTTAATAAAAGGTCATAAAGATTTTAAATCCAGTCGACACAGGTGAAGTTTATTGCAATCCAAGTAGTTGGATGAAGTAATAATATGAAATTCAAAAGGTATATGGGAGAGGATCCAGTAGTTGAGTACCCTAACTTCGCACTTTTCAAAATCCTACGTGGAAATTTTAAAAAATTCTCAATTTTTTACAGTAGCTTTCTTGGTAATGCCCCTGCTTATAACTAAGGTTCAAGGGCCACATCATCAAATATGATGCCACATCACCATGCTTTTTTTTGAGGTGTCCAAAAAGGTCCCAAAAAAAAGTGAGACCGATACTTGTGTACTAAATCATGTTTTATTGGTTTGTTGATGTGGCATCACATGATTTGTTGCTTTTTAGATCTAAGAAATACATATTATTCAATTATTGATAGTTATCATCAACAGTAACAACTTTAAAGTCAAAACTATTAGTTCAATATTGTTAAAAATACTAGACATTAAATCAACAAATGCTATAACAACTATTGAAACATGCTCAACTACTGGATCCTTTCTCCTAGAAACCTACTTTTTCTCCGAACGGCGCATCTTGCCACCCCAAGTGTCCCTATCGCTCAACGCCATTGTCCACAGATGTTGAAGTTGTTCTGCCCATTGATCTTCCCACCACTCATTTTCAGTCTTCCTCTGCTTGTGATTTATATCAAAATGAACATTAAAACCTCCCTCACCAATTCGCAGGGTTGTAGAAGTCGAAGCTACAGAAGAATTGGCAAATGTATTTGTGAGCACCATTGTCCTCAGATCTTGAAGTTGTTCCGCCCATTGATCTTTCCACCACTCATTTTCATTCTTCCTCTGCATGTGATTTATATCAAAATGAACATTAAAACCTGCCTCACCCATTCGCAGGGTTGTAGAAGAAGCAACAGAAGAATTGGCAGAAGTATTTCTGAGCGCAATGGGCGTCCTGAATGGACAATACCCATTTGAGTGCTGTTTTGTGGAAAACAGTACATGAAGATCTACTGAGGAAGGAGAATGAAATGATAAACTGCAGGCGTTGGTAATGCCTAAAGCCATACCGATGCCTCCCTAGTATTGATAAGATTTACTGAAGCAAAAGTGCTCAGACCATACAGCAGAGATCTCCTATGGGCAAGCTGATATTTACAATATGGGGACTTTGGCAGGGAGCGAAGGGACGGCAGAAACATATTGATTCCATGTCCCTATTTGAACTTATGCATTGTCGCTTTAGTATGTCATTTCATCCGAATTATGAAGCAGAATTATTCTGTTTTTGTACTTTTTATTGTTACAGTGCATTATTCGACGACCACTAATATATTGTCTTCTATAGTGTTTGCTCGTGTGTTTTTTATCTTCAAGTTTGTTTTAAACATTATGAGGTACAAGAAATTTAAGGTCCATAGGATTTGTTGAGGATTTTAATTTTAATTTCATATCAATATTTGTCGTTCTTTGAAGTTCTATTAGAACATTGTTTCTGGATTTCGTTTTCTTCTGTGGTGAAAGAAAATTGGTTTTGTCATGCATATGTTCTCTTTTCTATTCATTTTTTAATTGATATTATATTTTTTAATTTTAATATTTATTATGATTTGATATTTCAATATATATGAAATATCAAATCATAATAAATATTAGAAATAAGTTGATATCCTTACAAAATATCATGAAAATATAATATCAATATGAAAAATGAATAAGGTTCATATGATTTGTTGAGGATTTTAATTTTAATTTAATATCAATATTTCACATTCTTTCAAGATCTATTGACATATTATTTCTAGATTTCGTTTTCTACTATTTATAATTAAGATTTTGGTGTAGAAAATTTGTTGTATCATACATATGTTCTCTTTGCTATTCACTTTTCATATTGATGTTGTATATTCATGATGTTTTGTAATGATATCTGCTCACATTTTGAATATATATAATTTTTGTTTAATAATGTTTTTTATTAAAACAGAAGGGTTAGGGCCCCGATCCCATACAAAGTAGCATCAAGAAATAGGCCTGGCAGCCAATAGTTCAAACCCAAACAAAATAGCCCAACCCACTTGTAGTTTAGAATGTTAATAGGCCATTGGGACACTTAAATAGCATAAAAAAGAAAATAGTAAATTGTCGAAAGAAAAACATCAAAAAATTGGAAACTACACTAAACTAGAAGGCACGTAGGCTATACGATTAATAGGTACACATGCCCCAAAACAATGAAACAACATTAACAAACTAATCATTAAGATAATTAATTAGGTCCCATTCCTTCTTTAGCAGGTCTAGTTTGTTCCTCCATAGGTCCTTTCCTTCTGCAACATTGTCCTCAATTGGCATGTCTGCTTCTTGGGTTGATTCCATTTTTTGTTTCCTCTTACTAGCCTTAGACAATCATAACACAACCACAAAGATTTTATTGGTCATTATACCATGGTTAATTGAGATCAATCTATTCAAAGCATTATTTAGTCTATGTACTTTCTCTTGTAGAGAGATGATCTAGAGCTTATATTGTTGAAGGGACCTGTTATCCAATTCCCTCTTGTTCTCAAAGCTAGCCATTACTTGCAAATTTTATTCATCTTGTTCTTTATCTATTTTTTCAGCTTCTTCTTCATGTTCCTTAGAGTCCTTAACCTCATCCCATTCTTGATAATTCTCTTCTTCCTCTTCCTCACTACTGATTGCATCATCACCCAGGTCCTCTCCTAAAACCACCTCCAAATTTTTTTGACTCAAACCTAAGGGTTCCTCCTACATGGGGATAAATTCTTCATCTTAAGACCCATATTTCTATTCTTCAAAGCACAACATTTTTCCCTTAGCATTTTGGCCCACTAGTCTTGTGGATCTTCTTTCTCCTTTTCCACTACTAGAGTATTCCACATGACCTTCCTCCACTTCATTAGGGATTTCAATGGTTACCTTCTTCATAGTTCTCAACTCATCTTGATCTATTCCTTTATGTTTGGCACTAGATGGATTGCCTAGAATTTTCCTTCCTTTAAAGGGTGAACTAGAATGTTCCTCTCCAATAATAGGGTCTTTTGGGGCTAGAGGTTTAGCATGAGGTTTCTTGGATTGAGATGGAGGGGTAGAATATGATTTTTCCACATAATGGTTGAGTGGAACAACACAAGGAGGGGGATTATCCCTTGATTGAGAATCAAATAAACTTTTGGCATTTGAAATTTAGCTTCTTACTTATGCTAGGGTTATGTTGGAGTAGACAGGACTGGTTATTCAAGGGTTCAAAATGTAGGGGTTCCTCAACATTTTTAGGGCCAAGCAATGGAGTGAGGGAAAAGATATGATTATAAAGCCTTTGGATTAGTCCTTGATGAAGAGGGGGAGAGGCACCTTTAGCTTTGCATTGTTTTAATGAGGATAGTAGAAAAAATGGGATGTTAATTCTTTCATTTATTCGAATATGGTTTAAAAATGGGAAATGGTAGCCATGAATAGTTGTATCTACCATCTAAAGTAAAGTACTTTATAATGTGGACACTCACCAATCTATATGGAGCTAGAAGCTTCTCACGGTCATAACCATTATGGCATCTTTGTAGCTTCTCTTCTCCTTATAGATAACTACTAATAAAATTTTGGTAGTTGTCATTACTGGCCTTAGCAACTTTCAGGCCACGACACCCTAATCTCGTAGCTTCAATAATTAAATTTAGAGTGACATCAAAACTGATGCTACAAATCTTAACCCCATCCTCCTACCAGGAATTGTATAACAAAGGTTAGGTTATCATTGAAAGCTTTCATTTCCATGAAAAATGATGTCATACCTACCTCTTCAAAGAGTTTCTAGAGTTCCACATTTTGACGCAAGGCACACAAGACAATAGGTATGATTTCTTTCTTTCCCCACCATAGGTGTTCTACAACCAATAGAATTTCTCTACCTTTCATCCTCAATCTCATGGTCTCTACTCTTACAATTGCTCACACCCAAATAGAATTGGTAGTTATCACAAGCTCTGGAAATGAAATATGTGTTTTCAACCCACATGACCTCTAAAAAAGGTAGATAATTTTCTCCTTTATTTTGGAAAGATCGCTCAACACTATTAATAATTTGATTACAAAAAATTGAGGTCAGTTGAATCTTAGGCCAAATTATCTTAATCTTAAAACACAACCTAGAACCCATGTGAGGAATACTTAAATCTTGCAATTTAATGAAGACTTTTAAATTTGATCTACTATTAGGTAGGTAAATGATGTGAATCTCCTTAAAATATGACATATTAATCATTCGGTAGGCCTCCTTATTAATACTCTGCAATCCAAAGAGCACAATATATTTGATACCCATGACATTTAAAATATTATTACTTAAGAACTTAGTCATGTCAAAACCATCCTCAACTTTAATACTGTAATAATGGAAAAAGGTCCCCTTAACTTGGACTTAATTTAGTTTTGTAATATGACTAACATATTCACATTAGGTCTTGGGCCCTTGTGAACTAATGGATTAAAATGGTACCTTGCTAAAGTGTTGTGGACTGTTGTAACACACTTTCACACTTTCCTAAGGTTTTATTAATTAACTGAGCATATTGAACCTATTTTTAATAAAAAAAAACCTTATTCTTACCTTATTTAAAGTGTTTTAAAGTGTTGTAACACATTTTCACACTTTTCTAGTCTTGTCATTAATAATTGGGCTTTATTATGCTTTAATTGGCCCCATTTTGCATCCCCAAGCCTCATCTATTGCATCTTTTCGAGGATAATCCCGACACCAATCACTAGCAAATCATAATTTAGGTGTTTCTAGTTTGAATGCCCTATATTTAGTGATCTAGGACTCATTTTCCACCTTGGGTGAATGGGTCCCACCTAGATTTTTTAGTCCAGACCCTATTTTCACACATTTCTAAGAACTTTTGATTTTTGGTCCCATCCATTATGCCTAATGGGACTCATTCCTCACCTTGGGAGAATGAGTCTCACGTGGCCCAAGATCAAATTTAATTCAAATTTTTGGTGTTATTTTATTCTCCTAGATTTGATGTTGGCTTGTAGTGTTATAATTTTGGGAATTCATGCATAATTGAGTATAAATACAAGGTTTTTTCTCTCATTTTCATCCCAAGCCTTCAAATACTCATCCTTATAACAAATTATCAAGAGCATTCAAGAGCATTCAAGGGAAAATTATCAAGCATTTTACAGAATTCTTCAAGCATCAATCATCATGTCAAAGATTTCATGCATCATGTTTGTTATTGTGCTAACAATTGTGGTGTAGGGTTTATGATTCAAGAAAGTGTTCCATGCAAGATCAACATCATTGAAGTAAGAGTCAAGAACCACATTCAATGTAACCATCTCAAGCATATTTGCAACACCTTATTGCTAGGGTTTGATGAGTTGCAACATTGTTATTTGTTCATTCATTATTCTCCATTCATATTTGATTTTATGTCAAGGATTGATTTCCAAAATGGGGTTTGACCAAGGAAAATCCCTATCCACTAACCCCACAACATTTTTACCTCTCCTTTGTGTGTGATTTGTAGGTCTAGATTGAATATTTTCTCAGGAGCATGATTGGAGAAAATTTTTCAAGAGCTCAAATTTTTCAAAGTTTTCATCAAGGCTTAGAGAATCTTGGAGAAGTCCTAGAGGTTGAAAATCAAAGATTAAGATCTAGAAATCAAGCAAGAAGGATAGAGTAGACAAAGAAGAGAAAGATCAACCTTTGAAGTTTTAGAAAATCCCAATTGGACCGATTCACCACTTCTAGCAAATGAGTCTAAGTTTTAGTCAATTTTCAAAAGTTTGCATATTCAGATGCCATTTTGTTTGAAACCTGTTCTTGCATAGTTTCCTAGAAACTAGAATTATTCACCCAGCTTGGCCAATAAGTCCCAGCCAGTAATAAATTCTGAATTCCTAGTGTTTCAAGCCTTCATCTAGCCACTTTTTGGATTTCCAAGTGCACACATTCTATTTTTTAATTTTTTGTTTCATTCCATTCACTTTCTTGGGTAATTTAGTGTTAGTTTTCATTCAATTAGGGTTTTACATTTCATTTTGCATTTCATTGTCTTTTCCAAGATTAAGTTGGTGGTGAACCCCTCATTAGATAATATTCAACCCCTAGGACAACCCTATTACAAGATTTCTTCCTCTTTTGCATTGAAATCTTTAGGGTTTCCCTTGAATGAAATGAAAAGTGTGGGTATGCACTATGTACAAAACCATATGATAGCATCCATCCCACATTTTCTACATTTCATTTTGGTGAACCTACATTTAGAACATTGAAATTTTTATTTACAGTGAATTATCATCCTAGATTTGGCTTGCATTAACATTGCATTAGGACTTGCATTCTAGGGTTTCAAATATTGCATTAGTGAGAGCTCATATATCTTGCATTTTTCATTTTAATCTCACTAAAAATCATTCAAAATCTACGTTTTTATCTTAGATATAGATCACAAAACATAAAAGGCATAAAATTCAATTGAAAATTTCTAAAAAGTTTGAAAAAAAATCATCACTAGAACTTATTCACCACCTTGGGCGAATTAGTCCTTTTGCACATTTTGCATTGCATTTCATGTCATTCAAACAATTATTTCCAAGTTTTTGTTTTATGTTATTTCCTTTCTGTTTCAAATTCTAGAATTTCTATTATAAGCATTTCATTTTTCTTAGCTTACATTGCATTTTCATTCACATTGCATTTAGTTGCCCTTGTATGAGTATTTGGTGTCTTATTGCTAATACTATAGTAAGACAAAGTTTGAGACTCGTGTCATCCCATGATAGTACAATCGTTGTGGATCTTGGGTTGTCAATTTCTTTCACTCCTAGTATTGACACTAGTACACTAGGTATGGACAATACCCTTAGCAACTCTTTTCCTTCAAGTAGTACGCAAGTTGTGTAGACACTCAAAATATCCTGGTTGATATCATGCACTTAATTATAATTAGCTAATGCCAATTCTTCCTTAATCACTTCCACACTAACCAATTAATTGAAATTTCATAGTTGGAAGACTTGCCCCAAAGAAAAACTTGCCAAGCCAAAAATTGGAGAGTTTTTTAAAACTCGCCAAAAACTCAAAAAAACTGGGAAACTTAAAAAATATATTTTTTTGCAAAGCTGAGTTTTTTCAAAAAACTCAGCAAAAACTCGCGATTTTTTTGAAAAAATTGGAAAAAACTCACGAGTTTTCTGCAAGTCTGCCATCTATGAATTGAATAATATTTATTTAATTAATTTAATTCCTCCTAAAATCAAATAATACACTTTATCATATTATTTCATCATGTTCTTCATTTAAATAAATAAATCAACTTTATTTAGTTAAATCCTAATATTCTTCATTTAATTAAATAAATCAACTTTATTTAATTAAATCCTAATGTTCTTCATTTAATTGAATAAATCATTTTATTTAATTAAATTACTAATGTTCCAATATCCTTTCATTTTATTTAAATAAACTCAAAATATTTAAATTAAATATCACAATCAAACTAATTCAATCCAAGTTAATTAATCCTAAATTAATGAACTCCTAACACTAATCCTCCATTCCTCTAGCTTTTGCAAGTTGTACATGTAAATCAATTTATTTGATTTACTAATTCCCCCTTTTTTCATTCAAATGTGGCATATTCTTTTGAATATTCCACCCACTTGACTTTTCCCTCCCAAAGGACTTTTGTCCTCCACCTTTTCATTGAAGGCTCTTACATGTCCTCTCATTGAGCCAACTTGGCATTAATTCCTCATACATCCCCTCTTGCAAAAACCACCTCTTGAAATTTATATTTCACCTACACGCATTTAACGTGCACATTATTCAAAATGAGCTCCACTCTCCTTCATCGGCATGTTGACAAATGTCACAATGCCATTGGTCCCTTTTTAATCGCACATTCATCTTATTCTTCACTCTTAACACTTTCTTCCTTATAAATAGAGGTCTTCTCTATTGATTTGAAGATATAATTTCATGAAAATACATTATAGTAATTTGAATTCAAAGCATCCATGATTTCATCCACAATTTCATCCAAGTTAGCATAGAATTTCATCACCCATAGCTAGGATATTGGCATTTTTCATCAAGAATCATACATCTACCATCAAGCTTATCAAGGAATTGGGAAAGGGATTCTTTCCACATCACAGAAGCACCAATTCCCCCATGGCACGCTGGTTTGAGCATTTAGAATAGGATTTCATTAGTAGTTTATTTGATTACTTTATTTTGATTTCATGTTCTTGTGTTTGAATGAATTTCATGGGGAATGCTTTTTTACATTTGTTTAAGGACTAATGTTTTCTTGTTTGTCCATAGTTGAGCAGGTCTAGGCAAAGCATTGTACATTTGGCACTAGATGGAGGGCTCATCTTTCAAAATTAACACATTTTTTTGGTCAATTTCATTGTTTTTTTCCATTTATGTTCTTTTAGAATATAGCAACGTCGAGGAGGACAAACAACAATCTATTAGTCGAGCATCACTATATAGTGATGTTGCCTATGTATCTAAAGTGTGACCTTGTGTTGATTTCCCTGAAGGATAGATCATTCAAATCTCAAAGGGTGATGTTGGTTAATATAGCGATGCAATCATGGTCTCTTTTTTCCCATAGAGTGACGTTGATTTTCCATAGAGCGATGTTGAAGCTCCAAACAACAACACCTTTGTGGATTGTGATGCTAGGTTGGGGTAACGATCAGTTTTCAAATTTATTTTGGCATGTCCTATATGTTGTTGATTTCTCTTGACCATTAACATGTTTTGTGGCCCTATTTTCTATAGGTTGATCAACTTTTGTAGGTTAGGGGACAAAGAAGGAAAAGAGGAAACAAAGGGAAGGTCTCTTATGGCACTATTTCATGATTGAAACAAGTATTTTTTAACACTTTAGGGATACTTACAACCCAATTTTTGGAAATATTGTTATCTTCACCTTTAGAACTTAACTACATTTCGTTTGGGCTTTAAAAAGAACACAGAAAGGGTTAAAAATAACCTTAGAAACTCACTATATTTGATTTTGGGTCTTAAAAATTGAACAATCAACTTCAGACTCAAATTTGGTGTTATAAAAAGAACCCATTTACTGCTTTTGAGGTTTAAAATGAACATGTGCTTGTCTTGTTTTGTAATCTTTTTTACAAACTAATACCATCAAAATATGCATGCACTTCTCTTGCGCTTCACGATGATCTTGAGAATCAAAATCATTTTAGTGATATTTGGTTATCTAAAATATTTCATCCACATTTCAAAAATGGGTTTCTAAAATTGAACAAAAATTGCTAGTGCGAGAAAAGGCAGCAATTGTGTTCTCTCTTTATTCATGAAAACAAAGATTGATTGAACTAAAAATGTACTTAATTGCTATTTTTCACCTTTAGAGGGTCTGCCTTGGTGGGAAAAAGTACTCACCCCAAGGGAACAAACCAATAAGTAACAAGCATAAGCTAGGCTCTTTTGAACTGCTATACAAATTTTTGGTTGCAAGGAAATTTTGCAATCAACAAAGTGATGCATGATATCTCTCCCCCAATATCTTTATGATGTGTAAATCCCTTGTTCTAAGGCTTGGGATACCTCTTAAGGGAGTTTACCATTGTGTCCTTTGAACTAGATTCCCTTATTACAAACCTTTGTTTAGAAGCCAAAAATCCCAATATTTTTTGGCATCAGGAGGTTGGACCTCCAGAGCCATCCCACATATTTGTGATTCTTTGTAAAGATGAAAATTTCATCATGGTAGATTCATGATAACTGAAGCTTGGATGACCCATAGAAGTGAGTGTCATGGAGGGGAGCTAGTGTGGTCAAGCTTCTAGTCATCTGCTTTGAATAAGCACAGTTAGATTTATCCAAGTGGGAACTCAACAAATATTTTCTCTTCTATCCTAGGGTTGTGCAATCTTTGAGTCAGTTAAACACATTGCTTGGATCGAAAATCTTGAAAAAAAATCATAGAAAATATTTGATACTATACTTTTGGAAAATCCTTTGAATCAAATAGAAATCATCTTGTTTGACTAGGTGTGTGTAGATGAATCCTTCTTCATACACTTAGTTAAATTATCACCTTGTGGACTAGTTTATTCAAAGACAACATATAACCTCTTGGATTTTATGAGTTCATTATTAAATCCAAATCAAATTCAAATCAAATCCAATTCAAATCCAAATCCAATCCAAAGTCAAAAATCCAAAAGTCCTAAAGTCTAATATCTCCTTCAAGGTTTCTTAAGAGTTCAATCATTCACATCATCAATCTTTCATTTATCTCATCACCATCCTTTGATCCTTAACATCTTATATTTTCCTTTTTGTACCTAAATTTTGGACCAACCTAAGGAGTTAGAGGTTTACCTCCCATATTTCTAAAAGTTGATCCTTATTTATGGTCCAAACTAGATCTCAACACAAGAAGAACATAGAAACAAACAAAGAAACATCCACTTCAAGTGACTTGAGTCAAACTACACCTAAAATCAACCCCATCAGATCTAGCAATCCCCCACTCAACCTTCCTCAAATACCATGACATCTTCAAGAGGGAGGTTTCCAAGTAGAGGATATCACCAACAACGTCCTAGGAATGACTTAAGATGAAATCATGGAAATGGTCCAAAATCCTGAAAATCACAAAATTGTCAGTACAATGATGAGACTTAATCCTTCACAATACATGTTGGAATTGGCTAAAGAAGGGGCTAAACTCCATTTTGACTATGATGTAATCAATATTGTGGAGAAACCTCTTGGGATTATGCCACCAGTCTCATTCACACCTTCCTTCCAAAGCATCATTCAACCCATCCCACAACCAATCTCATCTCATGATTCAGTTCCACCCATAGTTACCAAGGGAAGTTCATTGCTTCATGCTCTTCAAACACATCCCCTTGTGAATAAACAAGACTTATACATAAATACCATCTTGGGTCAACAAAATACCATTTCTAAAAACCCAAAACATCCATATGTTCCACTCATCTTTCATGACACCAACAATCCATCCATATTCATCGCATCACCAACATATTCAAATCTTGACACAAAAGTCTCTCTCCCCATGAATTCACAAGGACAAAGGGGACTATTTGGACAAGGGGGAATCTTTGATCCATCATCATCACTTTCTCAAGGAAACACATCACCTATCTTCCTACCATATCTCCCTCTACCATTAACATCCACACCAATCCTTGGTTTACAGAAACCCCCTTTACCAATCCTCAATCAACCAAATCAAAGCAATCCTTTAGCCATGAATCAAATCAACACACCAAATCCTTCGATCATGCCACCAATATCACAACACTAGGTGGAACCAATCCAAACAACACAATTAATCATTGCACCATCTATAAATGTGGTCTCACAAGGACCTATTATAACAATCGCACCATCTATCACACAACCCTCTATCATCAATCTAACGAAACCCCAATAGCCACCTCAACAAAATCTCATCACAACATCCCACACCATTCCAAATCCTCCACCTCCACCACCAAAACCAAACATGGAAAATCAATATAGTATCACATTGCAAACTACCCAACAAGCCTATTAGAAAGTGTTCTAGCAATTTCAAGTTGAACAAGCCATGCAAGCGACACAACAATCTACTCAACAAGCATAGGCACAACAAGCTGCACAACAAGCACAACAAGCTGCTCAAGTGCAAGCTCAAGCTTTATTGCAACAACAAAAAGTTTCCCAAGCTATGCAAGCAACACAAGCCATACAAGCCACACAAGCTACACAAGCCACCTAGGCCACCCAACAAGCTAAAGCTCAGGCACAAGCTTAGTATCGAGCCCAAAAAACTCAAGCACAAGCACAAAAACAAGCCTATCAGTAAACTTTGCAACAATACCAAGTGCAACAAGAAGCATCTCAACTACTAGCCCAACATCAAGCATTATTGGCACATCAATAGCAAGACCAACAATAAGCATTGTTGGAACAAAAATAGCAAGACCAACAACAAGCATTGTTGACACAATAGCAACAAGACCAACAACAAGCATTGTTGCAACAACAAAAAATATAGGCATACCAACAAGTATTGGTGGCACAACAAAATGTGCAACAACCTCCCATGAACATGCAAAATACCCCACTTGTCACTCAAGAAATCAAACCATCTAAAAACACATTCATCCCACCACCATAACCACAAAACGATGTGTCTGTACAAATCAAATTTCTCTCACAATAAGTGCTAGACCTACAATATGGAAAAATAACAAAAACCCAAGGGAAATTGTTCCCTTATCCATTCAATAGAAGCATTGTGATCGTTCCATTCCCAAAAGGGTTCAAGATACCTAAATTTGACAAATATTGTGGGATTGGTAACCATGAAGATCACATCAGGGAATTTCATGTTCACTGTATGGAAGTTGCATATGATGACACTTATCTAATGCAACTATTCCCTCAAAGTTTGGTTGGACCAACAATGGAATGGTTCTCTCATCTTCCTCCTAGAATAAATTTTTTTCAAGAAATTGTCGATGCATTCATACAAAACTACGCATTCAACATAGGTATAAACGTGAGTCTAGAAGAACTATTTTCTCTCAAACAAGATAAGGGGGAAAAATTCACATCCTTCTTACAATGATGGTGATCCAAGGCTAACATGAGCAAGTAGACTATGCCAAAAGAACAACAATTTTGTACTATCATCACTAATCTTGAAGGAACCTTGTCCTTCCATCTGAAAATGTAATGCATCACCACATATGACCAGTTGATCCCCAAGACACTCAACATCGAAAGATCCCTTATTGTAGAACGAGGTGCACCTACTTATCAAGACAATCATCCATCAACCAGTTACAATGAAAAACCTTGCACATGGGCAAAGAACAAGAATGTCACTAATGATGGTGTGGTTGATGCCAAATTTATTATCAGTGCCCCAAGGAAAAAAACACAATCATATCAATAACCAAAATTCAACAACTAAAACAATACACAAGCCAACACTCATCACAACAAACCAACAATCAAATAGTCAATAACTTGAATAATCAAGGGGGACCACCCCCAAGGAACAAATATCCCCCCAAAAAAAATACACACCCCTTGGGGAATCAATCAAATCTACCATGAAATAACTGACCGTATAGGAGAATATCATTAAAATCCATGTTTATGAGAATTATTAAGAGGTCCAAGTGATACCACCATAGTATAAAACAAAATAACCTTTGCGAATTTCATAAAATCAAGAGGCATATGATGAATAGTTGTATAAGACTAAAACAATTGATCCAAGACCTTATCGATGATAGAACCATAAATGTTGAAAAACCTATAGGAAATCAGGACCTTGAGATATACATGAATCCGATGCCAGATCACAATAAAGGGATTAACAATGGAAAGGCAAAGTATAACAATGTAAATCATGTTTATGATTGCATCCTTAGATGAATGGGTCATTGTTGCCAATGTCAAAGGAGCTAGAGCTAACTATGGAGTCACCACACATGGTGGCAGAGTTACCATTCCTGGACCATCACAACCACCCAAGGCACCAACCTCTAATCCAAAATCTGTTCCCAATGGTTATAATATCTTGGACCAGGGTGATCCCACAAAAGTGGTTTACAATTTTTGGTCAAACTCGACATTGAAATATTTTTTTCTAAATAAATCTTCACTTTCGGGCACCTATAATGTCTAAACTATGAGGAATTTGAAGATGATGCAAACTAGAGTTTCTTGAAATTATGTCTATAGATTCTAAATATATTTTTTTCAAAAATTTTGGAATCAAATTGCACCTCTTTTTCCATCTCCCTTGAAAACTAGTTTTTTTTCATAAAACAACATTTTTAAGGAGTGACACTCACAGTATAATGCATAAATTTTTTTCCATGAAGGATAAAATTCTAATTCTTTCAAATTTAGATTTGTAACTAAGATATCTAGTGCTTCCACTTGGTTAGATAGTGTTTTATTGAATATTTTTTCCTTAATCAAGTTTTGAAATTAAACCAATTATAATTCAAACATAGGCGGACTGCATAACGCATAATTTTTTTTGTATGTATCGAAATTCAATTTATTTATTTTTGTTGGATCAAGGACTGTAACTGAGGGTAATTTATAGGGATTAGCTTAGATCAATTAAATCAAAGTAAAATGATAAAAACCCAAAGTAGCTACAAAACACAATGGAAATACATGAAAGAATGATTATACCTAATCGCCGAAGTCTCCATGATTCATTTTTGTAGCACCTTCTTACTTGTTGGATGATGTTGCCCTCAGATTCTTTGTTCAAGCAATCTGAAAATGCCTAAGACCTACAACAAGCTTTGAAGGATTTACTATGTCTAAATGCCTATGTCTATTGCCAATGCCTATGTCTAAAACAAATGCCAAAATTCATCAAATGACTATATCAAATACTAAAATTGCCTATGACAATAAAGTGTGAAAGTAAATGCCTATAATAACTATGTAAAATGTTAGCATGTGCGTGTGTTATTGAAAAGTGAGAAGAAGATGGCATTTTATAGAAAATGCCATTTCAAATGGACGGACAAGATGAATTAATGATGAGAACCTAAAATGAGCGATCCAGATTAAACCTGAGAATCCCTAATTAGGGTTAGGAAAAAATCTTTAATCGAACGGTCAGAACAAAATCGGATTGACGGTGAAGAATAAATGAGAAAATTAATTAAAGAAATAAAGATTTTCGAAAAATCAAGAAGATAAGATTGCCTGATTTGCAAGATTCGAAAAATCAAAGAGATAAGATTTGGACTGAAGATCAGATTTGAAAAATCAAGAATCTGCCCGATTGCTTGATTTTTGGAAGAATAATTACTAATTTGAATTAAGATAATTCAAATTACGGATTTTGAGAGATAATAAATAATCTTTTCTAGATTATTTATCAAAAAGGACTGATAGTTAAGATTGACATGACATTTTAAATAATTTAATTTATTTAAAATAAGAAAAATATTAATTGACAATTAAATAATTAAATTTAATTATTTAATTTAGAAGATAAGATTAATTAATTAAATAAATTAATCAATTTATTTAATTAAGACAATTAGTGACATATTAAATAAATAAATAAAACTTTTATTTAATAATCAAGAAGAAATATTTGATGAAGGGTAATTAAATAAATTAATAAATTTATTTAATTAAAGGAAGACTTAGACAATTAATGATTTTAATAAATAAATAGAATTTATTTATTTAATAATCATGAAGAATACAAAGACATGAATTAATTAAACAATTATAAATTATTTAATCAATAGAATGTGGACCAAGGACATAATTAAATGTCTTAATTATGCTAGGACGAAAAAGTGGTAAAAATGAAGCTTGTAGGCCTAGGTCATTTTTAGGTGTCTACATTTTGCCCCTCTTTGTCATAATGTCGCTTGTCACATTGTGACAAAGAAAATAAGTCAAAAATATGCCCCAGCGAAGGTACGAAGTATCATTGCCCCCTCAAGAAATTTTCAAATTTTGAGTCGGCGCCAGAAAAAATTTGCAAAGGGTCTCGATAAATCAATTTGATGACCAGAAAAACAACGGCGCAATCAGTTTCAATTCTGACATGTTTAAAGCAACTTATGAGGAATTCAAAGGTGTTCAAATGAGCCTCTAGTATTGACTTTGTTTGAAAAATGTCATTTTGACCTTATAAATAGGTTGACAAAGGTGTTAAAGTCAATTCACTTTTACTATTTATCTTGCGAAACTTGAGAGCTTAGAGCGAAAGGCACAGCAGCGATGATGGTTATTCCAATGTCAGAGCACCACGGGGAGATCATGAGGACTTTTAGACGGCCAGAGGGCTCAGAGCCGGCGGTATGTACCTTAAACTCACTTTGTCATTTTATCATTTTGTGTGCCATTTGATGCTTTCTAGGATAGTCAATGCCTGCGCCGCAATGCATATGTGTTCGCGTAAGCCACAATTGCCTTCATGTTCGACGCATTTGATGCGTCGCGACGCAAGTGCAAAGACAAAAATAATTGCACCGATGTTTTGCACCTCATTTGACAATTAGTGTGACACAAGTGACTTATCGAGTCGCATGTGATGGCTGGAATGCCGCAATCGTTATTGTGTGACGCAATTGCTATGTTGAATGTCGCAAATGCAAAATCATGTCACATTCATCATGTCGCGACACATTCACAAAATTTCGTGATGCAAATGAGATATCGAGACGCAATTGACATATTGAGATGCATTTGATGTTTTGAACGACGTAGTTGTCTTTTCGTGACGCAATTGCTTGGTTGCGACACACTTTTCTGTTTCTTTAATAAAACTTGTTTTGATGTTTGCGTGACCTTAGTTGCTTTTCATGATGCTGACAATTGTCCAAAAAGTACTGATGCATTGTTCGTCTTTTTGCAGAGGCAGCTTGCCTCTATTTATACGAGAGAGAGTAGACCGACCACCTTTTAGTTTGCCGATCAGTTGGACCCGCGAGAGCGGCGGCGATTGATGCAACTGGGTCTATTCTATGCTGCGTTCATGCCCGCCATTCGGGTGAACAGGGGTCTACTAACGGGCTTATGTGAGCGGTGGCATTCTGAGACATGTTCCTTTCACCTGCTGACATGTGAGGCCACCATTACCTTGGAGGACGTCTACCGGATTCTCTGAGTTCCTATTCGAGGAGAGCGGATCATCTATGATCCACGGCATGGTGAGCAGACCTTCCATGCCTATTATCGAGATCAGGGTATTCAGGGGTATGAGATCCGATGGGAGTTCCTGGTGGAGCACTACGGGCGGTTCGATGCATTCTTGGCGACTATGATCGCAGGTATCTTGATTCCTGACTGGCGAGGACATGAATTTCTGATTGGTTGGGGAGACATCCTGGTTGGCATGAGATGAGACATGACAGTTTATGCATGGGGTCCCTGTTTGCTAGGGATGCTTTACCATCAGCTTCATGATGTTGCATACAGGAGAGGAGAGAGTATCTCTTGCGGGAGGACTTTGATGATGATCTGGGCATGGGAGCACATTGCCATCTTCTGCCCTCCCATTGACAGACTGCAGCTAGCCGAGGGGATGTCCTACTCTTACTACTATGCTGGTGCACTACAACAGACCCATATGGGAAAAACAGGGTGGTGGCGGCATAGGATTGACACCATGGTTACATTCATCTAGAGGTCGTACAGAGATTGTGAGGCATGGGATGATGAGGACGAGCACCTCAGCTTCTGCAGGTAGTATAGATATCTTATTGGTAGGATAGTGCAGACGTCACTGATCATTGAGATGTACCTCCCACAGCGTGTCCTTAGGCAATTCAGGGAGGAGCAAGATGTACTCATGGGGACGACAGAGTATGCCAGATCTTCTAGAGAGTATGCGTGGGGGCCAGCCATCCTAGTGGCATTCGCTAAGCAGCAGATAGACGGGCTAGTAGCCCAGGCTTGGGGTTGGAGGGGAGGAGCAGCAGATCCTGGTACGATGCCAGCATATGATTTATGGTGGCAGGCACGCAGACCCGTGCCATTGACAGATCCTGACGGGCTAGCACTAGTTGATAGGCGGTCAGTTATTCCGCAGGTGCCATGAGCCAGATGAGGTGGCAGAGGCAGAGATGGAGGCAGAGGCAAAGGCAGAGGCAAGGACAGAGATGGAGGGAGGGGTGGGGATGACGGAGGTAGGGGTGGAGATGGAGGCAGGGGCGGAGACGGAGGCAGAGGTGGGGACGGAGGTCGAGGTAGGGATGGAGGTCGAGGTAGGGACAGAGGCCAAGGCAGAGCTAGAGGTGGGGATGATGGCAGAGATAGCCAGAGGCGGAGGCAAGACAACCAGGGATAGGGTCACAAGGTGTGACAGTGTGTGGTGAGGGTAGCATTAGATGCTATCCCTGAGGTTGGTGAGGAGGCTAAGGGTGAGGAGCAGCCCAGACAGGAGGAGGATGTGGCGGTGGGAGGACGGGAGGAGGAGGTGGATGTTAGAGGTCCGGAGGTGGAGGTGGAGGTGGGAGAGCAGGAGGTGGAGGTGGAGGTGGGAGAGAAAGAGGTGGAGGTGAGAGGTCAGGAGGTGGAGGTGGGAGAGCAGGGGGTGGAGGTGGGAGAGCAGGAGGTCGAGGCCGAGGATGATGCCATGGATGGGGCTGAGAGGCTTCTCAGATGGCAGATGGTGGAGGGAGAGGAGGAGATATCATCCACCTTAGGGTTGCCACCAGATGCTACAATAGATCAGAGGGTGTTAGACCTTCAGCAGAGATTGGATGCCAGCTTGGCATAGGTCAGGTCATTATAGTCAGCACTGGAGGTAGCCCGTGTAGAGCGGGATCAAGCGGTGATCCGCCAGCAGGATGTGGCTCAGTGGTGTACAAAGTTTGCAGCTTTATGCACAGGGCCTATGGGAGACATGGCTCGGGAGCTTTCCAGGGTGAGCACCAGATTAGGGAAGTACAAGACCCTATATGAGCAGGCAGTTCCACTAGAGTGATAGGATCCTACCTTGTCCCAGTCACAGTCGAGGATAGGTAGTGGGCACAGGTCAGGCAGTGGCAGTGGTACCAAGAGTCATACCAGCATCGGAGGGTCTACCTCGATAGGTCACACATCTGGGCATAGGTCACATCATTCCCGCAAGCATACTCTGAGTCATCATTCAGGGCACAATCATGGGTCCACTGGTTTAGTACAGAGATCAGGACAAGTACAACCACCAATGACAGATCCTTCTATCTCTCAGAGTCCAGCAGCAGTGACTTCACATATGTTCTATACTGTTGAGATGACACCTACCTTCTTAGTTCCGATAGTGGCACAGACAGAGGTTGCGACAGGTCCACCTATTGCTTCAGAGCCAGTGACAGGGTCTCAGCCACCACATTCTTCACCTTGAGGGGATGATGAGAGCCTACCCTAGGGGCATACTTGTATTATGACACACTATGTATATGATTGAGCCTGTGAGATCCATTTTTGGGATATCTGTTAACTCTATCCTGTGATATTGTACCTTTTTGAGATGACATTATATGATGATGCAGTTTTGATGCAGCGTACATGTTTTATGTGATGCTCTCTGCTTTATGTATTATGCCATGTATGATGTATGATTTGTGATGTATCATGTATGTGATATGATGCCTATGTTGTGATATTGATGCCATGCTAATGCAATGTTTATTTATATGATTATGTTAATGATGTGCATGATGTATTTTATGTAAAAAAATGCAATGCTGATGATTATGTTAATGCAATGCTTGTGATTATGTATATGATTTAATGCCATGGATGATGTATGTATGGACCTAATGTAATGTTTATATGATCATGTATGCACTTATGTTTTTGGATGTCACAACATATCATCGTGGGATGGACGAGAGAAGATGACGAGACTGATGAGACAAGATGATCAGACCAAAGAGGAGAAGACATGAGACCTACGAAAAATGCATGTTAATTCCTAGACCAAATCCTTCAAAAATTTACTGTAGGACTTTTAATATTTATTGCTCTTAATCATCATTGGGAAAACTATTGTAATGACCAACAAACACCATGATATGACATAGATCAAGGTGTGCAAGGTCGTACCATTACGTAAGACAAGCAGTCATAGACAAGGATGATCATGACTCGTACCAGGAGCGTGACTGCCCCAGTATTTTTGCCATAATCAACCACATGCAGGAAAAAAGATAAGGACAAATCATGAAATGTCGTTGCTTCTCTAAATCCTATTTCCAGGACATCCTTGAGAAACTAGTAGCATGATTGCCAAAATACAAAAAGAAAGAGTCCTTACCACGATATGTCATTTTTCTAAATCCCAAAATCAGGACCTCGCTGTGAAACTAGTAGTCATGCATGTCAATTGACATGATACGTCGCTGCTTCTCTAAATCCTGCTTAGTGGGATCTCGCTTAAAAACTAAAAGACAATTGTCAAGTGTTTGCCAAGTGTGTCTGGATATCCACTGTTTTGATGCCAAGATGTCATGTTTGATAATGTCGAGATGTCGAAATGTTTAAAGTTTTGATGACCTTTGGAAAATGTCAAGAATTGGTGAATTCAGGAAGGACACATCCTGAATAATGTCGATGTCGAGAGGATTTGATCCCTAATGGTCGTAAGGGGTCCCTCTAAATAATGATGATTCCTAGGAAGAACACATCCTAAGGCATAAATGACAGAGTTGGTTCTTCAGAAGGACACATCTGAAGAATACTGATGTCACGAAGAGTGATCTTTAGATGTCAAGAGGATCACTCAAAATGTCGAATGGCGATGATGATGCCTAGGAAGGACACATCCTAAGGCGTAAATGACAGAGGTTATCGTTCAAAAGGACTCATCTGAAGAGTAACCAAAATTTGATAGTTTGACCGATTTATTGTGATTTGACCTACTTTGACTGAGTTTGACTTGTGTTTGACCATATGCTGATATTGTTATGATGATATAATTGCCATGTCGATGAAATTGTCATATTGAAATAACCCATTGTCATGATTTTCTTTGTTTTAGGTCTCCCATGTGGAAAATGATTGAAGACTTTTGACGTGTGTGCCAGTGTAGTGCCATGAACCCTAATGGACTGACCTAGTGCGGCCTCAGGGGCTCATCGATAGATGGCCTTACCTACGTCATACACTCAGAGACCTCGTAGTTCGACACAACCAATGACTTTGTCCTGATGAGAAAAGATTGCGCCATGATTTTATTTTGACAAACCTAAAAGGACTGACTTAATGTCTCGAGGACTCAAATATGAGTCTTGCCTAAGTAGAAAATGCGCAGAGACAATGTAGTTCGGACAAATGACAAAGACTGATTGATATGACTGACTTTGACAAGAGATGACAATGTGTTTGCGCTTTTCGAGCAGTCTGATGTTTTTGTTTGTGGTTTTCTTCAGGACATTTTATGATTTTGAGGTATTTTTTTAGGACTTTTTACGATGTTTTTGTCTCTTTTTCAGAACTTTTTGTGATGTTTTTGTCTCTTTTTTAGGACTTTTTGTGATGTTTTCATCTTTTTTCAGGATTTTTTTTTGCCAATGTTTTTGTCTTTTTTAAGGACTTTTTGCCAATGTTTGTCTTTTTCAGGACTTTTTGTGAATGTTTTTGTGATCATATGTGACATCCACTGCAGTTGCATGATAAGCATTTTGCCCCCAGTCAGGTCTAAGACTTAGCCATTTGCAAGGAATAAGGACGGAATGTTGATGACTTGCTAGACAGACAGTTGTCAGGACTTGATGTCAATCATTTATCTACTATGGCAGGTAGGGGAGGATGTGGTGGCAATTTGCGGGATAATGGCAGAAATACCTTTCATCCTAGGCCAAGTCAGACAATGTGACAGTAGATGGCAGAGCAATGATTGATTACATATGGCGCCTATTTGCCAGGTTTTCACCATGGTACTTGTCCAAAGTGCCTGTTTTCCAGGTTTTCACTATTGAACGAATCATTTTTCTCTTTACTATTTTCTTGAATTTTTGATTTTTTTGGTGTCACCAAGACACCTGTTTGCCAAGTTTTCAACAAGGTGATGATTTTTTTAATTTTTAATTTTTTTGTATTTTATGGCTTTCAGCTCCATCCTCTGATGCTATGCGTAGAACTTTAGAAGATGTAAACTGTTGATGGGTTCTGTCAACTGTTCCCCATCTGGAGTTGCCAATTGATAAGCTCTGGAACCAAAAGAAGGTATGATAATATAGGGACCCGGCCAGTTTGGTTCAAATTTTCCTGGCTTTTCTCTATCTGCTTGATTCTTGGGGTTCTGCATGAGAACTAGGTCGCCAATGTCAAACTTTTTGACCATAACCTTTTTATTGTAGCTGCAACAAAGGCAGTTCTGATATGCTTGGAGATGATTCAGTGAGTTTTGTCTTCTTTCTTCCAGCATTTCCAGCTCATGCAAGCGTGATTGTCGGTACTCCTCTTCATTAGTTAGACCCTTCAAGGAGACTCGTAGCGAAGGAATTTCGACCTCAATGGGTAAGATGGCTTTAGCACCAAAGACTAGGGTGAATGGGGTGGCTCCTGTAGGTGTACGAATGCTAGTTCAGTAAGCACACAAAGCAGGGTTAAGTTGTATGTGCCAGTTGCGGCCAGCGTCATTGACAGTCTTTTTTAGAATTTTGACAATGGTTTTATTGGACGCCTCAGCTTGGCCGTTTCCTTGTGGGTAGTATGGAGATGAAAAGTGGTGTTGGATATGGAATCACTCACATAACTCACGTACATTTTAGTTTTTGAACGGACGTCCATTGTCAGTGATGATGGACTACGGAAGGCCATACTAACAAATGATGTAATTAAGGATAAACTTTGATATTTGTTTGTCGTTAATATATGTCAATGGGATGGCTTCAATCCACTTTGTGAAATACTCAGTGGCGGTAATAATGAATTTATGGCCATTGGATGAGGTTGGATGAATCTTACCCATGAGGTTGAGTCCCCATTGAGTGAAGGGCCAAGGAGAAGTGATCAACCAGAGTTCTTGTGCTGGAGCATGGACCAAGTCACTATGTATTTGACATTTGCGACAAGTACTGACATATTCAATTGCATCTTTTTCCATGGTCGGCCAATAATACCCAAGTCTCATTAGTTTCTTAGCCAGAGTAGGACCACTCGAATGAGATCCGCATATACCGTCGTGCACTTCTTGTAAGGTCGTACATGCTTCGTCAGTATCAAAACATCTAAGGAGGGTATCATCAAAACTACGGCGGTATAGGGTGTCACTAACAATGGCATATCTTGCCGATTTCCTAATGAAGGACTTCCTTTGGTTATTGGACAGGTTCGGTGGAAGGGTTTGAGATTTTAAGTAGTCATAAATGTCTTGATACCAAGGAGAGTTGGGACCAACAAGTTCACAAACCATTTCTGACTCTGGGATATCATATGCCGGTATCAAAAGCTGTTCTACTAAGAACTCAAATTGTGACACATTTTTAGGGATGTCTAAGAGAGAACTAATAGTAGCCATTGCGCCAGTTGCCTTATTATGTTCCTTGGGGATTTGTTCAAAAGAAATCAATTGGAAGTATGTCCGGAAACTGTCCACCATCCTCTTGTAGGGAAGCAACTTCTCATCCTTTGTTTCATAGTCATCATTCACTTGGTTGATCACGAGCTGGGAGTCCCCGAATACAAGCAATGTCTGAATTTTCCATTTAATTGCCAACTTGAGACCTGTGACTAGTGCTTCATATTCGGCAATGTTATTTGTACAAGGGAAGGCAATCCGAAATGATTTAGGAATTGAATCCCCCTGTGGTGTGATAAACAAGATTCCAACGCCTGAGCCATGACCAGTATGAGACCCATCAAAATATAGCTTCCATGGTGCTATCGGTTCCGCATGAAAAATTGACTCATCGGGAAAATCAGTTACTAGTGGATGAGTGACTTGAATTGGTGCATTCGCCAGTTGATCTGCTATTACTTGTCCTTTTATTTCCTTGCGCTCAACATATTGTATGTCATACTCGCTTAGTATCATGACCCATTTTTCCAACCAACCTGTTAATGCCACCCGACTTAGTAGATATTTCAGTAGATCAATCTTAGTGACCAATTATGTCTGATTACTGAGCATATAGTGTCTTAGTTTTTGGGATGCAAAGACAACAGCGAGACATGCACATTCAATGTATGTGTAGTTCAACTCATAGCCTATCAGTGTGCGTCTGATGTAATAGATTGCTCTTTCTTTTCCTTCATGATCATTTTGGGCTAGCAATGCCCCTAGTGCTGAACTAGCAGTCGAGATGTAAAGAATTAATGGCTTTCCATGAATAGGAGGCCTGAGGACTGGTGTTGACAGGGGGTAATCTTCGATTTTCTGGCTCTTGACATTTATCCGTCCATACAAAGGGGATACCCTTGCACAACAGATATTGAAACGTATGACACTTATCTACCAATTGGGCTATGAAACGACAAATAGATTGCACTCTGCCTTGCAGATTTCTAAGTTCGCTGATCCCTCTGGGCGGAGGCATGTCTATGATTGCTTTGACCTTTGCTGGGTCGACCTCTATGCCTCTTTGGGAAACTATGTATCCCAATAGTTTACCTGATGTGACCCCAAAAACACACTTCTTAGGGTTTAGCCAAACTTTGTACTCTTCAAGTCTCTTGAAAATTATGTCGAGTACCTTCAAATGATCTTTCCTTGTTGCTGATTTAGCCAAGAGGTTGTCCACATAATCCTCCATTATTTTGTGAATCATGTCATGGAAGATCATGGTCATAGCCCTTTGATATGTGGCACCTACATTTTTAAGACCAAAGGGCATGGCGTTCCAACAGTATGTACCCCATGGGCAAGTAAATGCCATTTTGTGTTGATCCTCAGGAACAATGCAAATCTAGTTATAGTCGGAGAAACCATCCATGAGGGATAGCATCTCATATCCTGCAGTTAGGTAAACTATGATGTCAATGTTGGGCAAAGGAAAGTCATCCTTTGGACATGCTTTATTCAGATCCTGAAAGTCTATGCATACATGAATCAGCCCATTTGGCTTTGTCACCGACACTAGGTTGGAAATGCATTTAGCATAATCTATAGACCTTATCAATCCAGCATCCAGTAATTTCTTTAACTCCGCCTTGACCAATAGAGCAACTTGGGGATGCATTTTGCGCAACTTCTGCTTGACTGGTTTAGCATTGGGTAGTAGTGGCAGATGATGCAGAACCAGTTCGGGGTCTAATCCTAGCATGTCAGCATAGGACCACGCGAAATTGATTTTTTGGTTTGCAAAGAATTTCTGAAATTCTGGTTTCTCTTCATCAGTCAATGGTGCAGCAAATAGGACCATCTTGGGGTCTTCTGTAGTTGAAATGTTATCCTCTATTATGTCCTCAATAACCATGGCTGATTTCTCCTGTTGCATGGGGAGAAAGTCCAGTCCTCCATCTTTGGGTGTCTCAGGGAGGTTTTCACCCACAAATACATCCTTTATTTTTACTATTTTATCGTCAAGAGGTGCCTTTCGGTTTTCACCTAGAGATGTTTCACTTTTTGTTTTATTTTTACTTTTACGACTAGAGGACTGAACAATCTAGCCGAAGTATGTCATGCAGTCTGAATCAATGGAAAATCCTGATTTGTGGTCCCCATTGGGTATGCCTTCTCGTAATCCCATGAATTCAGCTATTGCCTCATCATTTTGAAATGTGTCAAGAACTGGCGGTCCTTGTTGGTCCCAATCGACTAGTTAAGGGTAAACTAAAGAAATGCCATCGTCAAGGCTAGTGAATTGGGGTGAGGATGTGGAAAACATGCAGATGGATTCCGTAATGTTGTAAATGAGATTATCATCATCCAACTCGACATCAAACTCTATCCAATATTCTCCTTCACTAGTGTCATATTCATTGTCAAAATAGGGAGTGAAGGTTTTAGAGCCCTGGTTGTCAATGTCGTCTGATACCTCAGATGGATTGGACTGATGGGGTACAGATGACAGGTGTTGTACGACATGGGAGGTGGTAGTAGGACTTTGACTATCTGGTGCTTGTTTGATTTTGAATGTTTTCCAAAATCATTGTTCAGAGGTCAGTTCCCCTGGTTTGACAAACAAATCATCAAGACAACAGTCACTGAGGGATTGTTCTGAGCCAAATTCCCACTAGTGGGAGTCAGTTTCGGTTAGGGTTTCCCTAGTAGTCTCGACACTTTTCGAAGCATGTACTCGCTCATTTGAAAATCCAGAGGTACGTCGATTGTCATTGGCGGGTGACCCAAACCCTAATCCAAGATACCTCAGAATTTGAAAAGTTTCTATGGGTTCCCTTTGGCCTGTTTTGTCTTTTAATAGGCCACTAGTACCATTGTAGCCTTTAGCCTTCATGAAGTCATAACCTTTGCCATATATTTGAACTGGTAATGGGGGTAATGTGACAGTATCCTTATAGATCCATCCTGTGATGTCAGCAAGGTCTTCCTCACTCATGTCTCCCCACTTGATAAAAACTGTATTCGGTGGAACTTTGAAGGTTTCCTGAGGTTCCATTTTGAAACATGGCCGACCATAATCCTTGGGAGACTTGGGAATTGTTGTTATGTTGTATGCTATGTGCAGTTTGAATTCTCCACAGCCAAGGTCCTGGATTGTGAAAGTGGATTCAGTCTTAGAGCTAGTGGAAGGTGGTGGTGTGACAGAAGACATGGAGGGAGCGGATGTGGAAGATGACATGAGTGTGGAAGGGTCGATGTACTTGGATGATGAGGAGCCAGGTGCTTCTCAGTTAATAGGTACCCAGTTTTCAGAGATACCCCTTAAGTTGGTACAATATTGGAAAGGGTCGGGGTCTTCGTATATGGTTACTTCTGTACTGTCAAAAGGAAACTTGAGGCATTGGTGGTATGTAGACGGAACAGCTTTTAAAGTGTGAATCCATGGATGACCAAGTAAAATGTTATATGGTAGTTCCAAATCTAGGACCTGGCAGGTTGTGTCTACAATGACCGGTCCCACTCTGATAGGGAGAGAGATAACACCCCGTGAAGAGCGTTCCTCATCATCATATGCCTTGATCACTATGCTTTTTGTTGGGTCTACGCATGCATCAGAGAACCCTAGAGCTTTAACCAATTTGAGGGAGCATATGTTCAACCCTGCTCCGCCATCTACTAAAACTCATCTAACTTTGTGCTTGTGGATAAAAGTTTCTATGTGTAATGTGTCATTGTGGTTGGTTTTATGTGATGAGTAATCTTGGTCCGAGAAGGTGACGTGGTACGGCATAGTGAGATATCCCACCATAGTTTCAAATTGATTGACATCGATGTCCTTGGGGACTGATGACTCTAGGAGGGTTTTATCTAGGATTTCTTTGTACATGGGAGAGATACGAAGCAGCTCAAGGATAGATATTTGCGCAAGAGTCTTTCCTAGCTGGTCAATGAGGTTGAACTGACTCTTGGGTTTCCATTGTTGTGTGGTTGGGACAGGTTTTGGCTGTTTAGCAGGTGGATCAGGTTGTGATTGTTTCACAAGTGGGCCTGGTATAGTGATTTTGGCTTGTCTAGCGGAAGGTGGACCAGCTATAGTGATCTTGCCACTGCGAGTTGTAGCATTACATTGGGGTGCTCTTCTAACCGTAATGGTATTGATGTATTCATTTTCAGTTCAGACGTTGTTTATAATAGGTCCACCAGAATAGTCGTACTTGACTCGGGCGAAGTTAGCTTGATTCTATGGACTTGAAGTGGAAGCATTATGAGAACCATGGTCCTGCAGTGGATTCTTGTGGATAGTATGATCGGAGTTGGAGGTGAATTGCGATCCACCTACTTCGATGGTGCAATTTTTGATAAGATCCTGTATTAGGTTTTTCAATTGTCGGCAGTTAGAGGTTGTATGCCCTTTGGATCAATGGTATTCACAAAGTGCATTGTCATTCCACCATGCTGGTTTGAATTGTCCTGGGTCATATGGTTTTATTTCTGGCAATGTGATGACCCCATGCTGGATGCATTTCTTAAGGACTTCTTCAATTGGTTCGCCCAAATGGGTGTATGTGCGACCCCTAGGAAATTGTCTCATCTGACGGTATTGTCCCTGACTATTTTGACCACTTTGATTGTTTGAAGAAGTATTGGGAGGAGGTGTCAATGTCGTTGTTGGTCTGTTTTGTTGTTGGACCCCTTTTAGGGCTAATACAGGACCTACAATGTTTGCAGTCTTGGTGTCGACAACACTGTCATTTATAATGTGCTTATTTTTAACCCAATATTTGTTTTTGTCGGTGGGTGGGTTGACGTTTGTGTTTTTGGAACCATATCTCAGTTATCCCTTTGCGATAAGGGCTTTCTCAATCTGGACCCCTTTTTCAAGTAACTCTGTGAAGTTTGTGCAACAATGTATATGCAATGCAAATTTTAGGGGCCCTAGAAGTGTTTGGACAAACATGTCAACTTTTTCTCTTTTGGAGATATCAATGTGACATCGACTAGCGAGGCTCCTCCATTTTTGAAAGAATGGGATAAACGTCTCACCTGAATCTTCTTGCATGAGATTGCACAAGCTAGTGATAGAGGTATCCATGTCGATGTTGTACACATAATTTATTATGAATTTTCGTTTGAGCTCATCCCATGTCTGGATATCCTTTTGAGTTGAAAACCACTCAAGGGCTTGACCCGCCATAATTTTAGAAAAAGTCTCATTAAGTACGTTTGTTCGCAGGCGATGTCCATACAATTGGTTGCGAATTCACGAACATGTTCAATGGGATTTGTCTTGCCTCTATATTTTGTGAAGTTGGGTGACACATATCCTGGCGGAAATGCAGGCATGTATAAGCTTGTGTCAAATGGGTATACATCTAGGTCATATGATATTTCTGATTTCTTGCCTAAAATGTACATGTTTTGGATAGTTTTTTCCATGTCCCTCACTCTTGTTTTGAGGTCATCCATGGTAGGGTCGTTTATGTTTTCGTGCGTTGGATTGCCTGGTACACCATGTGTTCATGTTTTTTGTGCATGAATATTGGTGTATTGTGGCGGTATGGATTGTTGTGGTATGTATGACGTGTGTGGATTGCCATGTTGTTGGTATTGGAAGTTATGATTTGGTGCATGTTGATGAGTATGAATGTTAGATGAGTATGTTGTGATGTGTCCCCTAGCCATGTGTGTCATTATTTGAGGGATGTTGTGACCATGAATGTTATGGTGTATCAACGATGTCATAGGTTGTGTTATTGGCCACCTTGTGTAAATTGTTGATTTTGTAGAAGGGGAACGTTTGTGTTTGTACCTTGGGAGGCAATGACATTTGACTGTGTTGTCATGTTAACATTTTGTTGTTGTCCTTGAATAAATACATGTCTTGTGCCTCCTCCCAAAGGATTTTGTGAAATACCACTGGACAGATATGACGAAGTTGTGTTCATGGTAGTAAATGGAGCTGTCAAGGGGGGATTGTTGTGACTTGATGATGCCCCCATGGCATTTATTGTCGTGGTATTGACTGTCATGAAATTTGTGGTGTTGGGAATGTTGGGGGTATTTGGGACGTTGGGAGTGGTATGCATTGTTGTTGTGGTCCCAAAGGAAGTATTGCTTGTAGTATTTAGAAGTTGACCACTATGTGACATGTTATGTGCGTTGTTGGCATTAGGGTCATGAAGTGTCAAATTTAGCGTGGTAGCATCAAATCCTTGTGGTAACTTGGCTCCTTCACTCAAGAGCATAACTAAGAATCTATCTCTGTCCTGAAGGACCATTGCCTCAGCAAGCTGACAGGCCTCGGGGTCTTGTGTCAATGCCTCTATGTTTTCCTGAAGTAGTTGACCATTTTCATATTTTTGCAAGAATTATTCGAATGGGCTATTTGATGAGGATTGCATTGTTGTTGGAGGTTGATTGTCTAAAAATGGATCGTAAAAGGTCCAGTTTGGGTCATGTGGAGGATTTTTGACATTAAACGTAGGGTCTTGTTGAAAGTTTTCCATTTGTCTCTTTTTTTTTTGAAGTCTCGTTTTGACCATAAATGAGATTGCTCAAACGGGAATGACAACTAAATGCAAGTATGACACTACATGAAGTCAAAATGACAATTAGAATGACTAATGTTTTTGGATTTTTGTGAATAGGATATGCAATGTGTACCTATGTAAGACAAGGTTATCTAAGCACTTCTACGCTTGAACTTGGTTTTCAATTTTGACTGCTAAAGGACTTTGTTGGAAAATGACAAGTTGACAAGGTCTAAGTGACTAGTGAGTTTTCCTAACTAGACTTTTGAGTTGGAAAAAAATCTCACAAAAGAGGCCAATGACTAAAAAGAAAGTTTGATGACTTAGTCCAAGAGGGTCTAATTTCGAAAACAATGACTTTGCAAAGTGTACTTATGATTTTCCTAATCCTAAGTATGCAAAATGTGAACCTAGGGATAGTTTAATGCCAAATGTATGCAACTAAAAAGAATGAAGGATGATGAAACCTATGGTGACTAATGCAAAGTAATGGTCAAGACTTTGAGCAATTGCAAGTTTGGTTTCTGACAGAGTCTTCTTGGTGACAGTATTTGACAAATGGTGGACAAGTTGAGGACCTCAGGTTTCAAATGTGAAGTTTAAAATTTTGACAGGCAAATGCATCACAGTTAGGCAAATGCGGTTCAGTTTTGTAGTTGCGGCTTTTGGACTGTCAAATGCGACTTGGTTTAGCATATGCGGATTTTCAGTTATCAGATGCATCATGATGCCTATAGTTGCGGTGTTCTAAATGTCAAATGCAGCTTAATAGAGCAGTTGCGTTGCAGAAAATCAGTTGCGGTTCGATAGATGCGACTCAATTTAGTTTCAAAGTGATTTTCTTGTCATTTTTGATGGAAATTTTTGATCTGTTTGGTGAATGTTTTGTTTTGAACTGTGATAGAACCAGAAAACACTTGACAAACACAGTGTTTTAAAAAGTAACCAAACACACATCAGAAAATCACGATCCTAGGTTAGGCCATGACAATATTCGCTACATTCCATGCGGGTTTCCCCAACCGCATATCTATAGCGTGTGAATTCAGAAGCTTGGCTGCACGAGCTCCCCCTTATAGTGCACTCTCTTCTCAAGCCAACCAAGCTTCCAACCCCCATGAAACTCCCATGGTGAGCTGATCACCTCTACTACAAACTGCGAAAGTGTGGATGCCTTCACACCGACCGGTGCTGTGCTAGCAAATAGAAAGATTTTAGCTTTCTATACAAGAGTTTTTAGTTTGGGACCCCCGTTCAAGTGGCCATACATTAGGCAAGAGATTAATCACCATTAAGGTGGAACTTCAACCTGAAGAGGTTAAGCTCAATAGGGTTTAAGGGAGTACAACTCCATCTGTATGACACATCCACACTCACAACCTTAGGTTTTCCCTTAAGGTTTACATTTATATACCGGTCAAGGATAGCTTGGCTTTAGCTCCGTTTCCAGTTTGAGTCATGTTGGGGTGATGAAATCCCCAAACAGGCCCAATTTCTAGAGTTAGTAACTATTTCTCACACCCAAGATCACCCGAAAGCGTGAGGGGAGAGGATACTACGATATACCAAGTCAGGGTAATAACAGATTAGAATGGGTCTGGTTTTCTGATCACAAGGTTTTCACCAAGTGAGAGCATACTCACCTACCATTCTGCAAACACAATCAATCATAGAAGACATGAGTTCTTTTTATATGCACCAAAATCAAATGTTTGCTAATCTATGAAAGAAAAACAAACACAATGTTTGTTTATTCCTTCTTCGACATTCGAATCTGCAAACAATGAATTAGTAGTCTCTTTAAGAAATGGTCTTCGACACATGAATGGGGATTGCCACATGTTACAAGAGAAGATTACTAACACAAAAAAATCTAATCTAGCCAACATGCAAGAAAAAAAACACAGAAAAATAGAAAACCAGAAAACCATAAACCCGAAACAACCTAAAATCCAAAAATTAGAACATCAAAACTGAAAGAAAAATTTTACCAAATAGATGTGGCTCGACATGGCAGATGTGTCATTCTAGTCTTCAAATGTGGCTCGACAGATCAGATGCATCCTTCCAGTTGTCAGTTGCGGCTTGTCAAGGCGATTGCGACACTTCTGTCAGCAGATGCGTCGCAATGCATCAAATGCATCGTGATGTTTTTAAAAACACTTGTGTCAATCCGTACCTGTACCTACAAAATAGTAGAAAACAACAAAAACCCGTATGGAAAACCAGAGTCGGGTTCACCAATGTAACTAAGGGTAATTTCTAGGGATTAGCTTAGATCAATTAAATCAAAGTAAAATGATAAAAAGCCAAAGTAGCTACAAAACACAATGGAAATACATGAAAGAACGATTATACCTAATTGCTGAAGTCTCCATGATATATTTTTGTAGCACCTTCTTACTTGCTGGATGATGTTGCCCTCAGATTCTTTGTTCGAGCAATCTGAAAATGCCTAAGACCTACAACAAGCTTTGAAGGATTTACTATGTCTAAATGCCTATGTCTATTGCCAATGCCTATGTCTAAAACAAATGCCAAAATTGATCAAATGACTATATCAAATACTAAAATTGCCTATGATAATAAAGTGTGAAAGTAAATGCCTATAATAACTATGCAAAATGTCAGCATGTGCGTGTGTTATCGAAAAGTGAGAAGAAGATGGCATTTTATAGAAAATTCCATTTCAAATGGATGGCCAAGATGAATTAATGATGAGAACCTAAAATGAGCGATCCAGATTAAACCTGAGAATCCCTTATTAGGGTTAGGGAAAAATCCTTAATCGAATAGTCAGAACAAAATCGGATCGACCGTGAAGAATAAATGAGAAAATTAATTAAAGAAATAAAGATTTTCGAAAAATCAAGAAGATAAGATTTCTTGATTTGCAAGATTCAAAAAATCAAAGAGATAAGATTTGGACTGAAGATCAGATTTGAAAAATCAAAAATCTACCCGATTGCTTGATTTTTGGAAGAATAATTACTAATTTGAATTAAGATAATTCAAATTACGGATTTTGAGAGATAATAAATAATCTTTTCCAGATTATTTATCAAAAAGGACTGACAGTTAAGATTGACATGACATTTTAAATAATTTAATTTATTTAAAATGAGAAGAATATTAATTAACAATTAAATAATTAAATTAAATTTTTTAATTTAGAAGATAAGATTAATTAATTAAATAAATTAATCAATCTATTTAATTAAGACAATTAGTGACATATTAAATAAATAAATAAAACTTATTTATTTAATAATCAGGAAGAAATATTTGACGAAGGGTAATTAAATAAATTAAGAAATTTATTTAATTAAAGGAAGACTTAGACAATTAATGACGTATTTAATAAATAAATAGAATTTATTTATTTAATAATCATGAAGAATACAAAGACATGAATTAATTAAACAATTATAAATTATTTAATCAATAGTCGAATGTGGACCAAGGACATAATTAAATGTCTTAATTATGCTAGGACGAAAGTGGTAAAAATGAAGCTTGCAGGCCTTGGTCATTTTTAGGTGTCTACAAGGACTTCAATATCTGGTGCACTCATATTTTTTAATGTTTTTTGATAATATTCTATTTTTCTACATGTACAGAACAAAGAGCTTGATTTTCGGTGAAAAAACTACATTCACAAGAAATGAAAATTAAATATAATAATAAAATTAAATTTATTTAAAATTATACTTTTTGGGAAGCTTATAATAAGGACTACATAGAAGAAATAAATTTTAAATGAATTCATTTGATCTCCCAAAAGGTAAATCAAAACTAGTTTTTTATCAGCATTTTGATAGGTGTAAAGGAGACTCTGTTATAGGTATGGTTTAAAACTAGTGGGGTTATATCCAAGGGGGTTTGATCTAAGGTATTTTGATCAAACTCTCTTGAATTGGAATTCTTTAAATGGAACTTTTTAAGGCTTAAATCATTATATTTTCTAAAAATATGTGATTTCAGAAAAAATCATAATCTTCCAGAAATTGTAAACTAGCTTTGTGGGATCACCCACCAACTGAAGAGGAACCCTACCCTGATCTCCATCATAGAGTTACTCAAAATCTCACCTGCACATACAAAAATCCTGGAAGAAGCATTAGCTACATCCTCCATCCCAACAAATCTCAATGTAGACCAGTTCCAAGCTAGATGGTAAAACATATCACCACACCACATCTCCTAACATTCTCTAAACAAGACTTCCCAACTCAACCATCTCATAACCATGCACTCCATCTTGAATTATTTGTCCACAAGAAAAAATTCAAAAGAGTCTTGGTAGATGGGGGTGCAGGTTCGAATATTTTTACACTCATTCTAATAAAGAATCTAGGATTCTTTGAGGATGTCGTTGAAAAAGGTAAAGGTATTACAATCAGGGAATATGATGATCAAGAAAGAGTGTCTCAAGGCACTATTCAACTCCCTATTCTAGTAGGGCCAGCCATCATGGAAACTACATCTCAATTCCTTGATCTAGAATTAACTTACAATATCCTCCTAGGGCACCCATGCATCCATGGAATGTAAGCTATCACATCTACCTTCCAACAATGTGTCAAGTTTCCCTATCAAAATCAAGAGGTCACAATCCATGGTGATCTCGAGCCATTTTATTTTTGTAAGAATCTGGAAGCCAAGTACTACAAGATCCCTCAAGTCCCAAAGAATGATGAAGGCCCTACGACTCGACATGTAGATCCATCTACCTTAGCCTCCACTTCTGAGACAAAGACACCCACCATTCCTGACATCTCTAATATCAAATTCATTATCCAAGACAATGGTTGTGGAGATTACAAAATGAAAAAGATTTCCTTTATAACAGGAGAGTTACCTAAATCTCCTAGATCTCATGGGTAACCACATCTAAATAACACCTCATCAAAAACCTTTAAAGTAGACCCCTCTAGATTCAAGTGTTGGGGCTACCTAAGCTGGGAAGTGGTAGAAAAAATGGATATATCAAGTATGATATACCAAGATGAAAGGCTTGTGCCTGATCTCCACATGGATGATAACAACAAAGGATTACAGATGATGCTTGGCATGGGCTACAACAAAAACAAGAAACTTGGAAAAAATGACAATTGTCTTCTAGAACCTATCATTCTTGAGAAGCGTATAAGGAATCTTGGCCTTGGATGTACCCCTTTGAAAATAACCATACTTGGTAAAGGTGCCTCGATTAGAAAATCCAAACCTCCTCCTCAATTACCAGTATCCACAGGTTTTCCTTTAGACAACTATACCTTTGATATAACCAATGTGTGCGATGAGGACCCCGTGACTGGCCAACCTTTGCTATTCAATGATTCCTTTGTTTTCATGATTAGTACCCTATCTTTTGAGACAAGTAGCCAGACCCATAAGCTAAAACTTTTCTACCCCCAACTCATCAATTACGACCAATGAGGACCATCGATTTTAGACACATTCAAAAATGATGAGGCTCTCTCAAAATTCATGGGATTGTGGGATACTCTACCATGTGGAGATCACAAAGCTGGGTTTGACATTGATTTGGACACACATGCATATTATGGGGAAATTATTGAATTCCTCTATTGCAAAAGTGAATATTTAAGAATAAGATCTAGGTCTTTGAGTGAAAATCACATTGTGGCACTATTTGAACTAAAAATAGTAAAAACAAAGGATGTATGCAATGGTGAAAACCTCTCTGAGGTGCTAGAGGATGAGGGATTCAATCTTCCCCTTTGTGCTATTCATCAAGAGAAGTCAACAGTCTGGGCAGAAAAGTGCAATCCGATCAATCTAGGGACTGAGGAAACACCACATATCACATTCTATGTAGAATCACTATTGACAAAAGAACAAGAACTTTTAGCTGCATTTCTGAGGGAAAGAAAGGTAAAATTTGCATGGACCTATGCTGACATGCCTATTCTTGATCCAGAAGTTGTGGTTCACCATCTAGCCATCTATCTAGAAGCAAAACCAGTAAAATAAAAGTTGAGAAAAATGCATCTAAAAATAGCATTACTAGTCAAACTTGAATTACAAAAGCTGCTTGACAATAACTTTATACGACTAATTGATTATCAAGAATGGGTTTCAAACTTGGTATCAGTCTCTAAGCCCACTAGGGGAATCCACATCTACACTAAATTCAGGGACCTAAACAAGGTGTGCCTCAAGGATGACTTCCCTCTTCCCAATATTGACATGATTGTGGATCAAATTGTGGGACATGAAATGTTGTCATTAATGGACAGGTCCTCAGGGTACAATTAGATAATGATAGCCAAAGATGATCAGCACAAGACAACTTTCACTTGTCCATGGGGAACTTATTGTTGGAACATGATGCCATTTGGGCTGAAAAACACAGGAGCTACCTATCAAAGAGCTATGATGCTGATCTTCCATGACATGATTCAGAAAACTATGGAAAACTATGTGGATGATATATTGGCCAAATCAAAGAAGCATCAAGATCACATAGTGGTGCTAAGCTCCATCTTCAACAGGCTAGAAGAATACAAGGTTAGGCTCAATCCAAAGAAGTGTTTCTTCGGTGTTTAGTCAAGCAAGTTCCTAGGGTACATTGTATCTATGAGAGGAATCAAGATAGACCCCATCAAAGTCAAATCATTTCTCGATATGGAGGCACCAAGGACATAGAAGTAGTTAAGGATTTTTCATGGAAGACTCCAATCCATTCATTAGTTTATAGCACAGTTAGTAGATAAGGCTATCCAATATTCTCATCTACTCTACAAGGGGGTAGCATACAAATGAGATGATAAATGTGATCAGGAATTTAATAAAATCAAGGAGTACTTGCTCACACCACCATTTCTCATGCCACCAATTCTAGGAAAGTCCTTGATCCTATATATATCAGCAACAATAGTAGCCCTTGGTTCTCTCTTAGCACAACATGATGAAAATGGGAAACAAAGAGTTATTTACTATATCAGTAGAACCATGGTAGTACATGAGCTGAATTATACATCCATTAAGAAGTCCTACTTAGCAGTCGCATTCACCACACAAAAATTCAAACACTATATGTTGTAACATTAGATAAAACTCATTGCCAAGATAGAGCCTCTGAAATATCTCCTTTCAAAGGAAACACTCACAGGATGAACAACTAAATGGGTCATGATCCTGATAGAACATGACATGAGTATGTAGAACAAAAGGCCATTAAAGGACAAGCAATTGCAGATTAGCTAGCAAAGATGTATTTAGAGAACCCACTTGTATTAGAGTTCCCCAATGAGTCCATCTTTAACATAATTGTAGTAAATCACTCAAAAGTATATTTTGATGGATCCTACACACAACACGGGCTAGGATCTAGAGTCTTCTTCATTACACCACAAGGAGATTGCATAAGAAGTCATCTAAGTTGTCTTTTCCTTGCATAAATAACATTGCAGAATATGAGGCTCTTGTTATAGGACTCAAAATAGTGGTACAATGGTAGATCATGGCACTCAAGGTCTATGGCAACTCATAACTAATCATCAAATAGGTCAATGATGAATTCCAAATGAAGGATGAAAAATTTACCCCATACAAGAAACTAGTGGAAAGCCTCAAATAATTCTTCATCAACATCATGTTTCAGAAAATACCTAGGGAAAACAACAAAGCAACTGATTCTATGGAAACAATTGGATTGCTACTGGATATCCCATGCAACGTCCCTAAGCAATAATTCCTTGTAGAATAGCTTCTCATACCAACTTTTGAGGTACCAGAGTTTGAATTCACCTGTGAAATAATTGATCTTGCTGACCCTTGGTATCATGATGTATACACCTACCTAAGAATAGGAGCCCTCTCTACTGATATCACTCGAACCTAAAAAGAACATTTGTCAAGAAGTCATCCCATTTTGTTATCTTAGAAGACACCCTATACTGTAGGAGTATTGAGGGAACCTTGTTATGATTCCTTAATCCCGAGGAAGGTTTGACTTCTTTAACTGAGGTACACAATGGAATTTGTGGGTCATATTCAAGTGGTATGACCTTGGCTAAGAAACTACTGAGGATTGGGTATTATTGGCCTACAATGGAGAAGGAGGTTCATGACTATGTCTGAAGATGTTTACAATTTCAATATCATGGGGATCTCATCCATGCACCATCTCAGGAGGTCCAACTGATCATAACACCTTGGCCCTTTTCATAATGGGGGATCAATCTCATTGGAAAAGTCACACCTGCCTCATCCAATGGACATAAGTTCATTATCACCACCAAAAAGTACTTCACTAATTCCAAGTAGAGGTCATTCCCATGACCTATATTATAGGAAAGTAGATTTCCAAGTTCATCTTGAATTACCTCATTTGTAGCTATGGTGTCCCTCAAGCCATTATCTCAAAAAATGGGATACCTTTCAAAAAACCACAATGTTTGAGACATATGCAAAAAATTCAATATTCAACATCACTTTTCTACTCCATATTACCCCCAAGGAAATGGCTAGGCTGAGGCTACCAATAAAAACATCTTGAAAATCCTAAAGAAAATAGTCAATGAAGTTGGTCGTGACTAGAACCTATAGTTAAATCCTACCCTCTGGGCCTATTGAATGAGTATCCTCACACCTATAGGTGCAACCTCTTTCTCCCTAGTCTAGGGATCAGAAACCATCCTTCCTATTGAGAGAGAGCTCCCATCCTTAAGAATATCATCATAGAATCTCATTATAGATAAACAATATCAGGTGTCATGATTGAACGAGCTAGAACTATTGAATAAGTGACACATGGATGGCTTGAATCACCTACAAGTCTACCAAACATATCTCAATCAAAGCTACAATAAGAATATCAAGAGTCAAGCCTTTCAAGTTGCAGAGCTCGTATTGAAGGAGAATCAAAAAAAATGTACCAAATCTAGATAGCAAGGGAAAATTTGAACCCAATTGGTTGGGACCCTTCATCATCATAGTGAGCTACAAATTAGGAGCATATCAGCTATCCACACCAGAAGGTGAGCCTCTATAGGATCCTATCAAGAGCTCCCATCTCAAAAAAATTTATGCCTAAACTTGCAAGGTTTAAATCCGAAAAATCCAAAAAAAAAATTAAAAAAAAAAAAAAAAGAAACTCTCAAATGGAAGGTATTGATTTTGAAGAAACCTTTTCCCCTATAACTAGAAGAAGAACCATACAATGAACAGTTGGTTGGATTCCAACCAAAAGAAAAGGGAGGTATAGTTTCTAGATTGAAGAAAGATCTATATGGACTTAAGCAATCCCCCAAAGCATGGTACACTAGATTGGAAAAATATCTATTGAAGCTTGGATTCACAAAAGGTACTATTGATAGCAACTTATACTTCAAGTTAGATCATGATAAGGAATTGATTATAGAAGTTTTTGTTGATGATATCATTCTTGGAGGAGATGATAATCTATGCAAGAATTTTGTTGATGAAATGAAAAGTGAATTTGAGATGAGAATGATTGGTGAAATGAAGTTCTTTCTAGGTTTACAAACTACACAATTAGACCAAGGTATTTTCATATCTCAGTCCAAATATGTGAACAAGCTACTGAAGAAGTTTGGAATGGATGACTCCAAACCTGTTGGTACTCCCATGGTAACTAGATGTAAGCTATCATAGAATGATGATTCTCTAAAGGAAAATAAAACTTGGTTTAGATCAATGATTGGTGGATTGCTCTACTTGACATATACTAGACCAAACATTATGAATTTTGTATGTATGGCTGCTAGATTTCAAGTTGATCCAAAGGAATCACATGTGAGTATTGTCAAGAGAATTTTTAGATATCTTAAAGGAACAGTTGACTTTGGACTTTGGTATCCAAAGGATGATGATCTTACTCTATGTACATATGCTGATGTAGATTGGGCTAGTGATGTAGATGATAGGAAAAGTACTAGTGGTGGTGATATCTTCCCAAGGAAGAAGTTGATAGCCTAGTTGAGAAAAACATAGAATTCCATCTCTTTATCCATTGCTGAAGCAGAATACATTGCTGCTACAAATAATTGTACTCAAGTGATATGGATGAAATAGATGCTAAGAGATATCAGAGTGATATATGAAGAGCCTATTTCCATATACTTTGGCATTTCAAGTGCATTAAACATATCAAGTAATCCGGTACTACACTCTAAGACTAATCATATTTCAATTAAGTTTCATTTCTTGAGGGAGAAAGTAAATAAGAAAGAAGTTAGACTAGAATATATATCTACCAAAGAATAGATCAGTATGTGCAGGATCATGATGGGCCAAAAAGTGGCAATATGATGGGTATGTGGCTAACAATTTTTTGTTTACCCAAAATTGATGAAATGAAAAGGGTTTTAAAAGGAGATTCTCAGTTTTCCACCAATTTAAATTATGCTTTACTTTGAATTTAATAAGTAATTATTATTCATTTTCTATTCAAATTATGACTAAAGTCCTCATTGATAGATTGACTAAAAAGCATCTATAGCTTTCAAACAATATCACATTTTTTGAATCCAAAACATGCGTCACATTCTATGATTCACATACAACAGGATTAAAAAAAAAAAATCATGAAGTTTTGACCAAGTTAAGGTGGTCAGACATACGACTTTTTTATTTTTTTTTTAATTTATAATAAAAAATTAATAATTAATTATTTACTTGGAAAAAATTTGGTCGGACAAACACCGACTTATTTTTTACCTAAAATTTAAGTACTACTACATTGAAATTTCAAATTTTCACCAAATAGATTTAAAAAAACCTAGTAGTTTAGAAACTACATTCAATTTTCTACAGATTCTATTCTTACATATTTTTAAAATAGGATAGATAACTTATTCAAATTTTTACGTGAAGTTTCCTAACTCTAATTTTTTTGATTTTTTTGCCACTTAAGGGCTTATTTTTTCCATGATGATCCTACACATACCCAGATTGTAAATATATTTACTAATCCTTTGTTGAAGGATAATTTTGAGTATCTTAGAGGGATGCTAGGGGTAATCACCCCTCCTGATAAGAACTACAGATGCATTTATTTGTATCAATCTGAGAGTTTCATTGCTATATTCTGATCTAGATTAATGTTTTCGTGGCTGCTACTCAGGGGGAGTAGTCAGATGTGTGGATATGGGGTTCAAGGCATGTGCATGGAAAGGTCATGGTTACCTTTTCCATTGATGTCAAAGGGGGAGAATTGTATTTTGAAAAACATCTTGAGAAGATAAGTTGAGTTGAGAGAAGTACAAAAGAAGTCAGTGTGTTGGGTTGATGGTATTTTTCACATCATGTGTTGCCATCAATGCCAAAGGGGGAGATTTTTGGATATTATGGATATGGTTGTTGATATGTGGTTGTTATTGATGTCAACACTATTGGAATTTGGTGTATTGAAGACTTTATATGTTGAGGATATTGAGAAAATTGTGAAAGAAAGTATTCTTGGTTCCTAGTGGAACTGTGCAGGTCAAGAAGGCATTGTGTTCTATATGTTGAAGATTAGCTGATGTGGATTTAAGGGTTTGATTTTGAATGTTTCTAGATCATCTACAAGAAGCTTTAGAGGTTTACGTGAAGTTTTGAGTATGATGTGGTCTGATAGTGTGTTGTTGGTCTCTGTTAGTGTTCCTAAATGAAGTTTGTTTAATTCTTGTTATCTCACTTGTTGCAGATGCTTCTCTATTGTTTCTTGGTGTTATATGGTGTCTCTAGATCATTCTCTATCTTTGTGGTATGTCCACATTATTCAAAAGAGTTTGTGGTTGAATATCTTTGTGCACATGTTCGGGTAGCATGTTGTGGATCTTCGAGGTGTAATTAATTAAAGTATTCTTATGTTGGAGATATTAATTTGGGTCTCCACTATGTTGTGACAGACCTTGGTGGTTGCACATTAAAAGTTTATTTCTAAGTCTTGGCCGACATTACAAATATATTTTATTTTTCTCTAGCCAACGAAATGATGATGAAATTTCATTTAGTGGATATATAAGAGCGATTGTGTGATAAGTGGAAATGATGCTTCATGAGCTCCTATGATTGTATGTGTGAATATCATTCGATTGCTAAGCAGAGTGTGAAGAAGTGTTGACCTTAATTGGAATTGTAATCAGGCTTGTGAAGAAGCTATTTTCTCATTTCAAAAATCTTGAATGGTTTTAATCCAAACCCTATTGTTGGACAGTGAGTCCTCTTTTGTAATTGAGTGGTGAGCTCTAGGCAATGTGCCTGAATGCATATGCATTCCCCTTATTATTCCTTTTATACTTCTAGCAAATTATAATCTTGTGGACTAACATCAACCATGGTTTTTCCCCAATAGGTTTACCATGAAAAAAAAATCATTGTGTTATGTCCATCTGATGTGTTGACTGTTTATGGTCAATTGCTTATTCATCATATCTAAGATTAAGTTTAGAGTTAAGAAAAGAGTTTTAGTTTTTGTCAAAACTGATTCACCCCCCTCCTCTTAGTTGTGTGTCCTTTTTTTTCCAACAACTACAAGTTTTGAAGATTCCCGATATATAGAGAATGATTAGCACCTTGTTTCCAAGACAAAGCATATTTAGTTGCAAACAAAATTTGTTAGTGGATGCATTGTTAGGGTAAATGATTAGGCCTACATGAAGAGGGTATTTGATGAGGGCCACAACCTAAGACTCAAAAAAGAACACAATAGAGGCAATAATATAATTATTACTTATTTATTCAAAATATGTTCTCATTGCAGATAAATTACATTCAAAAGGATCAAATCCTCATAGGCTGCAATACATGTAATTTTTTTGGTTTGTAGAAAGAAATTTCCCCTTTTCCCCAATACCATTTTCTCTTACCTCATTGCCCCTCATAAATTCCAAAATGATTCCTAAATAGCATTTTTCTCTACTTGGATCCAAAAATACAATTTGAATTTTTAATGTAGGTGGTTGGGTGCCAAAATTGGAAATTTCAAATTGAGAAATTATGTCCCAATTCAAAATTTGGCAATTTTAAAAAATTGACCAACTTTCAGAAGCCATAAATTGTTATCCAGGACTCTGTTTGATGTGTCATTTGAAGTGTTGAAAATTTCTCAAAGTTTAGTATGTTTGAAGAACTAGTTCCATCAGTTCTAGAAATTTATGGGCCCATATAGGACAATTTAGTGCCTCAAACCTAGCTTGGAAGAGTTTTCAGGGCAATTTTGGGAAACTAAAACATGAATATCTTTCAAACTATGAATGATCTTGGCATAATTCTTTCACCAAAGTGTTTTTTTTCTATCTTAAACCTTCCCATAATTTTTTTCCTCCTTACACCTAAACCATATATTTTTGGGAAAGGGAGGCTCTCTTACACTTCAAGAGGTTTTCACCTAAAAGGGGAGAGGAATCACAAAAACCTTGATGTCTCACTCAAGAATACGCCCTTGAGATTTCAATGCAAAGATGATTGAGATTTTTCTAAGGGGAATTTCCTAGATGTAAAGAACTAATAAAATTAATTAAATATTAATGCAAAATTAAGAATATGCACTTTATTTGAAAACACACTATGATATGCAAAATGAACTAAAAATGCAAACAAACTATAACAAAAATTAATGAAATTGAAGAGGTGCACCTGGAAACTAGAAAGTGATGGAAAGGAGCTCTAGAACCCTATCAAAATCACTATTGAAGCTCACCAAGAAACTTACACTAAGCTAGGTGACTTAGTCTTGTTTTGAGGAAATTCTGCCATAACGAGTTTCAGACAAAAGGGTACTCAAAACTATAGAAAACCCTTTTTAGGCTTGGTAGTGGGAGTAATCCACCACTGATGGTAACTTAGTCCACCTCCAAATTTTGGGAAATTCAAAGGTGAAAGCTATAGCTCCCAATCTACACTTTAGCTCCTGATAGGTTTTTGGATCCAAAATTACAGAATTTGACCTGTAGGTGTTCTTCAAGCTTCTTTTAGGACTTTGACCACTTTGAATGACTTTGAAAAAAAATTGACACCTTTTCACACCATGCTCTTTGAAAAATCTACACACAAGACCTAAAAAACACATGCAAAGAGGGGGAAAAGTGTTAAGGGTTAGTGAATAGGGATTTACCTTGGTCAAACCCCAATTTTGTAATTAAACCCTTGAAAACAAAATGAAATGAAAAGAGAATGATGAATAAACAACATGCAATGCTACAACTCACCAAACCCTTGAAGTAGAAATCTGAAGATATGCAAGTAGAAGCTCCAATGGATGTATGCATGAAACGTGCCTAGAATGCTAAAGTGAATGCTTGATAATTGCTTGAATGCTTGTTATTTGGATGTTTTTTAGTCTGTTTTTGAACTTTTTTGAATTTTTTAGGATTTTTGAGATATCTGGATGTTTTTGAGGTTTTATGAATGATACTTGGATCACAATGTGAGTTATGAGAAATGGATCATTATTTATTCCAAAATTAAGATATTAGTACCTTCCCCTAGTTTCTAGCAATTTATGAAGTGCTTTTGAATGGATGCACAAATTAGATTGATGTATAGAAATGTGACAAATGGCTAGGAATATCTTGTGATAAGATAACATATTTGTATTTCTTAGGATGATTGTTTCTTTACTGCTAGATTCCTCAACATATGGTGTTGAATAGAAGATAGGATCAATGGTAATGACCTATGTCAATATTTTTCCAAAAGCAAGGTTGAAGTATACCCCTAGTCTTTGTCAAGATTAAGATAGTTTTAGATTGGATGAAAAATGGATTAAATTAAATTGGATTGGATTGGATATGGATTGGATATTGGATATTGGATTGGATAAGATGAGATGCTTCCACTTGAAGTGATGCATGTAGATGCTCAATTCTACACATGATACTTGTTTGCAAGGTTTTCATCAAGGTACTTTCCTAAAGGGCTACCAAAGTGGTTTTTACTAGAGGATGATTTTTATCTCTACTATTTTCTTGATTTTAAGGATTTTAATATTTTTTTATGAATTTTATGAATTTTATATTGAACCACTCATAGGTGTTGATGTAGATACCACTACCATGATTTTCCAACAATGTCCTACATGGGGGAGTTGCTTTTCTAAGATATGGCACTTCAATATAACCCCTGAATGTTCATGCCTTCCTTGACAATACCATAGTTAACCTTATGTAGATGTACATATTGTGATATATTTCCCTTAGATTCCTTATGATAAATAGTTGCTACCAAGACATAGTTAATGCTAGAGTTGGATATCTTTTGTTTTATGAGGGAAGGTGGATTTTGATGAGTGATATAAGATAAGTATGGATCAGTCAATAATTAAGATAAAGGATCTTTGATTCTCCAAACTTGGGATGATGAGCAATGAATGGTGGATATGGAGATTCGAATGGAATTAGGACCAACTTCTTCATATACTTTGTATGTCATTATTGAATCCTTATTTTACATTGATTGACATGTTTGATGGATGTAATTCTATTTTTTATTTTTACACATAGTTTCTTTGACTAATGAATTTTGATAGGGATTATTTTCTTTATTTTTCTTTGGGATCCATTTGAATTTTATATGTCCATTTTGATTTGTTAATTATTTTACTTCAATGACATGCCCTTTTCATTTATAAGTATTTTATTTATGTTTTTCCCAATCAATGAGTGGAATGATGCAAGGATGATGATTCATGGCATGGATGGTTGAAGTGCTAGAAGCCATTTCATCATAAGGACTCTTCATGACTCCAATTTTGATGTTAATTTTTCCCCAATATTATGGAGGTATAACTGATATATTTAGCTTCTTTAATTGTTGAATAAGTAATACTTTGATGCTTGCAATTTTTGATCATTTTTACTAGTTCTAGGATAATGATGTAGGAGCATTGAGTGGTGTAAGGGTAATCATACATCACCTAAAAACTAATTTTCCTTTTTGTTTGATTTTTGGTAGATGTTTTTGCATTTATGGATACCCTTTTCATCAAATAAGAATTCCCAACTTTCAAAATTGCTTTTCTACTTTTTCTGTTTGAACTACTATTTTTACTAGGTATGAATTTGAAAGTATTGTGGCGTAGAAAAAAGTATCATTGGACTTTTTCATTCTCATTTGGGTCTTTCTTATAGATGTTGGCCTATTTTTTCCTAGATTTAATGTTGTAATGTGGTCAACACATTCACATTAGGTCTTCGACCCTTGTGAATCAATAAGAATTTTATGACACCTTGTAAAAGTGTTGTGAAGTGTTGTAACCCATTTTCACACTTTTCTAGGACAATTTTACTATAATTCACTTAAATAGCCTCTTTTTATCACATACCAAGCCTTATTTCAAAGTGTTGTAAAGTGTTGCAATAAAATTTCATACTTTTTTTTGGGATTTTCATTAATAATTTGACCCTTTCTTATTCTTAAATGGCCCAATTATACACTTACAAGCCCTAATTAAGTGTATTTTTTAGAATAATCCCATTAAAAATCATTTAATATACCTTAATTCTTGACACCTAGGTAAGTGTAAGAAGTTGGGTCCACATTCAAGGGAACTGTCATTTGCTAGCTTTAAATAAAATACTCATTCATTTTTCAACATAGGTACCCATTTTGACATGGGTACTTGTTCCAAAAGTTTTGAAACTCACAAGATATGTTTTTCATTTTTATTTAGGCTTAGAAAAGGCATGGTGACCTAGAACTTAGGCTTAGACCTACAAGTACAAGGTCATGGAAACTTCAAGAGGAAAAACTAACTTTGACAATATAGCTAATGAGGTTTTCTTTAAAATTATTTTATGAAATGAAAAAAAATTATATATGACAATATCTAGTTTTCAAATATTTAATTTTTTTTATATTTGATTAATTTTTCTATTTTTTAATTAATTTATGAGGAAATAGGTCCATAAACTTGAAATGCCTGGTTTTCATATTTTTTAATAACTTTTCATTTTTTAATTTTCCTGTTAAAAAAATTATATGGCATCAATCTATGTACAATTCTTTACAAAATGAAAAAAATAAATTAGAAAATGATAAGTTTAGGTCAAATTATGGTGTTCATACATGAGGGTTTTAGAAACCAAAAAATAGGGCCAATAAAAAATTCGTAAATAAAAAAATGTTATGAAAATATTATAAAAAAATATCCTCATCAATATTCATTATAATATAGATCTTTTCCCAAAAGGAATTAGAAAAATACTTTTATTTATGTCAAATTATGGTGTCCATACACTTGCATGGTATGGTCCTAGAAAGGTGACTTTTAAAAAGTTGTTTTAATATATACATATTAAAAATTATTTTGTATCATCTAGGTACTAAAATAAATTTCATATTTGAAAACTAGATTCAAAATAATAAATTTCATATTATTGAATTTTTAAAGATTCAATGTGTAAGTGCTTCAAATTTTAAGTCCAATCATGACAAATTCTGAAAATTAGGAAAAGCACTTCCACTTTTTGAAAATTTTGTGGAACCAACTTCTTGCACCTACTCACCCACATAAAATTTCCAATTGGGACCAAGTCACCACTAGGGGTGAATTAGTGCCACTTGGCTCAAAAATCAAAATTATTTTAAAATTTTGGCAAGATATTATTCTCTAAGCTTTAAGTTCAACTTGTGATTTGATATTTTTGGGAAATTTTGTATAATCATGTATAAATATAGTGTTTTTCCTCTCATTTCATCCTCCTTAATCTCCTCAATTTTCCTAATCATTCAAGCAATTATCAAGCATTCACTTTAGCATTCTAGGCACGTTTCATGCATACATCCATTGGAGCTTCTACTTGCATATCTTCAGATTTCTACTTCAAGGGTTTGGTGAGTTGTAGCATTGCATGTTGTTTATTCATCATTCTCTTTTCATTTCATTTTATTTTCAAGGGTTTAATTACAAAACTAGGGTTTGACCAAGGTAAATCCCTATTCACTAACCCTTAACACTTTTCCCCCTCTTTGCATGTGTTTTTTAGGTCTTGTGTGTAGATTTTTCAAAGAGCATGGTGTGAAAAGGTGTCAATTTTTTTTCAAAGTCATTCAAAGTGGTCAAAGTCCTAAAAGAAGCTTGAAGAACACCTACAGGTCAGATTCTGCAATTTCGGATCCAAAAACCTATCAGGAGCTAAAGTGTAGATTGGGAGCTATACATTTCACCTTTGAATTTCCCAAAATTTGGAGGTGGACTAAGTTACCATCAGTGGTGGATTACTCCCACTACCAAGCCTAAAAAGGGTTTTCTATAGTTTTGAGTACCCTTTTGTCTGAAACTCGTTATGGCAGAATTTCCTCAAAATAAGACTAAGTCACCTAGCTTAGTGTAAGTTTCTTGGTGAGCTTCAATAGTGATTTTGATAGGTTTATAGAGCTCCTTTACATCACTTTATAGTTTCCAGGTGCACCTCTTCAATTTCATTAATTTTTGTTATAGTTTGTTTGCATTTTTAGTTCATTTTGCATATATCATAGTGTGTTTTCAAATAAAGTGCATATTCTTAATTTTGCATTAATATTTAATTAATTTTATTATTTCTTTACATCTAGGAAATTCCCCTTAGAAAAATCTCAATCATCTTTGCATTGAAATCTCAAGGGCGTATTCTTGAGTGAGACATCAAGGTTTTTGTGATTCCTCTCTCCTTTTAGGTGAAAACCTCTTGAAGTGTAAGAGAGCCTCCCTTTCCCAAAAATATATGGTTTAGGTGTAAGGAGGAAAAAAATTATGGGAAGGTTTAAGATAGAAAAAAAGCACTTTGGTGAAAGAATTATGCCAAGATCATTCATAGTTTGAAAGATATTCATGTTTTAGTTTCCCAAAATTGCCCTGAAAACTCTTCCAAGCTAGGTTTGAGGCACTAAATTGTCCTATACGGGCCCATAAATTTCTAGAACTGATGGAACTAGTTCTTCAAACATACTAAACTTTGATAAATTTTCAACACTTCAAATGACACATCAAACAGAGTCCTGGATAACAATTTATGGCTTCTAAAAGTTGGTCAATTTTTTAAAATTGCCAAATTTTGAATTGGGACATAATTTCTCAATTTGAAATTTCCAATTTTGGCACCCAACCACCTACATTAAAAATTCAAATTGTATTTTTGGATCCAAGTAGAGAAAAATGCTATTTAGGAATCATTTTGGAATTTATGAGGGGCAATGAGGTAAGAGAAAATGGTATTGGGGAAAAGGGGAAATTTCTTTCTACAAACCAAAAAAATTACATGTATTGTAGCCTATGAGGATTTGATCCTTTTGAATGTAATTTATCTGCAATGAGAACATATTTTGAATAAATAAGTAATAATTATATTATTGCCTCTATTGCATTCTTTTTTGAGTCTCAGGTTGTGGCCCTCATCAAATACCCTCTTCATGTAGGCCTAATCATTTACCCTGACAATGCATCCACTAACAAATTTTGTTTGCAACTAAATATGCTTTGTCTTGGAAACAAGGTGCTAATCATTCTCTATATATCGGGAATATTCAAAACTTGTAGTTGTTGGAAAAAAAAGGACACACAACTAAGAGGAGGGGGGTGAATCAGTTTTGACAAAAACTAAAACTCTTTTCTTAACTCTAAACTTAATCTTAGATATGATGAATAAGCAATTGACCATAAACAGTCAACACATCAGATGGACATAACACAATGATTTTTTTTTCATGGTAAACCTATTGGGGAAAAACCATGGTTGATGTTAGTCCACAAGATTATACTTTGCTAGAAGTATAAAAGGAATAATAAGGGGAATGCATATGCATTCAGGCACATTGCCTAGAGCTCACCACTCAATTACAAAAGAGGACTCACTGTCCAACAATAGGGTTTGGATTAAAACAATTTAAGATTTTTGAATTGATAAAATAGCTTCTTCACAAGCCTGATTACAATTCCAATTTTAAAGGTCAACACTTCTTCACACTCTGCTTAGCAATTGAATGATATTCACACATACAATCATAGGAGCTCATGAAGCATCATTTCCACTTATCACACAATCGCTCTGATATATCCACTAAATGAAATTTCATCACCATTTCGTTGGCTAGAGAAAAAAAAATATATTTGTAATGTCAGCCAAGACTTAGAAATAAAATTTTAATGTGCAACCACCAAGGTCTGTCACAACATAGTGGAGACCCAAATTAATATCTCCAACATAAGAATACTTTAATTAATTACACCTCGAAGATCCACAACATGCTACCCAAACATGTGCACAAAGATATTCAACCACAAACTCTTTTGAATAATGTGGACATACCACAAAGATAGAGAATGATCTAGAGACACCATATAACACCAAGAAACAATAGAGAAGCATCTGCAACAAGTGAGATAACAAGAATTAAACAAACTTCATTTAGGAACACTAACAGAGACCAACAACACACTATCAGACCACATCATACTCAAAACTTCACGTAAACCTCTAAAGCTTCTTGTAGATGATCTAGAAACATTCAAAATCAAACCCTTAAATCCACATCAGCTAATCTTCAACATATAGAACACAATGCCTTCTTGACCTGCACAGTTCCACTAGGAACCAAGAATACTTTCTTTCACAATTTTCTCAATATCCTCAACATATAAAGTCTTCAATACACCAAATTCCAATAGTGTTGACATCAATGACAACCACATATCAACAACCATATCCATAATATCCAAAAATCTCCCCCTTTGGCATTGATGGCAACACATGATGTGAAAAATACCATCAACCCAACACATTGACTTCTTTTGCACTTCTCTCAACTCAACTTATCTTCTCAAGATGTTTTTCAAAATACAATTCTCCCCCTTTGACATCAATGGAAAAGGTAACCATGACCTTTCCATGCACATGCCTTGAACCCCATATCCACACATCTGACTACTCCCCCTGAGTAGTAGCCATGAAAGCATTAATCTAGATCAGAATATAGCAATGAAACTCTCAGATTGATACAAATAAATGCATCTGTAGTTCTTATCAGGAGGGGTGATTACCCCTAGCATCCCTCTAAGATACTCAAAATTATCCTTCAGCAAAGGATTAGTAAATATATTTACAATCTGGGTATGTGTAGGATCATCATGGAAAAAATAGGCCCTTAAGTGGCAAAAAAATCAAAAAAATTAGAGTTAGGAAACTTCACGTAAAAATTTGAATAAGTTATCTATCCTATTTTAAAAATATGTAAGAATAGAATCTGTAGAAAATTGAATGTAGTTTCTAAACTACTAGGTTTGTTTTTTTTTTTAAATCTATTTGGTGAAAATTTGAAATTTCAATGTAGTAGTACTTAAATTTCAGGTAAAAAATAAGTCGGTGTTTGTCTGACCAAATTTTTTTCCAAGTAAATAATTAATTATTAATTTTTATTATAAATTAAAAAAAAAAATTGTCTGACCACCTTAACTTGGTCAAAACTTCATGAATTTTTTTTTTTTAATCCTGTTGTATGTGAATTATAGAATGTGACGCATGTTTTCGATTCAAAAAATGTGATATTGTTTGAAAGCTATAGATGCTTTTTAGTCAATCTATCAATGAGGACTTTAGTCATAATTTGAATAGAAAATGAATAATAATTACTTATTAAATTGAAAGTAAAGCATAATTTAAATTGGTGGAAAACTGTGAATCTCCTTTTAAAACCCTTTTCATTTCATCAATTTTGGGTAAACAAAAATTTGTTAGCCACATACCCATCATATTGCCACTTTTTGGCCCATCATGATCCTGCACATACTGATCTATTCTTTGGTAGATATATATTCTAGTCTAACTTCTTTCTTATTTACTTTCTCCCTCAAGAAATGAAACTTAATTGAAATATGATTAGTCTTAGAGTGTAGTACCGGATTACTTGATATGTTTAATGCACTTGAAATGCCAAAGTATATGGAAATAGGCTCTTCATATATCACTCTGATATCTCTTAGCATCTATTTCATCCATATCACTTGAGTACAATTATTTGTAGCAGCAATATATTCTGCTTCAGCAATGGATAAAGAGATGGAATTCTATGTTTTTCTCAACTAGGCTATCAACTTCTTCCCTGGGAAGATATCACCACCACTAGTACTTTTCCTATCATCTACATCACTAGCCCAATCTACATCAGCATATGTACATAGAGTAAGATCATCATCCTTTGGATACCAAAGTCCAAAGTCAACTGTTCCTTTAAGATATCTAAAAATTCTCTTGATAATACTCACATGTGATTCCTTTGGATCAACTTGAAATCTAGCAGCCATACATACAAAATTCATAATGTTTGGTCTAGTATATGTCAAGTAGAGCAATCCACCAATCATTGATCTAAACCAAGTTTTATTTTCCTTTAGAGAAGCATCATTCTATGATAGCTTACATCTAGTTACCATGGGAGTACCAACAGGTTTGGAGTCATCCATTCCAAACTTCTTCAGTAGCTCGTTCACATATTTGGACTGAGATATGAAAATACCTTGGTCTAATTGTGTAATTTGTAAACCTAGAAATAACTTCATTTCACCAATCATTCTCATCTCAAATTCACTTTTCATTTCATCAACAAAATTCGTGCATAGATTATCATCTCCTCCAAGAATGATATCATCAACAAAAACTTCTATAATCAATTCCTTATCATGATCTAACTTGAAGTATAAGTTGCTATCAATAGTACCTTTTGTGAATCCAAGCTTCAATAGATATTTTTCCAATCTAGTGTACCATGCTTTGGGGGATTGCTTAAGTCCATATAGATCTTTCTTCAATCTAGAAACCATACCTCCCTTTTCTATTGGTTGGAATCCAACCAGTTGTTCATTGTATGGTTCTTCTTCTAGCTATAGGGGAAAAGGTTTCTTCAAAATCAATACCTTCCATTTGAGAGTAGCCTTTACACACCAATCTTGCTTTATTCTGGACCACTTCACCTTCTTTGTTCAACTTTTTTCTAAATACCCATTTGGTACCAATCACATTCTTGTCTTTAGGCCTAGGAACCACTAGTCATGTGTCATTCTCTTCAATTTGTGCCAGCTCTTCCTTCATAGCTTCCAGTGAATGTTCATCTTGATAGGCTTTAGTTACACTCTTAGGCTCAATATTGGATATTAGACAATATTCTTCTGTAATTTTTCTTCTACTTTTCACTCCTTTACTCCTATCTCATATGAATTGACTTTCAAAATGATTCAGCTTTACATACCTTGAAGTTTTGAGACTTACTTGGAATTTTGATTCTTCAAATCTCTCTTCTATACTTCCACTTGTCTGTGCCTCTACACTTGTCTAAGTTTCTTGATTGACATGATTTACCAAAAAAAAATTGAGGTTGATTCACCAAAACATATGGAATAATCTGAAGTAGATTCGATATATGAGTGCTTTTCAATTGACTTGTTTTTTCCTCATCTAAATCATAGTTGCATTGTTTGGATGACTTGATAGAGTCCTCATCAACTCTGACATTTGCACTTTCAACCATCTTTCTCAGTCTTTTATTATAGCACTGGTATGCCCTTCTCTTAGTAGAGTAGCCTAGAAAAATCCCTTCATCGCTTCTAGCATAAATTTTTCCTATATCATCATATCTTTTAATATAAAACTTACTTCCAAAGATCATGAAATACTTAACAATAGGCTTGTGACCAAACCATAACTCATAAGGGGTCTTACCAAAATTGTCATTCACATTTACTCAATTCAAGGTACACACAATAGTACTTAACACTTCACTCTAGTACATCTAAGGCACATTTCCTTCCATCATTAGTGTTCTATTAGCATCTAGAATTGTTCTATTCTTTCTCTTTGCAACTCCATTCTGTTGATGGGTTTGGGGATTAGATAGTTGTCTTTTAATTTCATGTTCTTCACAATAAGAGTTGAATTCCTTAGAAATGAACTCACCACCTCTGTCGGATCTCAAGCACTTGATTTTCAAACATTTCTCATTCTCTGCCATACCCTTGAAGCATTTGAATTTCTCTAGAGCCTCACATTTTTTTCTCAAAAAGGAAAGCCAAATCATTCTAGAGTAGCCATCAATAACCAGCATGGAATACCTTTCTCCATGAATACTTGTGACTCTTGAAGGACCAAAAAGGTCAGTATGTAGTGGTTCCAAAAAATTATTTGAATGAAAGTGATTGCTTCGAAAAGAGACTCTAGGCTACTTATTCATCTAACATTCCTTACAGATTACATTAGTAGGCTTTACTAATCTAGGAAGATCTCTTACTGCTTGAGAAAAAATTATCTTGATAATGTTGTCAAAGTTTACATGACCAAATCTCATATACCACAACAAACTTTCATCTATCTGAGCAATCAAACAACTTCCACTAACAGTATTCAAATGAAAAATTTTAACTTGTGTTTGTTTGTCTATTGCAATCAAGCTTCCAAAACTCCCACGTATCTTGTATCTTCTATCTTTGAAATGTAAATCATATCTCTTGTGAACCATTTTTCGAATACTCAACAGATTGTGCTTCAAAAAATCAACATAAAGGACATTATTAGTTTTGTCCTCACCACCAAGGAAAATGGATCCTCTTCCATGAATCACACCAGCATTGTTATCTCTTAATCTTACAACTCCACCATCATACTATTCCAAACTCACAAATTTTCTTTTGTCACTAGTCATATGATGTGAGCATCCACTGTTAATGACCCACTCATCTTTTTCTACAACTTGAGCTGCAAGAGCTTCTTCATCTTTGGTAGATTTAGTAGCCACATGATTATTTTCAATGCTAGCAATGAAATCCCAATCATCTTCTTTTCCTTTATATTTATTAGATTCTTGATCAGTCACTGCTTCTTCAACAAAGTAGCATCTCTTCTAGAATCTAGAATTCTTAGGTTTAGATCTAGGAACTCTTTTATGACATCTTGATGCAAAATGACCTATTTTATTGCATCAAAAACATTTAATAGGTAATAAATATTCATACTTACCTTTTCCTATGCCTTCTTGCTTTGCAATCAATGCTTCCAATTCTTCTACTTCTCTTTCTTTATCTTCAAGCTATTTTAGTTCTTCATCATACTCGAATAACTTCCTAGAATTCTCTCTCAGACTTTATCTTTGTTTGTTTCTTCCAAACATAGTAGCTTTAAATACAAATTTAGTCTTTGGTGTGGATTTACAAAACTCACTTGTCTCAAAGGTAGCAAGTTTCCCAATAATTGTATCTCTAGTCAACTTGTTTATTGATTTGAATTCTTTAATAGCATGAACCTTTGTTTTGTAGGAGGGAGGCAAGGATCTGAGTGCTTTAGCCATAATTTCATCCTCATCCATAGAACCACTGACACATGTAATACCAATCACTATCTCATTTACTTGATGCATAAAAGAAGTCATATTTTCATCTTCACCTCTGCATATCCTTCATACAAAGTTTCCAGTTTCATCTAGATTTTATGAGCTATATTTAGACCTACACATTATCCATCTCCAAATCTATCAAGGAACTCACCAATGCTTCAATAGCCCTGATATTGATTTCAACATCTTTGATCTCATCAGTAGTAGAGGGACTATTTTGAGCAATGACATATTTATTTTTAGTAATCTTCTAGATAGCATCACAAATACACATTAAGTGACATTGCATCCTGACTTTCCATAGTGAATAGTTAGAGCTATCAAATCTAGGATTGTCCTTCTTTAATTTAGTTTACATCCTAGATCTCCTCAAGCTATTAGACTTCCTTTAGAGGAACCTACTTTGATACCAATTGTTGGAAAAATAAGGACACACAACTGAGAGCTGGGGGTTGAATCAGTTGTGACATCTAAACTAAAACTCTTTTCTTAAATCATAAATTAATATCATATCTGATCAATAAGCAATTAACCATAAACAATCAACACATCAAAGAGACAAATAACACAGATTTTTTTTCATCGTGGAAAACCTGTTGGGGAAAAACCATAGTCGATGTTAGTCCACAAGATTTTACTCTACTAGAAGTATAAAAGAAATGATAAGGGGAATACACATGCATTGAAGTACACTACCTAGAGCTCCCTACTCAACTATAAAAGAGTATTCACTATCCAAAAATAGGGTTTGGATTAAAACCATCCAAGATTTGTGAATTGATAAAATAGCTTCTTCATAAGCTTGATTATAGTTCCAATTAAGCTCAACTTTTCTTCACACTTTGCACATTCTTCTTCACACTCTACTCAACAATCAAATGATACTCACACATACACACATAGGAGCTCATGAAGCATCATTTCCACTGATCACACAATCACTCTTACATATACGCTACATGAAATTTCACCACCACTTCATAGGCCAAAGAAAAATAAAATATATTTGTAATGTCGACCTAGATTTACAAATAAATTTTAATGCATATCCACCAAGGTCAGCCACAACATAGTGGAGACCCAATTTAATATCTCCAACACAAGAATACTTTAATTAATTACACCTCGAAGATCCATAACATGCTACCAATGACATGTCGGCAAGGAAAAAGAAAAACTAAATATGCACACAAAGATCTTCAACCACAAATTCTTCTAAATAATGTGGATGTACAACAAAGATAGAGAATGATCTAAAGACACTACATAACACCAAGAAACAACAAAGAAGAATCTACAACAACTGAGAAAACAAGAATTACACAAACTTCATTCAGGAACACTAATAGAGACCAGTAACACACTATCAGACCACATCATACTCAAAACTTCATGTGGACCTCTGAAGCTTTTGGTAGATGATCTAGAAACATTCAAAATTATACCCTTAAATCCACATCATCTAATCTTCAACAATGCCTTCTTGACCTACATAGTTCCACTAGGAACTAGGAATACTTTCTATTACAATTTTCTCAATATCCTTGACATATACAATCTTCAATGCACCAAATTCCTATAGTATTGACATCAATGACAACCACATATCAACAACAATATCCACAACATACAACAGTAGTTTCCTCATTAGTAAGATGGATCTCCTTGAGAAAGGTAAGTGATTCAAGTTTATAAGTCTTACATTCTTCAATATACTAGATATCTTCATAGTCAATTTATTTAGTTTGAGTTTGGGATGTGTCGTATTCTTATTGTTCTTCAAGAGATGTCAATGATTCATTAGTTAATACAAAACCTTCTTCATGACCAATTTTTGAAATGTCATTATGAAATTTTGTGGATTATGCTATGCCTTGATCATTCTTAAGGATGTTGAGAATAAGAGACTCTTGTTTCGGAAGAATATCATCTATGTGTCCCGTAGAATAAAGCATCTCATCGGTAGATGTAGGAATGCTTAGTATATCTAGATTCAGTCTTCTTTTGTAAAAATATTGATTTATTTCAAAGTTATCTTCATGAAAGGATTGGAAAATATTTATTAGATCATGATATTATTTTAAAGGAGATATGGACACTTTATCTTGAATTATTTTAGAGTTATCTTTGTTATGCTTTAGATTATCGTCTTGGAATAGATTGAGCTCAAAGAAAGGATTACCTACAAAGGGTTCTTGGATGTGTTAAAAATGTGGATATGTGGGTGATAGTTCTTGGATTAGGTTTATTTATTAGGTATGGGTATTGATTTAAGGGTCTCTTGATCATCAATTGGATTTTAATTAAGTTTGGTTTAAGGATTTCTTTTATACATGCTACCTTGAGGTCAAATGATGTTAATATGTATTGAAATGCATCATTGCTAGACATTGGTGAATGATATTGATCATGCTTTGGAAAAGATTCTTGATATATGTTGACTTTCTCATTATGCATGAGGTAGAGGCATTTTAAATGTGATTGTTTTTGGATGAATCTTGAAGGCTATCCTCAACAATGATTGCACCTTGATCAATAAGGTCTTGTATGATTTTATTTTTTTTTATATAATTTAAAGTTTCATGACCTTTTATACTATGGTATTTGCAATAAGCATTATCATCATAACATGGGGGTTTAAATAAGGTTTGTAATAACCTTGTGACTCTAGAATATTGATAAAATTAGATTGTACAAGCTTGTTTGACATGAACTCAATTGGATCCCCTAAAGGAGTGTACTCACATTTGGTGGTGGTGTTGTTGGATTATAATATGTTGGTAGGAGGACTCATATTTTAATTGTTTGGTTGATATATTTGTAAGGTTTGACATTGATTAAAATATAACATGTGACAAGGGGTTCCAAAGTCTTGATTAGGGATTCCCATAGTTGTTATGTCATTGAAAATTAATAGATTGACATTGACTTGTTTTGATGATTTCAAGATTGGACGTGTAAAGGAAGCTAAGTGACCTTGGATAATTTTTTGTATGATAAGTTGTTTGGATGAACGAAGGATGTGAAACCTTGAATTTGTACACAATATATTTTTTACTAAAATATATTATTTAAGATGTGTTTGGTGATTACCCTTGCTTGTACTAGACAAATGAGTACAAGCTAAGGAGGAGGATAATGAGATCAAAAACTTTGAGAGTCTAGAATAATGAATCCAAAGTGAAAGTTAACTCCCAATGTATTGAAACTAATTCAATTAACTACTTGAAAGAATATATTTTCTCAAGTAAAGAGCTAAAAGAGGAGATGATGGTGGAGATTTTAAATGGATTGGTTTGTTGTTCTTGATGGGGTTAAATTGATCCTTGAATGATTTCAAAAAGGTGTTTTAGACACGTCTAAAGTGAACCTACTGATGTGAGATGAAGATTGAAATTTAGAATTTATTGGTTTTTTGAATGATTAAGACAACTATAAGTTTACTCTACGTGAATCTTAGGTTTTACAATGTTTGTTGGTTAAAAATTTAGGATTTGGAAAATTTTGGGGTTTGCTATTAATTTTTTGATAATCAAAGGAATTGAGATGTAATCAATGATGATAGACTATTTTCTCAAACTCATTGAAATCCATACAAAGGTTACTAGATAGAACAAAACCATCACACTGTTGAATCAAATGCATTGAAATGCAAAATTTCAATTTTACTCTAAGAAAAAGGCATCAAGATGTGCAAAAGTGTCGAAATATAGAAATGCATTGTTTTGATAAAAAAAAGAAGCATCAATTTACATACAAAGGCATTGCACTGTGATTATCAAAAGAGATTATTTTTTATTAGAGGTTGATTTTTTGCAAGTTTAACCTAGGGGTTTTTATTTTTTTATGTTTGTTTTTAGCTTAATTGATCTGGAAAGTGATAGAAAACAACATAAATAACATGTAGGATTGACTAAATTAGATGTTTGGAAGATTTAAATGCATTTCTTCTTCAACACGACCACACTAATTGCTATCATAGGTAGATTTACAATAAATACATGCCATAGATACACATCCTAATTTAGTGGCAGATTGGGATGAAAATTTATATTGGACCTACCCATTGAAGCTATACCTCCACAATGAATGACTGAGTATACCAAGGTAATGTATCACCTTGACACCTCTCACCTTGAAAAGAAAAGATCCAAATAATGGTCACCCAAATAAATGGGAATGCATTTTGAATAAATTTATTTATTGATCATTGTATGTTGTGCCACTATAAATAAATGGTTAATAAATGGCTCTTAGGCTTCTAGATTTTACAAGTTCATAATAAGGTCTATCATGAACAAAGAGCTCATCAAATATTCCTAAGTCAAGTGGGGTCTCCTCTCTTGTCATCACCTCCCTATCTCAATGAATCGAGGGTCATGGGGCTTGGCTTAAAGGATGCTAGCTACTCCTTGGCATACAAATTTCATTCTCCCCCTTTATATAGCCCACTAAGAAATGTGATTGAGATCATAACTTGGGGTGATGAGGCACCCAAGCAAGTATCCTACATGAAATAAATAGAAATAGTGTTGTGTTTCATCCCCAAGATCATTCTTAGGATTCGAAGGGGAGAGCATATGAAACACTACACCTCAAGGTGTACAAAAATATAACAAATGAACGGTGTTTCTAATTTCCAAGATCGTACTAGGCCCAAGAAAAGAGAATTCCCACACATCCACCTACCAAACACATCAAACAATTCATTTTAAGTTCACTAAATTGAAATATAAGATTTATCTTGTTCAATTTTAGGTGCACCAAAATAAAATGAGATATGTATGTTCAATTTTAAACCCAAAACTAAGTGTCATATTTGCATTATTATTTTTAACTACACCAAGGGAAAATGATTTTTTTTGTTAATTTTTAATGCACCAATTGAAGCACTTGTGATATTAATTTTAAGTGTACCAAATGTAAATATGAGTCCTAGATTAAATAAAAAATCTATAACAAAAAAAGTTAATAGTTTTGAATACTAATCTTCCTCTATCAATTACTGCATGCTACAAGTTGTTAGATAAAATTAGGAAAGGACAAGATTGTTAAAGGTTATTTAAAATAAAGAATGTAAGTCAGACTACAAACCTTAACAAAAATGTCACAATTTCTCTTTAACCCTCAATACTGATACAAACTCCATAAAAATGATTAAATTTGAGACATGGCTACCATCAGGCATGCCAAAACATCATTGGGAAGTAAGTATGCATGGATGAAGCAATTAGAGTCTAGAAACACTAGGAACCTAAACAATTGAGATCATACAAACCCATACTCAATGAAAAAGATTTGCAAAGCATAGAAATGATTTAATCTAAGAATTGAACTAAAATTAAGGCTATTGAATCACTAGGAAGTGCAAACCTTCAATTTCATTATGGATTGATGCATAATTATGATGTGAATTAGTTAATTTATGCATAATTAATGTTGCAAAATCTTAATATGGGAGGATGTGATTCATAAAATAGGCTCTAAAATGCTCAAGAAATTACTCAAAAATTATAAATACCTCCTATGCTTATGAGGATTGTGAATTAAATGAATGTTTGAGAGGATTTGTTTTATATATTTTTGATATACTGATCAATTTTCAAGATTGAAAATTAGGATCAATGGATGAGAGGCAATCAAGGAGATGGGTCATGATCAAGAAGGATCAATGGTTGAGGATTCATGAGAGCCCAAAATATCACCAATTTCATGGAAATAAGTTGGAGATATTTTGAATTGGAGGGAAGAATTTGAATTTGAATCAGGAATATTCTCTAGGGAATATTCTTTGTGCAAGATGGAGAGTTGGAGGAAAATTAGCCAATTAAACAATTATGAAAAATCATTTAATTGTGAAGATGAGGGGAATTAATATTTTTAATCAAGAGGGATTGTTAAAGCATATAAATGATGAATTAATCAAATAACCTTAATTATTCAATTAGTACAAGAATAATGTGAATTTAACTAAATAATTATAAATTATTTAATTAAATGGATGAATTAGGGTGGTGATATGGAAAAGTGTTTTAGTAAGTGAAATCAAGATGTGTGATATAGTCAGAAAATGTTTAGGTTCCTACACATATATTGTATTTGAAACCCATTGATTCACATACTATCTCATTTTATTCCTTACAAGAAACTTCCCAACAACCAACCTAATAACATTTACCAACAATAGTAGTGTTTATTTATTTAAATAACATTGATAAACATTTATAAATTACTATTTATATGTTAATTTACTAAGATATGAACTAATTTATAATAATTTGTGCTATAAAAAATATAATGAAAAAAGTAATCCTATATTTAACTAGTAGACAAACAAGGATCAACTTATTTTTTGCCTTAACATTCAAAAAAAAAAGAAACTAGTATTTGATGATTGGATAGCTACCTCAAACGAGAGCCAATCTACTAGGGTTTAGTACTTTTAAGTTGCAAAAAAGAGAAATTTTATGTGTTTTTTAATAAGCCCATAATTTGACATAAACCCTAGATCTGAAAATGTAATTTATCACACAAACGAAAATAAAATTGATAGAACAAACAGAAACCTAGAAAATGGTGATAAACATGAACCTATACTTAAAATTTGAGCCTAAAATTTAGGGTCAAGGGTGATGGCACCCTTGAACAATGATATTGTTTTTTAGGATCTTCCATCTTCAAATGATATGTCACAATTTTCTCTATGTTTTCATGTAGACTTCTATTGATGCAATTTTCAATTCTAACCTATGCACATGAAAAGAGGGGGAAATGTTGCATTTTATAGGGGCTTTCCTAAGTCAAACATCATTTTGGTATTTCTACCTCCACAAATAGAATATAATGATGATAAAGAGGGTATGATGTAGGGTGAATAGAGGCTAAATAAACAATAACTGATTGTAATAATATATGATAAATGATATTGTTACCTTAGGTACGAAATCTCTATCAAAGTGATGTCCAAACCATAAGTTGCCACTAGAGGTTTTTTGATGAATGATTAAATTTATTGAATACATACAAGAGGATATTTCATATAACACAATAGAATTTTTTAGCTATCATGCAGAGGATAACTCATATACGTCTTCATGAAAGTGATTAATTGATCATTATGGTCCCTTGTTCAAAATGCTTCTTCTCTAATTTTTAAATGAGAAGAAAACTTGTTTATATATGCACTCCAATTGATCATTTTTGACATAGGTCAACATGATATCATTTTAAAATATCCAAGGAATACCATAAAAATATTAATGTTTAAAATAGGGCACCTTTATATCAAGGGTGCTCTCACTCTTTATTGGGTTTTTTTGGCCCAAATTTATCGAGATGTTGGGGAATTTAATATTTTCCCACTCTAGCCCCAAAATGAATAAATTATTAATGTAATTAATGATATAGGAAAAATAAGGTGTCAATTAGTGTAGAATTATCAGGGATTATAGTTTACAATGATACATTTAGCCCCCAATTTAGTGGCAATGTGATCTTACATTATTTATCACACAAAAGGAATAAATTCTCTAATCACAATGCAAAAGAGACGAGATGATACCAAGTTGAGGGGTCTACTAGCCCACAACTTAGGATCCCATCAATTCATAATGTTAAGACAAACAAGAAAAAGATATATCACATGCAAGGCAAGGAAAAAAAATTACATATGAGGAATACAATGAGAAATCAATGGAATACACATAAAAGTAAACAAAAAAAATACATAAGGAAAACACAATGTATACAAAGAATACATATAGAAAATATGTAGAATACAAAAACATAACACATAGAATTGTGGTGTATAAAATTGAACACTCTTGAGAAAAGAGACAATTTCACACCTAATTTGACCTACTTTTGAGCACCCTTGCATTATTTATCCTCCAAAACAACATTTATAAGTTCCTAAAACCCATTATTTTTTATCTAGAGGCTTGTTTCGGTTGAGAAATCACTTAAATCTCGATAAACAACATTCAATTCATCCATATCACAAAAACCCACCTTCAAAAACCATTGGTGGGACCCATTCACCACCCTAGGTGAATGAGTCCCCTCTAGTGGGACCCATTTTCCAAGGGTGGAGAATGAGTCACTTTTGAGGGAAATTTTAATTTTGAGTGAGAATTAAATTAATTCAACTTAATTTTTTAGTGAATGTCAGCCTCTTAGGTCTAAATAACAAGAAATTTAGGTCTTGATGCTTATAAATACTCATTTTAAGTCATTTTTCACATCTCTTAGTAATTTTTCATAAGAAAATTCAAAAAATTACTAGGAATCAATCTAGAAATCTAGAAATTCTAACTTTTGAGCTGACTGGGACTCATTCGCCACCTTGGGCGAATAAGTCCCAAGTCAGAGTTTTTCTACCCAGAAATTGTTTTCTACCCATAAATTGTTTTTTTCCAACTAGATGTTAGGGTCTATATCTCACTAAAAAAGTCACCTCGGGAGGGTCTCATTCACCATGCATGGTGAATCAATACACTTTCAAATTTCTATAATTTTAAATCTCTATTCTACACCTTGAAACCTATACAACACTTTCTAACAGAAACCTGAATTGGTATATCAAAAAAAAATCCTGTAAAATAGCTTAAAATTATTTGTCTAATGGGGGGTTTTCCTTGTTCAAACCCCAAGTTAGGTAATCAAACCTTAAATAGAGAAAAATCTACATAAAACCTTAGCCTTAAGTGTGTTAAAGACTAGTAAAGTTTGAAGTATGTCAAAAACCCTATTCTATTGTGCTAGAATAGGAAATGCAAATATGCTTTGAGTGATGCAAGACCTTACCCTAAGAAATATCATAGCACATCAAAAATGGAGATAAAATGACATGAAAATGGAATGTAACCCTTAATATGAAGATAGAGAAGAAATGGAGTATGGAATCACTTTGAAAACAAGTCTTTAGGTGTGATTTATTGGCTAGTTGCATATCCTCAACCTAGATTTGTCCATGATTCACCATAGGAATCCATCATCGACCCTTTGTAATGTTGAATCTTGATAAAAAAGTGAGCTTCAAGACCTGAAAAAACCCTAGTTTGTTTCCCTAAAACTTCAACTTTTCTAATGAAACTTGTTGTAGAAGAATTGACTTTAGAATTTTCTTATGAAAAATGACTAAGAGATGTGAATAATGACTTAAAATAAGTATTTATAAGGATCAACACCTAATTTTCCCATTATTTAGACCTAAGAGGCCGACATTCACCATAAAATTAAGTTTAATTAATTTATTTCCCACTCAAAATTAAAATTTCCCTCAAAAGAGACTCATTCGCCACCCTTGGTGAATGGGTCACACTAGAGGAGACTCATTAACCCAAGGTGGAGAATGGGTCCCACTAGTGGTTTCTAAAGGTGGGTTTTCAAGATATGGATGAATTGAATGTTGTTTGTTAAGATTTAAGTGATTTATGAGGTGAAACATGCTACTAGATAAAAAATAATGGGTTTAAGGAGCCTATAAATGTTGCTATGAAGGATGAATAATGCATAGGTACTCAAAAGTAGGTCTAATTAGGTGTGAAATTTTCTCTTTTGTCAAGAGTGTCCATTTTTTTTATGCCATATTTAGCCCCCACTTTAGCACCCATATGACTCTACGTGCATATGTAAGCTAAAGGACTCTAAACATTACACTTTATTGCATGAAAGGATACTCATTCAAAAGATGGGAGAATGAAGCCCGCAATGTAGTTATCTGCAAAACCACAACATTAGGAATTGCATCCTGCAACAAAAATTCATTAATTGTCCAAAAATACTTTTATTTAATTCCTAGGAATCTAATTTGAGGGTAGATGTATGCTCCCTATTGATTCAACTTTCTTTATAGAGGTGGAATCAAGGTAGCAATCTACCCACATCGAATAAAGAACATCATACCGTATGGAATTTCCAAGTACCATGCAATGTAATGAAAGATGATTGATGATATAAAGTGTGGAATCACAATTCTAATGCATCAAATGGCATCAAAAAAATATTTTCCTAGCTCATGTTACATTGTTTTGAAGAAACAATGTGTTATTAACTCTTACGATAAAATAACCCTAATTTGATTCATAAGAACGAAAGTGATGAAAATGGGTTAAAAGAAGTAGAAGAAAGTAATTTTTCACTCAGTATTGCATTTTACCTTCTTTTAGCTTGAGAGTGATGAGTGAGATGAGAAGATGTCAAGTAGATAGGATCATACACCTTCACAATTGCATGAGCTTCAAGAGCAGGTGACACATGGTGAACTATATTATGAGGTGAGTTGATTCTACAACTTTTGCTTTGTGATTTTGTAACAATTTAATGATTTTTAATACATGGATAGGGTAATTTAGGATCATGGAAAAATAGTTCACAAAGTGTTCCCTTTTTTTGCAAAGTGTCCCACTTTTTTGTGAAATGTCTCGTTTCTTTGTGAAATGTCCTAAAGGGGTTCTAAAGTGTCTAGGGCCATTAGAAAAGCACACTAGATCTAATTTAGGATACTTGCATGATGAAATATGTGAAAATTGGAGATATTAGATAGATTTTTGGAGCTTAGTATTGTGATCTTGATAGGTTCCTGCCTAGTCATGATAGTGGCTAAGGGGAGGCAGATTACTTTTTTGAGAGATCACACTCTAGCACTATTAGTATCAGAGACAAAGCATTTATAGATAGTGGGAATCTATTGGACATATCTTATGCCACCTATGAGTTTCCATGATGCCATGTTTATGGCCCTATGCAAGCATTGGGACACTAATACTAGTACTTTTCATCTTCCTACTGGGGAGATGACCATCACTCTTGAGGATGTACACCATATTCTCTGAGTTCCTATTTTGGGAGAGTGGGTATATTTCTAGGGGGATTAGTCATTCCATGAGAAGGTGGATATGCAATATTGCTTGGGTGGGCCTATTCATGATAAGTTCATGAGAGTGTAAATCGAGCTTCCCATGCTTCTATATTCATGGGCTCCTGTTGTTAGACAGATTATGATGCATATAGTGGCTCTTGGTCTCAATCTTTATGGAAAAGTAACACACTTAGATGGAGGATTGGTACATTTTATTCAAGGGATGTATGAGAACATGATAGTCTATGCTTAGACCTCTGCTGCATTCTAGCATACTTATATTATGATTTTGGAAGATTTTTGTTTTGAGAGATTTATAGTATGATGAACTGTATGCTTCTGCAAGTGTGGTACCTCGAGCGTATTACATGCACCGGGATTATCACATTCCCTTGTGCTAAAGGTGTAGGATATCCAAAACCATTTGGCTATCCTTGATGATACTTTTGGTAGTACAAAGATTTACATTTTTGGTGGGTGAGATTTGATCAACTGGAGGAGGATGAGATCATATGGAGAACTTATGTACTCAATCTACACTGGCCAGATCCCAAAGGATAGCTGAGGAATGTAGATGTATAGGTTTTTAGTTGGAAGGCATGACTATGTTGTATGACCTTACTATTATGGGTGAGTCATGTGATAGTTTGGGCAGGTGTAGACACCATTACGGGTGTGCACCTTCATTAGGTGATCAATCTAGAGTGCTTGGAGGTCGGGTGATATTGTTTAGCCAACTATAGATCATGCTCGTGAGATAAATTTTAATGCTTCAGATCATAATCAGCCACCAGATTTCTATAGTGATGATGTTGGTAGCAAAAAGGAGCATGAGGAGTGGTGATCAATGACATGACCAACTCTTGTATTTCCCATGGATGTCCCTATAGGTGATGTAGGACTAGTAGTGGATGAGGGAGATGACCCAGAGGATAGGGCCCAAGATGTAAGGTATAAGCCAACATATATATTTACTGATGTTATTGATGATGAGTATGATTCAAAGGTTTGACTATAAGGACAAAGATGGAGAGGAGGATGAGGGTGATGAATTTTATGAGGAGGACGAGTATTATGAGGAGGAGCCATCCCTGAGTGAGGGTGATGAGGTAGAGACTAAGGATCAATATGATCATTGAGAGTCCTCACACACTTACAAGACCAAAACACATGTAGTAGTTATATCATACATTGGCACCCAGAGTTAGAGAGAGGCTAGCACATCCTCCATGCCTCCTAGAGAGGATGAGGTTGCTATTCCTCATTCAGATAGACACATAGGTGATGTTGTTTATGATTTTATGCATGCAATTTAATATTTTATGTTATATATATCATAATGATGTGTACTAATTGTGTACCTTGTCTATCTTGTAGGACTGATGAGAGACTAGTGAGAGTTTTATCATCAAGCTGCCATGGAGATAGTGCTTGCATCCATCAATGAGGAGGAGATGGATCCTGACTACGTGCTCCCACCAATCATGGAGGAGGATCCAAAGTTTTTTAGACCTTTCAAAAGGATACGTGCATTGTACGAGAGTGCGAGGAGATGAATTCATCGAGATGAGAGTGTAGGATAGTCATTGCAAACCTTAGAAGAGGTTCAGAGAATACATGTAGAGCTAGCACAAGTACGAGCGAAGAGGGATCAGATGGTAGAGGAGCATCTTGTGGCTGTTGGTTGAGTACAAGGTTTGTATATTCACTTAGACTTATAAATTCATGTTCATGGTCACACATGACCGTCTCATGATGCCTAGGGGCTAGATTATGAGCACCAAATCCTAAGGGGTCTAGTTCTCACAAGCCTTGGTGATTTTGTATATCATATTGAGATGTACATGAATTATTTTGAGATATATATATATACATGTTTATTTGGTGTTTTTTATAATTTGTCTTAATGTGTTTGAATGTTAAATATCAATGTGATTAATTAAATATCTCATGGTAAAATTATTTAATTAATTTCTTCATGATTTAACATGATTGATGTGATCTAATCTAAAACATATTTCAGTTTTACTATAGATACAACATTGTTGATTAGTGAATATGTTAAATTAAATACACTTATAACTCATATAAGGATCTAACTCAACATAACACAAGGTTGAATAGTATGAAACCTAAATTAATTATAAAATTAACTTAAATAATTACCCTAGTGTTCAATACAAACACAAGATTGGTTGTCAAGAATGAAGCAATGTGAAAGTTATGTAGAATGACATCAAATAATTGTAGTCAACATTGCTTTAATAATCATATTATTAAAAAATATTAGAGGTAATACCAATGTAAATTCTCTACATTAATAGGTTCCTTAAGGGGTGTTCTATTAAGCTCCTTTAATACATAAGCACCAAACCCATAAATGGTATCAACTAGATGGAAGGTCCTAACCAATTAGGTTTGAATTTATCTTTATCTTTATTGTCAGCATTGGTATTAAGTTGATTCACATAAAGAACCAAATCACCCTGATGAAACATTCTAGGAATGACATTTATGTTGTGTTTTCATTGTAATTGTTTGATATAAGCTTGGATATTCTCAAGAGTAGTAATGTTCTTTTCATTGAGCATCTCAAGTTGGTCCAATCGTTGATCTTCATAAGTGTCATCATCAATAAGGTCGTGAAGAGAAATTCACAATGTAGGAATTTCTTTAACTCCAAGGGCATGATCATATCAGTGCCATAAATGAGGTTATAGGGTGTAGTTCTTGTGGATAATCTAATGCTTGTTTGATTAGCACAAAGTACATAATGTAATTGTGTATGCCATTCCTTTTGATGTTTGTTAATAGTTTTCTTGAGGATTTGTTCCATAATCTTATTAGTAATTTCAGCTTGTCCATTGGATTACAGATAGTATGGTGTGGAAAATCAATGTTGTATGTTGAATGTTTCAAGAAATTTGTTGAGTTTTTTATTCTTAAATGGGGCCCCATTATCTGAAATTATTGCGGGAGGAATTCCAAAGCAAGCAATTATATGTTCCAATATGAAATGAAAAATTACTTCATCATTTGTAGAACGAAGAGGAATATCTTCTACCCATTTTGTGAAATAGTTTGTTGCAGTGATGATAAATGTATTTCTAACAGAAGGAGGTGAAATTTTTCCAATAAGATCAAATCCCCATACTAAAAATGGACAAATCAAAACTTGGGCAGGAAGCTTAGAAGTAGGAGCATGGATCAAATTTCTATGTTCTTGGAATTTGTGGCATCATTTAACATAAGCAAAGCAATCCTTCTCCATATGTCTCCAATAAGAACCCATACAAATATGTTTTTGCACTAATGACCATCCTCTAAAATGACCTCTATAGGCACCAACATGAGCCTATTCAAGTGCTATAGGGATTTTAGAATCATTAAGACACCATAGTAAGAGACCATTAAAGGATCGTCTATACAATACATAAAAAATGATCCTGTATTCAGCTTCTAGTTTGCACAAACAATTTTGAGTGTTTGTCATTGTGGGCTCAAGAACAGTACCATCTTTTAAATAATGGTAAATTGTATCATACCATTCACACAAGTCATCTTGAGTTATTGTTAAAATGTCCTCTAATCAGATATCAATCGAAGGTTTCATGATGGGATGAATAATAAAGGTGAATTCTATTGAAGGATCGTGTGGGGATATAAGAGAGATTGCACTTGCCATTGCATCCACATGTTTATTTTCTTTTCATGGGATGTTATCAATGGTGAATGATTCAAATTTCTCTAATAGTTTCATTGTAAGATCCTTTTATTTTGATAACTTGTCATGTTTAGTTTGATATGTCCCATTGATTTGTTTGATTACTAATTGTGAATCACCAAATATTCTAATATTTTTAGCATCCATTTTTAAAGCAACTCACAAACTTGCAATTAATGCCTCATACTTAGTTGTTTTATTTGGAAATAGGAAATTTAATCGATAAGACAAGGCAGTAGGTTTTCCATTGGGGGGAATCAAGACGAATCTAGCACTAGAACTTGTTCTACACTTAGATCGATCAAAATACAATTCCCATGGTTTAATATCAATGGTCATGACACTATCATCAAGAAAGAAGTCATGATTAGGTAAAGCAAGAGGAGAAGGAGCGTCAACTAAGTGATCAATTAAGGCATGTCCTTTAATTATTTTTGTGAAACAAAATTAAGGTCAAACTCAATTAACAACATCACCCACATAGCTAAGCATCCAGAAAGGTTTGTTTTGTTGAAAAGATGCTTAAGGGGATCAAATTTTGTTATTACATGTATTTCAGCATTTAGTAAATAATGTCACAATTTACTAGTAGCGAATGCAAGAGCTGAACATTGTTTTTAAATTGGTGAGTATTGAGTTTCATAATCAATTAAGGTTTGGATGATGTAATAAATAGGATTTTATTTTCCATTAACATCTTGTTAAGCCAACAATGCTGCAAGAGCATGGGTTGATGTGGCTATGTACAAGATAAATGGTTTGTTTGGCATGGTGGGTTGTAAAATAGGTTGGGTTGCAAGGTATTCCCTTAAACTCTCAAAAGAATGTTTACAATCCTCATCCAAATCAAAAGGTACACCCTTTTTAAGAAGATGCATGAAAGGTAATGAGTGATTGACCAAAGATACAACAAAATGATGGATAGCTTGAATTTTTCCTTGTAATGTTCGTAATTGAGAAATGTTACTAAGAGGTGGCATGTTAATAATTGGATCAATTTTCTTTGTGTCCACCTTAATACTTCTATGAGATATGAAAAACCCCAAAATTTTACCACTATCTATGCCACAGACACATTTTTTTGGATTTAATCACATATTGTATTTATGTATTCATTCAAATATTTTCCAAAGAAAATTTAGATTTTCTTGTTTTCTTATGGATTTAGCAAGGATGCTATCAACATAATCTTCCAAAATTTTGTGGATGTAATCATGAAAGATCAATGTCATTTGTTGTTGATGCATTTCTCCAGCATTCTTTAAACTGAAGGGCATCACATCCCAAAAAAATTTTTCCCAAACAATTGTAAAGGTGGTTTTGTATTGATCTTGAGGATTAATAAGGATTTGATTATAACTAGAAAATCTATCCATGAATGACAACAAATCATATCTAGCTATTGAACCCATGATCATGTCAATATTAGGAAGAAAAATGTCATCTTTTAAAGTATGTTTATTCAAGTCACAAAAATCCATACATATCCTGTTATGATTATCAAGCTTAGAACCTATGACAATCTTTGAGATCCAAAGAGAATAAAAAATAGGTTGAATGAAGCCTACCTCAAAGAGTTTTTCAACCTCTGCTTGAACATGCAAGGCTATGTTAGGGTACATTTTTCTTATCTTTTGATGAACGGGTTTAGCATTTTTTGGGATAATGATGTTGTGTGTCAAATTTTTTGGATAAATTCTAGGAATATCAAAATATTTCCAAGAAAAACTTTTAGGAAAATCATGAAGTAAAGTTGTAGTGTCTTCTTGTTCTTCATCATCAAGGCACTTCCCAATTTTAATATTTTTTTCTTTATCATCGAGGTCCATTGGTACATCAATTGCATCTCTAAAGGGAGTGCATTAGATTTAGGAACTTTAGACTCATGAGATTCTTCAATGATATCAATATATTTTTTCTTGGCAATGATCGTAACATGAGTAAAATATTTCATGGGACTAGTAGAGGATGCATTATCATACACTCCTATCATTTGTTTCATAGTTTCATCACTATCAACATACTTCCATGATAGTTTTAAGATTATATCAAGCAATTCAAGATGTTTGATGGTGAATTTATTTTTTGGTTGACACATAATAGTGTTGATGTTCAAATATGGTTGTTGAGTAGCTTTTTTCATTTTAGAAAAAGAATAGCCCAATCCACTTTTTGTCTCTTGTGTATTAGGTTTGATAGGACCACGAATACCTTGTTCATGTTTTCCACACCCTTTTCCAATATATCTTAGTTCTTTTACAATTTTGTATCATTTTCCATAGATTCTTTCCATTTCTTTTAGATTAGATAGTGGCTGATAATCTATCTCATCAAAATTTGTTGTGTATGTTGTATTTTCTTCCAAAGAAGAGGAGATAAATGTTTGAGAGGATTGTGTGGAATTTTGAGTTGACATGATGGTTGTTCTTGTTTCTCATTTTTCCTTTGTGTTATTATGCATTCACCCATAAATGAATGTCAATTCTAAGGATCCCCAATCATCACCAAATAATTGGGTATGTGCAGGATAATGATGGGCCAAAAAGTGGCAATATTATGGGTATTTGTAGGGTATGCGGCTGATGAATTTTTTTTTACCCAAAATTGATGAAACGAAAAGGGTTTTTAGAGGAGGTTTTCAGCTTTCCACCAATATAAATTATGCTTTAATTTGAATTTAATAACTAATTATTATTCATTTTCTATGAGAATTACGACTAAAGTCCTGATCGATAGGCTGATTGAAAAAAATCTCTAACTTTCAAATGGTATCATATTTTTTGAATCCAAAACATTTGTCGCATTCTATGCTTCATGTGCTATAGGATTAAAAAAATAAAAAATAAATTTCATGAAGTTTTGATCAAGTTAACATAATCAGACATACGAGTTTTAATATTTTCTAAAAGATGTAATAAAAAAATCATAATTAATTATTTACTTGGAAACAAATTACAAAAAATTATGTATCACGTTTGGACATGAGTCCCCTACTTATATATAAAATATTATAAAAAAATATTATCATTTTATTATGGTTAGGGTGGTCAGATAGATACCTACTTATTTTTTCCCTGAAATTTAAGTACTACTGCATTGAAATTTCAAATTTTCACCAGATAGATTTTATTTATTTTTAAATAAACCTAGTAGTTTAGAAACTTCATTCAATTTTCTACAGATTCTATTCTTACATATTTTTAAAATAATATAGATAACTTATTCAAATTTTTACGTCAAGTTGCCTAACACTAATTTTTTCTGAATTGTTTACCACTTAAGGGCCTGTTTTTTCCATGATGATCCTACACATACCCAATTTAGATGTTGAATCCTCATCATTGTGTTCAATTTCAAGATGATCAATATTGGATGTTGGAATTAATGTTTTCAAAGGACTTGTAGCTCCCTTTTCAAGGTGTAAGAAAATTTTAGGCTTGAGGTCAATTTCAACTTGATAAATGTGATTGTTATGGTCATATTTCATGATACAATGAAGGGTTGAAGGCAGTGCATTCATCTCATGAATCCATTATCTACCTAAACAAATATTATACGAAAGATCATAAGGCATGACATGAATAGGAGTTTGTAAAGTAGCCACCCCAACTGTAATAGGTAAAGTGATTATATCAAGTAGTTGCTTTGTTGTATTATCAAATCCTCAAATGAATATAGAATTAGGCATTATTCGTGACTTATCAACAAACAATCTATCAAGGAGATTCACACTATAGACATTAAGTGTAGAACCATTATTGGTAAGGGTTCTTTTGATGCCTATGCGATTGAATTGAGCAATTATCATAAAGGCTTAATTTTGTTTTCACAACTCTAAAGGAGGGATCTCATGTTTATGGAAAGTAATGTCAAGATTAATTTGATTCATTGCATGTATTAAAGCTGCCACATCGTTCAGAGTTCTACGAAGGGGACCTACAATTTTTTGTAAGGCTATTTGAAGAACAGTGTGGCAATTTGGTGAATTCTAAAGTAAATCTAAAAGGGAAATATTTGCAGGAGTATTCTTTAATTGTTCAATAAGATCATACTCCTTTGTGTGTAGGGGAAAGCAAGGAGGACTAGGCAGATTGGGTAAAGGTAAAGAAAGTGGGGTTGGTTGTGGTGGTTGCAAATTGTTTTTGGTATTGTATCTATGAGCAATAGTAACATTACTAGATTGCTGCCACACATTAGTTTTAGGTGGGTAAAGAGTGAACTTAGGCTTATTGGAAGGATGAAGTTTATGTGAGGGTGGGTAAATAATTAGTTGAAGTTGAATCATGTTGACATTCTTAGTTTTAGTTTTCCCAGAACAAGCCTTAGTGGATGATTTGAGAGATGAAATCCTGAAGGGGCTTATCTAACAAGTCAAAATCATCATGACTAAAAGGTTTGAGGGGTAAGTTATCATGAATTGGTTTAAGTTGTTCAAGAGAAGCATTATAAGTGTTAATGTTCATTATTGTGGGTTGGTCACAAAAAAAAATAGTGGACAACTTATGCAAGATGAAGTCCTGAAGGGATTCATCTAACAAGTCAAAGTCATCACAAGGGTATGTGCAGGATCATGATGGGCCAAAAAGTGGCAATATGATGGGTATGTGGCTGACAACTTTTTTTATCCAAAATTGATGAAATGAAAAGGGTTTTTAAAGGAGATTCTCAACTTTCCACCAATATAAATTATGCTTTACTTTGAATTTAATAAGTAATTATTATTCATTTTCTATTCAAATTACAACTAAAGTCCTGATTGGTAAACTGATTGAAAAACATCTATAGCTTTCAAACAGTATCACATTTTTTGAATCCAAAACATGCATCACATTCTATGCTTCACATACTATAGGATTAAATAAAGAAAAATTGAATTTCATGAAGTTTTGACCAAGTTAAGGTGGTCAGACATATGAGTTTTTTATATTTTTAAAAGTTGTAAAAAAATTCATAATTAATTATTTACTTGGAAAAAGATTACAAAAAAATATGCATCACATCGATACATGAGTCCTCTACTTATATCTAGAATATTATAAAAAAATATTATCATTTTATTGTAGTTAGGGTGGTCAGACAAACACCTACTTATTTTTTCCCTGAAATTTAAGTACTACTGTATTGAAATTTCAAATTTTCACCAAATAGATTTTTCTTTTTTTAAAATAAACCTACTAGTTTAGAAAATTAATTCAATTTTCTACGGATTTTATTCTTACATATTTTTAAAATAATATAGATAACTTATTCAAATTTTTACGTCAAGTTGCCTAATTTAGATTTTTCTAATTTTTTTGCCACTTACGGGCATGTTTTTTCCATGATGATCTTGCACATACCCACAACCAAAAGGTTGTAGGAATATATTATCATTAATTGGTTTAGTTGTCTCATTGCAGGCTTTAGAGGATGAAGTGAGTGAGAGGAAGTTTTGAAGAACTTTGTCTAACATGTCTACATCATCAAGGTAAGTGCACAAAGTTGAGTCCATGAAACGTGGAAGTTTTTTGCCTTAACCAAAAAATTGAAATCGGCATTGAGGAAATGAGATCCTAATTTAAATAAACGGGATCCCGAGCCTGAGATGAAATGGGATCCCGCTTTCTAAAAATCAGGATCTTGTTTCCCATAGGATTCCAAACAAATGGAAACAGAATAGGATCCCGATTTATAAGAAACGGGATCCTGATTTATAAGAAACGAGATCCTGATTTATGAAACGGGATCCCGATTTATGAAACGGGATCCCATTCCATTTACAATGGCTAGAATGCTGTTGGATGGGAATGGGATCCTGATTATAGTACAGGATCCTATTTTTTAAAATTTGAATTTTATTTTGCATCATGGGTGGGTTTTTGCCAAGGTTTTTGGTTTGGGAAAAGCATTGGAAGTCTGAACCTAGACCTTCAACCTAGTTTGACCTGCAAGTTCAAGGCCCTAACAATGTCAAAGAAAAATACTGACTTTGGACATATGGCTGACGACCTTCTCTGCAAAATTTTCTGATGAAATTAACACCCATTTTAGATGAAACAATGCAGATTCTAAATATGTAATTTTTTTTGCAATTGAATTATTTTTTCTATTTTTCAATTAATTTCTAATAAAATTGGTCCATAAACTTTAAATATCAAAGTTTTTTACTATTTTAATAACTTTTGATCAACATAACATTTTGACAAACGGATTGCACAAGAGAAAACTTCAGAAAATTCTTTTCAATTTGAAAAAAAAAAAAAAATCAGAAAATGATAAGTTTAGGTCATCTTATGCATGTCGTACACGATGATTTTTCAAAATGACAAATCGCCTAATAAAAATTTAACAAAAAAAAAAATTCAATAAAAAATTAAAAAAAAATATCAAGAGCAAGCTTCAGTGAGTCATTAAACTTTTCCCAAAAGGATTTAGAAAAACACGATAATTTAAGTCAAAATATGGATGTCATACACGTGCATGGTATGGTAAAAAAAAAAGACTTTTAAATAGTGGTTTTTAGAAATGCCTATTAAAACTCTATTTTTACAATCTGGGTATTGAAATAAATTACATATTTGGAAACTAGATTCCGAGCACTACATTTTATGATTAGTGACTTTTTTAAATATTTCATCTCTAAGTGCTTCAAATTTTAAGGTCAAATGTGTCAAATGCTGAAAATCAGATAAAACACTTCCACTTTTTGGCCAAAAAGTGGACTCAACTTCTTGCACACACCCATCACTACTAAGAGGCTCGGATGAGATGTTTCTAAATTGAATCATTTGTTTGAAAGGTTGTTTTGATGTTTCTAGTTTTCTATTTTTATGTATTGGTGAATCTAAACTAAAAGAACTAGGAACAAATACTGAAAAGGAAATTTGCAAAAACCTAATACTATCCATAAATTCTATGAAAGAAAATGATGCTTATGCTAATGAAACAAAAGATAATTGAACTATGATAGAAAATAAATTATAGGAAATAGAAATGTACTAAGGAATAAACTAAATTCTATAAACACTAATTCAAAAATTGTAGTGGTCCAATGATTCGTCCAAGGTGGTGAATGAGTCATAGGAGGGATATTTTTAGGTTTTTTCTATTTCTTTTACTTTTCTGAATGTGCTTAGATCTCTACATTTCAGATAAAGACTAAAAAATTAGAATGCTGAAATGAAGTAATGAAATAAGGTACAATAATGAAATCTAAGTGATACTTTCAGTAATGCAACTTTAGGAAACCCTAGGATGCAAAAGCAATGCAAAAGAAAAGGAAATTAAGTCCTAGTATGCAAATATAAACGTAAATCAGAATGATATGATGTTCAATATGCAATTTCACAAAAATAAACCATATATTTTTGGGAATGAGGTTTATAGGCTACTCTTGCACTCTTAGGATGTTTCACCTAAAAGGAGAGAGATAAACCTCACTAAATATCAATGTGGTTCACTCAATCTAATTAATGTATGATGTGATTAAGACTAAAATAGATTATCTAAATGCAACTAAGTAATGTAATTCACTAATCATGAATGCAAAACCTAAGATATATGCAATGTTTGAAAACACAGTAATGTTTGCAAAAATCTTAAAAGGATGAATGAAAATGTGAATTAAACTAAACAGAAAGTTGTTATTTAGAATATGTGGATTTTTAAAGCTGAAAATGACTAGGAAGAAATTTGGAAATCTAGCAATTCTGACTTTTGAGCTGACTGGGACTCATTCACCACCTTGGGAAAATTAGTCGTAGGTTAGGATTTTTCTGCCTAGAAACTATTTTTTGCCAACTAGGTGTCAAGATCCCCATCTAACTCAAAAATTCACCTTAGGAGGATTTCATTCATCATGCATGGCAAATCAATCCACTTTCAAATTTCTGTAATTTCAAATCTTTGTTCTACACCATCACACTTATACAACACTTTTTGATGGAAACCCAAATTAGGATCTCAAAAAATTCTTGTAAAACAACTTAAAATTGTTTTTATAATGGGGGGTTTTCCTTGGTCAAACCCCTAGTTGGTTAATCAAACCTTAAATAGAGAGAAAAAATTTCTTAAAGCCTAGCCTTAAGTGTGTTAAAGACTAGGAAAGTCAGAAGTATGTCAAATACCCTATTCTATTGTGGTACAATAAGAAATTCAAATATGATTTGAGTGATGCAAGAACTCAACCCTAAGAAATATCACAACACATAAAAAATGGAGATAAAATGGCATGCAAAGGGAATGTAAATGCAATGTAAACCTTAATCTAAAGATAGAGAAGAAATGGAAGATGGAATCACTTTGAAAACAATTCTTTAGGTGTGATATGATGGCTAGTTACATCTCCTCAACCTAAATTTCTACATGATTCACCATAGGCATCCATAATCAACCCTTTGCAATGTTTAATATTGATAAAAAAGTGAGCTTCAAGACCTACAAAAACCCTTGTTTGCTTCCCTCAAATGTCAACTTTGGTAATTAAATTAGTTGTAGAAGACTTGAATTTAGAATTTTCTTATGAAAAATGACTAAGAGATGTGAAAAATGACTTAAAATGAGTATTTATAATTATCAACACCTAATTTTTTCATTATTTAGACCTAAGAGGCTGACATTCACCTAAAAATTAAGTTGAATTAATTGAATTCCCACTCAAAATTGAAATTTTCCTCAAAAAGGACTCATTTTCCATGCTTGTAGAATAGGTCCCACCAGAGGGGACTCATTCACCTAAGGTGGTGAATGGGTCCCACTAGTGGCTTTTGAAGGTGGTTTTTTAGGATATGGATGAATTGAATGTTTTTTGTCAGGATTTAAGTGATTTCTCAAGTGAAACAGGCCTCTAGATGTAAAATAATGTGTTTTAGGAACCTATAAATGTCATTTTGAAGGATGAATAATGCATAGGTACTCACAAGTAGGTCTACTTAGGCATTAAATTGTCTCCTTTCTCAAGAGTGTCTAATTTTCTACACCACAACATCACTCAAACAACATTTACGTTTCTTATTCTAGCATAGTACAATACGGTTTTTGAAATGCTTCAAACTTTCCTAGTCTTTAACACACTTAAGGATAGGGTTTTATGCATATTTTTCTCTATTGAAGGTTTGATTACCAAACTAGGCGTTTGACCAGGGAAAACCCCACATTAGAAAAACACTTTTAAGCTATTTTGTTGGAATTTTTTGAGATTCCAATTTGAATTTCTATCAGAAAGTGTTGTACATGTGTCAGGGTGTAGAACAACGATTTGAAATTACAAAAATTTGAAAGTGGACTGATTCATAATGCATGGTAAATGTGTCCCTCCTAAGGTGACTTTTTGACCTAGATGTAGATCTTGACACCTAGTTGTTAGAAAACAGTTTTTTGGCAAAAAAACCTTGACTTGGGACTAATTTTCCCAGGGTGGAAAATGAGTCCCATTCATCTCAAAAGTAAAAATTTATAGATTTCTAGATTTATTTCCAATAATTTTCAACTTTACAAGTGCACATATTATAAAAAAATACTTTCTATTTAGTTTAATTTGCATTTTCATTCATCCTTTTAAGCTTTTTGCAAACATCACTGTGTTTTCAAAAGTTGCATATATCTTAGGTTTTGCATTCATAATCAGTCAATTATATTACTTAGTTACATTTAGATAATTTCATTTATTCTTAATCACATTATACATACATTAGATTGAGTGAACCATATTTATTTTTAGTGAGGTTTATCTCTCTCATTTTAGGTGAAACATCCTAACAGCACAAGAGTAGCCCATAAAACTCATTCCCAAAAATATATGGTTCATTTTGGTGAACCTGCATATTGACCATCATATTATTCTAATTTTTCATTTATATTAGCACCCTAGGACTTAAATCCATTGTCTTTTACATCCCAGGGCTTCATAAAGTTGCATTACTAAAAATATCATTTAGAGTTCATTATTGCATCTTCTCTCATTACTTCATTTCAATATTCTAATTTTTTAGTCTTTCTCCACATTCTACATACCTAAACACATTTATAAAATTAAAAAATATCAAAAAATATCTAAAAATATCCCTCCTCGAACTCGTTCGCCACCTTGGGAAAATCAGTCCCATAGTAATTTTTGAATCAATGTTTCCAAAATTCAATTTATTTCTTAGCACATTTTTGTTTCTTGCACTTTCTTTTGTCATAGTTCAATTATCTTCTATTTCATTAGCATAAGCATCATTTTCTTTCATGGAATTTATGGATAGCTTATATTTTGCAAATTCTCTTTTTAGTATTCATTCCTTGTTCTTTTAGATTAGATTCATCAATACATAAAAACACAAAAATAGAAACATCAAAACAACCTTTCAAACAAATGATTCAATTTAGAAACATCTCGTCCAAGCCTCTTAGTAGTGATGTTGTAGACAAGCTAGACAAAGTTTCTCAGGACTTCCTCTCACTCACTTCATCCTCTAAAGATTGCAATGAAAAACCTAAACCAATTAAAAATAGTGTATCCCTCAAACCTTTTATTCATGATTATTTTCATGTGTTAGATGAGCCCCTTCAGGATTTCATCTCACTCAAGTCATCCACTAATCCTTGTTGCAAGCAACCTAAAACTAAGAATTTTAATGTGATTCAGCCTAACCTAATTCTTCACCCAGCCTCACATAAACTTCATCCTTATAATAAACTTGAGTTTACTCTTTACTGGGCACCTAAAACTGATGTGTTGTAGCAATCTAGTAATGTTACTATTTCTCATATATACAATACCCAAAACAATCGACAACCACCACAACCAACCCCACCCTCTTTACCTTTACCCAATCTACCCAGTGCTCCTTGCTTTCCCCTACACACAAAGGAGTATGATCTCGTTGAAAAATTAAAGAATACTCCTACAAAGATCTCCCTTTCAAATTTACTTCAAAACTCACCAAATTACCACACTATTATTCAAACAGCCTTACAACAAATTGTTGTTCCCCCTAATACAACTCCAAATGATGTGGTAGCCTTAATACATGGAATGAATCAAATTAATCTGGAAATTACTTTCCATGAACATGAGCTCCATCCTTTAGAGTTGCGAAAAAAAATGAAGTATTTATGATAATTTCTCAATTCAATTAGATAGGCATCAAAAGAACCCTTATCGATAATCATTTTTCCCTTAATTTCTATAGTGTGAATCTCCTTGATAGATTGTGTGTTGAAAATTCACAAATAATACATGATTCTATATCCATTTTAGGATTTGACAATACGACAAAGCAACCATTCAGTATAATCACTTTACCTCTTACATTTGGTGTGGCTATTTTGCAAACTCCTATTCATGTCATGCTTTATGATATTTCATATAATCTTCTTTTAGCCAAATGATGGATTTATCAGATAAATGTAGTTCCTTCAACCCTTCATGGTATCATGAAATATGTCTATAAAAATCATATTTATCAAGTTGAAATTGACGTCGAGCCTAAAAGTTGCTTGCAGCTTGAAAAAGAGCTACAAGACCTATGAAAACATTAATTCCAACATCCAATATAGACCATCTTGAAATTGAACGCAATGATGAGGAGTCAGTATCTAAATTATTTGGTGATGATTGGGGATCCTTAGAATTCACACCTTCATTTATTTGTGAATACACAATCACACAAAAGAAAAATGAGAAACAAGAACAACCAACCATAATGTCAACTCAAAATTCCACACAATCCTCTCAAACATCTATCTCCTCTACTTTGGAAGAAAATACAACATACACAATTTTTTTTGATGAGATAGATTATAAGCCTCTACCTAATCCAAAATAAATGGAAAGACTATGGAAAAGGTGATGAAATTATAAAACAATTAGGATTTACTAGAAGAGGGTGGGGTAAACATGAACAAGGTATTCGTGTTCCTATCGAACCTAATACACAAGAGAGAAAAATCGGATTGGGCTATTCCTTTTCTCAAATGAAAAAGCTACTCAATGACCATGTTTGAATGTTAACACTATTACATATCAACCAAAACATAAATTCACCATCAAACATCCTAAATTACTTGATATAAACTTAAAACCATCATGGAAGTATGTTGATAGTGATGAAACTTTGAAAAAAATGTTAGGAATTTATGACAAGTATCCTCTACTACCCCCATGCAATGGGTTGCTCGTGTTATGATTGTTACCAAGAAAAACGATAGTGATATCATTGAAGAATCTCACGAGTCTGAAGTTCCTAAATATAATGCACTCCCTTTAGGAGATACAATTGATGTGCCAATGGACCTCAATGATAAAGACAAAGTTATTAAATTGGGAAGTTCCTTGATGATGAAGAACAAGAAGAAACTACAACTTTACTCCATGATTTTCCTAAAAATTTTGCTTGGAAATATTCTAATATGCCACATTGACCCAAAAATTGTGACAAAGAACATTATTCTTATTGAAAATGCTAAACCCATTCGTAAAAACATAAGAAAAATGCACCCTAACATAGCCTTGCATGTTAAAGTAGAGCTTGAAAAACTCCTTGATGCAACATTCATATGACCTATTGGTTATTCTCCTTGGATCTCAAACATTGTCGTAGTTGTTGAACCCGATAATTGATTAGGATACGTACAAATTTTCATGACTTGAATAAAGTTTCTTCAAAAGATGAATTTCCATGTCCTAATATTGACATGATCATGGATTCAACTGTTGGACATGCTTTGTTGTCATTCATGGATGCATTTTTTGGTTATAATCAAATCCTTATTAATCCTCAAGATCAATACAAAACTACTTTTACAACTATTTGGGGAATGCTTTGTTGCATTGTGATGCCCCTCAGTTTAAATAATGCAAGAATAACTTATCAAAGAGCAATGAAATTAATCTTTCACGATTATGTTGATGACATCCTTGCTAAATCCTTAATAGGACAAGATAATGTAATTTATGTTCTTCAAAAAATATTTGAACAAATACATAAATACAATATGCAATTAAATCCAAAAAAGTGTGTCTTAGGCATAGATAGTGGTAAACTTTTCTATTTTGTCATATCTCACAAAGGTATTGATGTGGACACAAAGAAAATTCATGCAATTATTAACATGCCACCTACTACGAACATTTCTCAATTGCGAATGTTACAAGGCTGAATTCAAGCTATCCATCATTTTGTTACATGTTTAGCTGTGTTGGTGTAATTAAAAGTCTTGTACCATGTCCTAGGTCATGATTACACCTTAGTTAAGTTTACTTAGGGACCACATAGGAGGTTTTTGGAGAATCTCCACTTTTGGTGGACTTGATATGTCATTACCTCATCATTTCCACCTTTTGTGGACACATCATGTGATTATCTCTCCACCTTAAGTGGAGTGATAGCTCTTCATAGTTGTCACATGTCATAAGATTATGACACTTTTCATAATCTTATGCCCTTCTATGTTCTCACCTTGGCTATATAACCAAGGGGTCTCTCTCATTGTAACAATCATAATCAGAATCATATCATATCAATGACATTGAATACAATTTATTCTTGTCATATTCTCTCTCTCTTTTCTTGTGCTTTCCATTTGGTCCATAGATCTTGGCATCCATAGCCAATTCTAACATGGTATCAGAGCGGGTTGGGTACCATTGGAGAGTCTTATTCTGAAGAGAGATTCTAGATCTGAGGAGGTTTCGTTCGTGGCTCTTTGTTGCAGGTTCATATCCGAGCTTGCTGGTGCAAATCTGAGCTCACCATTGTGTTTGGAAGGTTCGAGAAAGTTGATTTTGCCTTTTGTTTCATCCAAATTGGACATACGAGGCCAAATCTATGAGGGTTTGAAGCTAAAGTGTGGTTGCCATATCCAGAAGGTAGCTGCAATTTTGGAGCATTTTGGGTCAAATCCGACCCTGCCATCACATCCAGAAGGGCCAAAAACCCTAAGATCGACTGTCAAATCATCTGATTCGAAGCAGTTGTTCGGTGAAGCAAAATGTTTTGCCCAAGAGCCGTATAACCTCCAGGTCGCCATTATTGCATCGACAGTATGATTATTTTTAAATAAATATTTTCAGAAAATTTTTGAAATTTTTTTTTTTTAAAATTATACTGTACCAATTTTTATATTTTGTAAAAGCTTTTTTTTGGAAAATCATATTGTAAAAACATTATTAAAAAATAAAAAATAAAAAAAAAGGGAAGGGCCAAAGTTTTTGTACAATCTGCAGACTTTATGTCCGTAGACTGTACCTGTACTGGCCGACCGCATACCAGGCCATGTGGCCTATGGCATGGCCAGCGCGGCCCCTCCATATTGCGTCAGCGGGCCCTCCATTCAGAAATTTTGGGCGCTTTTTTAAAATTTTGATGGTGAATATTTGAAAATCCAGCCTTAATTAATAACCGATGGGGGCTTCAGAATTCTGACAACCAGATTTCCAGATTCTGGCATGCACAGTCAACCGGCGGACAAACGAATAGAATATTCCTTTTCTTTCCTGGTAGGGCGAGTTTTCCAGTGACAGGCGCTGGGACGTCAAATTTAACACATTGATTTGCTAAGGTCAGCACCGCGTCAGCATGACGTCAGCAGTCTCTTAAGAAATTTTCTACCCCTCTCCGTTGGCAGTTTTGATTTTGCAGTCCATTTTCAAACGATGATATCTTGCTCATTCTGACTCCTTTTTTTGAGCAATTTTTTTTTATTTGGGCTAGAATTTCATGCTCTATGCACTGGTGCAATCAGTTTTTGGTTTTGGTACCTGGTTTTTCCAGAATTTTCAGATTCTCATAGGTGTTGCTGCTTCGTCCTCATTTTGGGAACTTCGGGAGCTCATATCTTACTCCTACGGTAACTTTTTTGAGTGCAGTTTTTTTTTGAAAGTGCATGATTTTTCATGTACTTCTTAGTGGTAGGATCATATTGATCTCATTTTGTACCAAAAATTATACTTGATACTATGGCCTTTTTTGCATTTGTAAGCACCAAGATCAAAGACCACTTTGCTATTTTTGGCAAGTGGAAATTGTAAATGCACTACTAATAAAGTGTCAAATCAGATATTTCTTGGGGGGATTCTTCTTGTGGTTGATTCATTTGTGTTGATCATTTGAGGAGGTATCATGGGTTTTTCTATTCATCCTTCTGTGGTAATGCTAAATAAGGATAATTATGAGTCTTGGAAGAAAGGTATTCTGACACATCTCAGGTGGCTTAAGCTTTTGCCATATCTTTATGGGCTCATACCTGAACCAGACACACCTTGGAAGCAATCAATTTGGGGTAATAATAATGATCACATTGTAGGATTAATTGGTTCATATATTGGTGTTGATATTCTTATGGAGATATCAGATATTGAGTGCCCACACACACTTTGGACCAAGATTTGTGAGATCTTTGGAGACCATCATATCTCTCAATTCCTAGATGATCCTATTGCAAATTGTTTAATTCGCCTTGATGATGTTGATAATATACCCTATGATGATGATACTTTAGAGGAGCTTGAGTATAATAAATGTCTTGAATGTCTAGTTGACAAAGAGACTTCTCTTCTTGCTTCTCCTCCTCCTATTGAGATCACATCTTCATCTACTATTGTACTTGATGATACTTGTGTTGCTATAGTTTTGGCTCCTAGTGATTCAATGCAACAGAATATACATAGTCTTCCAGATATGACTACTTTTGATGACTTCCTAACAGGTATTTCAGACTTGTTTGTGGAGTCATATCTTGCATATTTAGAGGACACTCTTGATAGCATTCATCTTCTCTTTGATGCAGATGCACCTTCTTCAGTTGTTGTGAGGGAACACTTTGACCCTCTTGTTCATTCTCTACATGATCATTCTTATCAGATTGGCGTGAGTGTGGATACTTTTGGACAGCATTTGGAGGATGCTTCTTTGTCTTCAGAGGGGATATCTTTGTCTTTGGATTATGTTCTACATCAGTCTCTACTTGATGTTGGATTTTCCTCTTCAACAATGTGGCCTAGAATGCCTATTTGGAGTGTGTCAGCTTTTGGCATCGACATGAAGACACTTGAGCATGCTTTAGAGACATCATCATACATCATCCATCATCTTGAAATCCTGCATACATCCTTGGTTTTGTTTCTTCCTAAGGGGAGGAACATTGTTCGACGAGATTGGATCATCTTCAGCATTCAATGTCGAGCTTCAACCATCATTGCAGGAGACTCAACATTGAGGGGGGGCTACCTTGCTTCTCTTCTACTTCTCTCTTATGGGGGGGTCTTTTTCCTCACATGGGGTTTTTACCTTCTCATTCTTCATTGAGAGTATTTATATTTTGTATTTCATCTCTCTTTTGGGGAGGAGTTTTCTCCCACTGGGTTTTCTCCTTTTCCTCGCTTGTGAGAGATTGCATTGTGTGTACATGGGTACCTAACATGGCCTAGTAGCCAAGACCCATCTTGCATTGTTTGCATTTGTGTACATTCTCCCTAAGTTGCACTTAAGGGGGGGTGTTGGTGTAATTAAAAGTCTTTCCTAGGTCATGATTACACCTTAGTTAAGTTTACTTAGGGACCACATAGGAGGTTGTTGGAGAATCTCCACTTTTGGTGGACTTGATATGTCATTACCTCATCATTTCCACCTTTTGTGGACACATCATGTGATTATCTCTCCACCTTAAGTGGAGTGATAGCTCTTCATAGTTGTCTCATGTCATAAGATTATGACACTTGTCATAATCTTATGCCCTTCTATGTTCTCACCTTGGCTATATAACCAAGGGGTCTCTCTCATTGTAACAATCATAATCAGAATCATATCATATCAATGACATTGAATACAATTTATTCTTGTCATATTCTCTCTCTCTTTTCTTGTGCTTTCCATTTTTTCCATAGATCTTGGCATCCATAGCCAATTCTAACAAGATGATCACACATTACCTTTCACACATCTTGTTAAAGAGGGTGTACCTTTTGACTTTGATGAGGATTGTAAAAAAACTTTTGAGATTTTAAAGGAATATCTTGCAACCCCACCTATTTATAACCCATCATGCCAAACAAACCATTTATCTTGTACATAATAGCATTATCCCATGCTCTTGCATCACTATTGGCTCAACTAGATGATCATGGAAAAGAACATCCTATTTATTACATCAGTCTAACCTTGATTATGAAACTTGGTACTCACCAATTGAAGAAAAATTCTTAGCTCTTGTATTTTCTACTAGTAAATTGTGACATTATTTACTAAATTCTGAAATAAGAGTCATGACAAAATTTGACCCCCTAAAACATCTTTTCAACAAAACATACCTTTCTGGATGCTTAGCTAAGTGGGCGATGTTGTTAACTGAGGTTGACCTTAATTTTTTTTCACAAAAAAAAAAATCAAAGGACAAGCCTTAACCAATTACTTAGTCGATGCTCCTCCTCTCGCTTTACCTAATCATGAATCCTTTCCTGATGATAGTGTCTTGACTGTTGATATTAAGACATGGGAATTATATTTGTGCATAGTGCTAGAGTGATCTTGAATCCCTCCAATGGAAAACCTATTCCCTTGTCCTATTGGTTAAATTTCCTATGCACAAATAAAATAGCTAAGTATGAGGCATTAATTGCAAGTTTGCTAGCTACATTAACAATGGATGCTAAAACTTTAAAAATCTTTGGTGATTCACAATTAGAAATCAAACAAATCAAAGGGACATGTCAAGCTAAATGTGAAAAGTTATCAAAATACAAGGAACTTACAATGAAATTATTAGAGAAGTTTGGATCATTAACCATTGATAAAATCTGACAAAAAGACAATAGACATGTGGAAGAAATGGAAAGTGTAACATCTCTTATATTCCCACACAATCCTTCAGTAGACTTCACCTTTGTTATTCATCCCATCATGAAACACTTGATTGATACTAGATTATAAGAAATTTTAACAATAACTCAATATGGCTCATGCAAATGCTATGATACAATTTTCCATTATTTAAAAGATGGTACCATTCCCGAGCCCACAATGACAAACACTTGAAATCGTTTATGTAAATTAGTAGCTAAATACATGATCCTTGGCAATGTATTGTATAGACTATCCTTTAATGGTCTCTTACTATGGTCTCTTAGGGATTCTAAAATCCCTATCACACTTGAACAAGCTCATGTTGGTGCCTACAAAGATCATCTTGGAGGATGGCCATTTGTGCAAAAACTTATCTATATGGGTTATTATTGGAGACATATGGAGAAGGACTACTTCGCTTACATTAAAAGATGCCACAAATGTTTAAGAACATAGGAATTTGATCCATGCTCCTACTTCTGAGCTTCATACCCAAGTTCCAATTTGGCCATTTTAAATATGGGGATTGGATCTTATTCAAAAAAAATTACCTCCCTCTTCTGCTAGATGTACGTTTATCATTGTTGCAAAATATTATTTTGCGAAATGGATAAAAGCTATTCCTCTTAGATCTACAAATGCTAAAGTAATTTGTCATTTCATATTAGAACACATAATTGCTCGCTTTGGACTTCCTTCTGCAATCATTTCAAACAATGGAACCCCTTTTAAGAATAATGTACTCAAGAAATTTCTTGAAACATTGAACATACATCAATTTTCCACACCATACTATCCGCAATCCAATGGACAAGTTGAAAGTACTAAAAAAGATTATGGAAAAAATACTCAAGAAAACTATTAACAAACATCACAAGGAATTGCATACACAATTACATTATGCGCTTTGGGCTTATTGAATATGTGTTAGACTATCCATAAGAACTACACCCTATAACCATGTTTATGGCATTGATGCAATCATGCCCTTGGAATTAGAAATTCCTACATTTCAAATTGCTCTTCAAGGCCTTATTGACAATGCCACTTATAAAGATCAAAAATTTTACCAACTTGAGATGCTCGATGAAAAGCACATTAATGTTCTTGAGCATCTCCAAGCTTATATCAAACAATGACAATGAAAATACAACACTCATGTCATTCCTAGAATGTTTCGTAAGGGTGATTTTGTTCTTTATGCAAATGAATGTAAAACCAATGTTGAAAATGAAGATAAAGATAAATTTAGCCCTAATTGGTTAGGGCCTTACATAGTTCATACCATTTATGGGTTTGGTGCTTATGTATTAATGGAGCTTGACAGAACACCCCTTAAAGAACTAATTAATGTTAGAAATTTGCATTAGTATTACCTCTAATATTTTTGAATAGTATGATTGTTAAAGTAGTGTTGAATTAAGTTATTTGATGTCATTCTACATATCTTTCACATTGCTTCATTTTGGACAACTAATCTTGTGCTTGTCTTGAACACTAGGGTAATTATTTAAATTCATTTTATAATTACTTTAGGTTTCATACTATTCACCCTTGTGTTATGTTAATTTAGATACTTATATAAGTTATAGGTGTATTTAATTTAACATATTATCTAATCCATAATGTTGTATCTATAGTAAAAGTAAAATATGTTCTACATTACATCACATTAATCATGCTAAATCAGGTAGAAAAATTAATTAAATACTTGTACCCTTAGTTGTTTAGTTAATCACATTGCTATTTAACATTCAAACACATTAAGAAAAATTATCAAAAACACCAAATATGCATGTGTGTATATATAAATAGAAATTTTTTATGTACATCTTATCATCATATACAAAATCACCAAGGTCTATGAGAACTAGACCCCTCGGGCTTTGACACTCATGATCCAGCCCCTGGATGTCATGACATGGCCGTGTGTGATCATGATCACGAACTACTGAGTCTAAGTGCATACTCGAGAGCTTGTACTTGTCCAACAACCACAAGATAGTCCCCTACCATCTGATCCCCCTCCACTCACACATGTGCTATTTCTACATGCAATCTCTCAACCTCTGCTAAGATGTGTGATGATTGTACTACACTCTTAGCTTGACAGAGTCGTCTCCTCATGCTCTTGTACGCTACCGATAACCTCACAAAAGGTTTGAGCGACTCTAGATCCTCCTCCATGATTGGTGGGGAACATATTCAAGATCCATCTACTCCTCATTGATGGATGTAGGCACTATATTTGTGACAACTTGATGATAGAAATATTGCTATTGGGTGATCCCATAATAGTGGTTTACAAATTTTTCCCAAACTAGACACTGAAATTTTTATTTTTAACTAAATCTTTACATTCATGAACCTATAGCTGCTAAACCATGAAGAATTTGAAGAAGATGCAAACTAAAGTCTTGTCACATTTTGTCTGTAGATTCTAAAAATATTTTTTTCAAAATTTTTGGAATCAAATTGCACTTCTTTTTCCATCTCCCACAATTTTTTTTTTCAAAAAACAACATTTTTAAAAAGCGACGCACACCATATAACACATAGCTTTTTTTTCCATGAAGGATAAAATTCTAATTCTTTTGAATTTAGATTTTTAACTCAGATATCTAGTGCTTCCACTTGGTTAGACAATTTTTTATTAAATATATTTTCTTTAATAGAGTTTTGAAGTGAAACGAATTACAATTTAGACATAGCGCGACTGTATAATGCATAACATTTTTTGTATATATTGAAATTATTTTTTTTCTTTTTTGCTAGATCAAGGACTTCAATATCTAGTGCACTCATATTTTTATTTTATTTTTTTGATAATTTACTATTTTTCCACATGTGCAGAACAGAGACCTTCATTTTTGATGAAAAAACTATGTTTAATAAAACTAAAAAAAAAAAACATAATAAAACCAAAACATATTAAAATTATATTCATTGGATAGCTCATTTCAAGGACTACCTGATTCCATTTAGGTTTTTGAAGATTCATCCAGTTTCATCCTCAACCCGAGCTCCAAAGTGCAAAATTCAGGGATTTTTTGTGTCTCACAGGGGGATGAGAAACAAGGGGGGTTCAAATGAACCCCTAGGGGTTCAAGAAAACCCCTTGAGGTTCACTCAAACGAGGGTTCATTCAAACCATAGTTCATTTTAACCCCCCTTTAATAAGGGATTTTGTTGACTTTTTTGGTAGGAAAGCATTAAAAGGGTTCGCCTGAACCTAGGTTCTAGCAAACCAATAGGTTTGTATGAACCCCTAAAATAAAGTTATTTTCCATGCATTCATTTTTTGTCAATTTTCCTTCCTCACTTCAATTGTAAACCACTATTGTGGCTTCACCCTAGTCTCTTATTGATCCTGCAAGATAGACAAGGTACACAATCAGTACATATAATCATGATATTTATATCATAAAATACTAAAGTACATGCATAAAATAAAAGACATCATCACCTATGTCTCTTTTCGAATGAGTAATATACACCTCATTCTCTCTAGGGGGCATGGAGGACATGCTAGTCTCTCTCCATCTCTAGGTTCCAATGTCTATTATAGCTATTATATCTGATCTGGTGGATTGTAAGTGTGTGAGGACTCTCCATGCTCATACCAATCCTCAGTTACTACCTCCTCACCTCACTCAGGATTGGCTCCTCCTCGTAATACTCATCCTCCTCATAATCCTCATCACCCTCATCTTCCTCTCCATCTTGGTCCTCATAGTCAGGATCAACCTACGAATCATACTCATCATCAATAACATGAATAAATATATTTTTTGGCCTATATTGTACATCCATAGCCCTATCCTCTAGCTCATGTCCCTCATCTGGTGTTGGTCCTAAATTAACTATAGGGACATCCATGGGGAACAAAGGAGTTGGTTGTGTCACTAACCACCACTCCTTGTGCGCATATGTTCTATCAACATCATTCGTGTCAGTGACTGGTGGTTGATCATCATCTAAATCATTAGAATTGCTCTCACAAACATGATCTATAGTAAGTCAAATAGTATCCCCAGCCTCTAGGCACTTCATATTAACCACTTAATGAAGGGGCATGCCCTTAATGGTGTTTGCAACTATCCAAACTATCACATGACTCATCCATTATAGAAAGGTCATACAACATAGTCATGCCTCCCAATTACAAACATGTCCATCTGCATCCTCCTCAGTTCTCCTATGGGATCTAGCCACTGTAGGGTGAGTAGATAAGGTCTCCATAAGATCTTATCCTCCTCTAGTCAATCAAGTCTCACCCTCTAAAAATGTAAAACTTCATACTACCATAGGGGTCACAGAAAATAGTTGCATGCTCATGGATATCCTCCAGCTATGACACAAGGGGATCTAATAGACCTAGTGCATGTAATATGCTCAAGGCACCACACCTAAAGAAGCGTGTAGTGCACCATACTATCAATCTCTGAAAACACAAATCTACAAAGATCATAATATAAGTGTGTTATAATGTTGTTGCTACAAGCATATACTATCATGTGCTCATACATCCATCAAATAAAATGTACCAATCCCCCATCTAAGTGTGTCACACATCCATCAAGATTGAGAACAAGAGCCACTATATGAATCATAATTTGTCTAACAACAAGAGCTCAAAAATATAGATGTATGGGAAGCTCGATTTGTGCTTTCGCACACTCATCATGAATAGTTCCACCTAGGTAATACTACATATCCACCTTCTTCTCACAAAATGACCAATCCCCCTCAAAAATATACCTGCTCACCTTGAAGTGGAACTTGAAGAATACGGTGTATGTATCCTCGAGAGTGATGGTCATATACTTGATAGGAAGATGAAACTTATAGGGATCAATGTCCCAATGCTCATACAGGGCCATAAACATGGCATTATGGTATCTCATAGGTGACATAAGATATGCCCAATAGATGCTTAATGTATGTAAATTCTCTATCTCTGTTGCTGATAGCACTAGAGTGTGATCTCTCAGAAAAGTAAGTTGCCTCCCCCTAGCCGTTGTGGTGATCGGGTAGCGTCCTATCAAAATCACAATAATAATCTATAAAAATCCATAGAATATCTTCAATTTTCACATATATTTCATCATGCAAGTGTGATAAAGTAGATCTAGTGTGATTTTCTAATGGACCTAGACACTTTAGAACCCTTTTAGGACATTTCATAAAGAAATGGGATACTTCATGAAGAAGTGGGACACTTTGCAAAAAAAAGAGACACTTTGTGAACAAATGGGACACTTTGCCAAAAAAGGGGAAACTTTACAAAAAAAATTTCCAAGATCATAAATTAACCTATAAATGCATTAGAAATTATTAAATTATTACAAAATCACAAAGTGAAAGTTGTAGAATCGACTTTCCCATAATATAGCTTGTCGTGTGCCACCTACTCTCGAAGCTCATCCAATCACAAAGGTGTGTATTCTTGTCTACTAGAAATCTTCTCGTCTCACTCATCACTCTCAAGCTACAAGAAGGTAAAATCCAATAGTAAGTTACAAATTTCTTTCTTCTACTTTTTTTAACCTACTTTCATCACTTTTGCTCTTATGCATCAAATTAGGGTTATTTTATTTTAAGAGTTAATAACACATCTTTTCTTCAAAACATCATAATGGGAGCTAGGTTACTCTATTTTTGGCATCGTTTGATGTGTTGAAATCATGATTCCACACTTGAAATCAGCAATTTTCTATCATTATGTGGCATGTTACTTGGAAATTCCCTACGAGATGATATTATTTACATGGCATGGCTACATTGCTATCTTGATTCCACCTCCATAAAACAAGTAGAATCAAGTGGGGGAATACATCTACCCTCAAATTGAATTCCTAGGAGTTAGATAAAATGATTTTTGGAAAATTAATGAATTTGTGTTGTAGAATGTAGGTCCTAATGTTGCGGTTTTGTAGATAACTACAATGGGGGCCTCATTCACCTATCTTTTGAATGATTATCCTTTTATGTAATAAAGTGAACTATTTAGATTCCTTTAGCTCACATATGCACATAGATTCATATAGGTGCTAAAGTGGGGGCTAAATTTGGCATAGAAAATTGGACACTCTTGAGAAAAGAGACAATTTCATGCCTAATTTGACCTACTTTTGAGTGCCCTTGCATTATTAATCCTTCAAGATAACATTTATAGGCCCCTAAAACCCATTATTTTTTATCTAGAGACCCATTTCACCTAATAAATCACTTAAATCCCAACATACAACATTTAATTCGTCCATATCCTAAAACCCCACCTTCAAAAACCACTAGTGGGACTCATTTGCCACCTTGGGTAAATGAGTCCCTTTTGAGGGAAAATTCAATTTTGAGTGGGAATTAAATTAATTCAACTTTTTTTTTTTGAATGTTAGCCTCTTAGGTCTAAATCCAAGTCTTCTACAACAAGTTACATTAGAAAAGTTGAAGTTTTAGGATAAAAAACTAGAGTTTTTGTAGGTCTTGAAGCTCACTTTTTTTTATCAAGGTTCAGCATTGTAAGGAGTTGATGATGGATTCCTGTTGTGAATCATGTAGAAATATAGGTTGAGGAGATGCAACTAGCCATCAAATCACACCTAAAGAGTTGTTTTCAAAGTGATTCCATCTTCCATTTCTTCTTTATCTTCATACTAAGGTTTATATTTAATTTATAGTCCATTTGCATGTCATTTTATCTCCATTTTTTATGTGTTGTGATATTTTCTAGGGTTGAGGTCTTGCATCACTCAAATCTTATTTGTGTTTCTTCTTTAACATAATAGAATAGGGTTTTTGACATACTTCAGACTTTCCTAATCTTTAACACACTTTAGGATAGGGTTTTATGCATATTTTTATCTATTTAAGGTTTCATTACCCAATTAGGGGTTTGAACAAGGAAAACCCCCCATTAGACAAACAATTTGAAGTTGTTTTACAAGAATTTTTTGAGATCCCAATTCAGGTTTCCATCAAAAAGTTTTACAAGTGTCAAGGTTTTGAACAAAGATTTGAAATTATAGAAATTTGAAACTAGAATTGTTCACCATGCATGGAAAATGAGTCCCTTTTGAGGTGAATTTTTGAGTTAGATGCAGATCCTAATACCCAGTTGGCAGAAAATAGTTTTTGAGTAGAAAAACCTTGACATGGGACTGATTCACCCAAGGTGGCGAATGAGTCCTAGTGAGCTCAAAAGTCAAAATTTCTAGATTTCTAAATTTCTTTCCAATAATTTTCAGCTTTAAGGTGCACATATTTTGAAAAATAGCTTTTTGTTTAGTTTAATTTGCATTTTCATTCATCCTTTTAAGATTTTTGCAAACATCACTATGTTTTCAAACATTATATAAATCTTAGGTTTTGCATTCATAATTAGTCAGTTATTACTTAGTTGCATTTAGATCATCTTATTTAGTCTTAATCACACCATACATACATTAGATTGAGTGAACCATATTGATTTTTGGTGAGTTTTATCTCTCTCCTTTTAGGTGAAACATCCTAAGAGTGCAAGAGTAGCCTATAAACCTCATTCCGAAAAATATATGGTTCAAGAATACACACAAAAAACAAAAAAAATTGCATGGTGTAGAAACTCTAAATACACAAGGAAAGTAAAGAATATGTACAAAGTAGACATAATACAAGCATAAAAAAAAAATTAATATGCACATGGAGCATAGAACATATAACAAATAATGTTAGTACAAAAAAATTAAAAATCTAAGTAAGCAAGGTGAGGAGACCTTAATATTTAAGGTTTTCTCCATTACCAAGAATAGTTCATGAAATGCACAAAATACACATCTAAAAATATAAAATGACAAATAAAAATTCTTAGAAAGTTTCATATATCTTCCACCTAGAAATTTGTGTTATGTTAGGTGTCCATGTAAAATTGATAAATGATAAGTCTCATAAGGCTAGCATGTTGTATTATGCTATTTTACTTATGAGATACATGGATCTACTCATTACCAAGTTGTGTTATACTAGGTGTCCATGTAAAATTCTCAATTTCATAAGCTAGGATGCTCCATTATGCTATGTTACACCCCAATTATGTAATTATTATTTACTATTACTATGTAGAGTAAATGTAAATGTAATTTGTATTTTGATGGTGAATAAAATGTGCTTTCACTTTGTTATTGGTGCATTATGAATGAATTTTATTTAATTTAAATGTTATATGAAGAAATGCATATATGTGAAATGGATGGTTATTGAATTGATATTCTAACTTTGATGATGTATTACATATACTACATATTTTGTGAAAAAATGACTATCATGAGCATGTGTTAGTGGTTTCAGGTAAATTTCCATTCCTCCAGGTGGAGGGGAAGTATCGCTTAGGAGAATATCTTGATCAAGTAGCTAGTAACGTAACCTATTTGTGCCTACACACACACACTCACAATAGAATGGTTGAGTCTAGACATAGTGTTGGGGAAATGGTATGTCATCCTTAGTATGATGTTTTTCATTAGTAAGGGTTGGGATTACTATTGAATGCATGCTTGCATGTTGATTATCTATTTAGAGCTTGAGAGTCCTTCCTTATCTCATTGTGCTTGATTGTATAGTTGAATGAGTATTTGGGATATATGCATATATATGATTATGTTGGTATATGTGTATGATGGATACAATAGGATTTCCATACGAGTATGAAGATGATGTGTGTGTGTGTGTGTGTGTTTATTATGATGCTAGTGTGCACAAAATCATGTGGTCATAATCATTTAGATGTTGAATGGATCATTTAACTATCATGTTGCTATAAAATATGTATATGTTTGTATATATGTACAAATACACACTTAAGTGTCAAAGCTTAATAGAGGAGTGTGTGTGTGTGTGTGTGTATAAATATATATAATATTATTATTGTGTGTGAATGTCTACTCATTTGTATGCATTTTTATATTGCATGAATACATACTTGATTAACTTGGATATAAATACATACATATATTCATACATACATACATATATATATATAGATATGTATGTATGTATGTATGTATGTATGTATGTATGTATATATGTATGTATTTATATATATATATATATATATATATATACTAATATATATATATATATATGTATATCCCAAGTTAATCAAGTATGTATTCATCATATATATATATATATATATGAGAGAGATAGTGTTAAAGCTATTTATCGGCATGCATATATCTATGTATAAGTACGTATATAAATGTATATATTTATAACCATATGATGATAAGAAAGAGTAACATGATATATATGTGTGTGTGTGAAGATAATAAATATGTATATGTGTATATGTGTATGTTTTGATTATCAAATAGTTATGAAATAGATCTATATGGGAATGCATATATATATATATATATATATACGTGTAAGTATTAATGCTTATATAGAAGTGTGTATATATCTATATGTGTTTGTGTGTGTGTAATATGTATTTATAAATGGGTAAAAGAAAAAAGCTATGTCACACTTTATAAAGGAAACAACCAGCATTGATCCAACTTTTACACTTGAATCACTAAAAAGTGGCATATATGTTTTGAATTTTGAAATGACATAAACTAGTAAAATATGTATTTTTTAGTATATTTCATGTTTGTATTGTTAAAAAAATTAAAAATATATTTTAAGCAATTTTTTAATAAAATTAACATTATAATTTAGTTGTTGATAAAAAGCTAAATAATGAAGTTTCATGAGACATCAAACTTCTTGTAGGACCAATTTTTTATTTTTCTTCCAAATTTTTTGTTTATTTATAACTTGAAACTTTATTGTATGGATTTTTTTTTTCCAAATTTGATAAATATATATTTTTAAATAAATATTAAAATGTGTGTGAATCAAAAAATAGTTGTTTCCATGGGACGTCAACTTTCATATGGGTATGTGCAAGATCATCATGGAAAAATAGGCCCTTAAGTGGTGAAAAATTCAGAAAAAATAGAGTTAGGAAACTTGACGTAAAAGTTTGAATAAGTTGTCTATATTATTTCAAAAATATCTAAGAATAGAATCTATAGAAAATTGAATGTAGTTTCTAAACTACTAGGTTTATTTAAAAAATAAAAAAATCTATTTGGTGAAAATTTGAAATTTAAATGCAGTAGTACTTAAATTTTAGGGGAAAAATAAGAAGTAGGTGTCTGTCTAACCAACCTAACCGCAATAAAATGATAATATTTTCTTATTATATTTTAGATATAAGTAGATGACTCATGTATGGATGTGATACATATTTTTTTATAATTTTTTTCCAAGTTAATAATTAATTATGATTTTTTTATTACAACTTTGTAAAAATATAAGAACTCATATGTTTGACCACCTTAACTTGGTCAAAACTTCATGAAATTCAATTTTTGTTTTTCTAATCCTATAGTAAGTGAAGCATAAAATGTGACACATATTTCATATTCAAAAACTGTGATATCGTTTGAAAGCTATAAATGTTTTTCAATCAGCCTATCAATCAAGACTTTAGTCGCAACTTAAATAGAAAATGAATAATAATTATTTATTAAATTCAAAATAAAGAATAATTTATATTGGTGGAAATCTGAGAATCTCCTTTAAAAACCCTTTTCATTTCATCAATTTTGGGTAAAAAGAAGTTGTCAGCCACATACCCATCATATCACTACTTTTTGGCCCATCATGATCCTGCACATACCCATATTAAATATTTATCTAAAATGGAAAAAAATTATACCATCTTTAAATAGATTCATTATCTAGTGCATAATATTTTTTCCAAAATTTTGTAATAAGTTTTAGTATTTTTCCTTGGCATGGTAATCAACCTAATATTTTTTGTTGATAACCTAATTCTAGTAAAAATAAAAAAGAAAATATAAATAATAATTAAACTATTAAAATAAATTTATTTTTGAAAACTACACTTATGGATGTACAAAAGAAAAAATTTATATTTTTTTTAAATGTTATTTACATTACTAGGAGTTATTGAAACTTCAAGTTTTTCAAATAATTTTAGTTTTTTGGTAAATTGGACTCAAATTGGTGCTCCATATTTTTAGCCAACAATTTTAGTTGAAAACATTGTGGAAGTATCTAACTTAGCTAGAATGAATCTTACTAGATCATATGTTTGACCAAAATTATTTTTTAGTTATAAATACTTAAATTTAGTTGTGTTGATAAGTTGGTTGAAAGTGTGAAACAACTTTGTGCTTTTACCCAAATATTTGTGTCAATGCGAAAATACTAGTATGGGCTGAATTACACTTGATCCATGAAGAATTGAAGCATAACAGAGCCACCAATACTCGAATCTCAACAAGATCAATCAAACAGAATTGAAATTAAATATTTCATCAAAACCTAACATACTAAATTATGAAATCTTTCAAAACATCTACTCTAATCAATTTAAAACTTATCTTGTTGTGGAATTGGTGTCATGTTCATGTGCAACAACTCTTTCCCAATCCCATGATTAGTGAGCTTGTTTCAGCTGATTTTATGGAAGCAAATCGATGAAGCCATGGTGTTTGGTGTATTAAAAATTTAATTTATGCTTAAATGAACATGATGCAAGCTAAGTTACCATGATTCTATTCTACAAATGATCTAATTATGCAATTGCTAAGCTAATCTAAGCTAAAATTATGCTAAAAGATGAAAACCCTAATTTATTTACAAAATTTAAAGATGGATGCATGGAAACCATTAATGGATGCTCTAAGCTATTATTAATTAAATTGAACTAAAACAAACTAAATAGTGAGTAAAATATGAGTGTGTATGTGAGTGAATTAAAAAACATAAGTTTTCTCTAAAAATGATGGATCCATTTGTTTCCAAATAGTGATCTATTTATAGGAGAGCAAATGAGGAATAGATGGTTCAGAAAAAAGAAAAAAGAAAAAAAAAAAACTTAATCAAAAGTTTAATATGAGGGTATGTGCAGGATCATCATGGAAAAAACAGGCCCTTAAGTGGCAAAAAATTCAAAAAAATCAGAGTTAGGCAACTTCATGTAAAAATTTGAATAAGTTATCTTTATTATTTCAAAAATATTTAAGAATAGAATTTGTAGAAAATTGAATGTAGTTTCTAAATTAATATTTTTATTCTTTTAAAAAAAAAATCTATTTGGTGAAAATTTGAAATTTCAATGCAATAGTACTTAAATTTTAAGGAAAAATAAGAAGTAGGTGTCGTTTGACCACCCTAACAATAATAAAATGATAATATTTTTTTATAATATTTTAGACATAAGTAAATGACTCATGTTTAGATGTGATGCATATTTTTTTTGTAAATTTTTTCCAAGTAAATAATTAATTGTGAATTTTTTATTACAACTTTTAAAAAGTATAAAAACTTGTATGTCTGACCACCTTAACTTGGTCAAAACTTCATGAAATTTAATTTTTCTTGTTTTAATCCTATAGTATGTGAAGCATAGAATGTGGCACATATTTTGGATTCAAAAAATGTGATACCATTTGAAAGCTATAGATGTTTTTCAATCAACATATTAATTACCACTTTAGTCATAATTCAAGTAGAAAATGAACAATAATTATTTATTAAATTCAAAGTAAAACATAATTTATATTGTTGGAAAGCTGGGAATCTCCTTTAAAAACCCTTTTCATTTCATCAATTTTGGGTAAGAAAAAATTCTTCAACCACATACCCTACAAATATCCATCATATTGCCACTTTTTGTCCTATCATGATCCTGCACATACCCATGAAGGGGTTGAGAGGCATGGATCATGGATTCTCATCAATGGATGAAAATGCTTGATGAGATTTAAAAACAGGCTCACACTTGCCTCAATCAAACATACTTTTGACCTACTCACACAAGTCAAAGGTGACTTGCCAAAGAGGTTGAAGGTTTAGCTTGTCCAAGAAGCCAAGTGAGTTGACTAGAGAAGAGGGAATATTCCCTTTGGGTGAGGAAAACAATAATTTTCAAATTAAAAAAAAATTAATTGCATAAAAAGTATAAAGAATATTCTATGGGAATATTCCTTTTTATTAGAGGAAAATTAGTTTAATTGCTAATTAAACAAGGTTTAATTTATGCAATTAGTGAATTAGGATAATATAGAGATATTTATTAAATTAGATGATTTAATAAATAGGGGAGTGGTAAACTGATATTTAATTAAATAACTTAATGTTATTTATTTAAATAAGATGACTTAGGAAATTAAATTAAATATTTAGATGTATAATTTAATTTAATTAGATGAAGTGTTAGTGCAAAAAGAGATGATTTAACCCACTTTAATTAATTAGGCCAAATAGATGAAAATGATGCAATTAATTAATTAGCTAGGCTAATTAAATCAATTAAGTGACAAAATTTTTGGATAAAGGAGGAAATGGTGTTTGTAAATCTGATTCAAGTGTATTACATTGATTAGGACATTTTTTAGTGTCTACATTTTTTCCCTCTCTGAAGTGCGATACCTGCTGGTTCAATTCAAAGAATAATGTTTTTCAGATAAAAAATCGTGTCCAAATAAATATATATATTATTTTTTAGATGCCCCAATGGAAGAACAAACCTGAATCCCTAACCCCTCAAGAAATCAGGCAAAATTTTTGAATTTTGGGTTGATTTCTTGATAAAGATTCAAAATCTTCTCCAAGGGTCTAGAAAAGTTCTAGAATGTAAGAATAATGCCAAATATACAAAAAAATGATGAAAAATTAGGTCCAAATTGGAAAAATTGGTGAAAACGATAATAAACCCCATTATTAAGGTTAAATTAGGGGGAAAATCCCTAATTCTCTAGCTTAAATAAGCCAAGAGGGTCATTTTCAATTCATTTGTGCATTCACACTTAAGGAATTTTTGCAATTTGAGCTTTTATCCTCCAACAAAATGGCCCACTGTGAGCTTCCTTGAAACATCTCTAATTGAGTGCATGAGTTCCTCCAACTTACAAGCATAGGACCACTAGTATGTGATTCAAAACCTGATTTGAAATTTAAAATTTTGATGCATTTATTAGGAATTAGAATTTAGATTATGGCAGCTTCACTATATAGTGATGCTCGAACTTAAATCGGTGACACCCAAGTGTTTTATAGTGATGAATATGTATATGGTGACACTTCTTTCAATTTAAAACTAGGGTTTCTAATCTTAAATGGCGATGTGAGCTTATTTGGAGATGAAATTGCCAATTTAAAAGTTAGGGTTAGGTTAGGCTAGAGTCTAAATCATGATGCCAACTTTTCTAGTGACACATTTTCCAATTTGAAATTTGAAATACATTAGTCATTTATTTTTGAATTTTGAATATAGTGATGCTATTATAAATAGTGATCCTATTGTGATTTCTGAGTCAAAAATTTCAAATGACTTCAATGTTGTATGCTTCATGGGTGTAGGAGGTCTTCCCACCATTGATGTCAAGGGAGCACATGCCCACAATTCTCAAGAGATTAGGTAATATTTCAAAGTTACACCAGGAGCACCAAGGAGAGATTGGATTGTGGTACATTGCATACAAACCTATTATTAGGACCCACTTAGCAATGATGACAACTCTGTGTGAGAGATGGCATAGTGAGATGTCATCCTTCCACCTTCTGATGGGGGAGGCAACAGTTACTTTGGAGGATGTGTGGAAAATATTGCATTTGTCTATCCATAGAGACCATGTGATTTATGACACCAATGCTAGATTTGATGCTCTCCTTGAGGTGATGGAGATGGGCTAGATTGCATTGGCCACAATGCAAATTGATTTAGAGACATACAAAGGTCATGTTCCAACCTTCAGATTGATCATTGCAGCCATCATTTCAAGTTTGGTGGCTCCAGAAAGACACGATATATTCTTTAGCCTAGGATGGGGCTTGGTGTGGCAATGGATGTTGTACAGGAGAAATCTTTTTGTGCAAGGGTCCATGATGGCGGCCTCCCTATATCATGATTTACATGTACCATATAAAAAAGGAAACTTGATTGATTTGGGGAATAATTTATGATAAATTGGACTTAACAAGGCCTTGATTTGGTGTTGTGATGTGTTTTTTACATCCACACTAGGTCTTGGACCCTTTCAAATGCATTTAAAGACATCTTGTAAAAGTGTTGTAAAGTGTTGTAAAAGACTTTCACACATTTCTAAACTTAATGAACCCATTTCTCCCTAATTCAACATTATAAAATGTGTGTAATAACATTATAACATCAATCTAGAAGGCTTGTGAAATAAATTTAACTTTAATCTAGTGTTGCAATGCGTCCTACACACTCACATTGGATGTTGTGCCTTCCTAGGCTTTGTGGACCTCATTTTAGTGTTGTAAAGTGTATTCAATCACACTTTCACACTAAATTTTGTGTCCCAAGCCCTAATTTTCTTTTACATCATCACTAATAGGCCCTTATTACCCCATATTGTGTATCTTGAGGCATAATTTGATCAAATGACTAACAAGGTCATCATAGAAACCTTATTTGCTAGCATCTTCACTAGAAAAATAGCCTATGTGGGACCCATTCACCATCCATGGAAAATTAGTCCCATCTAGGTGGGACCCATTCACCATGGGTGGCAAATGAGTTCCATTTGGCCCATTTTTTACTTTTGAGTAGGCAATTTTGGAATTTGAGTTTAATTTTTCTTCATGTCGGCCTTAGGGATCCAATTTATGGGTGAATAAGGTGAATTTCCTATAAAATAAATTCTATAAACTCTAAATCATAACCATTATTCATTTTTCATCCATTGTTCTTCCATCTCAAGTCAAGCAAGTTAGGGTTTCATCATTTCAAGTCATTAAGATAACAATTTTTAGACATTCAAGGGAAGATTCTTCATTTTTTTGTACAAAAATTAAAGATAAATCATCATGGAAAGGTAATAACTCAATTGGTTTGTGCTCCATTTCATTCTTTCTATATTTTGGTTTAATTACCTAAAAGGGGTTTGACTAAGGCAAACCCCCATACCCTAATAGCCAACATTTCTCTCTCTTCTTATGTGTTTGTAGATTTAGGCATATTGAAGGCTTGGATGTTATTGAGAATAAAGTTACAAAGTTTTTTAAGTCTTCCCTTCATTTTCTAAGGAAAAATATCTATCAAAAATTACTTTTAGACCCAAAAATTAGAGTTTCAAAAGCAAACAGTTGTAGAAAGCCAAAATGTAGACTAAGAGCTCATGTTTCCTCTTTTGGATCTTTATAAATTTAAAAGTGGACTTATTTTCCATCAGTGGTGAATGAGTCCCATTTAGAGGCTTGAACAATGCTTTCTACATTTCTAGATACCATTTTGTTTAAAACGAGTTTCAAGTCAGTTTCACAGAACTAGGACTAATTCACCTAGAATGGCGAATGAGTCCTAGTAGGCTAAATTTTCAACATCAGTAACATTTCAAATTTCATTTCTAGCCTCCTTTAATATCTCAGGTCCACACTTTCAGTTGCATCCATTTTTTTTAGTTTTGCATTCATTTCTAGATGTTTTTTCATTACACAATGTGTTTACAAACATCATGCATTTCAATATTTTTCACTTAATAATAAATCCATTTTATCAATTAGTAGCATTTAAATAATTGCATTCAGTCATAATTTAATCATACATACACTAGTTTGAATGAACCACCTAGATTTTTGGTGTGGGATCTATCTCTTTCCATTAGGTGAAAGACCCTAATCATGCAAAAGAGACATAATTCCAAACCATAAAATCTATGGTTCAACATGATTTTGTTTACTACAATGGGAGAGCCCTTAGTACAATTATTACTCTTCTTCATATCTTGGCATGGGAGCACATTTTTGTGCTTCATCCCATTATATAGATGGTAAACATGGAGTCAGATGATCCCATCATTTGGAGATATCAAGATAGCATCACACTTAGGCACACTAGTTAGATTGTGCTCCCATACTAGCAACGGGTGATTGATAATATGGCATTTTTCTACTAGAAGACATGGGTTTAGATGACACCATGGTTTGATGATATGCAATAGTTATACTTCACTAGAAAGATCTGTTACATGTAGGGTCAAGAGCACACCATGATTGAGCAGTACCTTCTTGACAGGGTAGCCAAAATTTTTGGTGATGTATAGGATAGGATCAATGATGCCTACAAAGCCATTTTTGCTAGATTGGATAGAGAGGTTCCCACATGAGGACCAATGATTTTGGCTCTAGAGGCTATTGACAACTTTTGATAGTTGGTTTCCCAACCTTGGGCATATGATCAAGGTCAGCCCATAGTGCATACCACTCCAACATACGATGCATGGTTCATCCCATCGAGGTGACTTAGAGATCTAGTAGGTTATCCTCCCAAAATTATTTCATGATGTAGAGGTGCTAGGGGAAGGGGATAGAGAGGCCAAGATGGCCATGCCAATCAGGTTTTGAGGGATCCTTTGGTTGTGCAGCCTCAGGTTCAGCCACAGGTGCAACAACAAATGTAGCCATAGGTTCAGTTGTAGCCAAGACCACCAGCACCACAAGATGTGTGAGACATACAGACTCAATAGCTATAGTAGTAAGTGTAGGAATTGACTGGTGAGCAGGACCAAGCCAACAATAGGTTTTGGATCTGACTACTAAGTGAGACCAAGCTCAATAGAATATGATTATAGTGACAACTGAGAGAGATGTGGCATTGTAGAGAGTACATGTTATCATTGGAGAGAGATTAGGAGGTGGTGAGCTAATACCAGATTGAGGTTATGGTGGCAGCCACACATGGTCAAACCATGTCAACATAGTTGTATAAAGAGGCTATCATAGAGGCTATGTACTACAAGCAACATTATCACTGGGATGTTCCAATGATTCTTCATCAGCCAAATTTTTCATAGCACAGTGATGCACATCCCCACGCATAGGATCAGCCTAAGAGGTAGGCTGGAGAGGGTAGTAGCCACCAAGGCTAGTAGCTTTTTGATATATAGATTTTTTTTTTTAATTTTATCCTATTCTTTATATTGATATACATTCATGGGATCTTTTTTGATAGCCTCATGGATATTGTACTTATCATAGATGTACATACATTGATCTAGATTTTGTACCATGACACATTTTTTGATATATATATGATATAGATACAGATGATTCATGTTATGATGTGTTGATTTTATTTCATGTATATATGATGTATGGATGCATTTAATTTTATGCCTATGTGATATGCAATGATTATGCTATGGATGGATTCAATGTTATATTATTTTTCATTATCTTTTCACAATATGATATGGATGGATGATTATGATATGAAAATGTTATGGATGAAAATGATATGGATGCATTTCTTTTCATATATTTTATATGCATGTTTTAATGATGATGTATGCATAGGGATGTATGGATGCAAATTCTTATGATATGTGATGATTTAAGATGATTAGAATAAAAAAATTATATTATTCATTGCAACTTAAATGATAATGAAGAATGAATAATATGCAATGATTATGGAATGGATGTTATGATTATTAGATGCATGGATGTTGATGGTTTGTGGATGTGGGATGGATGCATTGATGATTTTTTTGGTGACTGTCATGATACCAGGTTAGCATAGAAAGAAGATAGAAGAATAAAGAAAGACAGACCATTGCTAATGATGATTGCTTCAAAAGATCCAACAAGTCCTTGATCCATCGAGACTTTATTAGAGATGGTGATGAGACAATGAAAAATATAGGATGAAAATGTAGGATGGGATGCTCACACTTTGGGATTGGGATTTTTCATTGTTCCTTATTGTTTGATATAATAGATAGATACAATGCATCAAGGTATTGATAACTAGGATGACATGTATCTAGTGTAATGGATTTTCACTCGATAAGCAGATATGATAGTTCTTGTTCACACCTTCACATACAGAAACCTCATTGGAATATAATTTAGAAGTTTAGAACATATCAAACCAAAGCACACACAATAGCCAACAACATACCCCAAATGACCTCCCTACACACAACTAAGCAAGTGTGCACCAAGACTATTTTACAAGAGTATCCCAAAGCATAGCAACCAAAAGATAATGATTGATTCCCAATTCCTTTCTCTCTAAATTTTTCTAGATAGGCATCATCGAGAGGTCCTCATAATGGGTCATTAAGATAAATCATAAGAAAATATCAAAGACAAATAGTTGGTGTTATCTATAGCTCCTTCCTAGTTCAAGTTTAGCTAAAGTGATGTTTGATACTAAATTCCATCGTAGGAAGGATACATCCTAGGACATGTTGATTAAAGGGTTGTTTTATGGTAGGATGATGATGTAAGATGAGTCATTGCCATAAACTTCACTGACACATTTACCTATGATTTAGACTTTATATTTTTTACTTTTGGTTTTGCACTTTACAACTTTCTATGTTTGATTTCTACTTGTTTCTCCAAAGGGTGAAGGTGATGATCATTTATTATGGGTGAAATTTTATTGTGGGTGAAAGCGAGATGGGATGGATGGGTTTTGGATTTTCTAGAATATTTTAAATTTTTTGGTATTTTGAAATGTTTTGAGGCTATTTTTGGGTTTTTTGGAATTTTATATGGAATTTTATTTTATTTTTTGGATTTTCTAAGGTTGTTTAGGGTTTTGATGTTTGAGGCTTTTAGGTCTTTTGAATGTTTTATATTATTTTGATTTTCAAATTTTAAATATTTTTGGATTTTTTGGGATTTTCAAGATATTTCAAATGTTTAAGGGTTTTCAAGATATTTGGATGTTTTTGGATTTTTGAGATATTTGAATTTTTTGGGATTTTTGGAATTATTTGGATGTTTTGGGATTTTTGAGATATTTGGATTTTTTTGGATTTTTATAATTATTTGGATGTTTTTTTATTTTCAAAGTTTCAACCAAGAACCAAACCTAAAGACCTATCGTAGGGGCCTTAGGGACTGACCAAAGATTAGCCTTACCTATGTTATACATGCAGAGACCGGGTATGTGCAAGATCATTATGGTCAAAAAAGTGGCAATATGTAAGTGATATGATGGCCCATGTGGCTGATGACCTTTTTTTTACCCAAAATTGATGAAACGAAAAAGGGTTTTTAAAGGAAATTCTCGGCTTTCCACCAATATAAATTATTCTTCACTTTGAATTTAATAAATTATTATTATTAATTTTTTATTTGAATTATGACTAAAGTCCTAATTGATAGGTTGATTGAAAAACATTTATAGCTTTCAAACAATATTACATTTTTTGAATGAAAAACATGCATCATATTCTATGCTTTGTATAATATAGGATTAAAAAAAGAAAAATTGAATTTCACGAATTTTTGACCAAGTTAAGGTGGTCAGACATAAGATCTTTTTTATATTTTTTAAAAGTTGTGATAAAAAATTCATAATTAATTATTTACTTGGAAAAAAATTACAAAAAAAATGCATCACATCCAGACATGAGTCTTCTACTTATATCAAAAATCTTATATTTTTTTATCATTTTATTATGGTTAGGGTGGTCAGACAAACACCTACTTATTTTTTCCCTGAAATTTAAGTACTACTGCATTGAAATTTCAAATTTTCACCAAATAGATTTTAAAATAAATAAAAGAAACCTAGTAGTTAAGAAACTACATTCAATTTTCTACATATTCTATTCTTACATATTTTTCAAATAATATGGATAACTTATTCAATTTTTTTATGTCAAGTTTCCTATCTTTGATATTTCTAAATTTTTTGCCACTTAAGGGTCCTTTTTTTCTATGTTGATCATGTACATACCCGACTACATAGTTCGACTGAATCAACCCATTTGCAAGAACAAGTTATAAATAGATGAGAGATGACAGCTAATTACAATAGATTGCTAAAGGACTGACCTAGGGTGTCTTGAGAGCACATCAATGATGGCCTTTCCTACTTTTAAGCTCAAAGAAAATGTAGTTCGACTAACTTGACCCATTTACAAGATAAAGATATGAACAAAGGAGAGATGATAACTAATTACAATGGACTGCTAAAGGATTGACCTAGGGTGTCTCAAGGGAACATCAATGATGGCCTTGGCTACATTCAAGCTCAAAGACAATGTAGTTTGATAAGAAGACATTATTTTTTGGATTTTTTATGTTTGACATTTTGATGGTTTTTTGATGTTGTCCAAATGTTTTGGATTTTTCCTTTACAATTTTTTGAATACATGTTTTTGGATTTTTTTATATAGGATTTTATAAATGTTTTTGGATTTTCTAGGTGAGATTTTATGATTTTTTTTGGTGTTTTATGATAAGATGTCCCATGACCTCAAGATATACAAGAACTCAATTATGACACATAAGGAAATTCCCCGAGTGTGATATGTTAGCCTACTTCAATAAAGGTATGAAAAATTGACATTGGGAATATGCCAAGTAATTCTAAAGATTTCATGATACTTTAGAGTGACAACCCATGATAAGGACGCAGATGAGGGATGTAACACCCTGCTGCGCAAACCCCAAAGGAACTAATAAAGATGCAACAATTTTTTTTTTAAAGAACATAATAAATGTACTTAAGTATTCCAACATTACAATGATCTAAGTTGCATTACTAAATCCCTTGGGGTACATGAGGACATTACTACACTAACCCAAAACAAAGATAATAGATTAATCAATAATTAAATAATTGCGTAAAACCATTCATTCTCACATCACCATTTAAAACATTCATTAAAAATAACCACCTTAATAAAAGTAATCCATATTTAACCATATATGTAAATCACAAATGAATTAATCATAAAGATAATATATATATATATATATATATATATATATATATATATATATATATATATATATATATATATATATATATATATATATATATATATATATATATATATATATTTCAATAGATACAACACAACATAATCAGTAATTACAAATGATATTTCATGAATGATTACATGGCCTGAATATGCATTACATCAATCTGATAGTACAACATAATGAACCTATAAAAATTTACATCAAGGTCTTCCCAACATATGTGGGAGAGGTACATCAATAAATCAAATACACATCTGGAGCATAAGAATCCTAGATTAGCAATACATAATAGTAGAAATACACATCTGGAGCATAAGAATCCTAGATTAGCAACATCTGCCAAAACCCTACACTGAAAGATACAACTTCATCCAAAGGGAACCCAACGGGGTGTGAAGCATGTTCCACCCAACCACCCCCATGATGGGAGTAGACAAGGAAGGATCCCTGACCAAGCACCTCAATAGAACACAAGACTAACTCCAGAAAAGATAACATAATATCAAAAGACCACATAGAAAAATAAACAACGATAAATCACAAAAAGCCATAGCAATTGACCATGACAATAAATCACTTTCCAAATATTCCAATAGCAAATCATGAGACACATCATCAAAAAATCTCAAGTCAAAAATCAAAGACTTCTTCCAAAGGACTTCAATAAAATAACACAAATGGAACGTTAGAGGAGAGTGTCAACGCATGGTTTCACATGGATTATCCAGACAACCATTCACAAGGTGTCACTTCCATCTCTACATGGATTATCCAGACAACCCAGTTTAAGGTACCACCCCCATCTATGGTTCTCCTGATAGCCTATCTGAAGGCGCCGCTCCACAGGGTTACTCATACAAAATCATTAACCTTTTGTGAAGACAAGACAACGACCTTACCAACCATAGCCTTCTTGATCCCCTTTAGTCTATGATAGCACTAACAGGCAGATGAGGCATCACAATTATCTTATTAATGTTTAATCCCCACCCATGATTTATTACTTAGGTTATCATTGATTACTCTAACTCTATGTGGGTTACCCTGACAACCCCTTTGTGCACCGACCCCCACTTAGAGCCACTCTCTCTAAACAATCAACACAAACTATCCAACACAATAGGAGTGTACCAACAAGAATTACTAAACCAATCAAATGGATCATCCGTGAGGCATAACCATCTCACCAAAAAACATAAAACACATCCACAAAATGGTACAATCCAAGTGCCAACTAAATTACAACCATGGTCAACACATAGGCCAAACATCAAAATACGAGATCCCAAATATCATCAGAATCCCCACCTTTAGAAGTTACTAATCAACAACTTAAGTTCCTATAATAGGATAAACTAACTCTAGGATTTTCCTGCAAGACCTAAACTGGAATAAAATAAAATCAAAATTAATTAAATGTGTAATCTCGAGGTAAACAATACATAACAACGACGTCATTAAACAAATTACAATGAACCATAAGTTTCACCCAATAATCAATCAATTACTCGAGAGAATTCAATTCAAAACAAAACAAGTAATTTATTTCAAATTTCTCAATTAAACAATAACATTACCACCTGTAAAATTATCAATCTATTTCTTAACCATAACAATATAAATGACTATCCAATCTACATATATATATACATGTATATACACCTTTATACATATATATATATACATAAATAGAATAATATATATATATTAAAATCAAATATTTAAAACTCCATATAAAAATTAACCAAATAATTCATATATATATACATACAATATATATATATTAATAAAATTGAGTTTAAAACAAGCTTAAGAAAAATGAATCTATTTATTTATTTATTTTAATAAAAAGAAACTTGTAAATAAAATGTATCGACCCTACTGCCTATGGTACATAGTACCACAGGGTGGTAGGGTCGCAGTGCGCAGTCCCCACTGGGTTGCGCCTAGTAGCCTTGGCTACTGTGTGTGGCCAGTGGTGGTTGTGTACAGCTAGCCACAGTGGGTCGTGGGCGGTACGGCCTCATCCAACCCCCACCCCACTAATTTTTTTTTTAATTTCTTTTATTTATTTTTTTATATTAAAATTTTTCAAAAAGAAAGATCACAAATTTCAAGAAAAATGTATACAAATATTTACAACACACATTTATTTATATGTATATATTTTTAAATAGCAGAACAAGATATATATATATATATATATATATATATATATATATATATATATATATATATATATATATATATATATATATATATATATATATATATATATATATATATGTATATATAAAGAAACTCAAACAAGTATATAAACAAATCGATTTTCATAAAAGATTCAATATAAATTTGGGCATGCAAATACAATCCAGGAATAAAATGATTTTCACTTCAAAACAATAATTTCATAGTTAAATTATATTGAAGAAATTCCAAAAAGGATTTTCACTATAATTTATTTTCTACAAAAAAATTCAAACATTTATAACAAACAAATTCCAATCACAGAAAACCTCTTTCAAAGAAAACATAGAGAAATTGATTTTCAAAAACACAACAACCAGATTTTGTTTATTGAATAATAAAATAATAATAACTTAAAAGAAGAAAATGTGGAGTCCTTCGTTCAATGTAGAATCCCTTCTGTAGCCTCTTCTTGATTTCCTGCCTTCAACTCTCTTTTAAATCTATCTTTCTTCAAAAAAAATCTTTTACCCAGAAGCACAAAAATAAACCATTTTTTTTCTTTTTTTTTTTCAAACAAAAACCAGAGAGAAAACCTTGTGTGTGTAAAAACTCTTGCATAATAAAAATAAATAAAAATCAATAAAGCTATGCATCTTTTTCCTCAAAAATCCTCTTCACTCATTGGTCCTTTTTCCAGCTTTTAAAAGCATGCACTTATCTACAATTTTAATTTAAATATTTTCTCAAGATATTATCCACACAAGATTTTCTAATTTAATATTAAGAAAAAGCTAATAATTAATTTCCTACACTTTTAATTAATTAAATAACTTTTTAATTTACAATATATTTAAAATTCAGCATGTAACTAACTTGCAATTAATTAAAATAACAAGACAACATTAATTAATCTTATGAAATAATATTAATTAAATGACCACTAACCATAAATACAATAATTAATCAATAATCAAACTACACAAAGACAAGGACAAAACCTCAAACATGACATAACAAAACTTAAAACAAGATGACAGACTTGGGATAGGGACACTTCCTAATCAAATCCTTTTTTTAACACTATACCCATTGGGTTAATTTAATGCTCGCCCTTTCCTGTCGAAATAGGTGGAATCGAGACTTTAATCCTGCAAATCCTACATACCAAATAAACATCAAGTAACACATGTATATATAATCAAAAACATCATTTCATGATAAGGAATTCCAATGTAGCAGGGCACTCATAAATGAGTGGTGCTACGTTGTCTTCTCATCAAAGCTATACCAACAAATACAACATTAGATGTAAAGTAACATTGCTAACTAATTGATCACATCGTAAACTAATTGCTAAACCACTGCATTATAATGTATTACTGAAACCAAATTAAACATCATAGAATCACAACATCGACATATATAATATTAAGGAAAAATCATTGCATAATCAAATTATCTAAAAACTACATAAAGTATCGTAAATCATAATAATAATGTCAAATGTAGCAATCAACTAAACTATGCATCCACAGACACCAGGTCAGTGAACTAGTCACCATCACAACCCAGTATCACAATAACACATAAGAGTAACAAATAGTAGCAAAAAGTATCAGCAACATGGGGGTATTACAAGGGATGAATTGTAGTTCAAAGAATGATAGGCCAGAAGAGCCAAAGAATAGATGAAAATGCTTTATTTATGCAAGGTTCCTATTTTCTAGGTTTTCACCAAGGTACTTGCTCAAAGCGCCATTGAAGTGGATTTCACTAGAGGACAAATTTTTTCTTTTCTTTTTTTAATCATTTTTCTCATTTTTTTGGATTTTGATTATATTTTGATTTTTTTGTATTTTCTGATTTACACCCTTCATGTTTACATATAAAAAAATTTGAGATGCAATTTGTTGATTGGCTCCTGCAAGGGTTCACCTTTAGGGGTTAACAATTAGTAGGCTCCTAATTTGTAGCTTGTTGTGATGACAAAGGGGCCCAACCAATTAGGCTCAAACTTTCCTTTGCTAGCTTGATCTAGAAGATTCTTTTGATTTTTCTTTAAGACAAGATCACCTACTTGGAATGACCAACATTTGATTCTTTTGTTATAGCTCCATTTTAGTTGGTTTTGATATACTTGCAAGTGATTAAGGGCATCAAGACGATGTTCATCCAGGAATTCTAGCTCATTTAGTCAAGAAACTCTATATTCTTCCTCAATTATCAGATTCTTTAGTGACACTCATAATAATGGAAGCTCAACCTCAATAGGAAAGATGGATTTTGATCCATAGACTATGGAGAAGGGGGTTGCACCTGTAGGTGTGCCTATACTAGTTCAATAAGCCCAAAGAGTGGGATTTAGCTATAGATTCCAGTCACAACCAACTTCATTAACTATTTTCTTTAGGATTTTTAGGATAGCTTAGTTTGTTGCTTCTACTTGGCCATTGCCTTGGGGATAGTACAATGTAGAGAATTAGTGTTGGCTATTAAATATTTGGCATAGCTCTTTCACATCCTAATTCTTGAATGGTGTTTCATTGTCTGAGATGAGGGTTTGTAGTACACCATAATAGAAAATTAGGTAATTTAGGATAAACTTGGCTATTTGTTTCCCTATTATGTAGGTCAAAGGAATGGCTTCAACCCACTTAGTAAAGTACTAAGTGGTAGTTATAATAAAGTTATGGTTGTTGGATGAGGTTGGAGTGATTTTTCCTATGCTGTAAATTCCCCACTGTAAAAAAGGCCATGGTGTGATCATTGGTTGCAACTCTTGAGCTAGAGCATGAATTAGATCCCCATGCTATTGACAATGGAGACATTTCCACACATACTAATGAGCTTCTTTTTCCATGGCTAACCAATAGTACCCCATCCTCAATAGTTTCTTAGCTAATTTCATACCACTAGAATGGGACCCACATATGCCATCACGTACTTCTGTTAAAGTAGTTAAGGCTTTCTCTTGGTTAAGACAGATCATATTAATGTCCCTTTGATGCTTTGATAGTAAAGGGTATCACTAAGGATAAAAAATCAGGATTCTTTTTTGAAAAATTATTTTTAAGGTTCAGAGCAATATTTGATGGAACAATACCTCTATTAAGATAAGTAAAGATGTTGAAAGAAAATAGAAAAGAGCAATGGAAAGTACTAATAAAGAGCAAATGTTTGAAGGAAAGAGATTACCAAATAGATTGAAGTAGCCAAACCAAGCACCACCAAAGCAAGAGAGACACAAGAATTTGTTAAGGGGAAAAAACAAGAAAAAACTCCAATATTATGAATGGAGGCAAAATGCCTAAAGAATAATACAAAGAGAGAGAGAGCTTTAGCCTTAGCTTGCTTGCTGAGTCTTGAAGAATGAGAGGAGAGGCACCTCAATAAGTAGAGGTGAGAATGAGGAGTTAGAATGTAACTCCCAACTCAATGAATGCCACCATTCATCTATGTGTGTGCAAAGTGTCACCTCTTAAGGAGGTGGTTACAAATATTCCTTAATAAAGGAATTAAAAAAATAAGCCATCCTCACAAATGTGTGAGATGACAAAAAGACAAAAGACTTGTAGGGATTCCTTTGGAATATTCCTACAAGTTAATAAAAAATTACAATTAAAGAATAACCTTTACCAAGTAAAGATTAATCTTCTAACATCCCCCCTTAAGCTTAACTTGGGGAAGTTACATCAAACCCTTCAATGGGTTGTAATCCAAGATTTTTACAATGGAAGAGAAATTTATCTTTACAAAGAGCTTTGGTGAGAATATCTGCAACTTGATCTTCACCTTTACAATACAAAAGAGAAATTTGCTTGTCTTCAATTTGCTCTCTAATGAAATGATGTTGAAGAGCAATGTGCTTGGTCCTTGCATGAAAAATTGGATTCTTTACCAAAGCAATAGCACTTTGGTTATCACAATATAAAGGAGTAGGATCCTTTTGAGGTAGACCCAAGTCTTCAAGTAATCTTCTTAACCATAATGCCTCTTTAGATGCATTTGTACAACCTTTATATTCAGCTTTTGTAGAACAAAGAGAAGTAGATTGTTGTTTCTTACTATTCCATGAGATTGCACCTGATCCAACAAAGAAACAATAACCACAAGTGGATCTCCCATCATTGGGATCACCTCCTAAATCTGAATCAGTATAACCCTTTAAAGAAAAATCACAATTTGCATCATAAAAAAGACCAAGATTAAGAGTACCTTTAACATATCTTAAAATTCTTTTTGCAACTTTAAAATGAGTTTGTTGTGGTTTAGACATAAATCTAGAAACCAATCCAACACTATAAGAAATATCAGGTCTAGTAAGAGTTAGATAATTTAAACTTCCTACTAATTGCCTATATAAAGTAGGATCAACAAAAGGAGTTTCCATATCAACCATTAATTTAGTTCCTAATTCACAAGGAGTAGAAACACACTTTGCATCATTCATTTTAAATCTATCTAAGAGATCTTGAGCATATTTATGTTGAGAAATAAAAATACCTTTAGGTGTTTGCCAAATTTGCATACCCAAAAAATAATGTAATAGGCCTAAATCAGTCATTTGAAATTGTTGATTGAGTTGAGACTTAACATCACTAATCAAATTGTTAGAACTAGAAGTGATAATTAAATCATCAACATATAAAATAATAATCACAATAGCATCTTCACTATGCTTAATATATAAATTTGGATCATTTTTACTTCTAATGAAACCTTGAGATAAAAAGAAAGCATTGATCTTTGAATACCATTCTCTAGGAGATTGCTTTAAACCATATATTGATTTCTTCAATTTGCAAACAAGATTTTCATTACCTTCCTTAATGAAACCCAAAGGTTGAGACATATAAATTTCTTCATGTAAATCACCATTTAAAAATGCACTTTTAACATCCATTTGATGAATAGGCCAATGCATATGAGAAGCTAAAGCAAGAACTAATTTAATGGTTGGCATCTTAGCTACTGGAGCAAATGTTTCATTATAATCTAATCCTTCAACTTGAGAGAAGCCCCTAGCAACTAATCTAGCTTTAAACTTGCTAACTTCATTATTTGCATTAACCTTAGTTTTATACAACCATTTGCATGAAACAAGATTCTTACCTTGAGGTAATGGAACTAAATCCCAAGTATTATTAGCAATTAAAGTATCATATTCTTCTTGCATAGCCTTTTGCCAATGAGGTTGATCTTTAGCTTGTTCATAAGTTTGAGGATCATTTGAATTCATAATGTTAGACATCAAAGCATGATTACAATAATTTGCCTTTCTTCTTTTAGGTGGATTTTTAGCTAAATAATCCTCACTTTCTTGCAACAAATTTTTAAACCATTTTGGCATTCTTTTAGATGTAGGAGTATCATCACTAGAAGAAGAATCATGAGTAGAGATTTCAACATTTTCATCATCACTATCACTATGAGTAAGAGATGCATTAGGAGGGTTAAGAGGAGTTTCAACTTGAGGATTATCCTCCACAACAATAACTTTATTTTGAGAAGAATCAATATTATGCACTTTAGAACAATCATGAACACCATTTTCAGCAATGCATACATCTCTAGCAACTTTAACTTTGTTAGTAAGAGGATTATAAACTCTATAAGCTTTAGAATGTTCATCATAACCAACAAAAATATGATAAGAAGATTTAGCATCTAATTTTTGCCTCTTTTGTTTAGGTTTGTGAACATAAGCAATTGAACCAAAAATCCTTAAATGCTTAAGATTGGGCTTCCTACCAGACCAAGCTTCTTCAGGAGTTATATCCTTTAAAGCTTTAGTAGGAGTCCTATTAATAATGTAAGTAGCACAAAACATAGCTTCTGCCCAAAATTTATAAGACATATTTTTAGCATGTAACATACATCTAGCCATTTCAACAATAGTTCTATGCTTCCTTTCCGCTACACCATTTTGTTGAGGTGTATAGGGAATAGTTAGCTCATGCTTAATACCAAATGATTTCAAATAACTATTAAAAGCATTATTCACATATTCTTTACCATTATCAGTTCTAAGAATTTTAAGTTTAAAACCAGATTGCCTTTCAACAAATTTATGAAATTCAGAAAATATATCAAGAACTTGATCCTTACTATGAAGAAAATAGATCCAAGTTCTTCTAGAAAAATCATCAACAAAAGTAAGTGCATACCTTGATCCTTGGATGGAGTTATTCTCCATGGGTCCCAAAAGGTCACTATGAACTAGGTGCAACTTATGAGTTGCCCTCCATGATTGACCATGTGGAAAGGGCTCCCTATGCATCTTACCACTCATGCATCCTGTGCATACAATTTTAGATGGAACAATACTAGGCAATCCATCTACCATATTAAGCTTTTGCATTAAAGCAATATTGTTAGCATTTATATGACCAAGTCTTTCATGCCAAACATTGAAATCAATGGTAGATATTAAAGAGCATCTAGATTGAGCAAACTCATAAAATTTGAACAAATTATCATTGTCTAATTTAGCATTAGCAATGACCTTGTTTTGTTTTGGATCAATAACATAGCACATATCTTTGTAAAATTCTATTTTATAATCTTGACAAAGCTTAGCAACTGAAAGCAAGTTAGTCTTTAATTCAGGAACATATAAAACATCATGCAATTTACCATTAGGAACATTCACATCTCCAATTGCTTCTACTTTACAAGTATGATTATTAGCAAGTTGAAGAGGAACATTAGATATATCAGGTTGCATAGACTCAAAAACTTCTTTATGTGAAGTAACATGTTGAGATGCACCTGAATCAATAACCCATTCAAGAGGTTGAGAAACATTAGAACTACAAGTAAAAGCACGTCTAGATTGATTTGCATTATTTTGAAACTTATTATTATTAGGTTTATTTTGTTGTTGATTATTTTGCTTCATAGGCTTTTTCTCATTTTGCTTTTTAAAACAAGTATTTTGCCAATGACCATCCTTATTACAATAAGTGCAATGTGGTTTCTTAGAAGAGTTAAACTTTCTAGGATCATTGCCATTATTATAATGAGGTTTGGAATTATAATGTTGTTGTTTAGAATGAGGTTTAAAATTTTGCTTATGATTAGACAAGAAAGCATGTTCATTAGACTTAAGAGTACCAAACTGAATTAACTTAGCCTCTTCTTGTCTTAATAAATCACGAAAAATATCATAAGTTAATTGAGTAGCTAAAGAAGGAATAGCTAATTGAGCATGAATATTAGTAATGAATTGTTGAAATTGTCTAGGAAGACACTTTTTAAGAATAAGATGAATTAATCTAAGATTATCTAATTTAACTCCTAAACCATCCAATTGACTATTTAAAGCATCAAATTTCAATAAAAATTCATCCATAGATTTAAAATCAGAATACCTCAAATCTTCAAGTTGATCTTGAATTTGAATTTTTCTTGATTCATTTGAACTATCGTAAATGGTTTTGAGTTTGTCCCATGCTTCATAGGCAGTTGTGCATGTCTCAATGTGAACATAAAGTTCGGGTGACATGGAGATACCTATGAGACCAAGGGCTTCTTCATTTTGGAGATTCCATTTTTCAATTTCATCTTTGGATGCAGACGAACCTGGTTTAGATTTAGGATTTGTAGCTACATCTAAAAGATGTTTAAACCTAAAAATAAAGCATATATGAGTTTTCCAAGAATGATAGTTAGAAGAATTCAACTTAATTTCAGAAATTAAAGTAGACATGATTGTAATAAAAAATTCACAACTTTATGATAAAAAATAATAACTACTGTAAATATTTTGCTAAAAAAAAATCTCTTGATTGAATTAAATCTTAAAAAAATCTTTCAAAAAAAATTTCCTAAAAAATAAAATAAGCCCTTATAGATTAAAATAAATCTTAAAAATTAAATGCAATAATTTTGCACAATAAAATTAAAGAATTAAAGAATACATTTAAAATAAAATTACATTTAAAAAGTAATATTAAAATTATATAATATTAAAATCTTTATAAATACTAATAGTTTAAAAGTTTAATAAAACTAAAAAAAAGAAGAAAGAGTATTTATGGATAAAAGGCTTTTAGAGGAAATTATAAAGAATTAAAATTGTATTTCATTCTTTATTTTTTAAAAACTTTAATACCATGCGATTCTTACATAAAGACTTTGAAAGGATATTAAACTAAAAGTTATTAACAAACTAAAACAATTAACTTTTTAATTCTTTAAAAAAAATGGAAGAACATTTAAAGAAGGATACGTGGGCAAAGAGAAAAAGGTTCTCTTTTAAAGAAATAGGCGGACATATGAAATGGGCGGGATTTTAAGATTTTGAAAAATGGGCGGCAACTTTATTTAGAATGGAAATCTAAAGACGAGAAGTGAGGGCATTTGAAACAATGAGAGAATGCACGGTTGAAGAGGGTAGCATAGGACAGAGGCTGCAAAAAGAAAAAAGAGTGATGAAAGTCGGCGGAGCAGAGGCCTGCAAAAGGAGGCCAAAGCCCGGTTATTTATTTATTTATTTTTGGTATATTTATTTTAAAATTTGTTTTTTTTTTTTTTTACTATTTAATATTTGGTATTAATTTTTTTAAACTTTGAAAAGAAAGATGATTAAAAGATAAACATAATATGTTTTTAAAAAAAATTCAATGCAGATTTATAAAAAACAGAGACAATTTGTTTATCAAAATAATCAAATTTTTGTAAACTATTTTTTTTGCAATCTAAATGATTTCTAAACAAGAACTAGGAATAAGGCCCTTAAATTTTTATTTTTTTTATTTTTTAAAAATGAGCAATAGATTTGTAAATGAAAATTTCTAAAAATTGCAATCTAACCCTTTATTTGTGGGTTTTATTTTATTTTAAAAAACAAAAGATTAAATATGCATGCAAAACAAATAGATTTGAAATTTTAAATAAATAACTTAGAAATCTTTAAATAAGAAATCCTCACAAGGGTTAGAAAAAAAAATGATTTTTTACAGATCTAATATACAAATTTGTATAAACTATAGAAATAAATAAACTTTAAATTGAAAATTGAAAAATAAGATAAACCCTTATTGGGTTTTCTAAAAGCTTGCAAGATATACAAATAGATTTAAGAACAAATTATTTAAAATCTGAACAATAGGAAACTAAGATTCCTGCACAAAAAAAAGGTTAGAAGACAAAAAACAACCAAGATTAGACACTTTGCTCTTCTTCTCCTCTTTGAGAGTGTCTCCAATGGTGTGCTAAAAAATCTGGTAAACCTTCAACAATGTAGCTCACAAAATATTAGTAATACCAAGCTCTGATACCATGAAAGGAAATAGAAAAGAGCAATGGAAAGTACTAATAAAGAGCAATTGTTTGAAGGAAAGAGATTACCAAATAGATTGAAGTAGCCAAACCAAGCACCACCAAAGCAAGAGAGACACAAGAATTTGTTAAGGGGAAAAAACAAGAAAAAACCCCAATATTATGAATGGAGGCAAAATGCCTAAAGAATAATACAAAGAGAGAGAGCTTCAGCCTTAGCTTGCTTGCTTGAATCTTGAAGAATGAGAGGAGAGGCACCTCAATAAGTAGAGGTGAGAATGAGGAGTTAGAATGTAACTCCCAACTCAATGAATGCCACCATTCATCTATGTGTGTGCAAAGTGTCACCTTTTAAGGAGGTGGTTACAAATATTCCTTAATAAAGGAATTAAAAAAATAAGCCATCCTCACAAATGTGTGAGATGACAAAAAGACAAAAGACTTGTAGGGATTCCTTTGGAATATTCCTACAAGTTAATAAAAAATTATAATTAAAGAATAACCTTTACCAAGTAAAGATTAATCTTCTAACAGATGTCATGGTACCACAAAGATTGAGGACTAGGGTATGTGTAGAATCGTCATGGAAAAAATAGGCCCTTAAGTGGCAAAAAAATCAGAAAAATTAGAGGTAGAAAACTTGACGTAAAATTTTGCATAAGTTATCTATATTATTTCAAAAATATGTAACAACAGAATTTGTAGCAAATTGAATGTTGTTTCTAAACTACTAGGTTTATTTTAAAAAAAAATTCTATTTAGTGAAATTTTGAAATTTAAATATAGTAGTACTTAAATTTCAGGGAAAAAATAAGTAAGTGTTTGTCTAACCACCCTAACCACAATAAAATAATAATAATTTCTTATAATATTTTAGACATATGTAGAGGACTCATGTCCAGATGTGATGCATATTTTTTTGTAATTTTTTTCCAAGTAAATAATTAATTATGAATTTTTTATTACAACTTTTAAAAAATATAAAAAACTTGTATGTATGACCACCTTAACTTGGTCAAAACTTTATGAAATTCTAATTTTCCTTTTTTAATCCTATAGTATGTGAAGCATAGAATGTGATGCATGTTTTGGATTCAAAAAATGTGATATTGTTTGAAAGCTATAAATGTTTTTCAATTAGCCTATCAATCAACACTTTAGTCGTAATTCAAATAGAAAATGAATAATAATTATTTATTAAATTGAAAGTAAAGCATAATTTATATTGGTGGAAAGCTAAGAATCTCCTTTAAAAACCCTTTTCATTTCACAAATTTTGGGTAAGAAAAAAGTCGTCAGCCACATACCCTAGACAAATACCCATCATATTGTCATGTTTCGGCCCATCATGATCCTACACATACCCACCAACAATGACACATGAAAATTAAGATTTAGGGATTTTGAAAGTTGGTATGAGAAGTTGTTTTACCAAGAATTCACATTGAAGAATGTTGTTCAACATGTCTAGTACTGATCCAAATGTTTCCATGGCATCTGTTGCTCTATTGTTCATGCAAGGAATCTACTCAAAAGTTATTTTTATTCAAATATCTTTCATATTCTCCACCATCCTCTTGTAAGGAGTGAGCTTTTCATCTTTAGTTTGATAGTCTTCATTGAATTGGTTGATAACCAACTGTGAGTCTCCATAGACTTTCATTTCTTGTATCTACCATTTATCTACTATCTTGAGACATGTGACCAAGGCTTCATATGCAAAAATGTTATTGGTACATGGGAATGATAGCCTATATGAATTTGGGATGCAATCACCTTGGGGGGTGATGAAAAGAATGCCTACTCTTGATCCATGTTGGGTGAACGATCTATCAAAGTACATCTTCCACTGAGCTGTGAGATTAATAAGTAACATTGATTCATTAGGGAACTTAGATATTAAAGGGTTCTCATCATAGATGGGTTCTTCTACTAGTTGGTCTATGATCACTTGTCCTTTGATTTCTTTACACTTTGACACATATTTTACGTCAAACTCCACCAAGATCATTACCCATTTAGCCATTCATCCCATGAGGATTACTTTAGATAACAAATATTTTAATGGATCAATCTTTGCAATGAGCATGATTTGGTGTGAGAACATGTAATTCCTAAACTTTTGTGAAGAAAAAACTACCACTAAGCATGCTTTCTCAATTGGTGAATAGTTCATCTCATAGCCTACCAAGGTTTTTCTAATGTAGTATATGGCTATTTCTTTTCCATTTTCATCATGTTGTACTAAAGAGATCCTAGTGATCATGCTAGTGTTTTTGTTTGGTATCAGTGACATGAGTACTAGAGGTCTTAGTAGATAATCTTTGATTTACTAGAAAGCTTTATCACATTTTTCATCCCATTTGTAAGTTATCCCTTTATAGGGAAGATGTGAAAAGGGGTGAATTTTATCTAATATTTGAGCTATGAACCTTCTAATGGAATGCAACCTTCCTTGTAATCCTCTCATCTATTTCAATTTCTTTGGAAGTTCCATATCTAGGATGGATTTTACCTTTGTAGGATCAATTTCTATCCCTCTTTGTGAAATGAAAAATCCAAGAATTTTCCCTGATGTGACCCCGAACACACACTTTTTTGGATTTAGTCATACCTTGTATTCTTCAAGTCTGTCAAATATAGGTCCTAGGACTTGTATGTGCTCACTTATTTTATTTTATTTTCCAAAATATCATCCACATAATCTTCAATTTTTTTGTGGATCATTTCCTAAAATACGAGGGTCATTTCTCTTTGATAAGTATCTCTTGCATTTTTCAATCCAAATGGCATGACATTCCAACAATAGGTTCCCCATGGAAAAGTAAAGGAATTTTTATGTTGATCTTATTTGGCAATTATGATTTGATTGTAGCTTGAAAATCCATCCATGAGCGAAAACATTTCATGCCCAACTATTAAATCCACAATGAGATTGATGTTTTAAAGAGGGAAATCATACTTTGTACATGCCTTGTTTAGATCTCTAAAATCAATGCATATTTTGATGCCTGTAGTGGGTTTTGAGACTAGTACCAAGTTTGAAACCCACTCAGGATAATCTATCAGTTAGATGAATCTAACATCAAGAAGCTTTTGTAGTTCTAGTTTAACCAAGAGTTCTATCTGAGGTTACATCTACCATAATTTTTATTTGGCTGGTTTGGTGTTGAGATAAACTACTAAGTAGTGTACAACAACTTCTAGATCAAGGCCTAGTATATTCATATATGACCATCCAAAGTTAACTCTTACCTCTTTAAGAAATGTTGCTAGGTTCTTTTTTTCTTTTTCTAACAAGGATTCAACATAAAAAGTGATCTTAGGTGCTTCTTTTGTTCCCACATTGATTGGAGTAGCCTTTTCTACTAGTACTACTGACTTCTTTGGATGCATTTCACTAAGGGGCACACTGAATCCTTCATCCTTGGGCACCTCAGAGAGGTTTCCACCATCAGATGCATCCTTTGTTTTTACTATTTTGGGACCAGAGAGTGCCACTAGATGGTTTTCACTCAAGGATCAACATGTTAATTGCATTTCATTTATTTTGTGACTAAAGGATTCAATCATCTCCCCATAGTATGCCCATGTATTGAGCTCTATGTCAAAGCCTACTTTGTGATCTACCCACGATAAGTTGTCTTAGATTCCCATGAATTCTGAGATCACTTCATCATTTTTTAATAAATCTAGAACCAGTGATCCTTGTTGGTCAATGTCAATGAGTTGTGGGTATACTAGGCATATTTTAGTTGGTTAGTTGTTTGAGAAAAAGGTTGTTATGGATATCATGAAGAGGGTGTTGTTCTGAAATAGGTCAGCAACATCAAGGGGAAAGTCATCTAAGGTCATATCACATGATGTAGGTGATGAAAAGGAATCCTCAACTTGTTTAGCAGCAATACCCTTGCCAATAAGTGTGACTTTGCTAGTAGTACAACCTAAGCCAAGATTTTTTAGCCATTTTTCAAGAATGATGGATTCTTATAAACCATTGTCATTCTATCCTAGCTTCTCACTCTTTTTATACCCCATACTCTATATTATCTATATATTTTTGTTGTCATCTTCCATGGGAAGAACATGAATAGGTTGTTCATCTTGATGGAGGAGTTTAGATATTTCGTGCTCTTTGACATCTTCTTGATTCAAGTCTCCCACTTGGTGAAGGTAGTAGCTATCATCTTGATTATGTATGGTTCTTTAGTGCTAGATGTTGGTTTCCCATGAGATTGAGGAGAAATAGGTAACTCTCCTAAGACCAAGGTGTATTTCAATAGTTTGTACCTTCCACTACCTTCAAAAGGAAACTTCACACTGATGATAGGTTGAGGTTACAACTTTCAAAGCATGGATCCAAGGTCGGCCAAGTAGTATGTTATATTGAAGATCAAGTTCAAGTACTTGGCATGTAGTTTCTACAATAAGAGATCCCACTTGGATTGGAAGTGAAATGATTCATTCTAATAAAAACTCTTGGTCTTGATATGCTCTGATGGTAGTAATATTTGTCTTCTCAATAGTATCTTTCGAATAGCCTAGATTCTTGATCAACTGTAGGGTAAAAATGTTCAGACCAGCACCTCCATCTACCAAGACTCTTTTGACCTTGTTTTTATGAATGACAACCTCAACATGTACAACATGATTATGAGATGGTTGCAATGGTAAATATTTCTTGGAAAAGGTGAGATGATGGTTGGTGATATTCCCTACCATAGCTTAAAACTAATCAGTATCAATGTTCTTAGGAATAGATGACTCAGACAAGGGTTTTTCTAGTATTTCCCTATGTGGATGAGATAATCTTAAGAGTTATAAGATTGATATCTAAGTGGGGATCTATTTAAGCTAATCTAGAAGATTGTACTTGCTAGGATTAGATGCAAGAAAAGTAGGTTGTTTCATAGATTGAGTTGGGACAACTCCTTGAACAGTTATTTTTCCATATCATGTGGTGACTCCACATTTTGTATTAGCTCCTTTGATGGTGACAACAATGATAATGCTATCATAGGAGGCAACTAAATTTCAATAAGTACGTTGAAAATTAGTGCAATCCTTAGCTTTTCCATTGTTTTTTGCTTTGTATGGATTGGGCATAGGGGTCTTGTATATCTTGAGATCCTAGTTTCTAACTGGTACCTCAATAGATATGGTATTGTTCTCTATGAGATCTTGGATGATATTCTTGAGTTTCATGTAGTTTTTCATTTTATGTCCATTGATTTTATAAAATTCATAGAGATCACGCTCATTGTACCAGGATGGCTTCTCTTGGGTTTCTTGATAGTTTTCAAAGTTATGAAGTGTTATTAAATTTGACTGTACCAATTTCTTCATGATTGTCTCAACGGATTCTAATAACTATGTGTACTTTTGTTTGGGATAGTTGTTCCTATTACATGTTTTCCTATGTTGCCTGTTGACCAGTGTTATTGATTCGATTGTTCTTAGGTGGTACCATTTGCTGCACAATTGATTGGATGTTAGAAACTTTATTTTTGTTGGGTCTAGGAGCACTTAGTATGACCTTAGCATCTACTAAACAATTATTTGTTACATTTTTTTCCTTATCCCATACATGAGGTTTCTCATTCAAATTGGTTGAAGGATGTTTATCTTTGTAAGATTTAGTATTTCCTTGTGAGATTAGGGCTCTTTCAATGTTAAGGGCTCTTGGAACAAGCTTGTCATATGATGTGATGCACTTCATTTTCAAGTGGAATGATAGATTTTGATCAAGGTTGGCTATAATGATTCCCAGTTGTTGTTCATTAGGAAGAGGTCACTTTCTTTTACTAGCTCTTTGTCTCTATTGTTGTAACAAATCAGCAAAGGTTTCTCTTGGATTTTGTTTAAGAGTGTACAACTCTTCTAGACTAACATCCATATCAAGATTGAAGGAGAAGTGATTGATGAATTTTTTGGTGATTTCTTCAAAAAATTTGATACGAGGAGGAAAATGAAAAAATAAATCCATAGCAGTACCTATTAAACTTTGAGTGAAGAGGCCCATTAGATATGAATCATTGTAAGCCACTTCCATGCACATGATGTTAAATTCTTCAATATGGTCAATAGGGCTTCCTCCCCCTCTATATTTTTCAAATTTGGGGATGTCAAAACCAAGAGGGAATGGTATCATTGCTATGTTTCAATCAAATTGGTAAGGACACAAGTTTTGTGTATAAGGTTTCTATGTCTTTCCCATGCAAAGGTCCTCATTTCTTGTGAGAGATCTTTCAATTGAGATGCTAGATCATCTTGGAAATTGGGTGAAGGAACATATGGTGGGATGAGAGATGAGTTATATGGGGTGTATGAAGGTGTGAGGTTTTGTAAAAGTGATGAATATGATCCTGATATGTTTGGATTGATGATGTCTATATGAGGAAAATAGGAACCTTGTTGTTGTTATTGGGCATATTTTTGAGCTACTAAGTCTTGATGTTGAGCTTTTTTTTGTTGTTGTTGTGCCACTAGGGCTTGTTGTTGGGAATTTTGTTTCTGTTGTGCTAATAAAGTTGCTTGTTGTGCTTGTTGTTGTTGTGCAGCCTGTTGTACTACTAAACCTGCTTGTTTTTCTTGTTGTTGTGATAAGGTTTCTTGTTGATCTTGTTGTTGTTGTGCTAGGTCTACTTGTTGAGCTGCTAAGGCTACTTGTTGTGCTTATTGTTGTTGCTATTTTTGTACAACTTGTTGATAAGTTTGTTTTGCTTGTTGTAGAGCTAAGGCATGTGCTTGCAAGGTGGGATTAGGTGGTTGTTGAGACATATGTGAAGGATTATGGATATTGATTTTTTGAGTGGTTAGTAGATTGTTGGTGAAAGGTAGAGGATTCCCTTGATTTATCATTCCTTGTAATATTGTAGAATGAGGTGGAGGAATGTATGTTTGAGGTCCTAATTGATTTGGCATGGAAAAGGGAATTGTTGGAAAAGATATTGTTGTTAACAAAGGATTGCCTTGTGCAAAAGATGTAAACAAAGGATTCGTGATCAAGGTCCTCCCGAGATTGATAGAACTTGTAACCAAGGGATTTTTTTTGAGGTGGATTGATAGTGGATGATGTTACAATGATAGGTGGAATAGATGAACACACCCAAGGGTTGGATAAAGATGTCCCTATTTTCCTTGAGGGTTGATTCTATGATACACTATTGGAATGCCCTTGTGTACTATTTTTAGATTTTGGTGTGTACTACTTTGCGTGATGGTAGGCATACTTGTGGTATTCATAGGTGTGGATGAATAAGGATTTCCCTGAAATGATCAAGTGGTGTGGAATAGTTAAGTTCAAGCAGAGTGTGTAGCTATTTTGGATCTTCAAAAACAAGAGGAGAACCAAAGGTAGGTGTCCAAATGATGGTGGTAGGTGGAGGATTAGTTTCAAGAGTACCAACCAATATACTACTTTCAAATGGTGAGGTGTGACCAATATATTTAGCAAGGATAGTTGCAAGACTAGGTATTGTTGTGCAGTTTTTTGCACACACGCCCCACTTAGCGTAGGGACCCTCTCTTTTTGGTGTCTTTGACCTTCGGTTTTATTGGACTTATCATTTTAGGGTCTAGACATGTTGGTCTTGCTGGCTTTGACCTTGCCTTGAGGTTTGAATTGATTGAAATTGGGTTTTAAGCTAGGTCCAGGTTTTCACCTAGATCTGGGATTTTCTAGCTCTAGCGGATTTTCCCGGGCCTTGGTTCCTTGTCCGTTTCTGGCAGGATTCTCCGGTTCCGGATTTTTGCCTGACTCCAGGATTTTCTGGCCCTGGCGGATTTTCCCGGTCTGCTCTAAAATCCTGATCTTCCTCATTTCCCCGCTTTCTGCATTTCTGTGAAATCTGTGTTTCCGCGCATCCTGGGATTTTCTGAAATTCTGTGTTGGGCTCGGGTTTTCAGATTTGTCAAAAATGTCTTGTCGCACATTAATGGTCGAGGTACCTTTGCTTAGACGGGTATAAGGGCGGATTTAGGGTATTTCAACCATCATTCTAATTTCATTGCTCCCTTGTTTTGCTCTGGCGATTATGAATATCCATTTGAGCTTTGAGAATCGATCTTGACTCATTTGCGTGAGGATTGTTTGGGTGCTAGTGTCTGGGTTTTTATTGCTTGGACATGTTCGTTTGCTGCGTGGTCATCTTTTCAAGCCTGAACTTCATCCGCATCGATCCATGGTATGTTATCATTGCCCCTCCATTTGCTTGCGTGGTGATTGAGGGTTTTTGCATTGGATAATGTTAGTTTTGGGTCGGCCCTTGATTGATTTTGATTTCATATTTGTAGAGTCAGGGTTTGACCCGTCTTTTGTTGTAGAACCCTATTTCATGTGCCCTATGAGCTCTATTTATCCATGAGATGGTGTGTGCATCCATTGGACGGGGTCCTCGGTTAGATTGCTTGCTTTTTAGTGCAAAATTTGCTATTGTGCGAAGTTGGGGTTTCCCTCGGTGCTCAGCCCAGAACGAAGGTTTCATTTTGTTTGAGTGATTTTGTCCTTGTATCACGTTGACTTCCCTGTCCTGTGAAGATTCGAGTGCTTTAGGTAAATCTTTGGCTGGTACTTTAAACCTTAAAGCTTGCTCTGGTTTTAGTGGCAGAGGTCGGGTTATTCAGATTAGGGCATCATTGTTTTGACATAGGGATTCATCCTTTGAGAGTTTTGGGGGTTGAAATCCTTTGCATCTTGAGATTTGTTGATTATTGTCAATTTCGAAACCATTAGAACTCAGGAAGGGAAGATCCTATGGTCGTTTGAATTTTGGGTCGTGTTTTGCCATTTTTTGGGTTTTCGAGGTCGTCGCGGAATTCCGCTGCTTCCAGATTTTCCAGGTTTGGGCTTATTCCGTGGACTGAGGTTATTGCCGGAACATTCTAAGATGTCTACAAAAATTCGTTCCATCTGGATTTTTCCGAATTTCTTGTCTGGCTGTGTCCTTTTAAATGTTTCGATGATAGGATTAATGGAACGATTGTTTAATGCTTATTTCTTGTTGCCAATGAGTGAATTCCATGATTATCTTTTGATTCTTCATCTGCACTAACGATTTATTTGACTAGTGATGATCTGGCAGCAAGAATCCATCTTGGTCGAATTTCTCTGAAATTCTGCCTCAACGGTATTTTCCCGGTTTGCATGGTTTTCCTGGACTATCCTATTTCTCCGGATCTCAAAGGATTAGCAGTTGGCAGTGGACTTTGATGGATTTATGTGATTTGTGCTAACTTTTTGGATTGAAATATGAACAACAATTGAATACTAATGATGATTTTTGGATGTGTAGGCCGAATCAAGCAAGGCAGCTGCTGGAAAGTCTAAGGGTGGTGCAGGGGCATCGTCCATTTCTGAGACTGAACGATTGAGACTAGACATGAAGAACTAGCTCCCCGAAAGCAAAGTGTCTTCTGTGTGGGCTGAAGTATCTAACACTAATGTTGGTGCCTGACAATATGAGGAGTTCAAGCAGAGAACGACATAGAGGGACTTGTCAGCCTTGAGGCAAGGGATGATGAACTCCGAATTGGTGCATGTGGCAGGTTTCCCTCCGGCGGTCTAGTGTTACGAGTTAATCTTTGAATGTGCTAGACAATATGATTTTGATACACAACGGGTGGTTAGCACCGAGGGAAGGGTCTTGGCCAACTTTAGCCCGGCCTCTATTGCACAAGATTTTAGCATGCCGGATCTTCCTTTAGTGTGTGCCTTGAATATTGACACTGCCAGGACCTATTATGAGAATGAGCCAGTCAAGGCTCAATAGATAATCAACTCATGGCTGGAGAAGCCAAAATCCCATCATTCGAAGTTGCCCAAGCAGCTGCACAGGGTAAAGTTCAGGTCAGATGTATATGATGCCATCACACTTCTGAGCAGGGTGGCAGGATTGAAAAGTGCAGGAGTGTTAGAAAGTTGGATGGTTCATGTGATCACCAAAATTGGGCAAGGGACTAACTATCATTGGGTAGGACTCATCAGTGCCGAGATTGATAGACGATTGAGGAATGTCCTGGAGGCAAAGAAATTCACTATGTCCTCATATGTAGTGTATGTGTTGGCCATTTCCTACCCATACAAAGGTTTGAATCCGAGGGGAACAATTGGACAGAATATAATCTATGAGGTTTATCCAGAGTTGCATTTGGGGCACAAAGATTATAGAAGGGCCAATGATGCATTCACAATGCATATTACCCAGACACTCCAGAATGCTGAGCACATGAGGTTATCCGATGGAGCCAAAGGGCTAATAAAGAACTATGGAGCCTGGTTCATCCAGTTCCCTACCTTCACCTACCTCAGGATTGATGGATGTCCGATTGCCCCTTACAGGTTACCCCGGTATCCTACTGACCACATTGTGCTATTGGAAGCTGTGAGACAAATCTATGAATTTGATGCTGTGGTGAAGAGGGAGAAGCACAAGACGGGCTTCAGAGGAGACTTCCCTCTCGGGATTGGTGTGGCAGAGATATGCCCCTCTATTCAATCAGCTCACACCGCAGGAGAAGAACTAGCCGCATATGGTTTCTCCTTCCATTCTAAAAGGATGAATTTTGATGTAACAGGGGAAGCGCAGAAGAAGGCCACTAGGGAGTATAGGCATAAAGATGACTTAGAAGATTATTGGGTCAATGTCAAAGATGACCTTGAGGCGAGAAAGAAAAGATACTCCAGGCTCCCTGTGGAGGAAATTAGGCAATACAACGTCAAGTTAATCCCGGATCAATTGGATGATGACGTAAATCTGGTGCAAGACCACGCCTATGAGGCAGTGAAAGACAGGCCAGCCAGAGATATAAACTGGAATGAGGATGAGGTTATGGAATTGGAGGACCTAATGGCTCCTGTGATGAAGTTCACTCTTTCTTGGGTGAAACATAAAATTTGGGAATTGGAGAATGCAAAGATAGCTTGTACCTTCGAATTGATGGGGAATCTCAACCCCATGTCTACTTCTGAGGAATCCGGGGAAGATGACCCCAAAGGGAAAATAGTGAAGACCTCACCGTTCAAGATCAAGGTCAGGGGTCCCAAGGGAGTTGAACCTAAAACAAAGAGGAAACCGAAAGGGAAGCGAAGGTGGAAGACCTTGACAATTAGCAAGTCCTCTGATGAGGAGGAGATGGAGAAAGCAGAAGAGGAGGATGCTCCTCCACCACCTAAGAAGACAAAAGCCACAAGGACTGTGAAGAAGAGAGATAAGGCTGCTTCGAGTGATGAGCCTCCAATTGTCGATGTGGAGAGTTCCAGAGGAGAGGAAACAAAAGTTTATACGAGGAAATCAAGAAATCCCTCTCCCAAGGATGCTGCACAACAGAAGGACTCTTCCCCAAAGCTACTAGTTGAGGAGCCATCCAAGTCTGTTTCTCCTCCACCGAGCATACATGAACCAGGAAATCCTGGTGAACATGAAATTAGCAGGGAAGTAGAACCATTTAAGGAGGGGACACTTTTCAGTGAAGCTACAGAATTTGAAGTTGAGACAGAGGAAAGACATACTTCTCCGTTGGTGCAGTATGAGGATTCCCCGAAAAGTAGCAGAGGCTGAGGATCACCTGAGCCAAAGGAAAATATCCTTGCTAGGACTCCATCACCGGTGCTTCCAGAGTTGGGATTTGAAGAGGCCGACCAAAGTAAGCAGCTTCCAGAGAAAGAAGATGATAAAGCAACTGCAGAAGAAGAGAAGGTGACATAAGATCTGGAAGATGCCAGGGCAGAAGAAATCCGGACTGACCCTGTAGCCCCGGACTAGCTAGAGAAGGAACTTGCAAGGAAGAAGCAAGTGATTGTTGAAGATACTCCCTTGGACTGGGATGAGATGTTGTCAAAAATTGGCAAAGGAAAGAAAAAGAAAGCCTCCAGGGTGATCTCAAGGGTGGAAAGGGATGACACGAATAACAGGGCAGTCCACATTGCCACTCCTGCCATAGACAAAACGAGAGAGGATGTTACAGGCCAAGACTATAATGTCCAGACTATCAACCTCAGGCCTGCATCCACGGAGCAGGATATTGAGGAGTTTGAGGGATCCAGTGCAGTGATTGTTGACAGATTGAAGAGAGAGACTCAGACTAAACATGAACTGAAGAGGGAGAATGAAAGGTTAAGGAAATGCTTGGAGGAGGTCATGAAACCTTTGTAGTCTCTCCACCCTTCTCCTTCTGCCACTCCTAGTTTTCTGCCTAAGGAAATAATCTCCGGGATCGAAAGGATGAAGGCCTCAGCTCAAGCTGCCATGGATTGGCTGGTGGATGTCCAAACAAAAGGGGATGATACTATTAAGGAGATTTTATCTATAGGAAAGGATGCAGTCTGGGCGAAGGAGTTGTTAGAGCATATCCTGTCTCAGGATAAGGATGACATAGATCTCCTGCTGTAGAAGTCGAAGGTTATCCTGGGGCATGGCAAGGAGCAATTGGCTAAGGATGGAATCCTTCCTTCCTCTAGGTTGGATGAGCCGTGGGAATGGTTTGAGGCACTGCAGATTAGGCAGAAGGCTCTGAAGAAGATACAGAAATGAAGGAAGTCAATTGACGGTGAGCTTACTGCGGTCTATGATGGATGCATTGCCTTCTTTGAGGTAATGACAGGGAGGAAGAAGATAGCTCCCAAGTATCTGAGCTTGGAACAATTAAAGGAGTGGTGGCATGAAATTTATGCCCCGGATTCTGATGGAGCTGTCACCGGCCACCTACTTGATGATGCAGCCACCTACATGGCAGTGATGGACAGATATATGGCCAGTAGGGAAGATTGGAACAAGACTGTTGAGCGGTCCAAGGAAGAAATAGACTCAATTAAATGCCGACTCAAGGTCTTACCATTGCCACCGATTGCTGAGTTGGATGGAGTATTCTTGAAGGTCCAAGGGTCGTCAGTTCAAAAGAAAGATAAAGGGAGTAGCAGTTAATGCTCATTTCGAGATTTGTGCTTCCCTATTATCATAGGGCATGCATTGGACCGGACTTCCTTGGGGACTTTGTCAAAGCCGACCTAGATGATGGCATTTAATGTGTGCCTTAGTTCATTTTTCCTTGGCCGACCTGTTTTGGCGGTTTTTATTATTTTGTAAAATGTTTGGCTGGGCCGGCATACCTTAGGATTTGCTATTAATAGGCATTTTTGCCTCATTGTAAAGGGTTAGACATTAGCAAGAAGACATTAGAAACTAAAGAGCAAGAGTTAGAGTATTTTGATTGTCTTGAAGCAAATATTGTATCAGAACATTCGAGTTGTTGCAGCATTTTGGTGATTAATACAATTGAAGACATTGTGGTTTTCCTGGTGCAATCTCTTGTGTTATTCCATCTTGCATGGTTCCTGTGTTCTATCTTTCGAATTTCTTGAAGATTTAGGGTTTAGTATTTAGAAATAAATTAGTTTCAGTTGGATAAATAATGTTTATGATTTCATATTTGGAATTTTTGTAGCTATCTCTGGTCTATACTCCCAGTAACTATCTGATTGTAGTAGGCTGGTGAAGTCAACCTGGACCGTATATTCAATGTGCTTAAGTTCGATTGTAGATGCATGTCTATGATTTGAAAATCTGTATTCCTCAAAAGATTGCACCGTTCTTGTAAGATTGCATTGTGGGTTGAACAAGAGCTGGTTATTTGAGATAGGTCCATTCCAGATATATGTCATTTGCATTGCTTGTCCTAGCAGTAGTTTAGATCTTATCACTTCCTTGCATCCCTATCTTTTTTTGTTTCTTTATTATTTGGTTAGATTTAGGATTTAAAGATCATCATATTGTCAGATCTGATAAGTTGAAAGATACAATTTGCTTGTAGTAAGGTCCCTTTGTGATTACCAGCATTTTCACATAATTATTTGAGCTGTTTATGCACTGTTATGACCTAACACCCGAGAGACCTTGGGGTGATTTTTAGTGATATATTATTGAAGATTACCTTTCAAGAGAGATAGGATATTATATTCTGTCTGAGTTGTTGCTGTGCAGAAAACACCATCAATAGGTATGTAAGTTTGACTTATCCCTTGTGATGGAGTTGTGAAATATTTTGTTAAACTTTGTGATACAAACATTGGGGAGATAATAGCTACACTTTCAAAAGTTTGATGTTCTAAAATTTATTCTCTAGTGAGCTCAAATGGGTTTTTTGTGATGTGTTTGATCTTATATGGTCTTGAAGGACATGGTGGTTGTTGTGTTGGTGTAACATGACTTCAAGAATCAAATTCTAAAGGATTTGGATCACTTGAGGTAAATGTAACTTTGTCTTTTTCAATGATTCTCTTGTGTTGTGATCTCATCTTTACCATAAATTTGGTGTCAACTATGGTAGAGTTGTGTTGACTTTTGTAATGTTTGAACTCTCTATAAGTTGACTCAAACCTAAGTAAAAGGGATAATCTAAGTATTTTTTGAGAAATGATGATAATGTGGGATGAAAATGTGGATGATGTAGGAATTGATCTTTGCAAACATTTTGGGACAACACTTTTGACATAAGTTTGATGTTTTGATGTTGAGATAAAGGATGCTAATGAGCTTAGAAATATTTAGGGTAGACTTGTGACCTAGATAAATTGGTTTAGTGATGATATCTATCTCAAATAAGTGCATGGAAAAGGATACATTTCACATATGGCATAGCTAAGGTAATAGTTGGTTTGATGTTTAAGTCCCAAAGTGTTGGTGTATTTGAAATTTTGCAAAGATAGATGAGGTGAAGGATGAAATTTGATGAAGGGGTGAGTGAAAATTTTGACCCAATGTTGACCTAAAATGAACCTTTTTTTACAAGAGCAAGGTAGTGAGAATGATGCTAGACCTCTAAAATGGTCAAATTCTAGAAAATGGGAGGATGGATGGGAATGTTCAAACCTGTTTGGGCTCTCGTAGCTCAGGCATAAAAGTTTCTCAACAAAGTGTAATGATTGTGGTAAAATATTAAATCCCACTTTTCACTATACCTTGTTCTATAATTCCTATGTCTGAAATGGAGTGTTGGATATTTTCCCCTATGGATTTTGATTTTTTGATGAATCATTTAGAGGAGTTTAGTATCATGAAAAAGATTTGGATTTTGACTCCAAAAGAATGCATACAATTCCAGACTATACCTTGAAGCATTTCTATTAAAGTTTGCTACCAATTTGTTTTTTTTTTTGGTGAACTAATCAAAGGTGTTTCTTAAGAGCTTTTGGAGTGAGATGCCTAAGTCTAAAATGATGACCTATAGAATTTGGCTTAGGAATCTTGATTTTTCATGAGATCATGTGGAATAGTTTATGTTTATGGAAGAAAGGAAAATATTTATTGTCACATAGGTGGTGGTAATAGGCCCTTCCATCCTCAATATCAATTTGTTCCTCTTCTTCATCTAGAAGGGTTGTTACATTTCTCCACTGCATGTTTGTTTCCTTATTTTCAAAAGTGAAGGTTCTCAAACTGCTAATACGATTTTTTTATTCACTGTTTATGAGTTCAAAGTTTGGCTGAATTATAGCACCTGGAAGATCAAGTTGTTCAATGGGAGCAATCTGTCTCCAAATAGTCATGTGGGGTTCATTTTTTAATTTATCTATTCTTAAATTAATTTATTTTACCACAAACACTTTCCTTTGATTATGTTTCCAAACTAGATGTTTATGTCAAAAACATCATAACTTTCACAATTTCCATTGTGTGAAAATCATGAGGTTAAAGCCATAATTTCCTATGTTTTCTTTGGTAAATATGGGTTTGAGATTAATGTCAAGATAATTAGAAATTACTAAGGATAAATCCTAGGACAAGCAATAATATTAAGGCTAACTCAAGAAGTCGATATTTGAGCTAAATTGTTTCAAATTTGGATAGTGAATTTTTATTTTTGGATCATTTTGAAATTAAGAAAATTGTTAAATTGACTCACAAGCATTACACCCCTAGGATAGGAATGTCTATATATGTTGAATCTCTACTAGGATTTCTCCAAACACTAGACAATGCGAACAATTAGAGATTTGGCAACACTGGCTCCTCTCCACGGTACACACTTCTCAAGACCACCAAATCTCAAAATCCTTAAAATCTAGAGATTAAAATGAGTTTTTCTATTTCTAAAATTGAATAGTACAAATGTGGGGTGACTTTAGAATGACCATTCATGACATCAACAAATATTAGGGATTTTTTGGCTTCTACACAAGGGTTCATAATAAGGGCATCTAGTTTAGAGGACACTGTGATAAACTCCCTTAAGAGGTCTCCCAACCCTTAGAAGAACGGATTTACACATCATAAGGATACTAGGGGAGAGCTATCATGCATCATGCTTGTTGATTGCAAACTTTCCTCGCAACCACAAATTTATATAGCGGTTTGGAAGAGCCTGGGTTATGCTCGTTACTGCTTGGGTCATTCCCTTGGGGTGAGTACTTTTTCCCACCAAGGAAGGCCCTCTAAAGGTGAAGAATAGAAAGGAAGTTCATTTGTAGTTTGATCATCTTTTCTTGCATGAACAAAGAGAGAACACATGCTATGCCTTTTTTCACACTAGCATGGTTGTTCTATTTTAAACCCAAATTGAAAGATGTGGTGATTTTGCAAAGTGTTAGAGAATTCTTTTGTTTCTCAAGATCACCAAATGATAAAAGAGAATTGCATACACATTCACCAACAAACTTGAAAATCACTAAACATAGCAAATAGTTGTCAATTTATTTTAAGCACCAATTGAAAGATGAGTTTTCCCTATTCAATTTTAATCCCAATTGAAAGATGTGATGTGAGGGTTCAATTTTATCCAACTTTGAATGTTCATTTTAAACCTAATTGAAATCTAGTTTGTTTCCTAAAACTGAAAGTAGAAAGCATGAAATTGGGTTATAATTGCCCCAAAGCATTGAACGCTTGTAACAATTATAGAATTTTAAGATAGAAAATGATTTCTCCACTTTCACTCCATGACTTTAAATCCTACAAAACCCTATTAGTCTAACAACCAAAACATAGTTAGAAATTCTTCAATGATCAAATAAACCAATGAAATTAAGTCACATTCCAAACAAATAAATGTAAATTTCTTACCCTAGTTGAGCATTGTTGAACACGATAGTGTCACAATTTGAGATTTGGGTGTCACTCTAGTGAAAAGCATCGCTCTACAACAAGACAAGTGAGCATGATTGCATTGCTATTTTGATGGGTACCATTGTTAATGATGGCATCGCTATTTGGAATTTGAAAGAGCCAGACTAGTGAGTTTGAGCGTCGAAATTTGAATTTTATGATATCTTCAAATTAAATATGTGTTGCTATATTTAAATTGGCATTACTTGATTAAATATGCATCAATGCTTCAAATTACTCAAGCATCGCTATACGGCAACACTATTCAAATAGCATCATTGTTTGTGATTTAAGCATCATTGCAACCTACAAAACAACATGAACATGGAATTCAAGCTAAAAAATAGCTAAATGATTAGATTTCCCTCCTAGCACCAAAATGCCAATGAAAAACTATTGGTATGGGTCAAATTACGCTTGATCCATGAAGAATTGAAGCATAACGAAGCCACAAATACTCAAATATCAACAAGATCAATCAAATAGAATTGAAATTAAACATTTCATCAAAACCTAACATACTAAATTATGAAAACTCTCAAAACATCTATTCTAATCCATATAAGACTTATCTTGTTATTGAATTAGTGTCGTGGTGTGGATGGTTGAGATCAAAAAGCTTAATCAATAGTTTAAAATGAAGGGGGTGAGAGGCATGGATCATGGATTCTCATCAATGAATAAGAATGCATGATGAGATTTAATCAAAGTCTCACACTTGCCTCAAAAAAACACACTTTTGACCTACTCACACTGTCAAAGGTAACTTGCTAAGAGGTTGAAGGTTTAGCTTGTCCAAGAAGCCAAAGAAGCCAAGTAAGTTGATTGGAGGAGATGGAAGATTACTTAGAATATTCCTTTTGGGTGAGGAAAAAGGTAACTTACAAATTAAAACAAAGTTTTAATTGTGCAAAAAGGATAAAGAATATTCATTGGGAATATTCCCTTTGCTTAGAGGAAAATTAGTTTAATTGCTAATTAAACAAGGTTTAATTTATGCAATTAGGGAATTAGAAGAATAAAGAGATATTTATTAAATTAGATGATTTAATAAATAGGGAAGGAGTAAAATGATATTTAATTAAATAACTTAAGGTTATTTAAATAAATAAGATGACTTAGGAGATTAAATTAAATATTTTGATGTATTTAATTTAATTAGATGAAGTGTTAGTGTGGAAAGTGATGAATTAGCCCAATTTAATTAATTAGAAAAAATAGATGAAAATGATGCAATGAATTAATTAGCTAGGCTAATTAAATAAACTAAGTGAAAAGAGGAAATGATGTTAGTAAATCTAGTTCAAGTGCATGTGACATCAATTAGGACATACTTGTGGCTATACTTTTAAGGGGTTGATTATTACTCTTGTTGCCTAGGTATTTGGAACAAGTATGCTACAATGTAACTCGCAACAATAAGTCGATATGTAGAAGAGACTTATTCGACAAATTAGCTGGGAATAACTTTAAATTAGTAAATTCATTTATGCCTTGTCATTGGTAAATATCAAATAGAAAATAATAAGCTTGGATAGAAAGTTGATGACTCAGTCAATTTGATAAATGAAAGGAGTCATCTCATATAAAGACTAAGTCTATTTGATCTATGTGCCACATATTTGATAATGACTAATTAAAATATACAGTTAACCTACCAACTGTTGGATGAGATATTTTATCTTGTGCCACCTTATGACTCATATTCATTGTAGATGTTCTTTGTGAGGGAAATTCAAATTATTCTTTGTCAACATGTGTTGTTTGAAATATTCTTTCATAGCTATCACCAAAGGAGAGATATCTATAGTATTGTTTGGCTGATTATGTTCTTCTTAGTGCACAACCTTTTAGTTGTATGGAGTGAGTGGTGTTGCATGGTGATTGTTGTCAATACCCATGCCTATTGTGTAGGATAATGAGAGTCTTTTCTATTGTATAAATAGTAGATCAAACTCATTAGTTTGGGATGCAACACATATGCTTTGTGTATATTGATATATGCATTTTTCTCTGCAATTCATTGCTACAATATTCTATTAATCTGATAGTGGGATCCTACAATATTCTATTAATTTGAGAGAGGGATCATGATAGTATTTGTGAGGGAATTATCATTTTAAGTGAAGTATACCATCAACTTGAGGGGAGAGAGTTATTGTGGTATAGTTGAAGGAATCAAGTTTGAGCTATGGGAAACCAATTTGCAGTCATTTGATTGGATAGAAAAAATAGGCATGAGGATATTTCTTTTGAATTTGTTTTAGTTTTGAAAAGATTTCTCTCCATGTTTGTTGTTATTTGTCTACTATGAGTACTTTCATTTAGGGAAAATATTAATTCTTTGAAAAAGAATATGAATCTAGTATGTTGTTTGATAATGTGCTTGTATGTACAACATAATAAGAGGTTTGTGTTTATCATAGGTATTACATACTACATATGATTGAACATCAATAGCATGTGTTACTCTTAGCTTGTTTATTTATTTAACTATAAAAGCTAGTGTTTACTCCTAGGATTTTTTATCCATTATGGGAGGGAGCTTATGCATTTTCTTTGTTAAAGTGGATTTATTTCAAGTGTGTAGAAATGGTGATAGGTTATCTTTGGGGTGATAGCTTATCCATTGAAGGAAATACCTATGTGTACTTTATGATGGCCTTTTAAGTCAAATCATCCCTGAGTATTGTATGTGATAGATGATCTTCATTCAAATTATCATTTGAGAAAACTTTGGCCAGAGTAGTGAGACTGCCTCTAGCTCCACTATCAGTTCACTATGATCTAGTATTACATGCTAGTTCCAGATTATGGGTTTACAAGTTCTAGTTATGTAGGACACAACACTATGCTCAGTTGGTTGTCATTATTTGATTACTCTACCAATCTATTCATCAAAGGAAAGGGCCATCTATTGAATGATAAATGTGCAAGAGACCACATAAGAGTCTGTGGTTGATGAAAAAGTGCTTGAGTGATGCTTCTTCTCTATAGCAAGTGATAGAAGAACCATGATTTGAAAGGAAGGATCCTAGACCATCCATAAGTTATTTGTTCTAAAGCTCATTTGAGCTATGTATGCAAATATGTATGCATTCTTATATTGTTGTAACTTGTGAAGTTACTACAATGAAATGAAATATTTATTGTAGTTTGTTGTGGCATCTTGTTCGTATATTCTCAATAAAGAAAAGAAAAAATTATTGTAATGACTTGTTACATAGTTTATTTACTCATATAGTGAAAACTTAATAAATTTTTACTTCAATGAAGGGCTATCATGTTACATGCTAGGTCTATGGGTTTTTTGGAAATCACACATTAGGGAGTGCATAAATGTTTAACATCACAAGGAATAGTTTAATGTCTTGAGGGATGAAAAATTTATTAACATAAAAAGGGATGAAAGAGATGCTTAACATTGCAAGGGATGAATTGATAACCACACCTCAGGGGTATAATAAACAAAACCAACACAAAGGGCGTATGCTAATAAGTCAAATTTCACTACATTCTAATAAAAATAGATAGGGTGATATGCCCCCTTAAAAGGTTAGCATACTTGTTATGCTAATATTTTAAGGAAAAGAAAGGGGTGAGAGAGGATCCTAAAGAGGATGCACACCTCAAAAACTAGTTATCCTTCTCTCCAAGTGTATAGTAAAATTCAACCATGATAGAGACTATCATGTTACTACCTTAGATGAAATATTGTTGCATTTAAGATTATACCACCATGAATAGCAATGAACAAACATATAAAGCTAAAAATGCCACATAGTGAGGAGTAACACCATAAATGATATTTTATTATTTTGCATGAATAGGGGTCTCAACACATGGAAGAGTGATAGCACCACAATTGAGAAGTTATATTTTATTGTTCAAGCCATGAAACTCATTGGTGGTATGACCAAGAACTCAAGGATAAGCACAAAAGAGTGATTTTTATGAAACTTCTTACATGTTGGAGGGGGAAGAGTAATCAATTGGGATTTGAGTAGTCTCAATAAAATATTCTCTTGCTTGGATAGGGGATAAAGACTAGGAAACGACCCTCTCTTGTGAAGAAAAGTTTGATTGCTCACTATTGGAGGCTATTAATATAATAGATGATGGAGGATGAGATGCAAATGAAGGAGAAGTTTGGGAATCTAAACCCCTATTTTCAAGGTACAATGTAGACTTCACATGATCCTTAACTCCTTGTTCCATATTTTTATTATATCCAATTTTAGAAAATAATTTTGAATCTAACCCCATAATTATTTTCTAAATTGGATGGAGGAGGAAAAGTCTTGTTTAAATGAGAAGCATGATTATTTATTGAAATATGAGTATTTATATCATCATGAAAAGAATTAATTATTTTACAAGAATGCAAATCCTTTTTGGGTGTTGAAATTTTAGGATGAGGATGATATTTTTTTATATATTTGGACAAAAAATGAGGGAAAAAAACTAAAGAGATCCCCCATCATCATCATGGGATGATGGAATTTGTGGCTTTTTTTATGTAGAAATACTAGAATAATTAGAAAATAAAAAAAGATTCCTTAGTTTTACATTGTGATTTTTTGTACTCTCTCACAAAGGAGAATGTAAAATTTAATGAACCACAATCATCACCAAAGCATGTACTTGAAGATGAAGCATAATTTTGATCGTTATTCATAGTTTAAAAAAATGAGTGACAATATTGTATTTTAGCTACTAAAACAACCTTCAACTCTTTCAACATTGATGGTGAGATTTTAAATTTCTCAATGAAAGGTGTAAAATCTAATGATCCCTAGTCATCACAATAGAGCGTATTCCTAGTATCATTATCATTTGAGGGTAGTGTTTCAAATTTTGAAGATTGAATCAAAGTACTGAGAGAGTTCTAGAAATGTTATATTTGGCTTTGTCTTGTAAATAAATTTCTTCATCTTCTTTAGTTGTATATACCTTGATATTATATTTTTATTTCATTATATACATTGAAGAGTAGACAAAACTCTCTTCATGGAATGCATCCATAATCTAACAAGATAAAGGTTATAGGAAAGATAATCTAGCATGACATGGATAATGGTAGGCATTCAAACCAAGGTCCTACTTTAATGGGTAGTGTGATTGTACCCAATAAATTCTTAACAATATTATCAAAGTTGTGAATAAAAATATTATCATGTTTAATGGGAGATGTATCCAAACCAATCTTATGTAAAAGGTCAATTCTCCATTTATATTAATAAATGATCCATTATTGATTAGAGTATTCCTAACTATATGATAATTAATTCAAAAAACAATCATGAGAGCATCATATTGGTTTTTGATTTCAAGAGGATGTAATTCATGTTGATTGAATGTGATATCCAAGTTTTTTGTACTCATACCACTTGATAAGGCTACTAAATTATTCCCAGTTTAACATAAGGTGGTATCATAATATTTTGGAAAGCCTCTTGAAGCATACCATTATAAGTAGGTGAATTTTGAAATATCTCAAAGAGCTATATTCACTAGATTCTTATGAAGTTTCTCAACAATATCATACTCTTTACCCATATGTTGAGGAAGAAAAGGTGCATGGGGAAGATATGGTTGAGGAAATGGAATGGAGATTTGTAGTTGTTTTGGTTATTTTTTATTTCAAGCATTATATGTGTACCTACATGATAATGTGGTTGTTGTGACAAATTTTGGTGTATATAATTGTTTTGAGTGAGTTTTTTTCAAAGTTTAGGATATGACCATGAGGATTTGGCTAGGTTGAAGGAGGTCCAATAATGATAGAAGCCATAGTTTGAGGTCAAGAAACATGAGAAGGAGGATAGATGATAATCTTTTGCTCAGGACATCTATTGAGAAGGGAAAAGGGAAACATCTTAAGAAGATACAAAGTTTAGGAAAGAAACATTGTTTAGTTGTTGCCCCCAAGGAAGAAACAAGAAGGATGGCTAGGAGTGTGATCACTTTTCATGGGAGATTTTTTTTTTTGGAAAATATAGTGCATCAGGTAAATTTGGGCCAAACTAGCAATATAAAACAAAATTTAGAATTTTTAAGATAGATTGCCAAATGGGAACCAGATCTAAATAAAGGTTACAGACTAGGGTTTCACAAAAAAAAATTGAGATCAAATTGACTGGGCATGGGAACAAGTTCCCTAGACTAAAAATTATGGTTTATATAATCTTAAAACATGCACAGGTGTGTAACCATTTGTAGATGTTTTTCTATGAAAACCCAAGCCTAAGAGCTAATGAAGTTCAAAAAGATTAGTATGTCCTAATTTGATGATTAGAAGAACATGAAGGGATGAATGGGGGACTTTTAAGCATTCAAGTGAGATGATGGATGAAATTAGTTGCCCATATGATTCTCCCAAGAAGTAGGAAGTAGGAGAAAGCATTAATAAAATATATATGTTAATTAAATGGTGAAAATATGTGTTTATTTGTATGTTTTACAAGGAAAAAAATGTTGTAAATGCTTTATTTTTTGAAAGTAAACAAAAAAATTTCCACTTGAAATGAAATATCTCAAATATAGTACCCTAAATAAGGAAGATTATATTTGAAATAATGCAATTTTAAAGAAAAATATTTTGTAAATTTGATCTAAATTGAATTTACAAAAGTGATTAATGTTTAATGAACAAAGAGTGCAAATGCTTCATTTTGAAAATGAAACAAATGAAAATCAATAACAAGACCTTCAAATAATCTAGGTTTTTGATAAATTTTAGAATATATGCTATGTAAATTAGAAAATTAAAGTGTTGAAAAAATTAGGTTCACCAAAATGTAACAACAAAATAGTGACCCTAGATCTAACTTATTTTCTACCTCCACATTCAAACACAAACCAACTAGAGTTTGTTTATTGGATAGCTACCTCAAAGGAGATTGAATATGCTAGGGTTTGGTTCTTTTGAGTTACAAAGAGGAGAAATTTCATATGTGTTTTAATAAGCCTATTTGACATAAACACTAGATTTAAAAATATAATTTATCACACAAATAAAAATAAAAATTGATGTAATAGACATATATTTGGAAAATAGTGATAGAGAGGAACATGTACTTAAAAATTGAGTGTAAATTTGAGGGTCAAGGGTGAGGGTTCCCTTGACACGAGATGTTGATCTTTGGGGTCATCAAAATTCAAATGATATTTCATAGTCTGTATGTGTTTTCCTATAGCTTTTTTTGATGAAGTTTGTGGATATGACCTACACATGTGAAAAGAGGGTAAAAGGTTGTGTTGTATAGGGGATTACTTAATTCAAACCCCTTGTTGGTGTATCCACCTCCATGAATAGTAAATGATGACGATAAAGAGGGTGTTCCCCATGTAAGAAAAAGGACAAACAAATAATAATTGATTGTAATAATAAATTGTCAGTGTAATTAATGATTGCTTTACATATCTTGACCTAAGCCTACTTAGGCATGGCATTTATTGTGCAGGTTAAATATCTCATGACATTTATTATGCAAGTTAAATATCTCTTGATATTTATTGTGCAAGTTAAATATCTCCTGATATTTTTCCCTACTAATATTTAGGGATATTTTTCTCATGGTTGGATATTTTTCCTTTATAAGGAGACCCTTCACTATCTATCAAAGGTTGAGTTTACACATTCTATCTCCATTGTTCTTGTTTAGAATATTTTTCTTTCATAGTTCTTTCATAAATGATAAATGATAATGCTACCTTAGGTATGAAATCTCTCTCAAAGTGATATCCACACAATAAGTTGCCACTAAAGGGTTTTTGATGAATGATTGCATTGCTTGAATACTTGCAAGAGGTTAGTTCACATAACGCAATAGATTTTTGTAGCTAGCATGTAGAGGATAACTCATATACATTTTCATGAAAGTGAATAATTGATCATGATGGTGCCTTGTTCAAAATGCTTCTTCTCTAATATTTAAATTCGAAGAAAACATGTTTATATATGCATTTCAATTGATCATTTTAAACATAGGTCAACTTGTGATCCTTTCCAAATCTCCAAGGACCAACACCAAAATATTAATTATTAAAATAGGAAACCCTTAGGTGAAGGGCACCCTTACCCTTGACTGGGTGATTTCGACCCAAAATTGTTTGGACATCACGGATTTTATTATATTTTTTCACTCTTTCCCTGAAATGAATAAATTATTAAAATAATTAATGTTATAGGAAAAATAGGGTGGCAATATAGTGTGAAATGTCAAGGGTGATAATTTATAATGCTACAAAAAAATAAGTTAAATATTACCTTTTTGATTTTGTAAACAACCTCAACAAATTTGATGTTGTGATGTGTTTGCTCTCTGTTGTAATTAGTATTCATTAAATAGAAAACTACTTAACTTAGGATTCATAGTTCATCTAACATTATCTTTGAAACCTTTACATAAACCATTAGTAAGTATATTTGAGTTAGTAGATATAAGAAAAGTAAAAGAAACAAATGAACACCATGTAAACCCTATTGATAACTTCATGAATAAATGTAGGAAAACCTAACCCTATTAAGGGTTTTAAAAAGTAAGTTAAATGTTATTAAAGAAAATAACATTTATAGACCATAATGAACAATGAACCAATTCGACATTATTATTGGAAAACAATAAAACTATTGATTGATAACCTATTTGCAATGATGAATTCAAATAACTATAAACTTAAATATTTATAACTTAAACTGGATAACTAACAATGATGCTCTAAAAGAAGATTAAAATTGCCATGAATAATAAATGTGTTGCAAAACAAATAATACACTTGTATTCATAAACACAATTCAACATAGAATATGCTTATGTTCATAACATAAGGAAGTTTCTAATCTTTTGAATCTTTTAAATGTACAAATTTATAGAAACAAAAAGCCTCACACATTCAACTTCAAATTGTAGGATGTCAGAGAAAACCAAAAATTGCAAAACTATTATTGAAAGAATTACCCACAAAACTAGAGAACCTTAATTCAAAAAATATAGAGCAGAGGTGAACAAAAAACTAGAAAACCATTAATGAAAGAAGCACCCAAAATAGATTGATGATGGTTCATTTCCCATGAGGTTAAATATCCTCACTTGGATCAAACACTACTCCATGATGGCCTAGAAGAGCAATGATCAATGATGCAACATTGATGACCATTCCATTATTATGGTGAACTTGAAAATATTGAAAGCAAGAAGTACTCAACCAAATTAATCAAAAAATAGAGAAACATCAATGTATATTAGCAAGCATTGGTGACCATTCCATAGGTTGAAGCTTACCTTATCTATTTCAATGGTATTGAATAGGAGAAACAAGCAAGAACCCAATATTGACAACCATTCCTTTTGTTGAAGACTTAGCAAATATAGAGTGGAGCCAAACATGTTTTGGCTCCTATTGAAATGAACAATCAAGAATAAATATCTTTGTAGTAGGGTGTCAATGAGTGAGAAAAGCAAGGTTCTAAAGTATTGAATGCTCAAGTGTTTGGAATGTCCGTGTCATCCCAAACAAGAAAATAGGAAGGGATGCAAAGTTATTGTGGTTAGTTGAGAGGGAAACAATAGGAAACAAATGTTAAATGTTAGGAAGTGGACGAGAGTGGTGGCACTTTGCCCACTTTCCACATGGCATGGTGAACATGTACCACTCTTATGCTACGTATGGATCAAGGACACAATCCTGACCAACCATTGATCACCCATCTAGATAGAATTTTTATACTCAAACCATCTCTAATTTGCATACATATGACAAATTGATTGAAAATAAAGAAAAAATATATCTTGTCCAAGGTGATAAGATTTTTTTTATTTTTTTATGATCCAATTACAGTGGACCCCTGAAGTTAGCCTACTCTCCTAACACAAGTTGTTGCATGTTCACATTCCTGTAAGAGATTCATGCTTTGGGTCTTTGAGATGAGATCTACAATTTGCTATTTTAAAATCCTACTGCTGTTATACTCATTGTACTCTACATTATTTTAATAATAATAAACAAGCACAAAAGTAAGCAAAAGTTGGCGCCAACAAATAATATAGCACTTAGAACTAAACAATGAAAAAGTAGTATGTATTTTTGTCTGGGTTCCAGGAATAGGATCTTAGCAAATACGGTCCTACCAAACCTGCTTGACCCATTGATTCAGTTTTACTTTTTCTATGACCATCATCATTTCATCATGACAGCAACTAGCTTCACTTAGTTGACAAAAACATGTGACTGGTCCAACACAAGGAACGTTGATTTGCGTTGATCGCTACCGATTTATTTGACCGTACAATCCTTATTCAAATATCCCACAAATTGGATAAGGATCAACAAAGGATAAGGATTAACTTGCCTCCTGCCACATGTGAATTTTGTGCAGTGCCTCAAAAGGATAAACTGTCAGCCATTTGCAGTAATATAAGATGAATCAGTTCACAGAGTTGGGATAATATAAGTGTGATGAACTTTTAGCTAGGTACCATGGATGAGGTGGAAATAGGAATTACTGTTGTTTCTTTATTTACATAGGGTAGGCCAACAATAATAGTAATTAGAAACTGGTCTAAAGTCTACGCATGCAAAACAATCGACGGACTATGCAGGCTTTGACAATAAAAATAACGTGCACATTGATTTCAACGTATAAGGAATCCACAGGCTGTCATACCTCCAACTTGAGCAATATATAAATTCTAATACCCAGACATTGGTTTCTACGCATCAGTTCTTTGCAGAAATCTTTATAGCTAATGATGGCCTCAGAGTACTTATAAAGGCCATGATCTAGACAAGCAAGGATTGTATCACAGAGCTTAGCTTTTACAAGTATAGATAAGTGTTTTCTGCATATTGAGAGTACAGGGTAGTCTCAAATATTAGAAGTCATTTGTAGATCTAAAATCAGATCATCTGATATCGTGAACTGAACTATAAACAGATTCCATTCTGTTTTCATTCTATTTTTTTTCCATACAAAGAAATTTAAAAGATGGATGCCTTATCCTGTTCAGATTCAAAGAGCACAAGGAGTGAGCTGTCTGTAATGGATGAATGTGCTAACAGTAAAAGCAAAGGCGGTGATAAGCCTCTACCCAAAAGAGGTCAAGTCAAAGCAGCCATTGCAGCCTCTCTAATTCACAAAATTTCTGAAGTTCTCTCGGCCATGGGAGTCTTTATGGTCCATTTAGAGAAGATTAAGCTATGATTCATTTTCTCAAAGCTGTATATTCTCTTTTTGAGGTTAGTTGACCAGATTATTGATGTAGAGGAAGATCAGAGATTCATTAGGACGTGACATAAAGCTAGCATTCCCTTATATTCTTCTTTCCCCTGTTTTCTCTGTCAAGGGAAGATTTTGTATGTTGAGGCTTAACATAAGTTAATCTTAGAGAATAATTTTTTGTGTTATATTTTTTCTTTCTGAGAACAACTCTGGGGAAGCTTGTGATTACATCTAAATCCAGCACTGGAAAAGACATTTTGGATCATCTCTGAGTCCATGTCACTGCTTCTGGAAAAGTTTCTGTATGTTTTAAAACAGTAGGCGGCACCGGTAATGTAATATAAAATGCTCTAAACATATTTATCTTTGCGTTAGAAGACAGGGAAAACCCACCAGGTTTTTTTCTCATAAGCAAATGTCTAATACATGAATGCATAACCTAATAACATGTTCAAACTTCAAAACCTTTGTTACTAAAAGAGTTTATTTAAATATAATATTTTTAATTACTGTTTTAATGATGTTTCAAAATAATTTTAATAAAATACAGATATAACATATTAAAAGACTAATTTCAATTTTAACGGACATAAAATTAATTTAAAAATTATTAGTCAATTTTTATCCGCTATTTACATAAAACCTATTTACAAATATGATATCAACTAATAAAAATCTCACTTACCAATCCAATCTTGATTTTGCTTAATCCATATCTCACATGTGAACTCTTTAACGCCTAAATCTTTATTAGCACATAAATACAACTTTAACATAATATAGTCTTTATAAAATATATGGGTATATTTGGAAATAACAGCAAGTGTATCTTAAAACTGCAAGTTGAGGATGAGTTAAGAGTAATTATTTTGCAGCTAGAAACGATTGATAATGTCAAACCATGAAATTTGTGCACTATAGAGAAGAGGAAAAGCTTTTCCTTTTTGACCAAAACATTTTCAATACATTTAATTGTCGGGTGTAGTTGAAAATGATGGAAGAATGCACTCACAGTCTGGTTGTCAGAATATATTTTTATCACTAAAGTTGAATTTTTAGCCAACTCGATTCCATAATCTTATTATGACATTTCACTATCAATACAATCAAACTGTGAAAATTTGGTATGGCACATTAACAATTATATTAGTGAAGGGTTTGAACAATAACTTCAAGGTGTTTGCTAACAATTTATTTATCTCATACGTTTCATAAATTTGAACAGCAATATTTGTATTTCAATAAATTTTATATCAATCTTATTTCACAATTATTTTCAATATGTGTAATTTTGTATAATTTATGAATTTAAAAATCATGAAATTTAATATTGGAATTTAAAAATTATGAAATTTTATATTAGAAATAATACATTATAATAATAAAGCGTTATAATTTAATTGATTGAACACAATTCATGAAGGTGATAGAATGTTCTGGATTATATCATCCACTAACATTCAAATTCTCATAAACATGATATATAAAGAACAAGGTCAAGATGGTGATAGAATGTTCCTCAATTACATCATCCACTAACATTTAAGTTCTCATAGACATGATATATAAAGAATAAGGTCAAGATCTTGCTCTTCAAACTTTAACATAATACTCAGTACTCTATTTTTCCCTTTTAACTAAAAAGATATCAACATATAATTATATTCTCATATCAAATAATAAAAAAATGTTATAAATAATATAAAATCCTTTATTTAAAAAACATCATAATTTATGATATGCCTTAACAACTTTTAAAAGTTTAACTATTTATTACAAACTCTCCAAATTTTGCATTCATGCATCGCCATAAAATATTTACAATTTTTGAGGGTGGAATTCATGATGGGTAAAATCTATATTGGTCAACAATTGACTTATGTATGTTAGTCAACAGTTGACTTTCATTCGATCCAAATTCAAAGGTTGAAAAAGCAGCGTTCCATTTGTAGCCTATCTTTTGCAAATCGAATATATATGGTATATTTAGTTTAAATGACAGAAAGAATTAAATAGAATTGGGAATGAGAAGTTAATATTTTTATTGTGATAGCTTATTAGTAAGTTAATATATTTTTTATATTTTAAATTGGTTTGTTTTTTCCTTTTTGATTTAAGTTATAGTTGATAAGAATTATGTATAAAAAAAATTATGTTTTAATAATAATAAATAAAAAATATATAAAAATTATTAAGAAATTAGTTAAAATAAGAAATAATATTTATAATAATAGAAAAGATAATTTGATGTTCTAGCACAAAAAATAATTTGAAAGAATATATTGAGTGGATATGATAACAAAATTAAATAGATTTGGAAAATGATGAAGTTAATATTTATGTTATTGTAGGTTATTATAAGTTGATATATATTTATGTTTGAAATTGGTTTCTTTTTCTTGTTTTTGATTTAACATCTAGATAATAAGAATTATGTCCAAAAAAATAAAAAATGTTATAATAATAAATTAAATATAATAAAAATTATTAGAAATAGTTTTTATTTTAAACAAGAAATAATATTTATAATAGTTGAAAAGGTGACTAGATGTCAGAGCACAAGAGGAGAGTTGAAAGAGCACATTGAGTGGATTTGATTAAAAAATTTAAATAGACTTAGAGAATGATGAAGTTAATATTTATATTATTGTATGTTATTGTAAGTTAATGTATCTTTATGTTTTAAATTGGTAAGAATATGTATCAAAAATATGATTTTTGTTATAATAATAAATAAAATATGTATTAAAATATTAATAATATTTTATGGGATATTTTGTTTTGGAGACCAATTATTTGTAAATTGTTATGTTATACTTACGTAATTTTAGAACTTTTAAATTATTAATAATATTTCAAGCTTTTTGCCTTTTATCTAAAAAAAAAAATTGAAATAAGAAATAATATTTATAATAATTGAAAAGCAACTAAATGTCATAGCACAAGACATAATTTGAAAGAGCACATTGAGCAAATATGATAAAATGAATTGAATAGACTTAGGGAATGATTAAGTGAATATTTATATTGTTGTAGATTATTGTAAGTTAATATAGCTTTATGTTTAAGTTTGCTTATTTTTCTTCTTTTTGATTTAAGATATAGATGACAAGAATCATGTATCAAAGCAATTCTTATAATAATAAACAAAAAATATGTAAAAATTATTAAAAAAAAAATTAATTGAAATGAGAAATAATATTTATAATGAAAAGGTGCCCATTTAGTGGATATGATAAAAATAATAGACTTCAGAAACGATGAAGCTAATATTCATATTATTGTATAGGTTATTATAAGCTAATATATTTTTATGCTTTAAATTGGTTTATTTTTCTTTTTGAGTTAAGATATAGATGACAATATTTATGTATTATTTTTTATTTTTTGAATAATAAATGAAATATATATGTATAAATTATAAAAAAGTATTATTTGAAATAAGAAATAATATTTATAATAATTAAAATGGTGACTAGATGCCATAACACAAGAGGTAATTTGAAAGAGCACATTGACTGGATATGATAAAAATAATTAAATAGACTTAATGAATGATGAAGTTAAGTTTTATATTATTGTACCTATTATTATAATTTAATATTTCTTTATATTTAATTTTTTTTCTTGTTATTGATTTAAGATATAGATGATAAGAATATTGTATCATTTTTTTGTTATAATAATAAATAAAAATAAAAATATTTATTAAAAAAATCATTTGAAATAAAAATTATAATAATTTAGTATTTTAAATTATAAAAAATATTTTATTGTTATTAAAAATTAGGGGTAACTTTGTGGCTAGTTACTCAAGGGGTATATGGATTCAGACCTCCATGACTATGGAAGCAAGGGCACTATTGAAGGGCATCCAATTAGCTGTAACTATGGGGATTAAGAAACTACACATAGAAGGGGATTCTAAGCCAGTGGTTGACTATGTTAATTTGGGAAGATTGTTAGGATGGGGTACTAGGGATATCTTGTTAGACATAAATCATTTGGTGTCAATGTTGGATATGAAGATTGTTACTCACATATATAGGGAGGGTAATCAAGTTGTTGATTCCCTGGTTAATCTCAACTCCCATTGGAGAGATTTTAAGTGTTGGAGGAATATAGGGAACCTACCACTAGGAATACAAGGTACCATCCTCAAGGAGCAGGGAACTTTTGTTTATCATGATGACATCTAATCTTGCATTCATTATGGCTTTCTGGGTGGTCCACATATTTTCTTTTCGGGTGATGTGGATGAAGATGAATGCTAAGGTGTTTAATCCATGGCATAACTTGAATATTGGGGTGGAGATAGAAATTACATAGCTAATTATGTGGAGTAATGGGAAGTACAACTAGGTAACAACTAAGTTGGGCCAAGCCTTACACAATTTGTATTTGTAGTCTTGTCTTAGCCTTCACATATCCTTACAGATTACCAAATTAAAATGTGATGTGACTAATAATTATGGCATGAAGCTCTTGCCTTGTCTTATCAACTCCACTAAAAAAATCTTATTGATATTTGGTAGATATTTAGGGAAGTCTAAATTTTTCCCCATGGCCAACCATCATCGTTACTTGTGCTATGGCAATGTGGAAGGAAAATTTTCTAATATCATCATTTATCATAAACCTAGCCCCACGTGTTTAAATATTTTCATTAATGGGCTCACAGAGATTTCCTTTTTGGATTTAACTCCTAAAGCATGTATCCTACATACCGTCTTGATTACCCAGAGCCTTATAGGTTGGCTTAAAAGAATAAGTGTTTGGGTGACCTCTCACATTAACAAAAATTTTAATCTTTTTCTCTCACAGGTTTCCTAGTTTTGTAGAGTGAAGAGTGGTGAAATAGGTGGCGAGAGGGTGAGGATGGAGCGGGACAATTGTGGGGTATTTTTCAAGGACCCGCTAGTTTGGCACATTTTTGCTGAAGGAGGGCTCGTGCCATTAATATAATGCTTAGTTGGTCATGATTCAAGGATGGTGGTGCATTCGCGAGCTCTTAGAAAGATAGAAGGGTTACAATGGGTTGTATTTCCTTTGAGGTCAATGAGGAGGTGATTGCTCAGGAAACATGGCTCTCTTGTATTGGGAAGAAGTATTTTAAGCACACTAAGGCTCAAGAAAATGAAAGCCTTAATGCCTTCTTTAAAGGAAACAAAAAACCTATCCACCCCCAGTGTGGCTTTGAAAGAGAAGCTCTCCCATGGTCGTGGGACTAGGTTTGTCTCACTCTCATGAAGTATGTCACTTTAGAGGGTAGATATGGGTATGTGTAGGATCATGATAGGCCAAAAAGTGGCAATATAATGGGTATTTGTAGGGTATGTGGCTGGCGATGTTTTTTAACCCAAAATTGATGAAATGAAAAGGGTTTTTAAAGGAGATTCTCAACTTTCCACCAATATAAATTATGCTTTACTTTTAATTTAATAAATAATTATTATTCATTTTCTATTAGAATTATGACTAAAGTTCTGATTGATAGGTTGATTGAAAAACATCTATAGCTTTCAAATGGTATCACATTTTTGGAATCCAAAATATGCATCACATTCTATGCTTCACATACTATAGGATTAAAAAAAGAAAAATTGAATTTCAAAATTTTTTGACCAAGTTAAGGTGGTCAGACATACAAATTTTTATATTTTAAAAAAGTTGTAATAAAAAAAATCATAATTAATTATTTACTTGTTAAAATATTATAAAAAAATATTCATCACATTCAAACATGAGTCCTCTACTTATTTCTAAAATATTATAAATAAATATTATCATTTTATTGTGGTTAGGGTGGTCAGACAGACACCTACTTCTTATTTTTTCCCTGAAATTTAAGTACTACTGCATTGAAATTTCAAATTTTCACCAAATAGATTATTTAAATAAATAAATAAACCTAGTAGTTTAGGAACTACATTCAATTTTCTATAGATTCTATTCTTACATATTTTTGATATAATATAGATAACTTATTCAATTTTTTACGTCAAGTTGTCTAACTCTGATTTTTCTAAACTTTTTGCCACTTAAGGGCCTATTTTTTCCATGATGATCCTGCACATACCCATATAAAACTTTCTATTATTATTATTATTTTCCTCTTTTAAATCAACTCCACCATAAAATGTTGTTGAACTTCTCATTTCTCTCACTCGCTAATTTGAAAAGCTCTAGATTGTAAAATTCTTAGACTCTGTTACCCAAAACCCTAAGGATTCTCCTCCCCTGTTGCTCCACCAAGGCCTCATCTTGAGGCTTTATCATTTTCACCTCACTCTCTGCTCAACCAAACCCATTTCCACTATCTATATTGAGGAATTTGAACCCCCTGCTCAGACCAATATCTCTTTGGCAGAGTCTAAAGGACCCAAAAGGAAAACCCCTTTAGGGAATACTGAAGCCCCAAAACCTAAACTACCTACCAAAAAGAAAAAAAAGGGGAGTGTGGGGCTTTCTCAGTCAAATGTTGCAACTGGGCTCTATGAGCTCAAGTCCACCCCCGACAAGTCCAACATTAAACTTGCAGCCAATAAAAAAGTGAAAGAAGAAGGGAAAGGTCTGGTGGAGCCATCAACCACTACCTGTGACTGAAAGAATGTGGTGGGAAGAGACTCCAAGGTGGATACTATGGTTGCTACTACTGTGGAGATAAGGGTTGAAAATACAAGAATTGAGAGATTTGGCATGTTGGAAAAAAATAGCAAGAAGGTGTAGATTAATGAAATTTCTACTTATGAGGAGCAGTCTTCCAACAAGGGAAATCAAAATGAGGAAGACACAAAGGAAGAGGAGGAGGAATTTTTTGAGGGCCTAGCCACTTTTAGATGACCTCAAAAAAATGCTAAAGGAAAATTCAACTTCCCAATCCTCTGAACCTTAGGCAATGGAGTAGGAAGACATAGCGAAGACTACGGATAAAGAGGAGGATCATCACATGTTGTTGTAGTGAGTGGAGAAGCTCGAGAAGAAGTGCATTGGTCTCGATTGGTTCACTGTCAAGATGGTCCCCCATACGGCTATCACCCTTTCTATTTTTCTTAATAATGAAATGGATAAGAAGGCTACAGAGTGTTTGCTTCCTCTCTCATAATTGGGAGAATGCTAGCTAGTATGTTGTTGTTGTGTCTTGTTTTTTGGGTTATCCTTTTGTTGGCTATTAGTTTGGTGTTACAATGTTTTGTTTTGGTGGTTTTTTGTTATGTACTATGAACCTGATCCTTTTTTGGCCCTTAAGGCTTCATGTGTATTTAAGGTTACAATACCCTATAAATGTTTCTTATCTTATAAAAAATAATCGAATAAAAAATGGATCAAAAGTTCAAAAAAGTGTAGAATTTGCATTTTTCAAATATTCTGGAAAATATGAAGCAAAGAAATATGAGGATAAATTTTATTGAATACATGTTTTCAAACAACATGCTATTGAATTGGGTTATCAAGATATCTAGAATGAAGTTTGGTCATGCAGAAATTGAAAAATGGGTAATTAAAAACTAGAAGGAGAGCTCATTGCCACAATTTATGCCTAAAGGTTTTTCTATGTGGAATGCTAGAATGAAAATAAGTGAGTAGAGATATTCTAAAAGGTTCCCATGGTGTTGTATAATTTTATGTTGTATGTACAAAAATAGGTCACCAATTTCAACCCATCAATTCACATCCTAAAAATGGAGTTTGTCTAGATAAGATTATACAATCTACCCTTGGAATTTTGGATAATTTAAAGATTAAAATAAATTGGGGATAACATAGGTGTGATGATAACAATTGATGAGGGTTTCAAAAATTCAAATCCATTCCTATATGCTAGAATTTGTGTGGAAACCCATTTTGGAGAGTAAATAGAACCCATAATCATAGAAGATAGGAAATTATTCTACCTAGAATGTAAGAGAAAAAGGAATTGGGAGAAAAATTCCCTATGAAGAAGATGCAAAAACCAATAGAAGAATGGTAGTAGAAAGAAGAGGTAACCCAAGAAGATGAATAATTGGAAAAAAAGGGAATGCATTCCCTAGCAAGGTTGCCACTACTCCTATATGAAAAGACATAGGAGATAAAAGAACGGTGGAAGAAAATCAAGGCACACAGGTGGGAAACATATTGGAGGAAGCTAGAATAAGGGAGAACAAAGAAGGGAAAGAACACTTGAAAAAAAATTGAGGATCAATTTTCAAAGGAGGCATATTAAAATCCTAATGAATTAGGTATTGTTGATGCAAGGTGTATTAGTCAACTAGTTTCAAGTCACGAATCAAAATGGAAAAATGGAAAAAATGAAACTGAGGAAGACCAAAAACAAGAATGGGAGAAAACTATGATCGAAAAGGGATTATATTGGTCTAAATAGGTTTTTTACCTATCTAGGTCCTATTTACATGTTAAGTCCACTTAAGTTCTATGAGGGAATATTTTTAGTTAGCATTAGTTGTTGTGTCATAGAAAAAAGGACCCTTTGCTTGACATGGGATTAATTCATGATAAATGGACTTAATGAGGCCTTGATTCAGGTGTTTTTGGGGCACTTTATGCATCCACACTAGGTCTTGGACCCTTGCAAACTAAATAAAAATCTTTTAATGATGTCTTATAAAGGTGTTGTAGAGTCTTGTAAAGAATTTTCACGCTTTTCTACACCTAATGAACCTATTTCTCATTAATTCAACATTTCAAAACATGTTTAATTAAATCATCACATTAATTTAGAAGGCTTGTAAAGAAAATTTAACTTTAACCAAGTGTTGTAATGTGTCTTGCATGTTCACATTGGTTCTTGTGCCTTTCTAGGCTATGTGGACCTCATTTTAGTGTTGAAAAGTGTATTAAATCATACTTTCACTTTGATTGATGTGTCCCAAGCCCTATTCAACATTTACATCATCACTAATAGGCCTTAATTAACCCATATTATGCATCCCAAGGCTTTAATTGATCAAATACCCGATAAGATGGCATTTTAGACCTTATTTCATGATTCCTTGGTTTCTTAGGTGGCGGAATGGCCCCTGTGGGACCCATTCACTATGCATGGTGAATCAATCCCACCAAGGTGGGACCCATTTGCACTATGTGGTGAATGAGTTCTATCTGGCCCCCATTTTGACCTTTGAGCAAGAAAAAGTGAAATTTAAAGTTTATTTTTACTCCATGGCGGCCTATGATGAGGTATTATCAGGTACTAAGGCACAATTATCTATAAATAAGTGTTTTTATCCTCATTTTACATCCAAAAACATATAAAAATTCAATTCATATTCATTCTTCGTTATTCATCCACCAATATTTCATCTCAAGTCAAGCAATTTAGGGTTTCTCCATTAGAAGTCTTCAAGTTAGATTTTTAAAGCATTCAAGGGTAGATTTTACATGTATTGCTGCAAAATTACAAGGTCAATCATCATTTCAAGTTATTTGATTCCATTGTTTCATGTTTCATTCCATTCTTTCATCATTTTGGTTTAATTACCTAAATGAGGTTTGACCAAGGCAAACCCCCATGCCTTAACAATCAACAATTTATTTTTCTTGTTTTGTTTTTATGCAGATTTAGGTCCTTTGGAAGCTTGAGAATCATTGAAGATTGCATTTCAAATTCATTCAAGTCTTCTTCTCTTCATTCAAGTCAAAATATCAGGAAAAAGGTATTTTTAGACCCGATTCCGACAATTTTTGAAGCAGAGCGGAGACCTATAGAAGGTGGAATTGTAGATCTAAAGCTACAAAATCAAGTCCTAATTTTCAGATCCGTGAAGGAGGACTGATTCACCAAGCATGGAAAATTAGTCCCATCTATGGACCTGAAAAAGTATTTTTCTCATAAATTAGTTCTTGGTCATCAGAATCCTGTTTCCGAAAGAATTCATCAGAACAGGGACTGATTCACCATAGATGGCAAGTGATTCCTATTTTCCTTGAGAAACATCATAAATAAACATTGCATACATTCTAGACTTGTCACATTTTTACTAGGTGCAATCTATTTTTATCCATCTCTTTTTGTTCTGCATATTTTATCCATTTAAGTTCATTTTAGCAATAGACAATGTGTTTTCAAACATAGTTGTAATTATACTTTTGCATTCGTTTTTAGTCATTTAGACTAGTTCATTTCATTTAGTTAAGTTCATTTAAATCATATCACATTGCACACATCTTAATTTGAGTGTTACATAAGCATTTTTGGACCTAAATCTCTATCCTTTTAGGTGAAAAGCCCGAAAAGTGCAAGAGCCAATATTTAGGTTCCCAAAAATATATGTCACATTTTGGTGAGCCCAACTTTTAGAATAATTTATTATCTGATTTGGAGTCCTTTGTCATAAATCTAGCTTTCACTTGTCTTGCATTAGGATTTGCATGATAGATTTCAAATTCTGCATTCATAGATAACTGCATTTAGGTTGCAATTTGGCATCTAAATTCATTTAATTTTTTTGCATTTCTACATTTTTCATTTAGGCTTGCATCATAGCATTTTGAAAGCATCAAAATAAGACATTTTTTCTATTTTTTTTGAAAAAAGTACATACTGGGACTCATTTGCCACCTTGGGCGAATCAGTCCCTTTTGACCCCCGAAACAACATTATACAAAACTCAAAAAAAAAAAATCAGGATTTTGTTTGGTATCTTAACCTATATATATCAGTTAGTTACATCTTTGTAGCATACATTTAACTAGATTTCACCTAAATTCGCTCATTTCATGCATTGTTTCATTTCACTTTTGCATTCACAATATTTCAGTTTTAGATTGTTGCATTATGTAAATAGAAAAGTAGCTTACTTCAAAATTGAAGATCGCATTTCCTTTTAAGTCATTACATTCTACTTTCTTTTATTTTCATCATAACATGTTTTCCTTCAAAAGGCGTGGCTTTGATTTTATTAATAATGGACTATATATGTAGAACATTCCCTCTTATGAGTTCAATTTTGATTACCATAATGAGGACTTTCAAAAACCTGATCAAACCATTGATACAATCCTTAATCTTACATTTCCCATTGGTGAGAATGGAGATATAGAGAATCATAACAAACATACTTGTTCTTCTCCTAATACCTCTCCTATTAGTGACAAAGATATCTTGATGAAGGAAGTTACAAGTGTTGCATATCTTGATTGTCCATTCTCTTATTCCCCTTTGGATGTTGTTAGCAAACCATTCGATGAAAACATAAACACATTGCTGAATACCACCTTACCTAATCTTTATTTATCTCCCAACACTTCACCTATTTGTGACAATAATTTCATGAATGATTCTAACCAACACACTTGTTAGGAGAATATGTTGGTATCAAGCAACCCAATGATTGAGAGGTATAACATTATTTCTCTCCTTCCTAATGTCCCAACAATTGGAAGGCTCTACTTGAACAAGAAGCTCCAATCATTGACACACATGCCAGTCCTATTTGTCCTCCCCTTCATGAATACCCTATTTGTGATGCAACTTCGACATGTGTTGCACCTCTTGATTGTCATCTTTCTCAAAGCTCTCCTACTAGGATAGATACTCTGAATTGTGACAATGCTATAATGGTCAACATTCATCTTTTCCCTTCTCCTAATATCTCTCCTATTAGTGAAGATGATATTATGATGTTACATGATCCCATCCATGAATATCATGAGAATCTTTTAGAACAACATAATTCAACCATTAATAACTCCCTTAGTTGTGATGAAGTTATGTTGGAAGAACCCAACCTTAAGTGTCACAAACATGAGGTTTGTTGTTCTCCTATGAAATCTCCTTCTAGGGAAGATACTATGATACAAGACAAAGATAACACACCCTTCAAAGACAATGATAAATTTCACTTTTTATGGCATGTTAACAATATTCAATCTCACTACACACCTTATCTATCTCCCCACAAACAACTTAAACTTGTTCTTTACCCACCTTCACATCCACTTCATCCTTCCAATAAACCTAAAATTGTTCTCTACCCACCCTCACATCCGTTTCATCCCTCTAATCAACCTAACACAAATGTATCACAACAATCTAGTAATGATACTATTTCTCATACATATAACACTCGAAATAATCTGCAACCACTGTAGCCAACCCCAACCCATTTACCAAATCCACCTAGTGCTCCTTGTTAACTCCCACACACAAAGGAGTATGATCTTGTTGAACAATTAAATAATAATCCTACCAAAATTTCCCTCTGGGATTTACTTTAGACATCACCAACTTACAACTATCTTCAAACAGCCTTACAAAAAAATGCAGTTCCTCATGTGGTACAACTCCAACTGATGTGGCAGCTTTAGTTCATAAACTGAATCACACTAATCTTGACATTACTTTTCATCAACATGAGCTCCCTCCTTTAGAGTTGCATAAAAAAAGTGACGCTTTCATGATCATTTCTCAATACAAATGGACAGGCATAAAGAGAACTCTTATTGATAATGTTTTTTCTCTTAATTTGTGTGGTGTGAGTCTCCTTGATCAATTAGAATTTGATAGGTCACAAATAATACTTGATTCCACTGCTATTCAAGGATTTTATAATACTACAAAGAAACCACTTGGTATAATCACTTTACCTATTATGGTTGGGGTGGTTACTTTGCAAATTCCTATTCATGTCATGCCTTATGATCTTTCGTACAATCTTCTTTTAGGTAGACCATGGATTCATGAGATGAATGTAGTGCCTTCAACCCTTCATCATATAATGAAATATGTTTATAACAATAAACTTTATCAAGTTGAAGTTGATCCCGAACCTGAAAGTTGCTTGAACCTTGAAAAAGGGGTTACAAGTCCTCTCACAACATTGATTCCAACATCCAACATAGATACTCTAGAAATTGAACATAATAATGAGTTTCCATCTAAATTATTTGGTGATGATTAGGGATCCTTAGACTTCACAGCCTCGTTTATAGGTGAATACATACTTACACAAAAGAAAGATAAGAAATAACAAAAACCCACCATCATGTCAACACAAAATTCAGATAACCTTTCAAAAGCATCCACCTCAAATACTTTACACTATGCCACAAATTCTACAATTGCCCCTAACAAACACAATAATGAACAACCACTCAATTCCAAAACACTGAAAAAGCTTTATGGAAAATGGTATGACTTCATGAAACAACTTGGGTATAAAGGAAAGGGTTGTGGTGCTCGAGAAAAATGTATTCACGACCCTATAGAGTGTAACACACAACAAACGACTCATGGTCTTGGCTATTGTAGTCTGATCGAGATCACCAACCCTTCACTCAACATCAATACTATTACACAAGACTCTTCCAAGATTTCCCCTTATTCACATCAATAGCCTTAGTTGCTGCTCCTTTCCATGTAATAGTTGTAGGATAATTCCTTTCTCACTATTGCATGTCTTGCATCTATTTCAAGGGGCAACATATCATCATCCATTCTAGGCTCACCTTTGTTCTGCACTAAGTGGGGGAAAAGGGTTAACAAGCCTTATCCCCATATGTCACTTTTCATTGTCTCTTTTGATTACTCATTAACCTTTCATGAAAATATAAGAGCAAGCTTGAGATGTGGATGATATGGCTTAAGATTGACTCGCATGTGTGACATACTTCCCTTTCCTTGACATGACACAGCCTAACTTCGAAACATATGACTTGGCATAAAGATTTCCAAGTTGGCTCTCATGTCTTGTTTTCTTTTTTTTTTCTTTTTCTTTTCTTCTCTACTTTAAATTAATTGCTCATAGAACAATGTGTGGAAATTCCTTTAAAGTGGGGGGCATACAATACCATTAATTCATTGGAATTATTTGTTCCTAGTGTAGCTTTTCCATTTATATGATGTGTTCTTCACTTTGTGGATGATATTGGGTGTGATGTGACCCTTCATAAGTGTGATCTATCTCAGCATATTACATTCCTCATGGTGGCTTGATGCGACGCACTACATCCCCTAAGTGGTGAATATACTATTCTTTGATTGGTCCTCTCTTGGAGACATTAGACACAATGTTCCCTAAGTGATTGACCTTTCATAAACTAAACAAGACTCCTTTGAACATATTTCACAATTAAATTTTTGCATTTTACATTGTTGCATTTCTTGGCCACTTTGCATAACACAACCTACATGCCTGTAGTGTCGTATTGTTTAAATCTTAGTATTTACATTTCCTTTGTGGCACCTTGTTAAAGTTATCAAGAGGTATAAATTTGACATGGTTGAGTGAGAAGCCCAACTAGCGGCATGACTTTCCCCATAGCCACTTTTTTGTTTGTGAGTGCATACCAAATAGTGTATGTATCTTACTTTTTTTTGGGATTTCTCACCCCGTGGACAACTAGAAGTTTTGTGGCCCCAGAGTGAGTATGTTTTGGCTATTCTCACCTTGTGAATGACCTAAAGTTCTGCGGGCCCAGAGTGAGTACATATTTTCCATCTTATCTCTCTTTCTATCTTGCCTTTGCATGATCTTGTATCTTGGGGGCTTGGCATAAATGTGGATTTCTCTTGAATAACTACTTTAGTGTGATTTTGAAGTAGGTTCATCCTCTCACTAAAGTGTAGGCTAAATGTGTCATTCAAAAAAGGTCCCTTTTCTTGACAAGGGATTAGTTCATGATAAATAGACTTAATGAGGCCTTGATTCAGGTGTTGTGAGGAATTTTATGCATCCACAATAGGTCTTGGACCCTTGTAAACTAAATAAAAATCTTTTAATGATGTCTTGTAAAGGTGTTGTAGAGTCTTGTAAAGAACTTTCACGCTTTTCTACACCTAATGAAACTATTTCTCATTAATTCAACATTATAAAACATATTTAATTATATCATCACATTAATTTAGAAGGCTTGTAAAGAAAAATTAACTTTAACCAAGTGTTGTAATATTTCTTGCACATTCACATTGGTTCTTGTGCATTTCGAGGCTGTGTGGACCTCATTTTACTGTTGAAAAGTGTACTAAATCACACTTTCACATTGATTTATGTGTCCCAAGCCCTATTCAACATTTACATCATCACTAATAGTCCTTAATTAACCCATATTGTGCATCCCTAGGCCTTAATTGATCAAATACCTGACAAGATGGCATTTTAGACCTTATTTCCTGATTCCTTGGTTTCTTAGGTGTCAAATAGGCCCTTGTGGGACCCATTCACCATGCATCGTGAATCATTCCCATCCAGGTGGGAACCATTTTCCATGTGTGGTGAATAAGTCCTATCTAGCCCCCATTTTGACCCTTGAGTAGGAAAAAGTGAAATTTATTTTTATTTTTACTCCATGTTGGCCTGGGATGAGTTATTGTCAGGTACTAAGGCATAATTGTCTATAAATAAGTGTTTTTATCCTCATTTTACATCCAAAAAAATCTAACAATTCAATTCATATTCATTCCTGATTATTCATCCACCAATATTTCATCTCAAGTCAAGCAACTTAAAGGGTTTCTCCATTAGAAGTCTTCAAGTTAGCTTTTCAAAGCATTCAAGGGAAGATTTTACATGTATTGCTACAAAATTACAAGATCAATCATCATTGCAAGGTAATTTATTCCATTTTTTCATGTTTCATTCCATTATTTCATCATTTTGGTTTAATTACCTAAACAAGGTTTGACCAAGGCAAACCCCCATACCTTAACAAACAACAATTTATTTTTCTTGTTTTGTTTGTATGTAGATTTAGGTCCTTTGGAAGATTGAGAATCATTGAATATTTCATTTCAAATTCATTCAAGTCTTCTTCTCTTCATTCAAGTCAAAATATCAAGAAAAAGGCATTTTTAGACCTGATTCCAACAATTTCTGAAGCAAAGACCTATAGAAGGTGGAATTGCAGATCTGAAGCTATAGAATCAAGTCCTTAATTTTCAAATCCCTAAAGGAAGATTGATTCTCCAAGCATGGTGAATTAGTCCCATCTGTGGACCTAATAATTTTTTTTTCTCATAAAGCAATTCTCAGTCATCAGAATCCTGTTTATGGAAGAATTCATCAGAACAGGGATTGATTCTCCATAGAATACGAATGAGTACTATTTGGATTGAGAAACATCATCATTCAACATTCCAAACATTCCAGATTCATCACATTTTTCCCAAGTGCAATATGTTTTTATCCATCTCTTTTTGTTCTGCATATCTTATCCATTTAAGTTCATTTTAGCAATACACAATGTGTTTTCAAACATAGTTGTAATTATACTTTTGTTGGAACTTAGTTGTGTTCATGTTTTTTCCTTGATGAAAAATTCACTTACTTGGGTTTCATGGTATGACAATTTCATATTTGGTCTCTCAGGATCTTTATGCTTTGACATGACACATATTTGATGGCTCTTGATGATGTTTGTTTCATATTTCAGCTTGATTTGTTTCAAGTTGATTACAGTTGGTTCATTCATGGGATCTTGATGCTCCTCCATTCATTTTTATCTACTACTTTCAGATATTCATTTGCAGATGTTTATGATGTTTCAAGTTTGACATGTTGATATTTTTCATGTGGCTTCAGGTTTAGTGTTATGAATGCTATTCTTTTGCAAAGGATTGTAATTTAATTGGACTGATAGTGTTGATAAGGTTTGGTTCAGGTTATCTAGATGGTATTCATGGTGACAAGGCTTTCTTCAACTTTAGATTTATGAAATTGTCACCTTCACATGTTCAGGTATATGGATTCATGGCATATATAGATGAAGGTAATGCTTATGGCAATATGGTTTCAGTTGCTATGACTTATTGTTGATAAATTTGGCATGTACTATTGGTCCATTGCTTATTTATATTGCTTTATCAAGAAATTACACCATCTCAGGCAATCTGGTTATTGATTCAATTGCTCCATGAATCTTGGTTTAGTAAAGATATCCTGTTCTCACATTTTATCTGGTGGCATAGTATACACTTTGGTTCTGGTATCTCACTTGTTTTATGGTATTTATTGGCTCAAATGGCATATAATTTTTATCATTTTTTACTTGGATTTTTCTATTCACAAGCCTTGACTTTACAGTCGGCATCCAAAGACAAATGCTTATCTTGACTATTCGAAGGCTTCTCCTTTACATGTGATATTAATTTATCATTGGCATGTTCATGATTTGTGGGGTTGACATCTATATGGAATCAACCCTATCGGATTTCCCAAAGCATTTTTTGATGGTAATATTGTGTTCGAATTATGTAAAAAGGTTACTTGGTTATATCACTTGGCATCCATCATTTTCCATATTTTTAAGTCGGCATTATGAGAATTTTTGACTCATAATATAGTTTACTTTAATGATCATTATGTGTCGATAGTTTGCAAGAAAAATTTGGAGGTGATCATGTGGTCGGGTCCTTGGTAAATGATTAGTCAAGCAGACTCATAAGCATTTTTAATCAGTTGATTATTATTGTGTCTTTTTTCCTTCGGACTCCAAATCTTTATTAACTTTGGAAAAGTCATCGACTAACTTGAAAGAAGACTTGTTTAGGGAAAAATGATATTTCATTTTCATTTATTATGGTTTGGAACCCTAGCATCGTCATGCTAGAATTTCAATTGCATATTGTACAAGGCTGTTGTGGTATTTTGATTTGGTTTTCAGTTATGTTGGTCTTTGACAGTTGGAAAATTTATTGGTGGTTTTTGTTTGAGCTGGAAGTGGTAGTTTGGGCAGTTTTCATGAAGAACTTTAGAGATTTTGATTGTAGCTTAAATCCACCATGATAGAGGTAATATCTATGCATTATGTTTGATTTTTCTAAGGAAAATCTAGTAAATGAGAAGTAAAAGAGGAAAACTTTTTTTTAGGTTTGAATAAACTTCTTAACTAATATGAAACTACCTTGAACTCGAGTGTAAACTCAAGGATTTCATCTCACAGTGGCATTTCATCTTCATATCATTGATTTTTTCTTAAAAAATCCTTGATTGGCATCATGATCAAATATTATGTTTCTTACCAATTCAAAAACTCTGGTTATTGAATGCAATTTTTCCTTGACAAAGATTTATAACCATTTCACAAACATTGCATATATGTATCTCTACAAAAACACAAAAGAGTGTGATGTGAAGAGAGGAAATTGTCTGGACAAAGTATTGCTTATTGTGAAATCATTTTGTAAAAAAGGAAGAGTGGGCTCATATTGTTTTTATCTTTGATTGTATTATAGAGATTATGTTTTGAGTTGAGTATTATTGCAAAATCATTTTGTATCCTATTGTAATTTTATGACTGCAAAGAATGATTGCAGTTATAAGGTTCTGATGGGTTGCAATATTTTGAATGTTTGATGAAGTTAGTGCTTCAGAAAGATTATGGGAGCTGGTGCTCCACATTGTTACAGGTTGGTGCTCTTTGATTAATAAAAGGGAAATTTTAGTGAGTGGTTTTTTATACCCCAAGAGGGTTTTTCCACTCAGGAAATCTCGTGTTATGTGATTTTATTTCTCTCATTTTGTTTCATGTTAATGTGCTCATTTAGTCAATGCTCTGATACTTTTAGTATGCTCAAAAGTTTCTTATTTCAAAAGGTTGTCATGAAAAGTTAAAAAATATTCTATTAAGCAAATTAAAAGTGCATTGGGAAAAGTTCTTGTTCTATTACAAAAGCACATACAAGATTGTTCACACTTTAATTGAACAATATCATATGATGCTTTTAACATGAGTTGTAAATGTTAATCAAATTTCATGTCAATCGTATTTTAAATGTTGATGTACACATGCATAAACAAGGCTGCCACATTGAGTTTAAATTTGTAAAAAGTTTCATTGTGCCTTCAGATTCAAAAATTTAAAAATTACTTCACTTTGATTCACCCCCACTCTTAGAGTGAATCCACTTCCAACAAGTGGTATCAGAACATAGGGTCCTGCATTAGGTTTCTTACCTAGGATTGATTCTGGTCTTGGAAGTCAATATGTCACAAATTTGAGAAGGTATTCTCTCTGTTTGTACAGTCTATATGTTTTGTGAAATAATTTCTGTTTTTGATTAATGTTGATGTAAAAAGATATATCCCTGCATAAACCTAACGAGAGTAAATTCAACCAATCTCTTGATAAGAGGAGTACTATGGGTAAGTGCAAAAGAAACAAAAGTCAAAAGAAAACACTAGTGTCAAGTCTAGTGAAGTTTTATCTCAAGAATTACCCCTATCAGTTGATAATAAAAATGATCCTATAGTTGGAGAAGAAGAAGATCACTTAGTAAGTGACTTTGAACAAGAATTTGGTAAAAAAGAATGTGAAGATGATGAGTTTGAAGTTGATTTGGAAGGAGAACTTCTTGTTTCCTTAGATGAGCTTAAATGTCTTAAACTAGAAAATCAAGAACTTAAGATACAACTTCAAAAGAGTAATGATATTAATAAAGAATTAAATCAAAACTATGTTAAATTTGAAAATATTATTGAACTTATAAAATCCCAAATGGTTGATAGAAAAAGGATTGAAGAGGAACTAGAAACGAAGTTAAAAGACAAGGATGAGTTTTGTACTAAATTAGAAAATGAGATTGCTTCTTTAAGAAAATGTTTAGGTAATGATTCCTTATTGAAAGTACTAAATCTTAAAGATGATGTGATTATAAGTCAAAAATTTGAAATTGAAGGATGTAAGAGAATAGTATATGTTGTAAGGTCTGATTTGGAAGTTAAAAGGATTGAATGTCTAAAACTTGAAGGAGAAGTAGTTACGCTAAGAAAAGAGCTTGAAAGTGTCAAGGGTCAATTAGATAAAAGTCATAAATTTGATCATAGCACTAATTTATTGAATGAAATGATTGGAAGAAAAAGGAATTTTAAAGATCCTATAGGTGTGGGATATGAGGTTGGAAAAAGCTCTATAGGAAAATCTAAACATGATATAGTGTTTGCTACTGCAGATGCAAAGAAGTTTACAGCCAGGAAAACACCAAGAATGAAGGTTGATCTTGGTCACCATATTGTTGTTGCTCAAAAAAAAGTTAAATGGATTGATGAAAGGACAAATAGATCATCAAGATCTTCATTTTTCAGGTATAACAACTCTCAATTTCATGGCTATTGCTATCATTGTTATGCTTATGGTCATAGAGCAAGAAATTGTAGGAGATATGAAAGAAATAATTATAGAAGTTTTGGAATGTTAAGAAAGAATGCTTACTTCATTCCTCAAATTGACTATAACATCACATGCTTTAAATGTCATAAAATTAGGCATAAGGCACAACAGTGTAGGAGTAAGTTGAAGGAACCATTTAAAAATAACGATAGAGGTGCATTGATCAAGAAAAAGAAAGGGCCCATACAGGTTTGGAGGAGAAAACAAGACCAAGAAAATGAAAAAGTTTGGAGAATAAAGAGTAACCAAATTGATGAGAAGAATACTCCTTGTGCACCTCTTGCACAAGTGACACCATCTAGATCCTCAGAAGAAGCAAAGACTAAGGGGGAGTCTATTATGGTCATATGTTTTACCCTTATGGAGTCTAGAATGAGGTATGACAACATGCATTTTCTATTGGTGGTATAAGAATTAAAGAAATGGTTTGTAAATGCCAATATTCCATTATGTTTATTTTGATTGAATTAATTATGAAGGGTTGCATATGATTTTGGTTTTCCAGTTTGAAAGTACATTGATAGTTCCTTAGTGTGGTTAATGCTCAGACCATGGGATAGGATGATAGTTGTATTTTCCTTCGATGGTTTATTTGAATGATTGAATATAGTGATTGATTTTTTTTTACTTGAAAGAGATACAGGTTGTATATGTCTACTGAGACTGCTTGAATGATTATTACTAAAAGTTGTTATTTCTGGTGGTATGACTATATCTATCTTCTGTTGTGGAGTGTGTGAGATTTCATGTCTAGTATGAAGAAGATGTGAAGTGTCATTACTTGTATATTTTGGGATTATGCCTACTATGTTTTCCTGGTGAAGTGTGGTTGGACTGTAGTAAGAATGGTATGCTAGAAGATGTCATTTGTGTGAATTCCTTATCATCTTTGGTCTGGTTGATAGAAGCAGGAGCTAGTTTAGGCATGCTAATACCTATGTCAAGAAGTTACAGCTAAGGGTCATGTTGATGAGAATATAGGATATGTGAAAGATAAATCATTTAAAAAAAAAAATGGCCAAGGATGAGTGTGGAGTTTTAGGTGTATGTTCTTGTTATGGAAGTCATGATTTATGTGTTAAATTGAGGTATGCATAAAACATATCGAGCAACTTGTAATAGGCTCTGTTTACCTGGACAACTTGAAGGATTAAATTATTTCTGTATATTTTCTATGACTTTGTGAGGTGTTTAGTTTGAAAAAGTTTTGATACTGGATATTCAGAAGCAAGTAAATGATTGAAAAAGATCCAAAGTGTTGTGTCTAATAAAGTGATGCATTTGTGCAAATATTTGAGTTTTATTGAGATGATCTTGCAAGGAGTTGTGTTGTTCAAGGGTATTGTATACTGATGACAAGATTGAAGAGTTTCTAATTTGAAGTGTAAAATATCCTCTATTTGAAAAGTTTATTGAGCTTGGACAGAGACAACACTTTTGATCATAACATAACTGCAAAAACGTCATGGATCAAAAGGTAACAGTTGTTTAATGTTTTAGTTTGGTAGTAATAAGGGCATTTGGTTGACCTTGGTTTCATTTTTGATAATACAGTAATATTTGACTGATCATTTATATGAAAATGTGACATGACTACATGTTAGAGTTTGTGACTGATATTGACAATCATTATTAGTTGTTGAAGCCTTGTGGTCTAAATGTCTTAACCTTTTGATATTGCTGACAAAGGTAATCATTCAGTTTGAAAGGTAATGAATGAATCTCTACATTAAGGAATGTTTTTTATTGGTCTAATGGTTGACAGTTATTAGAAGCTTTTGAAATGACAGTGCACTTTGTTTTTAAATGAACGTATTTTGGATGCTTGGGTTTTGGAATAATTGTATGTCTTGAAAGCATCTTTTTGCAAAGCCTCTCAAATTTTGTTGATGGTGTTTCAATTGGATACTTGTACTCCTTGCAAAATGTCAGTTTGTGATGGTTGCTAACCATTTACAAGGCTTGAAAATGTGACTCAATGTATCAGTGCTAATCAAAGCATCTTATCCTTGTGAGGTGACAATGGAGGATGGATTTTAACATGACAAAGAAGGTGGTATGTTCCAATAATAGGTCTATCAATTTGGTCTGTTGCATTATAATATTATGGTACCTTTGCTTTGGCATTGATGACATGGACCGAGATTCTTGGAAAGGACATATTGTTATTTTTTTTATGATATCAGCATGTTACAATCTTTACTCACTTACAACTCTCCTGCAAATATGTTTGTTGCACTATTGCTCTATTTGCAACTGGTTCTTATGGTATTTGGTTAGCTTCTTAGTTGTGTTTCATGGCATTGCACATTCTTCTCTTTTATCCTTTGTCATTAAGGAAAAAAGGGGGAGAGTCATTTGTGTTTTTCTATCAAGGACAAAGGAGAAGTTTGTTGGATCTCAGTTGTGTTCATGGTTTTTCCTTGATGACAAAATCACTTACTTGGGTTTCATGGTCTGACAATTTCAGATTTGGTCTCTCATGATCTTTATGCTTTGACATGATACATATTTGATGGCTCTTGATGATGTCTATTTTGGATTTTAGCTTGAATTGTTTCAATTTGATTACAATTGGTTCATTCATGGGATCTTGATGCTACTCCATTCATGTTTATCTACTACTTTAAGATATTCATTTGTAGATGTTTATGATGTTTCAAGTTTTACATGTTGATATTTTCATGTGGCTTCAGGTTCAGTGTTATGAATGCTTCTTTTGCAAATTATTATGATTTAATTGGATTGACAGTTTTGATAAGGTTTGGTTCAGGTTATTCAGATGGTATTCATGGTGACAGGGCTTTCTTCAACTTCAAATTTATGAAATTGTCGCCTTCACATGTTCAGGTATATTGATTCATGGCATATATAGATGAAGGTAATGCTTATGGAAATATGGTTTTAGTTGGTATAACTTATTGTTGATAAATTTGGCACATATTGTTGGCCCATTGCTTATTTATATTGCTTTATCAAGCAATTACACCATCTCAGGCAGTTTGGTTATTGATTCAATTGCTCCATGAAACTTGGTTTAGTAAAGATATCATGTTCTCACATTTTATTTGGTGGCATAGTATACACTTTGGTTCTAGTATCTCACTTGTTTGATGGTATTTATTGGCTCAAATGACATATAATTTTTATCATTTTTTACTTGGAGTTTTCTATGCCCAAGCCTTAACTTTACAGTCGGCATCCAAAGGAAAATGCTTATCTTGACTATTCAAAGCCTTCTCTTTTACATATGATATTAATTTATCATTGGCATGTTAATGATTTGTGGGGTCCGCATCTACATGGAATCAACCCTATCGGGTTTCCCAAAGCATTTTTCAGTGGTGATATTGTGTTCAAATTATGTAAAAAGGTTACTGGGTTATATCACTTGGCAACCATCATTTTCCATATTTTTAAGTCAACATTATGAGAATATTTGACTCAGAATATAGTTTATTTTAATGATCATTATGTGTCAACAATTTGCAAAAAAAAATTGGAGGTGATCATGTGGCCGGGTCCTTGGTAAATGATTAGTCAAGCAGACTCATAAGCATTTTTAATCAATTGATTATTATTGTGTCTTTTTTCCTTCAACCTCCAAATCTTTATTAACTTTGGCAAAGTCATTGACTGACTTGAGAGGAGACTTGTTTAGGGAAAAATGAAATTGCATTTTCATTGATTATGGTTTGGAACCCTAGCACCACCTCACCGAAACTTTAGTTGCATATTGTGCAAGGTTGTTGTGGTATTTTGATTTGGTTTTCAGTTATGTTGGTCTTTGATGGTTGGCAAGATTGTTGGCAGTTTTCGTTTGAGCTAGAAGTAGTAGTTTGGGCAGTTTTCATGAAGAACTTTAGAGATTTTGATTGTAGCTTAAATCCACCATGATAGATGTAATATCTATGCATTATGTTTGATTTTTCTAAGGTAAATCTGGTAAATGAGAAGTAAAAGAGGAAAAAAAAAATAGTTTTGAATGAACTTCTTAAATAATATGAAACTACCTTGAACCTGAGTGTAAACTCAAGGGTTTGATCTCAGAGTGGAATTTCATCTTCATATCATTGATTTTTTCTTAAAAAATCCGTGATTGGCATCATGATCAAATATTATGTTTCTTACTAGTTCAAAAAATTCGGTTATTGAGTGTGGTTTTTCCTTGACAAAGATGTAGAACCATTTCACAAACATTGTATATATGTATCTCTGCAAAAACACAAAAGAGTGTGATGTGAAGAGAGAAAATTATCTGGACAGAGTATTGCTTATTGTGAAATCATTTTGTAAAAAAGAAGAGTGGGCTCATATTGTTTTTATCTATGATTGTATTACAGAGATTATGTTTTGAGTTGAGCATTATTTCAAAATCATTTTTTATCCTATTGTAATTTTATGACTGCAAAGAATGATTGCAGTTATAAGGTTCTAATGGGTTGCAATATTTTGAATGTTTGATGAAGTTGGTGATTCATAAAGATTATGGGAGTTGGTGCTCCACATTGTTACAAAGTTGGTGTTCTTTGATTAATAAAAGGGAAATTTTAATGAGTGGTTTTTTATACCCCAAGAGGGTTTTTCCACTCAGGAAATCTCATGTTATGTGATTTTATTTCTCTCATTTTGTTTCATGTTAATGTGCTCATTTAGTCAATGCTCTGATAATTTTAGTATGCTCAAAAGTTTTTTATTTCAAAAGGTTGCAATGCAAAGTTAAAAAATATTTTGTTAAGAAAATTAAAAGTGCATTGGGGAAATTTGTTGTTCTGTTACAAAAGCACATACAAGACTGTTCACACTTTAATTGAACAATATCATATGATGCTTTTAACATGAGTTGTAAATGTTAATCAAATTTCATGTCAATTTTATTTTAAATGCTGATGTACACTTGCATAAACAAGTTTACCACATTGAGTTTAAATTTGTAAAAAGTTTGTTGGTGCCTTCAGAGTCAAAAATTGGAAAATTACTTCACTCTGATTCACCACCTCTTAGAGTGAATCCACTTCCAACAACTTTTGCATTCATTTTCATTTTTAGTCATTCAAATTAGTCTATTTAATTTAGTTAAGTTCATTTACATCATATCACATTGAACACATCTTAATCTGAGTGTTACATAAGCATTTTGGACCTAAATCTCTCTCCTTTTAGGTGAAAAACCCTAGAAGTGCAAGAGCAATCTTTTAGGTTCCCAAAATCTATGTGATAGTTGTCACTAGGTCTTATCTTATCTTTTGGAATTTAATTCTTGTGTGCTAAGAAACTTAATATTGTTGAGGTATGTGTCACATTATATAGGATTAAGAAACATTTAAAGATCTTTGTCTAATCATATTTCACATTTTTCCTTTATAAGCAAGGAATTATTTATACATGTAAGACAATTCAGTTTAGTGCAAGTCCAATATATCACTACAATCTTGAGTATTGCATATTTTCCATATCTTGCATCCATTAAATTACAAATTTGTGTTCTTTCTTTTCCCTCTTTTCTAATGATGTTTTTGGTTTTTGCAAGTGATCCTAGATTTAAATCTTTAGTTGTGTGGCCTAGAATACATGTTTCAAGTTTGTCATCCTTTATAATTGACATGGAGAAACTTGAGGATTTTTCAAAGACATCACATATAATTTTTCTTCCCACATCTTCCTTTCAGGAATGGGATGACATCTTGAATCATCCTAATTTTGTTTCTTCGTAAGGGGAGGATTATTGTTCAATGATATTTGATCATCTTCAACATTCAATGTTGAGCTTATACCATTGCAAGATACTCACCATTGAGGGGGATATGTATGGTCTATATTCTTCTCTCTTATGGGGGGTTATTTTTCCTCTTATGGGTTTTTTCCTTCTCATGCATCATGGAGAGTTTTTTTTCATTTCATCTCTCTTTTTCGGGGGATATTTATCCCTTTGGATTTTCTCCTTTCTTCCATTTGTAAGAGATTACATTGCATATGTATATGGGTACCTAACATGACCTTGTATACAAGACCTATCCTTGCATCTTTGCATAATAATCAACTCCCTAAGTTGTACCTCAAGGGGATGTTGGTCTAAATAGGTCTTTTATCTAACTAGTTATTATTTACGTGTTAAGTCCACTTATGTCCTAGGAGGGAATATTTCTAGTTAGTATTATTTGTCACTAGATATTATCTTATCTTTTTACATTTAATTCTTATTTCCTAAGTCATTTAACATTTGTTGAGATATTTATCTCATTAAACAGGATTAAGGCACATGCCAAGATCTTATCTAATCCTATCTCAAATTTTACCTTTGCAATTAAGGATCATTTTTACATCCAAGATAATTCAATTTAGTGTAAGTTTAATCTATCACTACAATCTTGAGTATTTCCTATTGGCCATATCTTGCATCCATAATTTCAATTTTGTGCTCTTACTTTTCCTTCTTCTAGAAGGTTGTTTTTGGTTTTTGTAGGCGATATTAGAGACTTGAGTCCTTGAGTGTATTAGCACCTATAAAATTTGAATGATTTTATAATGATTTATATTGTCCTCTTGTGTTCCCCACCATTTTTGGCCAATCTAAGAAATTTTAATTTTGTATCATGCTCAAGTACCTCAAGTGGTAACATTACCTCTTTGTAGGGCTATATACAAAAATGTATTTTGTAAATTGTCTAAATTTTAGCATTTTTCCCGTTTCTTCTATTTCTCCTTTTGTTCATTCAAGGATTTAGGTCCTAAATGGACTTTTGGACTATGTTCCAAGTTTGTTCTTGTCTTTTGGCCTTGCTCTCACCCTTTACTCCTTCTATCAAATTGGGATTTCTAGTTTCAATCAAAATCTTGGACTAAGGTCCAAATTGGTCTATGTCCAATAAAGATTATTGATTTTGATAGGTTTTTTGCTTCTTATCCAATCAAGATTTTTTATCCTAATCAGACTCTTGAGTCTGAAGTTCTAACCTTATCTTTTTCTTCTTATCCAATTGAGATTTTAGATCTCGATTAGACCTTCAGACTCAATTTTTTCATGCTCACATGCCATCTAAAAAGTGCATTCTTTAACCATGGAAACATACACAAATATTCTACATCACATATTTCCATGGGTCCATGAGGTTCTTTGTGGTAAGTCTTTCTTCAGTCCATGAAAGCACGAAAAGCTACCAAATGGCACATTTTATGTGAGTCTACCAACTCCTTATGGCAGGTCCCTCTTTAGCCCACAAAAGTGAAAAATGATTCCAAATGGAATGTTTTGACTTCACTTGACATTTCCATGTTTGGGATTCCCAATCTCAATCAACATTATAATCTCATCGGGTTAAGACATTAGGTCTTGACAAGACTTTCAAACCTAAGTTTCAAAAGGAGAAAGTTTGATTAGGATTCTTGATATTGATCAAATTTCTTCTATTATTTGATCAAGACTTCAAGCCTTGGTAGGACTTTAGGACCTAAGTTCTGACAAGTCAAAATCTAACTGAGATCCTCGATCCCAATTAGGATCCCCAATCTTGATTGTTCTTCCTCTTCCTCTTTTCTAATATAGTGGGGACTTCAAGTCTAGATAGGAGTTTAGAACCTAAGGACCGAATATAGTAAAAAAATTGTGCTCCCAACCCTTCTTTGTCTTTTGATAGGTTCCTCTCAAGGTTTCAAGACTCGAATGGAATTTTGGACCAAAGGTTCAAAATTTCATACATGTTTTGGTTTCCTAGAACTACTTTTTAGAATTTTTTGGACTTTTAGGTTTTTAGTCTAATAGTCTGAATCTGATATATATTTCTACTCCAAATCCTTTTTTACTTCTTTCTAGGATCCTATCAAGATTTTAGGACTTGATTGAATTTTTTGACATTCTACCAATTTTTTGCATTTTTTCCATTAATTCTACAACTCTCTCAACTACCATATTTGATTCTTGGGGTTACAAGGATGATCTTAAATGCATTTATCAACAACTCCAGGTGGGATAAAATGTTTTCCATACTTCTTTGTGATTCTACATACCACTTTTTGGTAAAAGGTCATTCCTAGCTAGATTTTGCTATAGATTTTGAGAAAGGTTTTGTTTTTCATTTCTAGTCAATAATGTGGAGGTAAGTGTGTGTGTGTTAGGACTTTTGTGGCTTGATTTATTCTTAGATTTATATGACCGGGACATATCTACATATTATTTTGTAGGGTTTTAGAACCTATCCTTTTCCCTTGATCCTTCACAACGCGTAGAGGTATAAATTGCACTTTTATAGTAATTCTAATGTTTTTAAATTTTGGTTAGAAACAAGGAAAAGATAATAGAGAAGTAGTTGGAAATCCAAAAAAAGATAGATATTTACAAGCTTGTAATAGATAATAGGTTTCAATCTCCAATTCTAGGTATAGCTATTTTGTATTGTAATGATTTGGGTTTGATTCCAAGCTTGTAATACCATTTGTAAACATTGAATATTGTGCGATTGAAGGAATAATCAAACTTATTAGAGTGTCTTCTTATGTATGGTATGCATTTATAGATGTATACTTGAATAGTTTTTTGGGTAAGTTCACTACACATAAGGTTTAATACTAAATTTAGAATATTTCACCAAAGTTACTATAAATAGAAAGAGAAAAATGAGGGTAATCAACCCACCTATTCTTCTATTTCATTCAAGAAATGAGATCTCCCAAGTTAAAATCAACTTTCAACGCTTAGGTGAGTGAAATCTTTGAGGAATCTTGTAATTTCTCCTTTTGTGTTAATATGGCGGTCTAGGTCAAACAACAATTTGCGGAAATATTAAAAATAGAAAATCAACTCCAAATTGTAATCTATAAATTCCATTTAGAAGATGTAGCATAATACTGATGGAACCTACTGAACTGTAGTAAAAATGTTGTAGGAAAAGGAACTAACAATGCAAGAAAGGGGTCCCTAATCCTAGATTTTTCTCTATATGGGGAAGGTTCATTCAAGGAAAGCTAGAATCCCAAAGTGGATTGACTATCAACACAAAGGTGAGTCAATTATCAACAAGGGAAACCTAGGAATATTCCTTAGGTTTTGAGGGGTTCACAACCAAGGAAAAGCTTTGAAAAGACAACTTAACATTCAACTCACAAAACATAGTAATGCAAGACAAATAATGAGTGTGAATGATAGAATTAAGCAACAAGTTAGGATGTATGTACTAGGGAAGTTTGAAAATATGATAAGGATTTTGAAAATGAAAGAATGTTGTCAAAATATGCTAAGGAGGACTAAGATTCCCTTATTGTTGTCTTAGTCCCACTAATATTTTTTTGGAAAAACATGGAATCTTTAGATATCATAATAGAATCTGAATGAATCTCTACAAAATACCTCTAGGATGACTAAGACACCCATACCATCTTCTTAGTCTTGATCTGAATTTTGTAATTTTTAAATGTGATCCTAAGGTTCGAGTTCTACACTTCTTCTTAGATCTTAGGTCCTAAAACTTCTAGATCTGATTTGTAGGTGACTTTCTATGAAGCTGATGTAACTTTGCAATGCAAATTTGCAACTTTGCACTTTAAATGATTTCCATCTTAAATCTGCAAACACAAACATGCAAGAGAAGAAAAACTTGTTGATTGTTAGTAAATGGGGGTTTGCCTTGGTCAAACCCCTTGTTGGTAATTAAACCTTGGAATGAAATGAAATAATGAAGGAAAATAATATATGAAAAATGTGTTATGTTGCAACTCACCAAACCCTTGTGAAATTTGCAAACTTGTGTGAAGTGGCTAGCTTGAATGCAGATCTTGAATGAAAGTAATGCTTGATAGATCTTTACTTCAATTGCTTGCTTGAATAAAAACCCTACATCACAAATGTTAGCTCAAAAATACACATTATGCAAGAATATCTTTGACATGATGCTTGAATCTTGATGATGGCTCCAAATGCTTGATGAATTGCTCTTGAATTCTCTTGATCTCATAAACTTGCTATGAGGATGAAAAATTGAATGCTTGGGGTGAATATGAGTGAAAGAACCTTGTATTTATACTTATCCATGCTTAATATCCTGAAATTACACCACACCAAGATGACATATGAATTCATTAATTAAAGGAGGCTAAATCTTTCAAAGATTTGAAATTAAATCCCAAAAATAACTTAAGGGGGACTAAGACACCCTAGGTGGCATCTTAGTCCCAAGGCTTGAAACTTGGGGCACAAACTCCAAAAAGGGGCCCAGTTAAGGTGTCACTAAAATCAAGGTCCCAAGTGTTGGATGTTGTAGTTGTGTTGCTGGTATGTGGTTGTCATTGATGTCAACACTATTAGCATTGGTGTATTGAAGGTTGTATATGTCGAGTATATTGAGAAAATTGTTAAAGAAAGAGTTGTATGTTGATAGTGGAACAGTGAAGGTCATGAAGGTGTCTTGCTCAGTATGTTGATGATCAATCATTATGGACTAAAGGTTTTATTGTTGAGTGTATCTAGTTTATCCATTGAAAGTTTCAGAGGTCTGCATGAAGATTTAATCATGTTATGAACAGTTGTGTTTTGACAGTTTTTTTGTGGCTTTAGTTAGTGTTCCTGATTGAATTTGATGTGATTCTAGTAATTTCAATTATTGCATATTCTTCTTTGATGATTCGTGATGCTCTATATTTGTTGCATGTATGTGTTGATTAGTGTGCTCATGGTCGGTGATTTTTCTCTTGTGTGTTCAAATTTTTATGTTCTTGGCCAACATGGTGGTTGTAACATGTTGTGGATCCTTGTAGATTAAAATTTGAATGTTTGGAACACTCAAGGATATTGTTTTAAGTCTTCATTACATTGGGGTTGATGGTGTTTGATTCGCATTGAAAATTTACTTATAAATTTGGGCTAACATTATGTATATGTTTTATATTTCATATTTTATTTTGGCTGACGAAGTTGTTGATGTAATTCCATGTTATAGATATATAAGAGAATTTTTTTAGCAAAGTTAAGGTGTGTGTGGGATCGAAGAATTTCCAAAGAAAGAGCAAGTGTGCGAATAGTGATCTAATCATTTGATTGCAGAGTAGAGTGTGAAGAAGTTTGAGCGAAGTGTGAAGGAGTGTTTCTATGCTTAACTGGAACTATAATCAAGCTTTTGTAGAAGCTATTTTCTTAGTTAATACCTTATGGATTTGATCAAATTTTTTGTAAGACAACGTTTCTTCTTTAGGCAATGATCCCTCTTGTATTTGAGTAGTGAGCTCTAAGCAGTGTGCCTGAATGCATGTACATTTCCATTATTCTTCATTATACTTTTAATAGGGTATACTATATTGGACTGATATCCACCATGGTTTTTCCCCTAATAGGGTTTCCATGTAAAAAATCTTGGTGTTCTTTGTGTTTCTGATGTGCTGATTGTCTGTGGTTAATTGTTAATTCATCAGATCTGAGATTAAGTAAAGTTAAGTTTGAAAAGTTTAAATATTTCTTGACAATTGATTCACCTCCCCCCTCTTAGTTGTTTGTCCTTGTTTTTCCAACAATTGGTATCAAATTAGGTTCCTCTAAAAAATTTTAAAAGCTTGAGGTGATCTGAGGTGTCATCATATAAGAAGGATAGTCCTAGATTTGATGGAACAAACTGCTCTCTATGGAAAGCCAGAATGGAGTGTCATTTGAGGCGTATTGGTGAGCCCTTCTAGAAGATTATAAAGAACATATATGTTATTCCTCATAATGGTCCTTCCACTCCTAATGATATTAAAGAGGCCTAGATTAACATCAAGTCTATTGAAGCTTTGTTGAGTGCTCTGGTGGATTTGAAAATGACAAATGTGATGGATCTGAAGACAACTTATGAGATTTGGAAGAAGATGGAGACTTTGTATGAAGGATATGCACTTGTGAAGGTCGCTAAGCTATAGAGTTTGAAAGGAAAGTATGAAACTTTGAAGATGGGTGAAGATGAAAATATTTCTTCTTTTATGCAAAGAGTAAATGAACTTGTGATGGGTATTAGATGTGTCGATGGTACCTTGGATGAATAGGAAATTATAGCTAAAGTGCTCAAATCATTATCTCCCTCTTACAAATCAAAGTCTCATGCTATTGAAGAGCTAAAAACAATAAAAAATGTTACAAGAGATATGTTGATTGGTAAACATGTTTCCTTTGAGTTGAGTGAATTTGATGATTCTACCCCTAAGACTGAATGTGAATTTAAGTCCTATATATCTGAAAGAAACAAGCAAAGATATGATCTGGGAGAGAGTTCTAGAAAGACATTCAAGTATGAGGAAGAGATGAAACAACTTGAAGATGAAGAAAGAGAAGTAGAAGAGCTAGAAGCAATGATTGTAAAGAAAGAAGGTTGAGGACAAGGTAAGTATAAAGGAAATTTTCCTATTAAATGTTTCTCTTACAGTAAAATAGGTCATTTTTCTTTAAGGCATCCTGAAAGAGTTCCTAGGTCTAAGCCTAACAAACCTAGATTTCAAAAGAAATGCTATTATGCTAAAGGTGTGACTAATGAAGAATCTGATGAAGAAAATGGAAATGAAGATGAATGGGTTTTCATTGCTATCAAGGAAAATGGTCCAGTGGCTACTGAATCTGTTAAAGTTGAGAAAGCTCTTGTAGCTCAAATTGAAGAAAAGGATGAGTGGGTTATTGGCAATAGTTTCTCACATCATATGAATAGTGACAAAATAAAATTTGTAATTCTAGAGAAATATGATAGTGGGGTTGTAAGATTCAAAGATATCAATGCTGGTGTGATTCGTGGCATAGGATCTATTTGTCTTGGTGGTAAGCATAGCATCAATGATTTCCTTTATGTTGAAGGCTTGAATCGTAACATGTTGAGTGTTGGACAGATGGTGGACAAGGGTTATGATCTTTAGTTCAAAGATGGAAGATGTAGGATACTTGGAAGCTCTAGAAATATGATTGCTTCAAGTACAAAGACAAAAGGTAATACTTTTCACCTAAGTGTTGCTAATGTAAGTTATTTAATTTCTCAAGTAGATGAAAGTTGGTTATGGCATAGGAGTTTGTGTCATGTGAATTTTGATAACATTATCAAGGTAAGCTCCACTCAAGCAGTAAGAGATCTACCTAGGCTAGTGAAGCCTACTAACACAATATGCAAGGAATGTCAAATGGGAAAATAGACTAGAGTTTATTTTTGGACCAAACAACATCATTCTAATGGAGTATTGGAGCTGGTGCATATTGATCTATGTGGTCCCTCTAGAATTAGAAGTCTACTAGGAGAAAGGTATTGTATGCTGATTATTGATGATTACTCTAGGATGATATGGGTTGCTTTCTTAAGAGAAAAATGTGAAGAATTAGAGAAGTTCAAAAATTTCAAAGCTATGGTAGAGAATGAGACAAGTATGAAAATAAAATGTCTAAGGCCAGACAGAGGTGGTGAGTTCACCTCCTGGGAGTTCAATTATTTTTGTGAAGAGCATGGAATCAGAAGACAATTTTTTTTTCTCCCCAAACCCATCAACATAATGGAGTTGTAGAGAGAAAGAACAAAACAATTATGGATGTTGATAGAATAATGATGATAGAAGGAAATGTACCTCACATCTATTGGAGAGAAGTTCTAAACACTATTGTGCGTATGGTTGCTAGATATCAACTTGATCTGAAAGAACCTCATGTGACTACTATAAAGAGAATTTTTAGATACTTGAAAGGAACAATTGATTTTGGGATTTAGTATCCTAAAGATGATGATCTTACCTTGAGTACCTATATTGATGTGGATTGGGCAGGAGATGTAGATGATAGGAAAAGCACTAGTGGTGGTGCCTTCTTCCTAGGGAAGAAGTTGGTGTCTTGGTTGAGTTAAAAGGAATAATTTTATATCCCTATCTACTGATGAGGCAAAGTATATTGCTGCTGCAAATAATTGTACTCAAGTGTTGTGGATGAAGCAAATGCTAAAATATATCATAGTAGTATATGATGAGCCTATTGCCATATATTATGACAACTCAAGTGCAATAAACATATCAAATAATTTGGTGCTACACTCTAAGACCAAGCATATATCAATCAAGTTTCACTTCCTAAGGGAGAAAGTGAGTGAAAAAGAAGTCAGACTGGAGTATGTTCCTACCACAGAATAAATTGCAGGAATTTTCACCAAGCCATTCCCAAAGGATACTTTTGAGTATCTTAGAGGGATGCTAGGGGTGATTACCCCTCCTGATATGAACTAGAGATGCATTTACTTGCATCAATCTATGTGTTTCATCTCTATATTCTGATTTGGATTGATGTTTTTCATGGCTGCTACTCAGGGGGAGTAGTCAGATGTGTAGATATGTGGTTCAAAGATTGTATGTGGAAAGATAATTATTATATGTGCCATTGATGTCAAAGGGGGAGAAGAGTAATGTGAAAAATTGGTGATTATCTAGTGAGAAGAGCCTTGTGGGGAGAAGATCATATGGAAGAGTTGAGGAGAAGAGTCAGAACCTAAAGGAGGAGAAAGCATAGTTGTGTTGATGGTATTTTTCACATCATGTGTTATCATCAATGCCAAAGTGGGAGATTGTTGGATGTTGTAGTTGTGTTGCTGATATGTGGTTGTCATTGATGTATTGAAGGTTGTATATGTTGAGGATATTGAGAAAATTGTTAAAGAAAGAGCTGAAGGTTGAAAATGGAATAGTGAAGGTTATGAAGGTGTAGTTTATCCACCAAAAGTTTTAGAGGTCCACATGAAGATTTAATAGTGTTATGAGTAGTTGTGTTCTGACAATGTTTTTGTGCCTTCAGTTAGTGTTCTTAATTGAATTTGATGTGATCCTAGTAATTTCAGTTGTTTTGGATGCTTCTTTGATGATTCATGATGCTTATGGATGCTTCTAGATCATGCTCTATCTTTGTTGCACGTCCGTGTTGATCGGTGTGCTTGTGGTTGGTGATTTTTCTCTTATGTGTTTGGATTTTTATGATCTTAGTATACACGTTGGTTATTATGTATTGTGGATCCTTGGAGATTAAAATTTGAATGTTTGGAGTACTCGAGGATATTTTTTTAAGTCTTCATTATATTGTGGCTGATGATGTTTGATTCGCATTAAAAATTTACTTGTAAATTTGGGCCGACATTGTGTATATGTTTTATATTTCATATTTTAGTTTGGCCGACAAAGCTGTTAATGTAATTCCATGTTGTGGATATATAGTTGTGCAATTTTTTGATAAAATTTAAGGTGTGTGTGGGAGCGAAGAAGTGCTAGAGAAAGAGCAAGTGTGTGAATGCTGATCTAATCATTTGATTGTAGAGCAGAGTGTGAAGAAGTTTGAGCAAAGTGTGGAGTGTTTTTGTGCTTAACTGGAACTATAATCGAGATTTTTTAGAAGAGCTATTTACTCAGTTCATACCCTACGGATCTAATCCAAATTGATGTAAGACAATGTGTCTTCTTTGGGTAGTGAGCCCTCTTGTATTTGAGTAGTGAGCTCTAGGAAGTGTTCTTGAATGCATGTGCATTCCCATTATTCTTCATTATACTTTTAATAGGATATAATATTGTGGACTGACATCCACCATGGTTTTTCCCCTAATAGGGTTTCCACATAAAAAAATCTTGGTGTTCTCTATGTTTCTGATGTGCTCATTGTCTATGGTTAATTGTTAATTCATCAGATTTGAGATTAAGTAAAGTTAAGTTTGAAAAGTTTAAATATTTTTTGACAACTGATTCACCCCCCATCTTAGTTGTTTGTCCTTTTTTTTCCAACACTAAGACCTTTGGGGGAAAAAGATGCCCTAGGTGTCTTATTAGTCTGAGTCCAAAAATCAAGGACACACACCCAAAATCATTAAATTATCGTTTATCCTTTGATGATTGTCGGGATTAGCCATAAAAAGATATAATTTATTATACTTGTGGATGCAAAATAGGACCAATTAAGACATAAATAAGAATAAATAAAGCAAGGAGAGACCAAACAAGTGTGAAAATGCAAAGATATGCACTTTCCTACACCACCTATTAAGCTTTTGGATAATTTAGAAGGGATAAATCTTGTGTACCTCTCACAAAAAGGTTATTTTGGAAGCTGACTGAGGACTCATTCATCCTATGGTGAATGGGTCCTAACTAGGGATCTATAAAAAGAAAATTGGGTTCTCTTCTTCTATGTTTGCACTCCTAGATCCCCAAATTTTAGAGTCAGATAGCCAAAAATAAATCCTCTAGGTGAGTTTCCATGAAATTGCAACAGTGATGACAACAAATGCAACTTTGACAATTTTTGCATTTTTTCTCTTCAAGAGATCTTCCACCTAAAATCTATGAACACAAGTCAAGAGGAAAAAGTTTTTTTTTTGGTGAATGGGGGTTTTCCTTGGTCAAACCCCACATTGGTAATTAAACCTTTTAATGAAATGAAATGGTATGAAAAGAATGATGAATGAACAAGGTAATGTCACAACTCACCAAACCCTTGAATGAACCTTGGAATATGGATCTACAACTTGCATGAAATGGCTTCAATGGATGTGGATCTTGATCATGAAACTTGATTTGAAACAATGCTTTTGAATGCTTGAATGGATCTCAAATAGTATATCAACATATTAGCTCAAATAACATGCATGATGCAAGAAAACTATGACATGACAATAGGATCTTGATTGCTGCAATAATTCTTCAATAAATCTACTCTTCAAGTCATAAAATTTCTCTTTTTATCTCATGAAAATATTGTAGATTGTTAGATGAAATTTAGTGAAATGATCTTATATTTATAGGTATGTTAACATTAATTCCCAAAATTCAAATAAAACAATCTGACATGTGAATATGCATTTGAAATCAATGAAATGCCATCAAAAACATAATTTAAATACGGGTCCTAGGTCTATCTGAGGACCCATTCATCCATGGGTGAATGGGTCCTAGGTCACTTGCCTAGGACACACATTGCTCAATGATAAATTCTATGTCATGGAACTTATGAATGTTAGGTTTTCCTCTTCGGAAAGTACAATTAATTAGGCTTAGATTTGAACTAATGGGGCAAATGAAGGAAAATTAACCCCAATTAATTAATAAAGCCCTAGGTAAGTGTTAAAGTGTAAAGGTACACTTTACAAAACTAAAAATAAGGCACAATTAAGTACATTGTATTTAATACGACCATAAACTTAATGTGAATATGTAAAACATATTACAACACTAAATTAAGGCATAATTTATTCCCTTTTATTAATATTATTCCCAAATTAACTGTGAAAAATGGATAGCTTTTCTTACACTACATTTAGCCCCCACTTTATTGAGGAAGACCCCATGTCAAACTTACACTAAAGTATACATTCAAGACACATATGTATGCAACAATGACAAAGATACTAAATCATACAACATAAAAGACTAGAAGAGAAAGGGAAACAAATTAAGCTTCGACTATCCAACACGATGTGGAATGCATCTAGGCTATTTTTCCAACATGTTCACAAGTAGAACTCAATGTCCACTAAGAAAATGACACATACACTCACACAGTCTAATGGAACCTCAGTTCATCCACTAGGTGAGCCCCTAGGAAAGTGGCTAGTGAGAAAGACATGCCAAGTCTATAGGATCTCACTGCACTTACCATACCAAAGCTATCCCTATGATAACTCTGATAGGGCACCACACACATATGTTATGATTTCTAGCTTCATAAGGCCTAACAAGTTACATTATGCTAAGCACACTATGATCAAGGGGAAGGCTCTACTAGCAAGCAAGGTACGTTATGCTTGACCAGCGGCCTTATAGGGATGGGTTCAAGCTTCACAATATATATATATATATATAAATGGTTTTATTCAAAGGTATCTTGCTTAATTCATGTAAGGTCTCTCCTTAGGGTATGTGTAGGATCATGATGGGCCAAAAAGTGGTGATATGTAGGTGATATGATGGCTCATGTGGCTGACGACTTTTTTTTAACCAAAATTGATGAAACGAAAAGGGTTTTTAAAGGAGATTCTTAGCTTTCCACCAATATAAATTATTCTCTACTTTGAATTTAATAAATAATTATTATTCATTTTCTATTTGAATTATGACTAAAGTCCTAATTGATAGGTTGATTGAAAAACATCTATAGCTTTCAAATGGTATCATATTTTTTGAATCCAAAACATGCATCACATTCTATAATTTTCATATTATAGGATTAAAAAAAAATGAATTTCATGAAGTTTTGAGCAAGTTAAAGTGGTCAAACATACAAGTTTTTATATTTTTTAAAATTTGTAATAAAAAATTCATAATTAATTATTTACTTGAAAAAAAATTACAAAAAAATATGCATCACATTGGGACATGAGTCCTCTACTTAAATCTAAAATCTTATAAAACATATTATCATTTTATTGTGGTTAGGGTGGTTAGACATACACCTACTTATTTTTTCCCTAAAAAGTTAAGTACTACTACATTGAAATTTCAATTTTTCACCAAATAGATTTTTTTTTCAAATAAACCTAGTAGATTAGAAACTACATTGAATTTGCTATAGATTATATTCTTACATATTTTTGAAATAATATAGATAACTTATTCAAATTTTTACGTCAAGTTGCCTAACTCTTATTTTTTTGAATTTTTCACCACTTAAGGGCCTATTTTTTCCATGATCTTGCACATGCCCCTTAGGGATAATCATGCATAATATCTCCAAGAGAGGACAAGTCCAGGATAAAAGAATCACAACTTAGGTAATGCAACACATTGCATCACCACTAAGAGGAAAGTTTTATGCTTAGAAATATCATGCTCTCAAAGGACATCAAACCAAATGAAAAAACCAAGAAAAGGATGCATCACAAAAAGAAAGAAAAGCACACAAAGAAACATGAGTGTCAAAAAAAATTCCAATGTATGCTCCCACTTTAAAGGACTTGTTACACCATTGCTATGAGAAATAACTTTAAAGTAGCAAATAGTCTATGCTAACCAAAAAGAAGACATGAGAGCTTACTTAGATAGACCTATGCCAAGTCATATGTTTCCAAATCAAGCTACATCATCAAAATAGGAAGGGGTTGCCCCCAAAAATACATAAGGGAACCAAAGATTCTAGGTCAATATATATTTGCTACAATGTTGTTTTAGAGCTCAGAAACATCATCATTCACCAAATACTCATACAATAGGAAGAATGACACGTAGAGAGTGAAATCGAAGAAAAATATTTTGGGTCAACATGTAAGAGACCTAAATGTCTCAATGCCTTGTGTCATCCCTAAAAGGGAAACACAAGACAAATGAAAACATAAATTTTTACGACATATAGAAAAATGTAGGTACAAATAGAGGAATACACATAAATAGGGATACATCAAACAAAATAGTACATGGAGATCACATTATGCACATGCAATCACACAAAGAAACATATAAAAGAAAGCAAATAGAATAAGTTAGTAAGGAACACGCAATTCAACATATAGTAGGTCATTCACTTCCCAATCTTGATCAGTATATGTAGAAGGTGGATAACTACCTAAAGGGATAACATCAAGTGCCAAAATAGGACTAGGCTAGCTAACCCCTTGCCCCCCAAGGGAAAAAGATGAGCCAAAAATGGATGATGATATGCTACTCCTTGTGAAAAGAAAATATCATTGCATAAAACCAAATTTATTCCTCATGCATGGTAGTAAATATACTATGATACTATGACTACCATATGAAAAGGAGTAGCAACTAATGCTATTGATTATAATGAGAAGAAAAAGTATCAACTTGATACACATCTAATGATATGTTCCCACATGTAGCATCTATTAGTTCAGGATGCACCAAAGTTAAAGTTGTCCTAGGAGAATCTTTTGTAAGAGTGTTGATGTTAAGTGAAGGTTTTCTTCATGCTTTTATTTCTTTCAAAGGATAATAACCAAGACCATTAGTTGTTTCTTGCATGTTAGGCTCTATAGGGACACATATTCCTTGTTCTCTTGAACCACATCCTTTTCCACTATACCCTAGTTTTTTCATAAGTTTCATAACCTCTTCCATAAATATTTTTCATTTCTTTTAGATTTAGTGGTTGTTCATAATCAACTTCATCAAAAAATTTCATGTAATTTGCTTGTTCTTCTAAAGTGGCTGAAGAGGATTCTTTCAAAGGTTCTTCTAAATTTTGTATTGACATTATCACTTTTTATTTCCATTTTTAGACTCTTATGTTGTGATCTTGTATTTGTATATGAATTTAGGTGTAAAATCAAAGGAAACCCAACCATCATCTTGAAACATAGAAAAAGAGATGAGTATATGACACAAATGAAGTTAATCAAATAGATACACCCCCAACTTTTAAACTTGATGTTTCACTCAATTATGAGCCCAATATAATGCATAAATTTAACAATTAAAAAAAAAACCTAACTATTATAACAACAAATAGGAATGTTTAAGATGCTGAAATGATGTATACCTTGTTGAAAAAGTGTTGTTTCAAGCCTCAATGAGGACTCATTCGCCCAGTGGTGAATGGGTCCCTACTAGGGTTTTGGAAAAGTGAGTTTTGGGTTTTGTTCTTCAATGTCTATACCCCCAGATCCTAGGTGTTTAGCTCCTAAAAGTCAAAAAAAAATTTGTAGAGTACTTTATGTTATCTTGTGAGAAAGATGATAACTTTTGCAACCTTACAACTTTGACAACTTTTACTTTCCACTTTATCTTCAATTGAAAACCTGCAATCACACATCAAGGGAGAAGAATTTTTTTTATTCGTTAGTGAATAGGTTTTTTCCTTGCTCAAACCTTGGAATTAAACCTTTAATTAAAATATTTCATGAAAGGAATGATGAATGAACAAAGTAATGCTACACCTCACCAATCCTTAATTGAACCTTAGAATACAAATAAAAAAACTTGCATGAAGTAGCGTCAATATATGTATGTCTTGATCAAATAATTTGACATGAAATAATGCTTGAATAGGATCTCTAATGCTAAATCAACATATTAGCTCAACAACATGCATGATGCACTATACCTTTGACATGATGAAATAACCTTTGATTGTTGCAATAAACTTTAGTAATTTGGCTTTGAATGCCTTATCTAATGCTCTCAAATGCTCTATAATGATATTGTGAAAGTACCCTTGAATGCTTATGAAGATCTACGATTTCTTAGTTGAAACTATGTAAAATAACCTTATATTTACACTTTAAGATTAAATCTAGAAATTCAAATAACGCAAGCCAACATCAGATCTAGGATTTGAAATCATTAAAATCCCATCAAGAATATGTTCAAAAAGGGGTGTCCTAAGTTAAGGAGGGCCCATTCGCCATAGGTTGAATGGGTCATAGCATACCCAACTAGGACATGCTTCAGGGATATGAAATAACATGCCAAAAGGGGGTCCTAGGACATAGGAAGGACCCATTTCCCAAGTGGAAAATGGGCCCTAGGTCATTATCCTAGGACTCATACCAATCCAAATTAAGTGTTGTGAAATATTGTTAATGATTGTTGGGTTTTATCCCTCGGAAAATGCAATAAATTAGGCTTGGATTTGAATTTAAGGGGCCAATTATGCTCTAGTTAAGCTGAATTTATTAATAAATCCCTAGATTAGTGTGAAAGTGTAAACAAAAATTTTAAAACACCCTAAATAAGGTACAATTAAGTCCATTTTATCATTTATTATTCATTCCCAAATTAAGTGTAAAAAAGGGTTACTTTTTTTGACACTACATTTTTCCCCCACTTTAGTGAGAGTTTTCCCTCATGTCAAAATCACACTAATGTAGACATTCAAGACACTTATTTATGTAGCAATGATAGAGAAACTCAATTATACACTATCAAAGACCAAGAAAATAAAGGATCAATCTTCAACCATTTCAGCACTATGTGGAATGTGACTGTTTGTCTAAGAAAAGGATAAAGCTTTGATAGTTTGTCCAACATGATGTGGACCAAGTCTAGGATATTTGTCGAAAAAATTTCACAGGAAGAACTAGATGTCTACTATTTAAAAGAAACTCACACTCACTCTGGGGTAGTGGAACCTCAGGCCGTCCACTAGGTGAGTATCCCAAAAAGGTGGAAAATGAGAGTCTTATTAGGCTCCCATACCATATCAAAGTTATCCTCTTGAAAACTTCAATAAGGCACCACAATTCTAAATGCTTATGTCTATGATGTCTATAAGTTTTTGTTTTAAGGGGATATTGCTTCATGTAAGGTCTTCTTCATAGGGAACATCATCTCTAATGCCTCCAAGAGAGGACAAGTCGGGAATATTAGATAGCCACCTATGGGATAATTCATTTTGCATGCCACTAAGGGAAATTGTACACTTAGAAATATCATGATCTTGGATGACATCAAACCCAATGACACCACCAAGAAAAGGACACATCACAAGAAAAATAAAATCACTTTATGAAATATACAAAATGTTGAAAGATGTCATCAATGTATGCCCCCAGTTTAAAGTAGTTGCTAATGCCATTATTGTGAGCAACTACTTTAAAGTAGCCAAGGCTTTCTCCTAAGACATGATATATTTCCTCAAAAAACCCTATGCCAAGTCATATGTTTTTGAAATAAATCTATGTCATAAAAAAGGAATGTGGGGTTGTCCTAAAAAATATGGAAGGGATCTATGGATTCGGGGTCAGTATGTCTTTGTTACAATGTTGTTATAGAGCTTAGAACTATCATCATTTCCCAAATACTCATAGAACTGGAAGAATGACATAGAGAGAAAAAATAAAGAAAAACCCTTCAACTCAACATGGAAGAGCCTTGAATGTCTCAACACCTTGTGTCATCCCCATAATGAAAACACAAGACAAATAAAAAAGGTAATGTTTACAACATAGAGAATAATGTAGGTACATATAGGGGAATGCACAAAAAGAGAGAGATACATAAAATGAAACAACATGGGGGATCACATTACACACTTGAAAAGAAACATGGAAACAATGCAAAAGACTAGTAAGGCACATGTGAGTCAACCTATAGAATTTTTTCCACATCCCAATCTCGATTAGTATAAACGGAAGCAGACAACTAGCCAAAGGGACAACAACACATACCAACACTAGGACAAGGCTAACTAACCCCTTGCCCCCACTAAGCACAGGACAAGGATGAGCCAAGGTAGGTGATGAGAATGAGCTCCTTGTCATAAAGAGAATTATTTTCATTGAGTGTACAACATGTAATTTAATATTGGTAATGCGAGGGTTCTACAACTATTACATGAAAATGAGTAGAATTCCATGCTTTAAGGGATTATTTTATGATATCAAAATTTTAAATATTTATTTTAAATCATGAAACTCATCAGTACTATGTCCAAGAACTCTATGATATCAACAATATGACATGTTTTTGTTCTTAGGATATGGTTTTTGATTTTCTTTCAGGGGTAGTAATGTTATAAGTCCTTGGATTAGACGTATGTGTAAGGTTATTTCAGTTTTAGACATGGGAAATGGAAATTCTAGTTTCTTTAGTTTGTACGGCTTTCGTTTCTTTCTAGATTTACCAGCTTGTTGAGGTAGATGTTGTAGAGGAGGACATAAGGTGATCCTATCATCCTTGTGAGGCATTGGTTGTTCTTTAGGAATGAGGAAATTTATGTCTAGAGGAGGATCTTGATACCCTACTCCTTTTGTTTGCTCAATAGGAATTTTCTATAAAAGATTATGAATTTCATGATACTAGTTATGTCACATCCTTGGTTTGTTAAAATCCTAAATTCTTGGCCATAAGTCTATTCAAGGTTGATTGGAGTTTAGATCACTTTGCTAACATAAGCTGCATGACTATGCACTAGATTAGAGGAGATAGGTTCACTCATTGTTGTGGAAAGTTTAGGATTATCTTTTAACTCAATTTTAGAATGTAAAAGACCAAACATCTCAAGTTGTGTTGGTTGTTTCATAGAAGGATAGAAAGGTGCATTATTATCAAGGATTTTAAGGAATTTGTTTATGAATTCATTCATGATAGCATCATCTTCTCCAATGATGTCAACTTCACGTGGAAATTCATTAGGAGTTAGGTAAGCATGAGTAGGTTCAATTGGATTAGGATCATTGCCAAAAAAACAACTTGAAACACCAACCAAAGAGAATAAGGACTTCCACACATTGCTTAAACACTTGTCCATTTTCATATTTTAGATGTAAACAAGATAATTTTTTGATTACCCTATGCAACAATATGAAAATGAAATGTTGTAAATACAATTTTGAATTTAAATAATGTACTAAGTGAAGAAAATTAAGATAGATCTAATGAATCAAATGAAATAGAAAATCAACAAACTAAAACAAAGATGTGATACTAGAAAACAAATGTATAGAACAAAAAAAAAAAAATTTTAGAATTTTAGATTTAGGTTTGATCAAGGACTCATTCGCCCCAGGGAAAATTGGTCCTAGATTAGGGTTTTTAAACTAATTTTTATAGATTTTTAAGCCTTTTCTAATGATTTTCAGATTCAGATCTATTGCAATAAGTTTCAGGTTTAGATTTATGTAAATGCAGGATGGGAATGTGATAAAATGATGAATTACAAGACCTAGTTTGATATGAATTTTTTTTAAAATTTTCAAATCCAGGTTTACATTATCTAAATGATATGCAACATGACTAAATTTTTTGTATTTTTTCAAATTTAAAGAATGCAAACAATGCAATTCTAAAACCTTATATGAGATACAAATTTGAATACAAACTAAGACACCTTAAATAAGATCTAATTCAATCCAAATGAATACAAGATCTAGCCTAAGATAAAAAAAAAAAAAGAGAGACTCCAAAATCATAAAACTATAATGCTCAAGAAGTTAGGTTCACCAAAATGAAACATAAAAAAGAGGGGGGTATATCACACAAATGAAGTCAATCAAATGGATACACTACCAACTTTTAAACTTTATGTTTCACTCAATTATGAGGTGAATAATGCATAAATATCAATAGAAAAAAAAACTTAACTTTTATAACAAAAAATAGGAAGGTTTTAAGATGTTAAAATGATGTGTACCTTGTTGAAAAAGTGTTGTTTTGGGCCTCACAGAGGACTCATTCGCCCAGTGGTGAATGGGTCCCTACTAGGTTTCTAGAAAAGTGATTTCTAGGTTATGTTTTGGGTTCTGTTCTTCAATTTCTACACTCCTAGATCCTAGGTGTTTAACTCCTGAAAGTCAAAACTAAATTTTGTAGAGTAATTTTCATGATCTTGCAAGAAAGATGACAACTTTTGCAACTTTAAAATTTTGAAAAATTTTGTTCTCCACTTGATCATCAATCTAAAACTTGCAATCACACATCAAGGGAGAAGAAAAATTGTTGATTTTTTAGGGAATATGGGTTTTCCTTGGTCAAACCCAATTTTGGTAATTAAAAATTTAATTAAAATAATGCTTGAAAGGAAAGATGAATGAAAAAAGTAATGCTACACCTCACTAAACCTTAATTGAACCTTGGAGTACAAATCAACAATCTTGCATGAAGTGGCCTCAATAGATATAGATCTTGATCATAGAAATTGACATGAAACAATGCTTGAATATGATCTCTAATGCTACATCAACATATTAGCTTAACAACATGCATGATGCACTATGCCTTTGACATGATGAAATTCCCTTTAATTGCTGCAATAAAATTAAATAAACTACCTTTGAATGCTTTCTTGAATGATCTTTAATGCTCTTGTGAAAGTACTCTTGAATGCTTATGAAGATCTAGGATTGCTTAGATGAAACTATGTAAAATAACCTTATATGTATACTTAAATTAAGATTAAATCCTAAAATTAAAATAGCACAAGTTGATATCAGATTTAGGATTTGAAATCATTAAAATCCTACCAAGAATATGTTAAAAAATGGGTGTCCTAAGTTAAGGAGGACCTATTCTCCATAGAGAGAATGGATCCTAGCATACTCAACTAGGACATGCTTCGGGGATATGAAATAACATGCCAAAAGGGGGTCCTAGGACATAGGAAGGACCCATTCGCTAGGTGGAAAATGGGTCATAGGTCACTAGTCTAGGGCTCATAACTTGTCAAATTAAGTGTTGTGAAATATTATTGAGTGTTGAGTTTTATCCCTTGGAAAACACAATAAATTAGGCTTGGATTTGAATTTTAGGGGAAAATTAACCTCTAATTAACCTCAATTAATTAATAAATCCCTAGATTAATATGAAAGTGTAAACATACACTTTACAACACTCTACATAAGGCACAATTATACCCATTTTATCATTGATTATTCATTCCCAAATTAAGTGTGAAAAAGGGATACTTTTTTTGATACTACACATCCAATAACTTCATGACTTCTTCAATATGATTTTATTTTTCTTTCTCTTGCACAGGTTCCACTTGTGTAGTTGGTGTCAATACTTTCAAAGGATTTTCCTTATCTTTCTCACCGAGCAAACTATTTGGTTCAAGGTTGGCGTCAATTGTATACGCTTTGTTGTCATAGACATACTTCATTTTATGATGAAGAGTAGAAGGCACCCCATACATTTCATGAATCGATGGCCTACCTAAAAGAAGATTATATGAAAAATAATGAGGCATAACATGGATAGTAGTTTTTAATGTGGCCTTTCTAGCTGCAACAAACAATGTTATCACACCAAGAAGTGGTTTTCCTACGTTATCAAACCCACGAATAGATAAAGAATTAGGTTGTATCTTAGTCTTATCCAGTTCAAGCTTATCCAAGAGGTTTACACTACATACATTAAGGGATGAGCCACTATCAACAAGGGTTATCTCTATCCCCTTCCTATTGATAATGGATATTATCATGAAAGCTTCATATTTCTTTTGCACGTCCAAAGGAGCTAGCTCAGTTTGGTGGAAAATAATGTCAACATTCATTCCTTGAATTAGGGTTGTGATATCATTTGGTTGCACATTAGGAGGGATAGGAACTTGCTGTAAAGCACTTTGAAGCATGTTATGATAACTAGGTGAGGATTGAATAAGATCCCATAAGGATATCTTAGTAGGAGTATCCTTAAGTTGTTCAACAAGATCATACTCTTCTCGACTATGTAAAGGAAAACAAGGAGCACTAGGAAAGATAGGTTGAGGAAATGGTAATGAAGTGGGTGTGGTTTGTGGATGCCTATTTCTCCTTGTATTATATGTGTGAGTAGCAATATTGTAACTTGAGCAGTTGTTGTGAAACATTGTGTTGAGGTGGTCTTAGGATAAGCGTGGGTTTATTTTGAACTTGGTGTTGGTGTGAGGGTGGGTAGAGGGTAAGTTGAGGCTTAGTTGGTCCAATAATTAAAGGATTTATATGAGGTCTAAGAATTAGAGGACTCGAGGGGGTTCTAATGTTCATAACCTCAACAAATTTATCCTTATTTTCATGATCTCTTAGTGAATAGGAGTCTCATGTCACTTCATCATCTTCAACCAATGAAGCCACATTACTATTGTCAATGTTCTCATTTTATTGCATCATGGTATCTTCCCTAGTAAGAGAGTGTTTAAGATATCAAACAACTAGATGTTCATGACATTCAATGGTTTGTTCTTTTAAAATAACTTCATCACAAGTAGGGGAGTCATCAATGGTTGTGTTGTCTTGTTTATCAATGATGGAATTCTCTTATATAAAATCATTCTCCTAAATAGGAAAAGTGATATTAGGGTATGTATCAATGGTCTCATCCTTGTATCCAGCAATATCTTCCCAAGTGAGAGAGGTAGAGGAAAAGAAACAAATAGGATTCTCATAACCCTCATTGATTGGATCTTCTAACACCAAAATATCTTCTTCACAAATAGGAGAGATATTGGGAGAAGACCAAGTTTGATTGTCATGATTTTCCACTATTGTATTATCTTTAATTAAAACATTCTCATAAGTGAGAGAGATAAACTTTTTATTGACATGCTTAGAAAGGTAAGATACTAACATTGTGCACCCAAAAATGAAAAGTACTTTTATCCATCTTATGCAATGCTTCAAGAATATAAATAATGTGTACCCAAAAATGAAAATTGTTTTTATACAACTTATGTAAAGTTTCTTGAATGTAAACATTGTGTATCCAAAAGTGAAAAATACTTTTATCAAACTTATGCAAAGCTTCAAGAATGTAGACATTTTATATCCAAAGTAAAAAGTACTTTTATCCATATTACACAAAGCTTCAAGAATGTAAACATTTTTAGATCTGATGATTTTTGGTACTGAAATGATTTTGGAATGATTTAAAAATGACTACACTAAATGGATGTTTATACCTAGATGCATAAAACAAAAATTCCTAAAACTTTCCAGACTAATACTATAGGTCACCAGTAGGCCTAGGTAGTGCAGATAACCACAAAAAAGCTTAGAAAAGTTGGTTTTTATAGGCTTCCATGGACTCATTAGCCCAGGGGAAAATGGGTTCCTATATAGGTTTTTGGAAAATTGAAAAAAAAAAATTTGAGTGATTAGATGTGTTCTCTATTCCAAGTTTCAGACTAGTATTTCTGCAACAAAATTTTCCAGAATTTGATGACCTAATGCAAGTAAAATTAATGACAACTGATGAGATATATGACACTTTTTGAAATACAATTTTGCCTCAATTTTTTAATGTGAATTATTGAACATACACTAATATGTAAGTACTATGAAAATTTAGTCTAACATTATGCAAATTTTGTTGAATTTTCAGATTTAAAATGAATGCAAAATGCAAGTTTACACATAAAATGCAATGCAACTTTATGCCAAATTTAGAAACCCTAAATGCAATTAAATAACTCCAATCATATATCTTGGGTTTGAATTCACTCCAAATAATAAAATAAAATTTTCAAATACTCAGATTCACCAAAATGAATCAAAGAAAAATAGGGTATGTTCACTACACATAAGGTTTAATACTAAATTTGGAATATTTCACCAAACTTACTATAAATAGAAAGAGAAAAATGAGTGTAATGAACCCACCTATTATTCTATTTCATTCAAGAAATGAGACCCCCCAAGTTAAAATCCACTTTTAAACCTTAGGTGAGTGAATTCTTTGAGGAATCTTGTAATTTCATTTTTTGTGTTAGGAGAGGGGTCTAGGTCAAACAACACTTTGAGGAGAAAGATTAGAAATAGAAAATAAAGTCCAAATTTCAATCTTTAAAGTGGATTTATAAGATTTATCATAATAATAATGGAACCTACAAAGCTTCTAGATAATTTGGAAGGCATAAATCTTTTGTACCTCTCACAAAAAGGTGTTTTCTGAAGTTGACTGAGGACTCATTCACCTATGGAAAATGGGTTTGGATAGGGTTCTATAAAAATGGTTTTTGGGTTCTCTTCTCTGTGTCTACACTCCCAAATCCCTGATTTTAACAATTGGATAATTGAAAATAAATTATATAGGTGATTTTCCATAAAATTGCAAAAATGATGACAACAAATACAACTTTGACAATTTTGTAATTTTTCTCTTCAAGAGATCTTCCACGTAAAATTTGCAAACACAAGTCAAGAGGAAAAATTATTTTTTTGTTGGTGAATGGGGGGTTTCCTTGGTCAAACCCCATTTTGGTAATTAAACCTTGTAATGAAATGAAATATCATGAAAGGAATAATGAATGAACAAGGTAATTTCATTGGTGGAGCCTCTAAATTTTGAGAAAATTTTGTGTTGGCTCCTTACCTAGTTGTGATATGTTTCCTTTGTGCCCAAGGGTAGGTTTTAGGTTTTTTGTCCAAAATCCTTCATTCAATTTTTAAGTCTTAAACCCTAGGCATTCTATTTCTTCATTGACCTATCATGCCTAGTTACCAGTCATCTAAGTTACAACTTCAGCCATTTGAATCATAATTTTACTAGCCCTCTGGTTTAGGTTTATCAGTCGGGTATGTACAGGATCATGATGGGCCAAAAAGTGGCAATATGATGGGTATGTGGCTTATGAATTTTTTTTTACCCAAAATTGATGAAATGAAAAGAGTTTGTAAAGGATATTCTTATATTTCCACCAATATAAATTATGCTTTACTTTGAATTTAACAAATAATTAGTATCCATTTTCTATTTGAATTACATCTAAAGTCCTGATTGATAGCCTGATTGAAAAACATCTATAGCTTTCAAATGGTATCACATTTTTTGAATCTGAAACATGCATCACATTCTATGCTTCACATACTATAGGATGAAAAAAGTGAATTTCATGAAGTTTTGACCAAGTTATGGTGGTCAAACATGAGTTTTTTATATTTTTTAAAAGTTGTAATAAAAAATTCTTAATTAATTATTTATTTGGAAAAAAATTACAAAAAAATATGCATCACACTGGGACATGAGTCCTCTACTTACATCTAAAATATTATAAAAAAATATTATCATTAAATTATTGTGGTTAGGGTGGTCAGATAGATGCCTACTTATTTTCCCCTAAAATTTAAGTACTACTACATTGAAATTTTAAATTTTCACCAAATAGATTTTATTTATTTTTAAATAATCCTAGTAGTTTAGAAACTAAAATCAATTTTCTAGAGATTCTATTCTTACATATTTTTGAAATAATATAGATAACTTATTCAAATTTTTATGTCAAGTTGCCTAACTCTATTTTTTCTGAATTTTTTGCCACTTAAGGGCCCATTTTTTTCATGATGATCCTACACATGCCCAATCACCAACTATTTTCCCATTGAATCCTTACTTCTTAAGTCAGGTAGAAATATTTCATGGTGAAATAATTAAGTCTTAAGTATTTATTCCCAAGGGTCTAAGTCTCATCAACCTTGTATGATCACTTTCTAAAACATCTTATTTGCACGTGCAAATCCTCAATCACTTAAATGGTAATCCATCATTGAAGTTGTATTTACTAGTGGGTTCACTTCACAGGCAAGCAATGGGATGTGGTTTACCTCTGCATCACTTATCATTGAAGTTAATTAAACATTTCATCTCATTTTAGCGGCATGTGATGGGTGTTGTAATGTTCTTGTATTGCGCCGTCATTGAAAGGATTCAAGATCTTTTCTAGTTTCTAAGATGAGTGATGGAAGTGAATAGAAGGGAATAATATGATAGCCATGTGTTTTAATTTCATCCCACCACCATATTTTCCCATGACCAAAGACATCTTCAACTTCAAATTTATTATGGTGATGCGTGATGGCTTGGGTTATTCGAAGGCATCGCCGAGAAGTTCTCCTCACCGAAACATTTAAACAGTTTATCCACTTTTCTATGACAAGTGATAGGGTGCATATCCCATAATATTCCCTTGAATTGAGTGTTATTGCTTGTCATTAAAGTTTGGATCTAATATAAGGGGACTTCTGTGACAACTAGTGAATTGCAAATGATATGGCTAAGATGTTGATAACTATGTGACAGCTTTTCAGGGTGTCATCGTTGTTTCCAAGTATGGATGAAAAGGAAAGTGGAAATCCTTAAAGAGAATCATTTTTTAATTTTTAAATCCAAAATTATTGATGACCAAGATTGAATATCAAACAATTGATTGTTTTTTCGCTCATGCGAACCAAGTTGGTCATTAATTGTTACATGCGAAAATCAATCTACTTAATGATAATTTCTTGTAGTTTATCTCACCATTTGGAATTATCAAAGAGCTGACATAATTTCTTTAGTACCGAAGGAAGGAATGTGCGAGTACTGAGTGAATAATCATAGAAGTAGTAAAATGGTTTTCCTTGGTGGTTTACTAGTCTATGTCTTATTTTGTGTGAGAAGGGTGAACCAAGTGACCTAGTTAAGCTAGTTAGAAGGTCTAGGAGGATCATCCTACATGAACCTCAAGATGTTGTTCCTAAAGTTAAACCTTTCATATTGGGAGTTCCTACAACACCAAAGGGAAAGAGAAATGTCTTTGTGAAGAATAAGAAGACTGTTGTTAGGAACATGTATAATTTGAGAGGAAGGACAATTTCAGAAGAATTGGTCAAGTTTAAAAGGAAGGAATTGGTTGAGCCTATGAAGAAAGTGAAGAAGAGGGGTAATTTTCCTAGGAATTTTTTGGGCAGGCACAATGCTCCCATTGAGGTTTCAGACAACCCTTTGGGGGATGGAGGAGAAACTGACCTAAAGTATGGCCATTGCCTTCTTTCCCTAATGCCATATGATGACTTTGAAGAGGAAGAAGTGGTAGCTCCTCTTGTTTCAACACAAACACGAAGTGGGAAAGCATACTCTGATCCTGACAAATTATAGTGTCTTGACCCTATTTTTTTTTTTGATGACACCATTGCCAATGAAACAAACTTTTCCTCTTTAGCACGTCTTTCATTTTTTCTTTTTGGTGCTGATGTGGAAATATTCTTGGTTGGTGTGAGGTGGATTTGTTGAACCTTGTGTCTCTGATGGCGAGTATACCTTTTATGGGAAGTATACGAGTTTTTTATTTGACTACTAATGGAGAATCTTCTTTGGTCAACAAGGACAAGGTGTTTTTGCACTACTATAGTAATGAACTACACCTTTTGGAAGGTTGACCGATCTGTTTCAACCAAGTTGAGAGGAGTTTTTATCTTTTGCATTCCCTTGTTCTAAAATGATTACAAGTAACTAACTGGGGAATATCTCAAATTCAAGTGAAATTAGTTGTCAAATGATCATGAAATGTAACTATAATTCAACCTGTTGCTTGTTGCTCCCTTGTTTTATAAAAGTTATTTCAATGCCAAATACAGGGATTTGAGTTTTGAGTCTTGAAATGGTCTAGGTGAATAACAAAGCTCAAGAAAGAGTATATTGTAAATATATGAACTAATGGGTAGATCAGAATGAGATTCTAGGGTCTGAGTCATGTATGTAATGATCTTAAAATAGTTTTACAGTAGCAACAGTAATATAAGAAAGTATCAGTTCTAAATCATATGCTCTCCTATGTAATTTTCTATTAGATTCTAAATGAAAATAGTTAATGATCTTTTCATTTGTCTTTAATGGTTTTAATTGTATGAGTAAATTTATTTTTTCTTCAATTCAAAGAATTGATTAAATGCTAAAATAAGGATATTGGTATGGGAGGAAACGTGGGATTTGATAAGTAGATGTGTTTTAGACATAGTGAGTTGAATAATGCAAAGTAGTATGTCAATAGCCCATCAATTTTTGAGTTAAATTGCTATTGTATTATTGGTTACTGCGAATGTGACTCCATTATCCAAATAGATGAAGAGTTGGTCTTTTCATTATGTTTTATTAAATACTTAGTTAGTATTAATGAACGTGACTAAGGGCTTGGAGTGAGAATAAAAATCAATTAAAAAATCTCAATTACAGTGTACTAATCTAAAGCACCATCCCATTCCTTGCAATAGACTGTAATTAGTGTAAAGACCAGCCAAACCTTTAATGAAGGATATCTATTTTAATTTTATAGGAATTTATCTATGTGTGGAAATGTTCTTGATCAAGTAAATATCACATGAACATATTCAGGATTACCCTCCTAGGTTTTGCAGAGCCCAAAGTGCATGAATAAGGGTCTCATAATCCTTACTCATTTGTTGGCCGTTGAATTTGAAGATTCTTGAACATAAGGGTTGGATACCCTTTAGAGGATTTCAAGGTTCTACTAGAAAAAACACCAAAAAAATTGGTGACTCTATTGGGGATAGAAAAATGATCATCTAGCCTTAATAGTCATTGAAGCTTCAAAACAGTTTGTAACTAGAGATTTGAAAATTGTGGAATCTTATTTTCCCTTTCGAGTCACCAATAGAATTGGTGACTCTGTTGGGGAGAATTTTGAATCTCTAGTTAAAGACTGTCATATCACATAGTCGAGCATTTGGTGGATCTAAAGATCTTTTCTAGATGTTTAAAAGTTCTTGAACCTGGAAAAGGTGTTGTTGCAACAAAGTTCAAAGAATTTATGTGTGAATCCACTATTGGAGAAGACCAAAAATGAGATTTACCTTTCAAAGGGCTTCATAATGCTTGAAGTTTAGTCCTCTATAAAAATAGGTGGTGACTCTATCTAAAGAACCTACTAAAGATGTGAAGGAAAGCTCCAGATTTGCAATGTTTATAATAAGGAGAAAAGGTTGATAGTAGTTACAAGTTTCTAAGTATTCTTATAAATCTAAATAAAGTATTATTATGTTTCAAAACATTTATGAGAAATCTTTAAGACCTGAGATGATAAATGGTTCCCTATTAAGTTAAATAACACTAAGAAAGGGAATAGTAGTATTCATTTTCACACTTCTAGTGTGCAATGTGTAATATAGATGCAATGGGTCAAAGAAGTATGTTTATTTATGAATTATTCCTATGAGAAAGTTTTAAGGCATGAATGCTTGATCTATATTTTAAAATCATGATTGAATTACTAAATGATGTAGTTGATATATTTTTATGAAGTTGATAAGGATTGAATATGGATACAAGAGGGCTTCCCTATGAAATAACAAGTAAAAATATGTAGGGCACACAGTTTTATCATACCCTCAAAATAATTTCTCTATTGAAAGGTATATTCCATTGGATTTTAGTGGTATCAAAGGTTTCCCAAACCTGATTCCTAAAAATGTTAGGAAATATTTTCCCAAATTCATAGGGAAGAGTTCAAAATCAACTTATAAGCATTTGCATACATTCATGGATTTGATGGGGGATTATGAGGTTAATCATGAGTATGTTTTCATGAAGCTATTTGTTGAGTCTTTGAAGGAAGATGCTATAGATTGGTTCTCATATTTACCAGTATGTTCTATAGCTTCATGGAATCGATTTAGGATAGCCTTTGTAGAATAATTTGGTGAAAGGGTCAATCCAAATGTGGTAAGAAAAAACTTTATAGAAATCCAAAAAAATGAACATGAGTTGGTTCCTACTTTCAATCTTAGATGTGCAAAGGAAATAATGGATATTTCTAAAAATATGCGACCAAATGATGTTGAATGTTTGGTTGTGTATTTTGGTGCATTTGATAATAAGATGAGTTATCTATTAAGAGATAAGGACCTTACAACATTACACCAAGCATATCAAACTATCATGGATATTGAGAACAATTTGAAATACTCAATGATGAAAGGATATATGGCTACAAGTGTTGATTACCCTAGCACACCTCATGTAAATATAATTTATGGATCAAACAATAGAAATGATTTTCAATATGATAATGCTTCTTCTATTATGTTTTCTCTATCACCACATATGCAGATTATAGTGAGTTCCAAGTTGAACATCAATGAAATTTGAGCAATGTTGATCAAAAGTATTTTGTTCAAGAATTGTATGAAATGAAAAGACATAAGGGAGAGTCACCTAATGATATTTTTTTTGAGATTTTTGGATGCCTTGTTGGAATTTCCAAAAAACTTCAAACCTAAGGATTTACTCTGCATTGATTTTTTTTTTTGTGAAAGCTATGAATCTTGGTTGAGTACCTTGCCAAAGGAATTGAAGCCCCATATCTTTGACCAAGTTCCTGATTGGATAAATATTGTAGAAGCAACCAAGTGTGGTTATGCACAAAAGGTGATGTCTCAAAATGAAGATAGCAACTATCCTATTGAGAAAAAATAGATAACAATGCAAACAAGTGAAAATAATATATTAAAAGATGAACATATGTCTTGCTATATTGATAAAGGAAATAAACTCACAAACAACACATATTCAGAGCAATACAACAGTGATGAATAAAAATATACATGGGATGATGATAAGATAAATATGCGGGAAAGATTATCTTGTAATATCTTGGATGATGAAGAAATAGAAGAGATATAAGATGTAATTCCATGTCAGGTTTTGATCAGTAAAAACAATACAAGTTTGGCTAATATTTTAGTGCAAACTAGTAATTGTGATCTTGAAAATACAACTTTAAGAATTCATTCTAAAAAATTTCAACAAGGTTTATGCAGTGATGAATTTTCTTGTGATGAGGATCATGATGAGATTGAAGTTTCTGATTGCTTCTTTGAGGATTGTAACTACTCTTATGAGGACGATCTAGAAGTATATTCCTCACATGAAGGATGTAATGATATAAATGCTCATGAAGTCACTTTTCCATAGGTAAAGGAACAAATTGCATATGATGAATACCTGAAATGTAGTTTGAGTTTTCCATCAATAGAGCATGTTAATTATGTGAGTGATGATGAATTTGAAGATAAGAATGAATGTGTTCAATATGTTGATCCTGAGCACAATGCTAGAAATGATAAAAATGTTGATGAATATGCTTATATCCCAAATTCTCATGATTGTTTATATGAAGTAGAGATGGAAATATTTGTGATGTATGAAGAAGATGATGATGCATACACTGATGAAAGAAGGCATTCATTTTTGAATGATAAAGTTGTACATTATGACAAGCATATGGATCTTGGATCAACATTGTTACCCATTGATAATATTGAAGAGCTTCTTGATTTATATGACATTAATGTTTCAAATTGTGTTGATATTGTAGAACTTCATGGTCCATGTATAGAGCATCCAAGAGAAAAAAATAATGGTGGATCTAATGTTAGTGAATGTGAAATTGAGTACATTTTTTTCTTTGTTGATGTTCCTTATCTTCATAGTGTAAACATGGACATGTTTTTATCCAATGAGAAAATAATTTATGTGAAAGATAATGAAGACTCGTGTTCTATTACAAATGAATAGATTCTAGATGAAACAAGTCTTCCACATTTGGGTCAGCACACCTATCAACAGAAATTGCATATGAAGTTACTGAGGCACATGAGTATCTCTTTACTAACCCTGTTGGTGTTGAATTGCTTGAGCCTAATTTTGAAGTATTTTGTATTGAGCTGAATGATGATTTGAAAAATGAATCAAAATATGTTAATGAAAATTAGATGAATGCATTTACTCATTTCTTGGATGTTAATGATGCATATGATCTCCAGTCCCATGACACTAAGGTGTATTTTGATGTAGCTGAATCAAAATTCCAAGAGATGTGCTTATGTCATGATACCCAATTTAAGGAGGCTCCTGAATATGTATGTTTTCTTTTTGTTGCACCCAGGGGATGTTTGCATAAATTTTTTTTATGAAAGTTTTTAGTTTGATGTGCAAAATGAATATGATTTCAAAGTTTATGGTGTCAATAATCAAGTGGACTATGAATGCTTCACATTTTCAATTCACTTAGACAAATTTGTATTGGAATAGGCTAATGAGCAAATTGGTTATAAACATTATAGAATGTATGGGTTCCATATGTTGTTCAATTGTATTTTTTAGTTAGGCACATTTTATGATGATGAGGGAAGTTCTAGAAACATGGTATGTATGGTTAATTGTGAGAGTCACAATAGGGTTGATTATTGGGAAATTCTTGACATAATGGTTGATCCATTACAGACAATAGAGAATAAAGTCTTTGACAAAGGTAAATATTGGTTGTAGGTTTTGGGGGCTTAGGGCCACCAATTTGAGGATTGAATCCTATGGAATTGCATGAGGCAAGCTTAAAGGTTTGTACATTAGAAAAGGCTTCTAGAAATTTTGAAAAGAAGGTATATTGTAAATTATGTAAATATTGTTTATAGTTTTGGTGTGTTTTCTTCTCGTTGTGTCTGTTTACCTTGTCTTGGCAGGCTCCTAGGTTTTGTCTCTCTCATTTGGTCCACTTCAACCATGAGGCCTAGATTCTCACCATACCCACCAAGGGTATGCGTCCCTGAGCTGGAGGCACTGGTGGAGCCTCTAAATTTTGAGAAAATTTTGCATTGGCTCCCTACCTAGTTGTGATATGTTTGCTTTGTGCCCAAGGGTAGGTTTTTGGATTTTTTTCCAAAGGCGTTGTTCAATTTTTAATTCTTAAAACATGGGTGTTCTATTTCTTCATTAACTTGTCATGCTCAGTTACTAGTCATCTAAGTTAACACTTGAGAGATTTGAATCGTAATTTTACTAGACCTCTAGTTTAGGTTCGCTGATCACCAACTATTTTCCCATTGAGTCCATACTTCCTAAGTTGGGAAAAAATATTTTATGGTGAAATACTTAAGTCTTTATTCCCAAGGGACTAAGTCTCATTGACCTTGTATGGCCCCTTTCCAAAAAATCTTATTTGCACAAGCAAATCCTCAACCACTTAAATGGTCATCCATCGCTAAAGTTGTCTTTTCCTGTGGGTTCATTTTAGCAACAAGTGATGGGACATGCTTTACCTCTACATTGCCTATCACTAAAGTTCTTCAAACATTTCATCACATTTCAATGACGTGCAATGGATGTTGTAATGTTCTTGTATTGTTCCATCACTGAAATGATTCAAGATCTTCTCTAGTTTCTACGATGAGTGATGGAAGTGAATAGAAGGGAACAATATGAAAGCCATGTGTTTGAATTTCATCCCATCACCACCTCTAACCATCGCCAAATACATATTCAACTTCAAGTTCATTATGGTGATGCACAATGGCTCAGGTTATTCAAAGGCATTTTTGGGAATTTCTCCTCATTAAAACATTTAAATAGTTTATCCACTTTTCTACAATAAGCGATAGGGTGCATATCCTAGAATGTTCCCTTCAGTGGAGTGTTATTGCTTGTCATTGAAGTTTGGAGGTAATATAAGGGGACTTCTATGACAACTAGTGAACTACAAATGATATGGATGAGATGTGGATAACTACATGGCAACTTTTTAGGGTGTCATCATTTTTTCCAAGTACAGATGAAAAGGAAAGTGGCAATCCTTAAACAACATCCTTTATTAATTTTTAAATCCAAAATGATCAATGGCCAAGATTGAATATCAAATGATTGATTTTTTGTTCACTCATGCAAGCCAAGTTGGTCATTAATTTTTACACACTCAAATCACTCTACATAGTGAGGATTTCCTGTAGTTTATCTCACCATTTGGAATTATCAAAGAGCTGAAATAATTAATTTAATACTAGAGGAAGGAACATGCAAGTGTTGAGCGAATAATCACAGAAGTAGTAAAATGGTTTTCCTTGATGGTTTACTAATATGTGTCTTAGTTTATGTGAGACTGGTGAACCAAGTGAGCTAGTTAAGCCAGTTAGAAGGTCTAGAAGGCTCATCCTACATGAACTCAGGATGATGTTCCTGAAGTTAAACCTTTCATATTGGGAGCTCCTACAACACCAAAGGGCAAGAGAAGTGTCTATGTGAAGAATAAGAAGACTGTTGTCAAGAGCATGTATAATTTGAGAGGAAGGACCATTTCAGAAGAATTGGTCAAGTTTAAAGGGAAGGAACTAGTTGAGCCTATGAAGAAAGCAAAGAAGAAGGATAAGTGTCCTAAGGCTTCTCTAGGGAGGCATAATGCTCCCATTGAGGTTTTGAATAGCCCTTTGGGTGATGGAGGAGAAATTGACCCATAGTATTGCCATTATCTTCTTTCCATGGTGCCATATGATGACTCTAATGAGAAATAAGTAGTAACTCCTCTTGTTTTAACACAAACATGAAGTGGCAAGCATACTCTGATGTTGAGGAATCAGAGTAGTGTCTTGACCCTTCTTTTTTTTATGACACCATTGCCACTGCAACAAACTTGTCCTCTTCAACATGTCTTTCATCTTTTGTTTTTGGTGTTGACATGTAAATATTTTTTTATGGTGTGAGGTGGATTTGTTGAACCCCATGTCTCCGATGGTAAGTATACCTTTTCTTGGTAGTATATGATTTTTTTCTTTGGCTATTAATGTAGAATCTTCTTTGGTCAACAAGGATAAGGTGTTTCAACACTACTAGAGTAACAAACTATGCCTTTTAGAAGGCTAACCGGTATGCTTCAACTAGGTTGTGAGGAGTTTTTTTCTTTTGCATTCCATTGTTCTAAAATGATTACAGGTAAATTGGGTAATATCTCAAATTCAAGTGAAATTAATTGTCAAATGAACATGAAATGTAACTGTAATTCTACCTATTGCTTGTTGCTTCCTTGTTCTATAAAAGGGATTTCAAGGCTGAATATTGGTGTTTGAGTTTTTAGTCTCAAAATGGTCTAGGTGAAAAGAAAATCTTGGGAAAGAGAAGATTGTAAATAGATGAACTAATGGGTAGTTTAGAACGGGAGTCTAAGGTCTAATTCATGTATGTAATGATCTTAAAATAGCTTTACAGTAGCAATGGTAATATAAGAAAGTATCAATTCTAAAGCATATACTCTCCTATGTAATTTTCTATTACATTATGAATGAAAATGGTTAATGGTCTTTTCATTTGTCTTCAACGGTTTTAATTGAATGAGTAAATTTATTTTTTCTTCAATTCAAAGAATTGATTAAAAGTTAAAATAAGGTTATAGGTCTAGGAGGAAACAACATGGGATTTGATAAGTAGATGTTTTTTAGACATAGTGAGTTGAATACTTCAATGTATGTGAATAGCCCATTAATTTCTGAGTTAAATTGCTATCATATTATTGGTTATTGTAAATGTGACTCCATTATCCCAATAGATGAAGCACTGGTCTTTTCATTAGGTTATCTTAAATACCGAGTTAGTAATGCACCTAATTGAGGACTTTGAATGAGAAAAAAAATCAATTAAAAACTCTCAATTACAATGTAATAATCTAAACCACCATCCCATTCCTTGCAATATAATGTAATTTGTGTAAAGATCATCTAATGAAGGATATCTATTTGCATTTTAGAGGAATGTATCTATGTGGAAATTTTCTTGGTCAAATAAATATCACATGAACATATTCAGGATTACCCTCGTGGGTTTTGTAGAGCCCAAAGTGTAGGAGTAAGTGTCTCAGAATCCTTACACATTTGTTGGCCATTGACTTTGAAGATTATTGAACATAAGGATTGGCTACCCTTTAGAGGATTTCAATGTTTTGCTCAAAAAAACACCAGCAGTCACAACTTACCAAACCCTTGAATGAACCTTCAAATATGGATCTACAACTTGCATGAAATGACTTCAATGGGTATGGATCTTGATCATGAAACTGGATTTGAAACAATGCCTTTGAATTATTGAATGGATCTTGAACACTACATCAACATATTAGCTCAAATAACATGCATGATGTCAAAAAAAATAGACATTACAATAGGATCTTGATTGCTGTAACAATTCTTCAATAAATATACTCTTGAATGCCTTGAAATTCCCTTGAAATTTTCTTGAAGTCATAAACTTGCTCTTTTGATCTCATGATAATATTCTAGATTGCGTAGATGAAACTTAGTGAAATGACTTTATATATGGGTATGTTAATATTAATTCCTAAAATTCAAATAACACAAGTTGACATGTGAATATACATTTGAAATCATTTAAATATTTCCAAAAACATAATTTAAATTAGGGTCCTAGGTCTAAGTGAGGACCCATTCACTCATGGGAAAATGGGTCCTAGGTCATTTACCTAGGATACACATTGCACAATGATAAATGCTATATCATGGCATTTATGAATGTCGGGTTTTCCTCTTCGTAAATTATAATTAATTAGGCTTAGACTTGAAATAAGGTGGCCAATTAAGGAAAATTAACCTCAATTAATTAATAAAGCCCTAGGTATGTGGGAAAGTGTAAAGGTACACTTTACAACACTACAAATATGGCACAATTAAGTCCATTTTATTTAACAAGGCCCTAAAATTAATGTGAATATGTAAAACATATTACAAAACTAAATTAAGGCATAATTTAGACATTTTTATTAATATTAAATTCCCAAATTAAGTGTGAGAAAGGGATACTTTTTCCTACACTACAATTACTAGGTAGAATTTCTTAATATTCTACAACTATCTATTGTCTTTCTAAATGAACTTGTGTAGATCTTAGCTTTTCTATGCATTTTGAAAGGTATATTCTTTTTTGGTGACTTGATTTTAATTCATTTCCTTGTTTCAATTATCGCATCATTGTTGAAATCTAGAGACACTACTGCCCAATGGATAAATGAATTGGTATGTAATTAGCTTTCTCTCCTATCATCCTAAACACACTACAAACACATCAACTAAAAAGACCATTAAAGTTTTACTTTTTATGTGTTTTACTACCATGTATGAATGAATTTAACAATACAAAGGTGTATCATAAACTCATTCTCATATACTTATATGGTATATTATCTATTATAAATATGCTTAACCTTACTTTTTCAAACCAACACATAGGTATATTGTGACACCATTATTGGGATACTCTATGTAGTGGGCATAGCTTTTGTAAGGTATTGATTAGTATTTCAAACCATGAAGTTGGCATCTTTATGGAAAATTCCCTTGGTCTTGAAAATCCAAAAGTGAAGGATGTATTAGCACCTCAATCATTGGTCCTTAGATGCCCAAACTAAATATAGGTTTGTGATAATTTTCCTAGTCTGACACCTTGGCACTTTGAAGATTATCAAAACTTAGGGATTTGGGGCCAACAACTTTGATCACTAGAAAAATTGGTATTGTTATCGAGGATAAGGAATGAAAAAGAATATTGTCCAAAATTTGGTGACAAGTCAGAAAAGTGTTGGAATTTGGTTCAAAATTAGAGGAATGTTAGTTTCAAATACTTTCTCCTTTAGGGAGTTGTGACTCCATTAAGTAACATCTAGAAGTTTGTGATAGAAGATAAATAATGGATAAAGATCAACATTCTAGAGGTCAAGAAGTTCCTGAGGCTAGCTCTACTAATGCAAGAGGGTGACAAGAACACTAGAAAGCTAAAAATCCAAGTAAGTCTCATTTACATGGTTCAAGAAATAATGAAAAAATGAATAATTTAAGTAGAATAATTTTTTCTAAATATTTTTATCAATAAAAATTAAATGATTCACTTGATAATAGGGTTAAAACTACTAAAATAAATTTTAGACATGATTATAATAAATATGGAAATCAAAGAAACCTTATAGAAGAAAATAAAAGTGTGGGTATACTTGAAGCCACACCTCAAACAAACACTAGGATTCAACCTTTGAGAAAATAGAGAAAAGGTAGAGATGATACCATTTAGTCTTCTAAACAAGATGTTGGAACCCCATTCCAAGATGCTCACCCAAACATTCAATTAGAAAATGACCATAGAAAAATGGAATTACATCAACATATTGGTCTTATTGATCATCTTAGAGAAATGAAATGTGAAATAGAGGCACAAATTGTACATCAAAAATCCCAATCACTACTGAATTTGACACCATTTTCCAATAGACGTTCATCGGTCATTGAACAAATCTTTGTCAAAAAAGCGACTAAATGACGAAAATATTTTTGTTGATATTTTTTCGTCAAAAGGATGACGACGAATTAAATGTTAAAATAACGGTATATATTTGTCACTCATTGACATCATAAAATGACTTGTATATTCATCAGAATATCGATGAAAAATTTGTATATCCATCGATGAATTACACGAGAAGTTTGTCGCCATTTCGACGAAATTGGCAAGGAGTAGTGTCGAAACAACACCATAAGTTCATCGCAATTTCAATGAAATGGGAAAGGAGTAGCGTAGAAACAACACCAGAAGTCTGTTGCCATTTCAATGAAATGGGCAAGGAGTAGCGTCAAAACAACAACAAAAGTTCATCAAAATTGCGATGAAATGGGAAAGGAGTAGTGTCGAAACAACAACAAAAGTTTGTCAAAATTGTGACAAAATGGGCAAGGAGTTACGACGAAGCCTTTGTCACAGCTATAGCAACTTCGTTAGACCTTTTCAGTGATTCATCGGTAGTTTTCTTCGAAATTACGACGAAACAATGCAATTTTTTTTAAAAAAAATATTGTTGAAATGTACCATCATGGAGGTTGATGACTGATCATATATACAGATTGCAAGATGCATATATGCATAGAAAAATCATTACACTTGAGATGACTGATCATAGATACAGACTGCAAGATGCATTGAAAAAGCATTACACTTGAGAACAACCAAGGGCTAACAAAGGAAGGAGTTAAGAAATGTCTGGATTGAAGAGAAAATGTGTAGGGAAAATTCTGAGTAGTGTCAAGAGAACAGAGCTTGTAGAACATATTCTTGACCTAATCAAGCTCTTGAACAACTTAAACAAAATTAAAATACTAACACATACATGAGACATGTAATGAACTTCCAATATCTGTAAAGGAGAAATAATTATAATTGTAACACTATTCATAGTCCAGTAAATTATGTTTGTAATTTGTGTTCAATGGACCTTAGTTTTATCATTATCTTGCCCATCTAATACCATTTAAAGTACTATAAAATAAGGTAAGACTTTTACTTGAGAAAGATTGGGTACACTTGTAGGATTAAAGTTCTCGCAATCATTAGGATTTATTGGCACACAGACACAACCTACAACATATGAAGTAATGGATGACTACAAGTTAGTGAAATAGTCCTTAATATGTGAGTGGTTTGCAAATTGATTGGCAGAAAATAAGGTTACAAACAGATCTCCATGAAAATTTTTGAGGACAATCTACTGTAATCATCAAAATAGATGAAAAGTGCAAAGGAAAGAGTTGAGCTACATCTCTAGAGCCTAAAAATAACACATGCAAGAAACATAAAAAAAAGAACAAACCAGTTTTTGGATGAATAAAAAATGGTGCCTTTAGCAAGTGATTCATATGCTTTCACACCTGACACAAGACATTAAGAAGATTTTACTCTTCCTCTATGAAATTAACTACTTACAGAATAAACCTAGAAACCAATATTATATACCTCCATGTCTAGCTGAGGGTAGGTATAAGAGAAAAAAATTTCTTCAATGCAATGCTAAAAAATATCAATGTGTGTGTAGTTTTGTATTACTCAAAATATCATTTCACTGCCTAAGGAAAAATACCAAAGTGATGTTTTAAATTTCAATCTTCACATGGGCTTCCTTATTGCTACACATGCATATACAAGAATTATTCAAGCTATAAACTATTCAAATATTAAGGATTTAATTAGCTATAAGATGGAAAGTTGTTGTTTAGACATAATCCATCATCTTTTACATATCTTTATTCACTCCTAGCACCTCAAATAAATTTGTGTAAATGAGACAAAAATGTGAATATTTTATGACAAAGAAAATTCTTAAAAGAAGGGGGCAGAGAGAAAAGGGTAGGGGACAAGAGAATGCTTGAATGTGTAGCAAAGTATAACATTTTGATCATTATAACAATGAAATGAATCTTAAGTTTGAAGCATTAATATCATTTACAACATTTATGATCAAGAATGAATGTAAGTAGAGAAAATTTTGCATACCTGCAGATGGTACAAAATTTTATGCTTAAGTCGAAGCCTCCCATCAACAACAAGATCCAAATATCCATGTATCTATCTCAAGTGAGCCTCTAAACCCTTCAAAGCTGTCAATTTTTCCACTAACCTATCATACACAAAAGTCAAATTTTAGAGTTATGTCACCACTAAAAATAGAAGAAATAGAGCTTTGAAACCAAATCCACACACAACACAATATGGTATTCATACAAAGCCATACAAACAAACTAAACTCAAAACATTGGAATGGAAACAACTTCAAATTATGATGCAAAGCATGGATTTAGGGTATAAAAAATCATTTTTCTGCCACCATAGTGAAAATTTAGCACTTTCTTTCATCTTTGTATATTGGTTTGATGCTTCAAACGATGCATTTCTTATATTGAAAAGTGCATTACCTTATTGAGCTTCTTTTTGTTTTGAGAATAGTTTAATATTCTCTACTTAATAAGGACAACCGTGTGACGGTGGAAGCTCATTTCCCCCCCCCCCCTCACATCACTCTCAATTCCCCATACCCAATCATATAACATTAATCATTCATTCATCCATTAATAACATATAACATTCATTCATTCATCCATTAATAACATATAACATTCATTCATTAACATATAATATTCATTCTTTCGGTTTTTACATATTATCAAAAATATGGTTGTCATGATATGATTACAATCACTCTTATTTTTTCATTTTTAAAGCTACAAAAATTGAAGTGGAGTATCATTTTCTAAATCAATATCTATCCCCCTTTAGTTGTTACGCCCTCTGCTTGTGATCTTAATGTACACCTAGTCATCTACTCATGATGTTGATCCCTGCAAGGGATCTGCTACAATAAGAAAGAAATGTTAAACTGATATGTTTTATTATTATTGTTACAAGTATTTCATTAATTAAAAGAACGTTAGAGTGGTTCTCTTTACCTGATGGGTCCACATCATGTTCCTGAACTTTTGTTATAGACTCATGCTCAACATGTTGAACACCCTCTAAATCGATGCTGGGTTGAAACACAAAATGTTACATTAATTAATACACCAATTGAAATTAAATATGTTTAAGAGAACATGAGAGTGGTCCTCTTACCTGATGGGGCCACATCATGTTCTGATCTTCTCTAGCTTGATCATGCTCAACATGTTGATCGCTCTACATGCTCTAAAGTTGAAACACAAAAGGTTACATTAATTACATAAATTGCAATTAAATATGTTTAAAAGAACTTTAGAGTGGTCCTCTTTACTGGGGGCCACATCATGTTCCTGATCTTCTCTAACCTGATCATGCTCAACATTTTGATCATGCTCTACATGCTCTAAAGTACCGAGATGCACACCATGACCTTCATCTGCAGGTTGTGCTCCACCCTCACCATGTTGCATTCCAATGTCATGTGCAGTATTATCATTTCTTGAATGTTTAAAACAAATAGGAATGCAATTACTTTATGGTGGAAATTAATATTGAATAGATTGCACAAGTATTCAATTTTAAATAAACTTTATTGAGTTTATTTACCTATGTGTCAGATGTAGTGGAAGGTTGTGTTTGCCTAGTCAAGACTCTTAGGTGTTCAACCACGGTCCATAGCCTTGCTGGAAGGCAATCTTCAGGTCATCTTTTGTGGGAACTCTGTTGAATTCAAAGCCCTACATTTTTGCATAAGATCATGAATTTTGCTTCTATGGTGTGATAAAACCAAAATTGTTTTCAATTTATTATTTGGATACTATATTTCATTTATTGATACTTACAATTCGTGTGACTAATTTCATATAACCACCAGAGCCAAGTTTGTGCTGCCCGTGTTTTTCTAGTCTTTCCTTTGTTGCCTTCAATGTGTCGGGCACCCTATGAAAAGTTTTAAAAACATTAGATTATGTAAAAAGAAAGAGTAATCAATATATAATTATATTGTTGATAGTATCACATACCTTCCTTCGCCCAGTGGTGTCTTTCCTTTTTTCTTTTCAGCCTTCTCCTTTCCATCTGACACCAAGTTCTTCCACTCCCTCTCTGGAATCATGGGGGGATGCTCATACTTTTTGTTCTTCTCTAAATGTGACCTATATTGGTACCTCACATAATTTAGATAGGTACCAACTTTCTTAAGGACCTTGGTTTGATTGAATGTTTTATCACCAAACAACACAACTAAATGGTTAATGAGCTCATCTTTTAAATCTTGATTTTGGGCATTCCACCGTGTACGCATGGTGGGCCCTAAGAGCTCCAATGTAATATCTCTTAGATGTTTATAAAAAACATCATTTCTTGCAAAATGATTATGGGATCAATAGTCTAAAAAGAGTGATCAATAAGTAAATTTCAATTGGATTATATATAATAATAAATAAAACATTTTAAAGCACCTGGGACCTTCTCTATCTTTATGGGAACGAAATGCTCGTTCACCATAAGTGTGATCGGAAATTTTCACGTACTAGTAATATGAGAAGATCCAGGAAAATGCTGCTAAAACATCACCAGTACTAGTGGCCTCTACATCCCTAGATAGATGTCCTGACGCATGTTTGGGCATGTATTCACTGCTAGACAGTGCATTAACGGATGCCTACATGGTATGTGTTTCTGACCCTTCAAACGAAAATATAGGCACAGATGATGGGGTCAGATGATGTGATGTATTCATAGGAAGATCAGGATGGACACTTGTACCAACCCCTACTCCTCGGGCAGCACTTGTAGTACCCTGATCATGGCCAAGAGAATCATGAGGAGGAAAATAACCCTGTACATCAACACATATTTTAGTTCATGACATAAAAGAGTACAAAATATAAAACCATGAATGAACTTATATTATAATTAAAGACCTCATGATAGCTTACTTGCAAGTTTTGTAATCTCTCAGTCAATATTTTAACCCTCTCTCTTATCTCATTTGTTTGAGGCACTATGAACATCAACTTATCCATTTCTTCATTGCATTTTTTTTGGATCTTCTTTATCGTATCGAGAGGGTTTGCTAAATAATCGATGTCATCATCACAAAATATTGACTACACCTCACTATGGATGCTCTCCTCTACTGTTGGTTCCTTTCCTCGATCAATCGACTGCAACAAGAATATTAAAAATAGTATCGAAATTAACCCAAAAAACTTATGAAAAAAACATAATAATAAAACATTTTTCTCATATCTAATTTGTACAATTACAGTGAGGTAAACCTATCAAGTAGAAGCACCTAAAGATACATCGCGATCTGTGCTCTAGGCCAGAGCCTTCTCCGTACAATCAATGTCCCCTTGTGACAAAAATTAAATATAAAAAAACATTACTAAAATGAAACCAATAGACTTATGAAAAAAAAACATAAGAATAAAATGGTATATTGGAGTCATTAATTGGAGGTTCGGTAAAATGGTACATAGTACGTACAACCCCCATAGTAACTGTGTTTGTAACTAAGCGATTCAAATTGTAATTGATTGGCAACTCTTCCCCTAAAGTTATTGATTTTATCGCACATATGAATACACAGTTTCCCTCGCGTGCCTCGAATATGCAATTGGGTTGCTTATTTTTTGACCCAGGTCGTGTACTATTTATAAACCCTGCAATATTCCTTGATGCTTTTGGCCTTCCTTCAATCTACGTAGCCACTCCTTTTTTTTGATCCTTATCTCTTAGTTGTATATAATTTGTTGACAGTGCATACCTACACATACTTCGTGTATATCAAACCAGTTGCATCCAATCTTTGTAACTGTAATAGGGTCCAACATACTCCATCAATTCAATAACTTTTTCATAATAGACCTTTATGTCATCCATGCAAAATAGGCCCAAACCATGTAATGACAATGGTTCTATGCAATATATCATCTTGTTGACACAAAAATTAGTGTTTATTGGAGGAAGTTCCTTGGGTACCCATTGTTTCCGTAGATGTTTGTACCTCAAGGGAACCTCGACGTCGCCTATGCTCTCATCATCATAAGAACATGACCCCCCTTCAGCAAGAAAAAATTCCATGCATTTACAAAATTTTCTTCTAATCTTTTGACCTCTAGTTGAGCTCCCTCTTTTAGACATACTACATGTCTTGCTTTCCTCTTCTCTTCTTGAATTTCCCTCACTCGAGGAAGACAAATCGACAAATACCTATTTGGTGGTACCTGCACTCATAAGGATGTTGGATGAAGTTCTTTCATGGTGATGTGATCCCAAGGTGACATTATGATTAATCTATCATTTCATCGCTAGAATTTCACAGGTTATAAAGTAATCAAGTCGATAGATTGCAAGCTACTGTTACTACCATCCAAATGTATCCATCACAAATCAAATCTACTTAACGTTTTAATTCCCAAACTTTGTAACAAGTGTTAAATGTGACTATGGTCCACTAGTTACACAACCAAGGCCTCAAATGTATTCTTTAATTGTAATCAAAGGACTCTTTCTCTTCATTCAAGTAAATAAACTTGACACCACCAAGTGGTTTATTGGACACCTACATGACTAAAAATAGCAGAAAATTTAGATTTAATTTCCATATGTCTAAGTGGTTAATGGGGAGGGAGTTTGTACTAGGCCTTGTTAAGTCATCATAAGTTTACGCTTTAACAATAATTTTTTTTTAAGTCATATTAAATCTTCCTATGTCTAATTGCTAGGAGACTTTTGGTATGTTTTAAGGTAGGATGATTGATGAAAGAGCCCAAAGACTAGCCTTTCTCCATGGTATCAAGGTACACATAGCAGTGGTCTTCTCTTATACGGTTGGACATGATTTAAAGAACTTAGCTAGGAATTATTCATTTAACCTAAGGTTTTCTCATAATGCCATCATTGGAAAAGTATGATCAAATTCTTCTATTATGAAGAATTGGTCTATGTGCCTCTAGTAATCACTATAAATGTTTGTAAGGATAAAATGACTAATTGCATCAGGTAGGAGAGAATCAACTTTGAGTTCTTCAATGATTATATTCCTCTATTCATAATTTTTAAGGGTTGTGTGTGGACGAGGTTATCACTACCAAGAAGGGAGGAGACCTTTCCATGTATTCTTTTATAATTTTCATTATTCTTATTTAATTTACACTTACATTTACAAATACACATACATATGCATTTATTGTTTTCATTTATTTCTCATGTAGTTTGATAGCTTGATCGATTTCATATTATATGTGTTGAAGACTTTAGAATTTCAATTACATTAATTTATGGATATGTTGCATCTATAACACTACAAAACCATATTCTCTTTTCATTTACACTTGCATTTAGAAATACAAATTTATATACATAGATATAAATTTATTTAATGATATATTGCATCTATTGTTCTAGGACAGTATCCAGTAATTGCATTTACATTTACATTTAAAAATACATATACATACATATATATATGTGTGTGTGTGTGTGTGTGTGTGTGTGTGTGTGTATCATTTATATTCAATGTTTAGAAACAACCCATTAGGTCTGCACATGGATAAAAATTCATAAAATCAGATCTCCCAAACATGTTTTGTTGAAACCTAGGCTTGAACCTCTCATTTCACATGCTTTTCTTCACAAAATTATTGAGGAAAACAACTATACCTTCTTTATTTCTCATCCTACACCCTAAATTCATGCATCCTACAATTACAATAGTAGCCATAGGGCCTCTTACACAAGCTAAAGTAATCACAAAAAGAGTAAGAGCCCCTTTATATCATGTTTGGACTACAAAACCCTCAAAAGCAAGGTAACTCAAATTATGATTTGTTGGTGAGCTGTATAGACAAAATCATTAACACTAGCTCATTCTTGGAGTATTTTGAAAGAGAAGTGAATTATGTGGTAGTTAAGTACAAACCTTATATGAATTTTGATTGGCCAAATGATGAAGAGTACCAAAAATGGGTAAATTCATATTTAACTAAGGAAGAATGAAAAGGAGTAGGCTGCTAATGGTTGACAAATCAGCTGTTCCAGTTACAAAAAATTCTAGTTTTGTTTTTTGGTGACAATCTAGGTGCATAATTCTTGAAGTTTTTTGTTGTTGCATCAACCATTCTCAGCAGGCATGATGAACAAGAAGATTTTTCGGGGAGATTGTTGGTGTGACAATTTTTTGGAAAATCACAAGGAAGTCCGATTGGTTGGTGACATGTGTGCTTTCTAGCTCGATGCTTGTTTGCTCCTTTTTCTATAAGAAGGATTTCAAGGCCAGAAGTACAGGTTAGCAAGTTAGATATTATTGGTCGAGTCTAGATGAAGTTGCAGAGAAAATTGTAAAGTCTGATGGTTTTAGGGAAAATGCAATTCAGGTTTTGAGTCATTTTGTAGTAGGTTTTATATTCATGGGGATTTGATGTTTTATGATAGTACAGGCATTTGAATTGATATGATTAATTCGAACTCATGTCTCTCCATTATACAAGCATATCTGAATTTTGAATAAAATGATCAAGGGTTGTTTCATTCATCTCACTGTTGTGGTGTGTATGATTCTTGTTTTAGGTTTAATTCAAGGAACTAATTAAAATGCTTGAATGGGATTGTAGGTGGATATGTTCTATATAAGGATTTGATAAGTAGTATTAGGTTAGAATACATATTGATGAGATTGTAAAGCAATGTTATCAAGGATCTTATATGTTATGTGTTAAATCTATCATAAACCCTTAGATCCTTATAAATTTGACTCCTCCAATGGATATATGGCACTGATCTAAGTTGTACTTATTCATATGGTCCAGTATTTGTTTTCCTTTACCTAGAGCTTGCTACAAATTGCAAATCAATGACTATCTTCTATTGTCAAATGTTGTTGTAGTTATCTCGTGTTCCAAATAGTTGATATTATTGATAAATAGCCAATTCTATTCGGTATTATCCTATTATATTGAGATATTAAATGAGATTATCTGTTGTTGTTAATGTTGTTTATGATGATGGTGCATAGGTTGTAAACACATTAAGGGATCACCCTCCCAGGTCTTACAGAGCCGAAAGTGTAGGAGGTCTTTCCAATCCTCGTTAGTTGGTCCAAGTCCTAAGAGCTTCCCTTTATTGGAATTCGCAATTCCATAGGTAGATTATAAGATCAACTTGTTTACCATAAAAAACAACCAACACCTTGCATATGTTTGTGGTGGAGGTATTAAAGAAGAATTTTATGCCTCTATTTCCATTCATTAGATCTACTTTAGCCTAGCATATACTTTGGCTAAGTCTACAATTGCTTTAGACTCATGCGATGAAGGCTATGTGTGATGAAATCCTAGACCTCAACCAAGATGTGGGTAGATTATGGGAGTTTTGCCAAGACCTGAGGCTGGTGGATAAAAATGTGAAAGACTAAGCTATTTTATTTCTTTGGTCTTATCTTATACCATTTTATGAGAATGGGGGTGCCAATGTACGAGAAGATCTTTCGAAATTAGGCATGAAAATTAAAGATTAAAGAGAATGGGGGTGCCAAACTTATAGTACTCATTTCCCCTTGGTCGTCGATTTTCCCTGAGTGCCCTCAACCTCGTCCTCGACACTAGAATTGACCTTGTTTTTGCTCCTCCAAACTCTTCCTTGATGTTGATATTGACCTTGTTTTCACTCCTCCAAAATCTTTGTCGGCACTAGTATTGACCTTGTTTTAACTCCAAACTCTTCCTAAGCTTTGGTATTGACCTTGTTTTCACTCCTCCAAACTCTTCCTCGGTGTTCATATTGACCTTTTTTTCAATCCTCCAAACTCTTCGTCAGTGCTGGTATTGACCTTGTTTTAACTCCAAACTCTTCCTCAGCGCTGGCATTGACCTTGTTTTCACTACTCCAAACTCTTCCTCTGTGTTGGCATTGACCTTATTTTCACTACTCCAAACTCTTCCTCGGCACTGGAATTGACCTTCTTTTCACTACTCCAAACTCTTCCTCAGTGCTGGTATTGACCTTTCACTTCTCCAATTTGATGAGTTACAACCTAGTTTCGTTAGGTTTTATAGTATGTTAATTAAGTTCAAAATTTTGGCACCATTTAGCTAGGTTTTAATATTCTACAATATAGTTAAGTATATATTAGCTATATTTTACATAATAAATAATATAATTATTCAAATTATTATAATTATATATTATATTCTTTAACAAAATTATTAAATGCATATAAAATTATTATAATTAATAATTAATAATAAGTATATTTTTATATAATACAAAATATAATTAATATAATATATATTTAATATAATAGTAATATATATTAATATGAGAGAGAGAAACTAAATTTTGATTGGTTGTTTCATGTTAACAATCCAAGGATGGCATGTGTCCTTGGGGAGTTATTCTCAAGGTAGCATGCCATTTTTAAAGATATGATAATTCTCCTTTAAGACCTCTTCAATGTACCCATTGCACACTTAAGGAGACAAAGATAAATATAGGGAAGAAAATATAGAGAGAGACGAAGATAATGAAAAACATACAAATAGAAATGGAGAAAAAGAGATAGAGAGGGGTAGAGAGATAAAGAGATAAGGATGAATAGATAGAGATATAGGGAGGGTGATTGATATATCTCTCCCTATTGCTCTCTATATCTCTATATCTCCCACTATCTATGTCACTCCCGCCTCTTCCCCCCTCTATCTATTGATCTATCTCTCCCTTTCCCCCCTTTCTATCTCATTCACTCCATCTCTCCCTCCATCTCTCTTACTCTATATCTCTATCTCTATTTCTCTTTTTATCTCCCTCTCACTCATCTCTCTATCTCTTTCTATCTATATCCCTTTCTCTCCCTCCCCCTCTCTATCTCTCACCATCTCTCCCTCCCTATCCCCCTATCCATCGACTCTCTATCTACACCTCTCTTCCTTTCTCTTCCCATATATCTCCATCTCTCTTTCTCTTTCCATATATCTCTATCTCTCTCTCTTTCTCTCCCCATATATTAACTAAGAAGCCATGCAAGCATACAATAGTATATGTTGGTAAAACTATAATAGTGTTTTTTTTAACTATAAGTAACACTTATCTTTCTAATGTCAAGCCTTACCACTCTTCATTCAACATGAAATGCCAAATGTAGCAATTTCTTTGTTGCTTTTGTCAAGTTTCATTAACCAAGCTATTTACTGGGTTGAATAAAGTTGTGTTATGACCCTTCATCTCTTTAAAATAATTAGACAATATTAGCGAGATCAGGAAGGGGAGAAAACTAAACTCCTTCAAAATAGGAGTAGTTGTGGGTTTGTTGGTTTTATTTGTATACTATATACTTAGTTCCTCTAGGATAAATAAGTAACTTTAGATCATTTTCTTAGTTGTGTATCCTAACTAATATAGAGTAAGCTTTTTCATTTTAATTGACTACTACATAATAGTTTATGTGTTGAAATAATTGTTTCCATTCTTTGTAGTTTTTACATTGGAATACAAATCATATTTAATTTCATGCCAATATAATTCTTTCATAAAGATTTTTTTTTGAAATAAGTGCTTCATAACCCATCTAATCAAATCATAATTAACCTATCAAAAAGGAAATAGGAATTTTCTAAAGAAAAGAACACTTGACCCAGTCATAAGTGTATGGCCTTCGAAGAAAGGAGTGAGCCACCTTAGCAATAAAAATTACCTAATTTAGACCTAGGTATGTGCAGGATCATGATGGGCCAAAAAGTCAGAACATGAAAAAAGGAGTGTTTTGAACTCGCCAAAAAACGTGAAAATCTCGAGTTGACTTTATTTTTGGATTTGCTATTAGTAAATTGCTCCATATCAATTCCCAAGCCAAAGTACTACAAATCAGATATCTGATTTGTTTTGGATATCCAATTCGTGTCTTATATCTAATTTGAAAAATATTTTAGAATGTAATATTTTGGTGCTATAAATTAGATATCCAATCTAAATCAGATATCTGATTTTTGCACACATATACCCAAGAGTAATTAGGAGGTGGAGGTTGGGAAAGAGATATAGAGAGAGAGAGGGAGAGAGAGGGAAAGGGAGGGAGGGAGAGAGAGATAGAAGGGAGGGTTGGGAGTAATTAGGGGTAGAGGGTTTAGGGTTAAGGGTTTAGGAGTTTAGGGTTTAGGGTTAAGGGGAGAGATAGAGGTGAGTGAGTGAGAGAGAGACCTAAGAGGAGGAGAGGGGAATATTGAAGATACTTGAGAGAGGGAGGAGTGGGAGAGAGAGAGATAAAAGGGAGGGAGGGTTGGGGTAGGGTGATGGTTTAAGGGTTTAGGGTTAAGGGTGGAGGGGAGAGAGATAGAGGGAGTGAGTGAGTGAGAGAAAGACCTAAGAGAGGGAGAAGGGGTAGGAGGGAGAGACTTGACATAGAGTGAGTGAGTGAGTGAGTGAGTGAGAGAGATACCTCAGAGAGGGAGTGGTGCTAGGAGAGAGAGCCTTGAGAGAGAGAGAGAGAGATAAAGGAAGCGAGGGTTAAGGGTTGAGAGAGACCTAAGAGAGGGAGAGGGGGTAGGATGGAGATACTTGAGAGAGAGAGAGAGAGGGAGGGAGTGGAAAAAAGATAGAGGGAGGGGGAGTTAAGGGTATAGGGTAGATGGTTTAAGGGTTTTGGGTTTTGGGTTAAGGGTAGAGGGAAGTGTTGGTTTTGTTTTACAATGTAACCAGGTTGGTCTTCTAATCTACCTATGGAATTACCAATCCCAATCGAGGGAAACTCAAAGGACCTAGACCAATTGATGAGGACTTTAAAAAAGCCTCCTACACTTCAAGCTCTGCAAGACCCAGGAAGGTGATCCCTTAATGTGTTTACAACTTCTACACCAATATCATAAACAATATTAACAATAATAGATAATCTCATTTAATAGCTCAACATAATAGGATAATATCAAATAAAATTGGATATTCATCAAAATTATCGACTATTTGAAGCATGAGATAACTACAACACAATCCCAACATGCCATGAATGCACCTTACCCAGAGTATGCTTTAGGACCTCCATGCATACAAATGAAAGGATTGTCATTTATCATCTTGCAGCAGTGGTACCTAAGATGATGGTACTACCCCTCCCTTGGACATTGCTCTCTTCTTACAATTGGATACATTAGTCCTCCTTTTGATTTTGTCAAAAAGATATGAAATGATTTCTAAGCAATGCCTTCTTGGGTCAATGAGATCACCAAAAGTCTAGGACTTGTCAAATGAAGGTATATTATTGACACCTATCCCTTTTCTATTCACTTGTTAGGACTTAGTAATGAATATACAAAGAGAATATGAGATAGTGGCAACAACAATTTATATTATTTATCTCACTACAATCCATTTCATGGCTATAGTCATGTTGTCACCCAGTGTAGATTTATTTTTTCAAATTCATAGATAACATGAAGACAAACCTATAGCCTTTAATGGTAATTCTCTTATTCATGAATATGCTTTATTCCCTTGAAGCACCATGATTTATGATGGTTTTTATGCTGAATATCTATCCTTTCCTATCATGTCTTATGTTACTAGTATTTTATGGTATTGGGAAAATCCTAAGGTTGGAGTTTTTTCTTTTAATGAATCCCTCTATCTCTCTTCCCTCTACCCATAAGCCTAAACCCTAAACCCTTAACCCTTAAAATCCAAACCCTTAAACCCTCTACCCTCTACCCTCTCTCTCTCTCTCTCTCTCAAGTATTTCCCTCCTACCCCCTCTCCCTCTCTTAGGTCTTTACCTATCTCTCACTCACTCCCTCTATGTGTCTCCCCTCTGTAAACCCTAAACCCTTAACCCTTAAACCCTCTACCCTCTCTCTCTCTCTCTCTCAAGTCTCTCCTCCTACCCCCTCTCCCTCTCTTAGGTCTTTATCTATCTCTCACTCACTCCTCTATGTGTCTCCCTTAAACCCTAAATCCTAAACCCTTAACTATAAACCTTAAACCCTTAACCCTAGCTCTAACCCTTAAACCTCTATCCTCTACGTTTAACCCTCTACCCCATATCTCTCTCCCACTCCCTCCCTCTTTCTTTCTCTCTCTCTCAAGTCTCACCCTCCTACCCCCTCTCCCTCTCTTAGGTCTCTCTCTCTCTCTCACACTCACTTGTATCTCCCTCCCATCTACCCTTAACCCTCTACCTACTATCTATCTCTCTCCCACTCCCTCCCTCTCTCTCTCACTAAATCCCTCTATCTCTCTCCCATCTACCCATAACCCTAAACCCTTAACCCTTAAACCCTCTACCCTCTACCCTCTTTCTCTCTCTCAAGTCTCTCCCTCCTATCCCCTCTCCCTCTCCCAGGTCTCTCTCTCTAACTCACTCTCTCTATCTCTCTCCCCTCTACCCTTAACCCTAAACCTTAAACCCTTAACCCTTAAACTCTAAACCTTTAATATTAGGTGTGTATTAAAACATTATAAAAGTATAAATTTTTGGAGTTCTATTAGGAATTGAATGATAAATGATGATGAATGGGAAAATCTAAGGCACTTTAATATTTTCAACTAAAAAGTTAGAGTTCAATTAGGATTAGTGTTCACTTAGGGTTAGGTTTAGGGTTCAATTAATGTTCAATTTGGGTTAGGATTGAGGATGAGGTTGGGGTTTAATTAAGGTTATGAATTCAATAAGAGTTCAAATAGGGTCAAGGTTAAGGTTAGGGTTGGGGTTAAGGCTCAATTAGGATAAGAATTAGTGTTAGGGTTATGATTAGAGTTCAACTGTAGTTCAAAGTTAAGGTTATGGTACAATTAGGACTAGTGTTCAATAAATGTTCAATTAGGGTTAATACTTAATTAAGGTTAGTTTTAAAGTTCAATTAGGGTTTGGGTTAGGGTTGGGATTATGAATCAAGTAGGTTTGGGTAGGGTTTGATTAGAAGGTTTAGGATTTAGTTAGAGTTAGGGTTAGGGTTAGGGGTAGAATTCAATTATGCTTAGTGGTCAATTACAATTAGATTTAGTGTTCAATTAAGGTAAGGGTTAGAGTCCAAATAGGGTTAGGGTTTAACTAGGGTTAGGATTAGAATAGAATAAAGTTTTGTGTTTAATTATGATATCTAGAATTTAGTATAATTTTAGAAAATGAAATGATTTGGACACAAAGAAAAAAATTAGAAAAGTTGATTTTATGTAGATCTTATTTCTTAATTTATTCTAAAATTCTAATTAATAATTGTTTAATTAATATAAAATGAATATTTAGTTTAATTTAATTTAATTGTGTTAGATAATTAGTAAAACTAAATAGATAATAAATATTTTATGGATTTTAAAAATTAGAATTTAGTTTACTTTTATTTGTAATGTCAAATATTACAATTTTAGATTGAAATACTTAATTTATTTTAAAATATTTATAATTAATGTTCAATTTATAAACTAGTATTAAGACATTAATAAATATAGCATGTGGCATAATGTATTAAAGACACATCAAAGTATTTATCACTCCTTCAGCTTCACTGAATGAGACACGTGGTGCCCGCCCGTGATATCACAATCAATAAAAAACTTGCAACTTTTGATCACGCAATGGCAGGCAACCGTGGATATCAACCATCAGCAATCTTGTTCGTTCAACATAGTCGCCAACCTTGTTATTAATCATCGAGCACCTTTCTATAGGGATTATAACATCTCCGTTGATTTAAAACATGTGCATCTTATAACTACTTTAGTAACCCGTGGCATAATGTATTAAAGACGCATCAAAGTATTTATCATTCCTTTGGCTTCATTGGATGAGACACGTGGCGCTCACTTGTGATATTGTGATCAACTGGTGGGGTCATCATGGGATGGCAGGGAATGACTAAGATCACACGATGATTGATCTACGGCCATGCGAACTTGTCCCTCTATAAAATAAAAACATTTATTAGGGGAGAGGGTCCAGTACACATGGCACTCACTCGTGATATCGTGATCGACTGGTGGGGTCATCACAGGATGGTGGGGAATGACTGAGATCATGTGTCTCATCTGATGAAGTCGAAGGAATGAAGGAAATATTGTGGTAAATTAATCTATCCTTAATACATTAAAAGGTGGGTTAGTAAAGTGTTCTTGAGGTGCACATGTTTTAAATCAGTAGATATGTTATAATCTTGATGAAAAAGCTACTCGACGGTTAATAATAAGGTTGGTAACTATATTGAAGGAACAAGATCATGAATGCTGAAGATCTATGGTTTCTCGCCATCGCGTGATCCAAAGTTGCAAGCTCTTTACTGATTGTGATATCGTGGGTGACCGCCACATGGATGGCTAGAACTTAAATCTGCATCAAATATGGTTGGAGCCGTTCGTACAGTGCACAAGTGAGCTTTAATAGCAGATGAGACATTTGTAGGCATGATTTGATCGAGATAAAATCAATTCTCTTTTTTTATTTGTGTCACAAAGCATTCAAGTATTTTGTGGAGTAGTTTTAGAGCCGAAAGTGAAGTTGTGAATCTCTGCAGCTAGAATTTGGGACTTCTGCAAATAAAGCCATGAGTTAATTTTTGTGCTTCCCGATCATTCTGCACTTGAATTTGGGAAAATATTTGTTGTGCTTGTCATTGAGCTTGTTGATAAACGTGTTAGGGCTATAGTTTAATTATAGTTGTGAGAAACTGAAGTGTTTTTTTCTGTAATTTCCTATCCCTGGTTAGTCCTAGCTATTCGAAGTGTGAAATTGTAAAAAGACCCTAGTTTGTCCAGGATGGCACTGCCAAAGCAACATTCTAGCCAAGTTGACTATTTAAAAAGAAACTTGTACAATGATTTCCTAGATCAATTTCCCTGCTCAACGAATGATAAGAAGAAGAGATTGGTTCTAGAATGCAAGGGAAAATCCTGGGGGAAGGGTTAGTATATAATTTCTCTAACATTGTCGATGCTATGGTTCCTCATAGGCTTGGAAATGTTTAGATTATGGTATGGATAGAGAAATTTTCTTCACCCCTTTTCAAATGGCTATATGTATGATTTGGGAAAGCTAGTGGTCCCAAATGTGTTCCTTGACATAGACTTACTTAGGGTAGTGGCTGCAAGATATGACCCTGTCACACAGGTAATCAAGGATAATGATGGAAAGGTTCTATTAAGCGTTAATAGAGAAGAGGTCCAACAAATTTTTGACTTGAGTGAACTGAGTGAAGATTTGGTTCCTATCAATCTTGAGGAAATGAAGCAGGAATATGCAAAGTTGAAGTCTCTTTTTAGAGCTAAGTTGCTTCCACCTCATCTGGCTTGGCCAGGAGGTTCACAATTTCATATCAGCCCCAGTGACTAGGAACCTTTTAGATTAAACTATTTTGCAAATCATTTCTTGTCCACTTTCTATTCATTATGTCAAATTTTGGGTTTCAGTCCTGGTACGGTGATGCCTATTGCATACATGTTCATGGCGGTTCTATACAACACCCTAACTTCTCTGTGACATATGAATTTGCTTCTTTCTTGGCTGAGAGGATACATGAAGTTTTGTCAAAGTTGCAGAAAAATGATATCGACAATCAATTCTTCTAGTATTCTATGCTGATGCATATTTTCTTGTTCAAGAATGCTGACTTTTTCTCTGAAAAGATGGAATTAAGGCAATCGATTGATGGAGAAAGATTTCCAGTATAATTATGGGCTACAGATTTATCTTACAATAAGGAAAGCAATAGTTATGTGTAATTTGATAATTTATTTTCTTCTATATTGAGGGCTAGACTGATGGTGAATGTACCTAGGATCCCTGAGGAATTGCATGATTTCCTCAGGCCAAAAAGGAGGAAGCCAGAATTGAAAGTTTGGCATAACTGGGGTGACATTATCGCATACCCAGTCAACACTGTTTTGAGAGTATACAGTTTTCAAGGAACTCCCCATATACTGCCATACAATGTGCCACCAAGAGTGGGGTTTGTAGAAGTTATGTGGAAAATAGGTTGTATCCATGAGGACAACCTCACAGGGAGGGGTAAGGGAACATTTTTCCCTGATTATATAGTGGTGTCTAATTTTTCCTTTTCAGAAGGAGGCTAGGTGCATTTTGATAAATTATTTGATGATTACCATTTGAGGTGTGGTCCAAAGTGGCAGCATGATCCTGAGGGTTTCTTTTCCCTTTTCAGACAAAGAATAAAGGATGGAAAATTTGTGCATGAGTTCAAATTTCTTGAGGATTTGATCATAAATGAATTTGATCTAAATAGGCAAGAGTTGAACAAGGAGAAATTGATAGCTTATGATAAGCTATTAGATATTGTGATAAGATGGAACCGAAGTATGATCCATTGTTGGAGTTCAATCCATACCATAAGAAGATTGAATTTCTAATGCAGAACTTCAAGGAAATTAAAGGCACATTGAGGACCAAAAAGATAAGTTTAGAACTGAGTCTGGGTGTATAGGAACAAGGTGCCAGGCCAATTGAAACAAGGCCAGCATACCATCCTACAAAAAGGTGGCCTATTTACAAGAGGAAAAAGGATGATAGCAGTGATGAAGAGGAAGTGGACATAAAAGGAAAAAAAATAATGAAGTTTTCTTCACAACCAGGTCCAAAATTCAAAGTTCCTGGGGCAATTAAAATCATTGATTTAGAATAATCACCAGAAGACAGTCCCTCATCACCACCATTCGGGCCAAGTCCTAAAAGAAAATGAATTGATCAACCATAGGAGGATCTGATAGATGAAATTATTGTTAATGATCAGGACATGCAGGTTGGTATGCCTTCCCCTCCTAGGCTAGCTGAATTAGTTCTATCTGATTTAGATATGAAAGGAAAAAGTGTACAAGATGCAAGAATGGAAGCATGTAAGGAGTTTCTAGATGACAATATATTTGTAAAAACTCTTGTATTCTTGCAATTGGTATGGAGGATGAAATTTGAAAAATATAAAGAGAAATGTAAGAAGAGAAGAGAACTAAGGCCTTATAGGTCAGACTAGGATAATGATAAGGAGGTAAAAGCTGAAATAATGGAGGAATTTAAGAACATCACTCCTAAAGAGGGAAGAAGACTGGTGAGTCAGGCTGGTGTGTTGATTCTGTGTGAATGGGACATTACAGATGCTATAGAATTTAATGCTATTTTAAAGTCCAAGCATCCTTTTCAAGACTCTGAAGAAGAAGTCAAGGCAGCATTGCAAGATTCTGCCTTCAGTGAGGAATATGAAAGTTTGGGAATTTGGGCATTGGCCCCTCAAGGAAGAAAGCCAAATGTTATGGATATTAATCCAAATTTCAGAGGAGGATTAATAATAAAGAGAGCTTTAGAGACCTCAACCACTGAGGCCACTAATTTGACTATGAATGTGGCCAAATTGGCCCAAAAGACTACTAAAAGGGAGGAGGCCGAAAAGAAGAGCCTAATGGAGAAGTATAACCTTTTGATTGAGGAATACAACAAGATGCAACAAAGGAATGTTGAGTTGTAGACTGAGGTGGAAATGTTTAGGTATAAATAGAGTGGGAAGACATCAAGTGCTCCAGGGACTAGTACATTACCTTCCACAATAGGGTCAGTGCCTCCTTCTTCTCCAATTGTTTCCACCCCAAGGTCTCCTAGTCATAATCTTTCTCTCACCCCTCCTTTAGAATAAATTGATGAAGAAATATAGTGCTCTGTTGATCCTACAAAGAAGAAGCTCTTGCAAAGAATTAATGAATTGCAGACATCATTGAAGGTAAGTGAGGAGGGATATATTTCAAAGCAAAAGGAGATTGTTACTACTATCTTGAGGCATTTAAATGAAAAGGTTGATAGTAAATTTCTATTTATACATTCTTTATATTCTTTGCTATTAGATGCAATAAAGAATATTGATAGGGATCAGGAAGTAGTGATACCATTGATTGAAAATTAGATCCCTAGGGCCAGTGACTTGGATGCCATGTATAAGGCTTCAAGGTTTGATACAAATAATAGGCCCCAATCATTAAAGCCTACTCAAGTGCTGGTTAAATCATTGCAAGGTTTTCATACCCTACCAGATGATTTGAGTAGGAAGATTAGGGAAATGGTGAAGAATTTTAATGATTGGGGTAACACATTATAACCAGATATAATTGATGAGTAGGGGAAAATTAGGTCACTCTAATAGTGGTAGGATCAAGCATGTGAAGTCATCAATTATCAAATTAAATTAATTTTTGATGAGTTAGATTATGACTTGTTGGTGAGCTGTATGGATAAAATGATTAGTACCTGCTCATTTTTGGAAGCTTTTGAAAGAGATGCAAATCAGATAGCGGTAAAATACACACCTTATAATACCAAGGTGAATGAGGTGATTAATTTTGACTAGTTGATTGATGAAGAGTACTAGAAATGGGTAACTAAATATTTGATTGAGGAAGAGTAAAAGGAATGGACTACTAACAGGTGGTAAATTGGATGTTGCGATTACAATAGTTTCTAGTTTTTCTTTGATGGAATTCTCGGCACATATTTCTTGCGGTTTTTTATTGTTGCATCAACTTTTCTCAGCTAACATGATGAACAAGAATATTCTCCAAGGTGATGGTTGTTGTAACAATTTTTGGAATATCACCGGGTGTGCCAACTGGCTAGTGACATGTGTACTTTTTGGCCCGATGCTTGTTTGCTCCTTGATTTTCTATAAGAAGGATTTCAAGGCCAAAAGTACAGGTTATCAAGCTAGATAATTTTTGGTTGAGTCTAGGTGAAGTTGCAGAGCAAATTGTAAAGTCTAATGGTTTTAGAGAGAAATACAATTTAGGTTATGAGTTATTTTGTAATCAATTTTGAATTCATGGGGATTTAATGTTGTATAATAGTACTAGCATTTGAGTTGAAATGATAAATTCAAAATCATGTCTCTCCATTGTACATGCATATCCGAATTTTGAATAAGATGACTAAGGGTTGTTTCATTCATCCCACTATTGTGGTGTGTATAATCCTTATTTTAGCTTTAATTCAAGGAATTAATTAAAATGCTTGAATGGTATTATAGGTAGATATGTTCTGTATAAGGATTTGATAAGTATTATTTGGTGAGAATGCATACTGATCAAATTGTAATGCAATATTGTCAGGGATCTTATAAGTTATAAGTTATGTATTAAATCTATCATAAACCTTTAGATGCTTATGAATTTGACTCCTACAATGGATATATGGCACTGATCTAAGTTGTACTTATTTGTGTAGTTTAATAATTGTTTGTCTTTTCCTAGAGTTTGCTACAAATTGCAAACTAATGACTATATTTTACTATGGATTGTGTTGTAGTTATCTCATGCTCCACATAGTTGATATTATTGGTGAACAACAAATTTTATTTGATATTATCCTATTGTGTTAAGCTATTCAATGGGATTATCTATTATGTGTTAATTTTTTTTATGATATTGGTGCAAGGTTGTAAACACATTAAGGGATCACCCTCTCAGGTCTTGTAGATCCCAAAGTGTAGGAGGATTTTTAAAGTCCTTGTTAGTTGGTCCAGGTCCTTCGAGCTGCCCTTGATTGGAATTGGCAATCCCATGGGTAGATTAGAAGACCAACCTGGTTACAGTGTAAAAAAAAAACCAACACCCTCTACCTTTAACCCTAAGCCCTAGACCATTAGCCCTTAAACTCTAAACCCTTAAACCCTCTACCCTCTATCTCTCTCCCACTCTAAACTCTAAATCATTCCTTGTATTCTTTTATAATTTTCATTATTCTTATTTATTTTGCACTTACATTTACAAATACACATACATATGCATTTATTGTTTTCATTTATTTCTTATGTAGTTTAATAGTTTGATCGATTTCATATTATATGTGTTGAAGACTTTAGAATTTCAATTACATTAATTTATGGATATGTTGTATCTATAACACTACAAAACCATATGCTCTTTGCATTTACACTTGCATTTAGAAATACAAATTTATATACATAGATATAGATTTCTTTAATGATATGTTGCATGTATTTTTCTAGGAGAGCATCTAGTAGTTGCATTTATATTTACATTTAAAAATACATATACATACATACATACATACATACATACATACATACATACATATATATATGTGTGTGTGGGTGTGTGTATGTATATCATTTATATTCAGTGTTCAAAAACAACCCATTAGGTCTGCACATGGATAAAAATTCATAAAATTAGTTCTCCCGTACATGTTTTGTTGAAACCTAGGCTTGAACCTCTCATTTCACATGCTTTTCTTCATAAAACTCTTGAGGACAAGAACTATACCTTCTTTATTTCTCATCCTACACCCTATTCATGCATCCTAAAATTACAACATTATCCATGGGGCCTCTTACACAAGCTACAATAATCACAAAAAGTGTAAGAGCCCCTTTATATCATATTTAGACTACAAAACCCTCAAAAACAGGGTAACCGGGCTGTATGCAAATAAATTAAGCTTTCTAATTCAAATCAACACTTTAATCCCTCAAATCAGATTCAAATCAAATCTAACACATATCTTCATGACTTGTAATTTATTTCACATCAAAATATGGCTGGATGTGACAGTACAGTGTTGAATAACAGGAAAAATACAGAAATTTTGAAGAAAAACACAAATTTTCAAATGTCAAGAGCTTGTATTTTAATTCCTCAACCATCAACAACCATTACAATTATCACTTTATGCCTTTTAAAGTCCTTTACACATCAACCACTAAACAACCACCTCTACAACTAACTTTTTAATATTTTATGATCACATGAAACATAAAACACACTAATTTCAAGGTTGTTAACATCACTATTGAAATGTTTTAATTTTTTGATCTTTCAAACATTAAAAAGTACATCATTAAATTAATTATGTAATGACATAAAATTAAAAACATCATGAATTAATTATGTAACCACATAATTCAAATATATTTCTATCAAGAAATTAATATCAAATAGATAATATAATCACATAACTTATACATTTCAATGTCATTGATCTTCTTCTTCATCCAACTCTTTCTCTGTATCATCCGATCCAAATTCGACATTGTAAGAATTAGTCATATCATCATCATCATCATCAATATTAGTTTCGATAATGTCATCATCCAAATGGATATCATCTTTATGAACATTAACTCCTACATCATCATGATCTAGTTCCTCCTCTTTGACATCTTTGTCAGGGACATCATCAACTAACTGTTGATCATGATCATCATCTACATCATATTCTAGTTCTTTGGTATCTTCTTCTTCCACCACATTATACTTTACCAACCTTCCTCTTGGATCATGTCTAACAACAAATGACCAACCCAGTTTACCTAGAACCTCTCAGTAAAATACCTGCTCACATTAGCTTGGAAGAACATAGGGATCATTTCCAACTCACTCGATCAACCTTGTATTAACCATGGTAAATCCATTATCATGTTCAATAACAGTTCTCTTAGGATCATTTTCATTCAATCGTAGCCTGTACCATAGGATGATGAACATAATTAATTTGAAGGACTTAAAGTCACACTCAAGTATATCATCCAAAATCCCACAGTATCAATTTTTTGAGACTTCTGGATATATGCCGCTTCTAGATAAAACATTAGTCACCTAAAAGACTACAATTATACCAGAATCACAAGTTTTCTTCATTTCATCCAAAATTTTGATTCAAAGTTTACGACCATTGCATCACATAGCCTTGTGGTGTTTCACCTGCAATATGCCAAACATGTAAAAATTATTGCAATATCGCCAGTTGATAAACATATTTATTCTTGGCCGAATGTATGCAAAGAAAACAATCTCAACATATATATACATCAATATAATTGAAAATAATTAAATAATATGGGTGATTAATATATTTATACATACCTATTTATCTCTTAAACCATATGCTAAATCAATTTCCTTTTGTGTAACATTGGAATCTCCATTACAATGAACTTCTCTAACCAATGACGCCACACCTTCCCATGTTAATGCACGACCAGATTGTTGAAATCATTCAATCCATACCATCATCTAATCAAGATTTTTGGCGATGTAAAAATGTAGTGCATCCCACTCTCAACCAACTGTATAAAAAAAATTTGAAATTCACAAATGACAGATAATTAGTTAAATACCACAGTATACGACCTTAATTTATAATTGATGTATATTGAAGATTAAAAATTAAATAAATACAATATACATAAAAACTATATGTAAAATTTATTCCAATTAATCTCCATGACCATCTTATAATTACCTCTCACTTTCCTCAATCTACCTTTCCCCATCAGGTACTCTCCTTCGAATTTGTTAATGGAGTTGGGATCCCAAATGCAATCTACATGGATCTTTGTTGCAAACTTAGGAAGATATTCACTAATGTATACCATGGTATGGTATACCATATATCCCTCCACCATAGAACCCTCAGGATGTGATTTTTGTCTAACCAAAGCCTTCAAAATTTTCAAGTGCCTCTCAACTATCCACATTGACCTTGTGTGTACAAGTCCACACAATTCAATCTCCTCAACTTGTTGTATGAGGTAGTGTTCTTTTTTATTGAAAAATGTCAAAGATAGACACTTTTAAATTTCACACATTAGATGAGGAATTTTTCTCTTCCAATAATTTATATCTTCTTTATGGATTTCTTTAGATGACAACCATCTACAAGTGATTCAAGGCACAAATATATTAATGGGATTTAACAAAAATATACAGTATATTACATAACAAGTAAAACAAATGGAAATTATAAGATGTATACAATGAATTGAACAAATATCGCTACTTACCTCATGTATTTTCCAAGATCATATATAACTTGCTTGACATTGTTGTCAAAGTTGTCTGGAGAGATAGAGGTAGAACATACTACAACAATTATAAAATGATCTTTTCATTATTTTTCCAAAAGTAGTAAACAAAATACACTAAAAAGTACATGCATTATACAAGTGTATATAATATACCAGAATAATTACCTTAATGAAGGTATGCCAATCATGCATTTTCATCCCTGACCCAAATTCACCTTTCTTTGTTATTATATTGTTTATGTTCACAACAAATCCTGTGGGAAATCAAATTTTTCATATGAATTCTTTTATAGCATTGATTTGCTACTTTGTTAATAACCAAGGAATGGAACTTATATTAATTTGGTCTCCATTTCTATTTAATTGAATGAAATTTTTCATTGCATGATTGGCTTCCTGAATGTCACTACAAATTTTGACAATTTTTTATTTTTCATGCCTTCCATCTAATATTTTCCATAACGTTTCTATTATATTATTTCCAATATGTATTGTATAAAAAAAATGCACAATTTTTAGCTGCTCATAGTGGGGCAACCTACTAAATTGTCTGGGATAACTTTTCAGTCCCTTTGGAAGCCAACCATTAATGCCTTGATGACCTTCATGAAGCATATAAGTTAAAAAAAATAGCAATGACAATCAAGGTCAATTACAACATGAGTAAACACAACACAATATAAAAATATAAATTCAAAAACATATCATATATGATAGATAAAAAAATTGATCTAATGTATAACCTTGACGATTAATTCTATTATATTCCAACTTCCATAGGCAAGGTGTCATTCTTCGTGGTTTTTATGTAGTATCCTCTTTCCCATTGAAAAGATGTTTTTCAGTAGTTTGATACTTATGATTTCTATGGAGGAAGTTCCTATACTCATCAAACACCTACTTTCCTAAACTTGTTGAATGATGAGATTTCATCTTGGGACCACAAATTGGACATGCAAATTTTCTTTTTGTTTGAAGACCTGCAAGATTATATATAATTGGATTAAATATGTCAATTTTTATAATTATATATAATGAATAGATTTTTTTAAAAACATGCATGATATCTACTTCATCAAATTAAATATTGTTAAGGTACAGTCAAACGTTATAACATACCACAAAAATGTGTTAGCCTTGGGGCATCATGAATTGTCCATACAAGAATCTCATGGAATTGAAATTTTCTTTGTCCTATTGGTCTAGAGACATCATACATAGTGACGCCATTCCATAACTTTAGTAACTCGTCGATAAGAGGCTTGATATATACATTCATATCTTTAACTTGATACTTACCTAGTTGAATGAACATAAACATTACATAACTATTATAACCATTTTACTGCAATATATATACATTAATGTACATGACTATTGAATGAAAAAAATGTATGTCATTATGCAACAAATAAGGAAAATGAGATGCTACTACATTAAAGGAAATTGATGTAAACAAGTACCTAGAACAATCATTGACAACATTATGTGCTCCCTCTTTATTGGAATCCATTAAGGAATGTTATTATTGATAACAAAAATAGGCGACACTGAGTAAATAGATCTCAGCTCTCCAAATGGATTGACACCGTCTGCTCCAAATGAAAGCTTGAGATTATGAGGTTCTTCTTTAAAGTGTGGCCATTTTTCCTCCATGTCCCTAAATGCATAACCATATGCAGGAATTTGAAGAATGTCATCTCCACTTCTATTTCATGCATGGTAATCCATAAATTGTGCTAAGCTTTCACACCTAAATAATTGTTGCATACATGGAATAATGAGAATATAATGAAGAACCTTGCAAGGCATTTTTTTGTTAGTTGATCTATTCAATATCTACTGATATGACATTCTAGGCATTCTGTTGCAAATTCTTATTGTTTATGATATATAATATGATCATTGGGACATGCATCTATTGCTTGATACTCCATTCTGATATCTTTCATAATGGAAGATAAATATTGGTATGAGTGAGGTAAAATATTTGATGGTGGTAACAAAAATTCACCAATCAATCTACAATAAAAAATAATTTGTTAATATAAAGAATATTAATGGTACATATTTCATCCTTTATTTACTAGTGATGAACTAACAACAATTAAAATAGATGAAAAAAGATGACATATATGACATACCTTAACATCTGTGAGATTGCTATGTTTGATAAACCATTCATAACCTTCAAGTTCAATAACAACAATACAACAGAGAGAAGAGTTGTTTGGGAGCCTTTATAAAGGGGCTCATATGCCTTCTCAAGTATAGGTAAATCATGAACAACATCAAAGTCATCTTGATCATCATGATCAGCTCTACCACTAAATGTGTCATGGATCAATGTATTTGTACCATCATCTTCAACTTTGTTTTCTGGTGCATGGTCATCTTCTTCCATAGGATCATTAACTTCATCTTCGATATTCACAACTCCATGTTCATCTGCTTGCAAAACCACATTCTCTAGGCCATGATAATCCATATCATTTGCCCTAGGGCACCCCACCTTTATAATAATGATAGACACAAATAAATCATGATCAAGTGATTATATATATATATAATGTTAAAGCGATATAAGCATTTATAAATTCAGTCAATATAAACACATATAATGAGCAACTTATCAATGGACGATAATCATGCCCCCCTTCAACATGACCATGTTTCCTACAATGTTTCTCAGCTATTGTGATTAAAATTTGTCTCATCTTTAAGCCCTTGTAATTATTACAAGGAAAATAGCATTTCCCATCACCCTTTCTTTTCTATCTAGCCCACAATCTATCAAGTGTATCTTCATTTTGTTTTGGACTAATATTATCTTACATGATTTTTCTTTACCAAGCTTGACTATTTAGATCTTCAAAAAATATCAAACTCACACTCCAATATTTTTTATTCATAGACTGGTAAAATAATCTAATAATTCTAATATTTTACACCAAAAAAATTTAGCATGAAACCACCCCTGGAAAAGAGAAGATAGTCTGAAGTTAATGACCCCAAAAAATATTTTAAAATACTAATTCCAAAACTTATTAAATTCTATTTTACTATGATTTCCAACCGTTAAGACTCCTAAAATAATAATATTGAACTTGATCACAAACTTCCTACAACGATGGAGGTAGCAAGCTAGTAAGATCAAGTGACCCATTCTTAAGGAGCAACAAGTTAGAATCATCATTGCTAATGTCAATATGGATTTATCCTTTTAGTTAAAGATGCAATGTGTCACTTCTTATGACGAGCTTATCCCTAGAGCCCTCAACATGGAGAGAGCCCTAATAAAAAACAACATAAGCATTGGTAAGAGCATGATTAGGGTACAAACCCTAGGCCTCCATAGAAACATAAACAATAACTATAGCGGATTAGTGAGGTTGCAATACCAGAAAGATTGAGACATTGTAGGTAATAACAAAATCTTGCAATCTAAAGATTGTAGCCAATAACAAGCACACTATGTAGCTTAGTGACATTTGTAAAGGAAATCTACAGTAAGAAGAATGACAGTCACTTGAGATGTGACATTCAAAAAGAGGCTGAGTAGTGACAAGATAATAAAGCTCAAACCTTGCATAGTAAAGTGGAGATTTTAACAGTAAGTTTCCTTACCCCCTTGCTAACCTTAACAGTTTTTCAAATGATTTTGGTAGTGTTAGACAAGGAAAATGCAATCAGGGAATGACTGTCCAAATGAAGTAACAGTGGTAATCATAGGTTCAATGTTTCTTCTTAGCCATTAATGTATAATGGAGGTAGTGGATTGCATGTTTGAGTAGTGTTTTGAGACTCATCAAAGATGGGAGAATAGTGAATAATACCTTGTGGATTGTGAAGTAGTGTCAATAAGGTTGAAGGATCTTAAGAACTACAATACCATGAAACAATGAGTCCCTTGTAGTAAGTAGGCAGTCTATAGGGCATAGTTTGATTTTATAGAAGGATGCTCATGAAAGGAATCTTCAAGTGATAGTGAGTGAGCTGTTTGAGATTGCAACTGAGGGTGCAATACCCAGTCTTAAAGGAAGTTAGCAAAGCAGTAAATGTGCAAGAAAATTAAATTGTACAAAACAAACAATTCACAATATTATCTTGCATAATGCCTTGAGTTTGACGACAAAAATCTCATTGTATCTTCATGATGAAAGTGGTGACCTTAATGGTCAATCACTGGAAACCATAATTTTAAAACATTCTATTGTGCTTATGGAGGCAACATTTTAAGCAAGGCAGTGAGTGGTGGTTAGGAACAATGGCAGGTATGAAGGACTTGCTTTATATGCATACTATGCAGTCTAGCTTAAGACACCATTATTAGAAGAGATTGAAGGTGGATTATGGAACTTAACGGTTACCATGAAAAGGATTAAAGCAAAGACTGAGATCTATTTAAAAGCCACGGTCATGAAGATATTAAAGATGCCACATGCAAAACCCTAGTAGCTGGAGTAATGAATACAATGCCAAAGAGGATAGTGTGCTGGGGAAGATTTAGGAGATCACATTATCTAGTTATAGGGAAATACATCATTTATTTATTTATTTAATTAAAATAAATCATTCTAAACCCTATATAGGATACATTAATACTTCAAAAGCCTCTGAAGGAATTTGAGATTATGCAAATATATGTCAAGTAACATTCATAACGTTTAGAAAATCTTGATCACTCTCTAGAATAGCCCATTAAACATGGGTTGTGCTTGAATGCACTACATAATTGATATAACACAACCACTCTGCATATCAACCAGAGTTATAGGCTCTTTATTGCAGCAAGAGGTAATCACTCTTTGATCATGCTATAATTACATCCTAACCTGTTAAACTTGAGACAACCTGAATGCACCTAATGATGATTGACACCTACATTATACAACCTAAATTAACTACATTATATGAGTGCCTCCATTTCTATCACAACATAGCCACATTAAACTTGGGTCACACATGAATGCATCTTGTATTTGTTATAGCACAACCGTGCCACATGACCAATAGAGTTATGGATCACATAATTACAGTCACAAGAATCTGTTCCTTGGTTGTGATCTTATGGTGATTCCACACAACAAAATCTGGACATGAAATTCTCAAAACCCGAAACTTCTAAAAATGAAATATGATGAGATGTTGCTTTAAAATATGATTTTCAAACCTAGAACTACAAATCTGACTTCACAACTGAATTCTACAAAAAGACAATGACCACCCTCAACCTGGTGATATCTTCTTGAATTTTTTCTGAATTTTCCCAAGAAAATTGTCCTTAGTTCTCCACAAAGTATCTCAAGTAGAGCAAAACACTATCGCAATAAATCAGGTGCGAACTCACTTTTCTTTATATCAGCCACAATTTGATTTTTTTCTATTTTTCATGTTTGTCAAAATTTTGACGAAACTGATAGAACTTGGCATTTCAACGAAACCTAGGTTCATCAAAATTTCAGCAAACGTCGGGGATAAACTTTCAAAAAAATGAAAATTATACATCAAATTATACATATTTCATTGGAAATTTTAGTCGGATTTTGTAGCCAAATGAGTTAGTGAATTATCTCAACAAACCCTATTGATAAACCAATAAAAAAATATTTCTTAGCCTCATAATGTGGTACCAACTATTCTAATTCAATAAGTGCCTATTATTTAGAATAATTATCCTAGTGCCCTACAAAAAAATGTAATGCAAAATGTTGGGGTCAAACCTAGAAGGCAATCTCAAATATTTCCTATAGTAATACAACTATTGGGATTAGATAGATATAAACAGTTGGAATTTTGTGGTATTTATAATTACACTAATCCAATTCCAATTGAGATTAGAGGCAAGGTATCAAAATTCTAAGGTAACAATGCTATCACTAGTGAGGAGCACTTAAGGAATTCCATAGATGTCATAGACTCATGGGATGATTTTATGAGGGTTTTTTAATTGTAGTATGGAGAAAGAGTGGATCTAAAGTTTGTAATATATAAGCTAACCACCATCAGAAAAGGATTAAATGGAAGTTAAATATCAATTTCAGAAATAGATTCAATATGGAAATAAGGGAAGTACCTCCCCATGTAAGGCCAAATGAGGCTATGTGTCTTTTTTTTATACAATGCATCTTTTAATTCAGATTTATGATATCTTTTGAGGGATAAGAACTCTCAAGCCTCAAGGGAGGTATATATAATAGATATCAATATAGAGATTAATCAAAATCCATCTAGGAAAGATATCAAAAGATTTGATATAAATATCATGAAACCAAGTGCAAAAAATTCCAACAAGCCTCTCACTATGGGAGAAAAATAGACAAACTAGTGCAAACTATTAAGTATCTTTCATACAAGGTGGAAAATAATGATTTTTTTTGTCCTCTAATACTGATCCTATACATTTTAATGAATGTTAGACGTTACATAATATTCCATACAATTATGAATGGTCCAAGAAACCTAGATGTAATGATAAACAATTATCACCAAGGAACTAAAACCAAAAATACCATGAGAGTTGCACCCATGATCCCTTGAGAAAGAATCACATGAATCTTCAAGAAGATTCATTTTGATGTGATATATATATTACTTTACTCATGATCAATACAAGTGTTCCATTGTATTTTCACTTGATGTTGAAAAAGAATTCCAAGAGAAGGATGGTACACCCAGATATTATGATTATCCCAATGTAGATCAATTGGATGCATACAAGGGTGGGGAATTTTCAAAAAAATACTATGACAACTATCGTGTTCCTTTTGAGATTCCAAATAGAGATTGTGAACAACTGAAGGAATAAATGAAACATCACTATACCAAATCAAATCCTTCTAAGGATGATATCAAATCTTTGATCTATGATGTTGTCATTTAGGTAAAAAATGATTACTAGTTTAGAAATGGATATGTAGGTACCAAGGATCAATTTTATGGTGCACCCATTCCAAATAGATCATTTACAAAGTTAAATAAAGGAAAGAAAAATGAATATGATTCTGACAAGGAAACAAATAGGTTTGCTAGAAAGTCTCAACTGAGAAAGAAGATGTATTTACTAAATGCATCCCAAAAGAAAGTATATCTCCCAAATATGAAAGAGGATATACTAACCAACCATTTAGGAGAAGGTGCCAAACAAAAAGTGGTAGAAGAGGTTGGGAAAGTGGTAAATTTAAAGCAACTTGTTGTTACTGATTCTAGGTAATTCCTTTCATATGTAATAATAATTTTTTTTTATTCACCTATTCTACTCCTTTTCCTGCATACTAGGTGATTGACATGACTCAAGCCTTTAGTGAATTAAAAGTTCAAGTGCTAATTAGAGAGCTACTAAGGATCCCTAAACATAGGGAGAAGACATTCTCATATCTCATTGCCCCTACCATTTTTTATTTGTCAAATAAAGTTGTAGTTATTCCTAGTGATGGGGTAGACAAAGTCAATATACGAGAGACACATGATATTTATTTGGGAGTTCTTTCCACAGGAAAAAATCAAATCATTGATCAATTTTATAGATCTATGTTAATAAATGGTTCTAGTTCATAACTATATGTTAGATTCCAAAGCATCTAATAATGTGATCTCATTAGATGTTATGAACAATTTAGAACTACAAGTTTTAAAATCCTATGATAAATGTTATACAATGGATTATTGTGAGGTAAATGTCATTGGAATAGTAAATAATGCCCCTATGCAGCTTGTTGCATACCCTAGTAAATCCTTTTCAATCATGGATATTATCTTATTTGATTGTTCAGATAAATGTGGTATGTTAATATTAAGGAAGTGGGTAGCTTCAATGGGTGGTAGTCTTCAAATTGATTTATCTTATGCTACCATCCCAATATATGGAAAGTATGTCCAATTACATAGGGAAAAGAAAATCATGATCATTATAGAGAATCTTAATGAACTAAGGAATGAGACTTGTTAGCTTGATGTAGAGCTTGATAATTTGGTAGGCTACTGTGATGATGAATCTAATAAATAGATTGATTCTAATTTAGTGCCATCACATCTTCATCTAGAAGATGGTGTACTTTATAATATGCATTTTTATAGTGCACATTCAAGGGGAAGTTAATGGTGCAAGAATTATATTGATGTCCCCTAGAGGAAAATATTACAAGTTCACTTTTAAATTAAACTTTAAATGTACCAATAATGTGGTAGAGTATGAAGATTTGTTACTTGGCCTAATCATAGCTTAAAAGTATGGAATCAAATGGATTATAGTGTATGGTGATTCATAACTTATGGTTTATCAGGCTAGAGGAATATATGTTACAAAAGAAAAAAACTAAGAATGTATAGGAATATTGTTTTGAATATTATTGATTCTTTTGATTCTTTTAACATTACTTGGGTTGAAATAGAAAAGAATGTGGTTATTGATGCACTTAATATATTAGCTTCAAAATATAGTGCTTCTTTCATTTCCCATCACTACAACTATGAAGTTGAGATCATTACTAGGCCTAGTATTCTAGATAACATATACAATTGGCAGGAATTCAATGATTACTAACAAATTTATGAGATTTTAAATTGCATTAATCATTTTAGAAACCAACAATTTTGCTAGGGACCCATGGTGGATAAGGGTAAGGAAGGTAATGCAACTCATTTTGGGTATGAAATCATCCAACTCAAAACTAAAATCATGTTCCTAGAGATCTTGTGTCTTTAGAGGGAATGTTTGACAATGTTGGTTGTCATAAGAAAATGAGTAAGCCTAACAAAGAGGAAGACATGTAGGGTGTAAACTTAGGAACTGAATTAGGTCCTAATATGGTTTATATACCTACAATAAATTAATATCAATAGAGAAACAAATGTTTCTTGCATTATTAAAAGATTATAAAAAATGATTTTCCTGGTCTTATAATCAATTGAATGCTTACAAAGAAGACTTGTTCCAACATACCATTCTATTGGAGCCCAGTTCAAATCAATTTAGAAAAAAATAATATCCCATCAAACCTACTCTTTCTTCTCAAATTCAAAAGGAATTGAAATAAATTAAAGAGGATGGTGCTATTAAAAAAATTAGACATTTAGAATGGGTGTTTAACCTTGTTATAATTAGATAAAAGAATGAAGACATTAGATTGTGCATGCACTTTAGAAATCTAAATATCAAGTCCCTCAAGGACAATTACCCACTTCCCAATATGGATCATTTTTTGCAATAGGTGAAAAGGTCAATTGATTTCTATGATGGATGGTTTGTCAGGTTACAATTAGTTCATTTTCGATGATTTTGAGAGGCAAACGACAAATTTCACTATAATATGGTTAAATTTTGTATATGTTCAAATGTCATTTGGACTTAAGACTGCAAGCTTGGCCACATCTTAGAGAGTTATGATGTAGATTTTAAAAGCCTTATAAATGAGATAATGGTTAGCTATTAATGTTACTTGACTAATTACTCCAAGGATTGAAATAATTATTGCATACATTTGGAGATAGGCTTTCATAGATGCTTATAATATGGGATATCTTTGAATCCCAATAAGTGCATCTTTAGTGTGGAAGAAAGTAAGCTCCTTGGAAACATTGTGTCTAAGGGGTAATGATTGATCATGAATGTATCAAAGCAATTGACCTTATCCCATAACCTAAAAAAGTCAAAGTAGTTTAGTCTTTCTTTGGCAAGATAAACATTGTTTGAAGATTCATTCCCAACTTTATTGAGAAAATGAAATTCATCTCTAAAGTATTAAAGAAGGGGAAATAATATATTTTGGATAATGAATCAATAGATTCCTTCTTAGAGATAAAAGATGCAGTCAAGAAGGAACCAATACTAGTGAGTCCAGATTATTCTAAGCTTTCAAGTTATTTTCTTTTGCATCTTTTTTATATTATTGTTGTAGTTCTATTGTAGAAAATTAAATATGGTTATGAACAACTGATAACTTCTTTCAACAAATCATTGATATATGTTGAATTAAATTATTCTATGATGGAGAAGCATGTGTATGCCCTTTTAAAAGCTATGGAAAATATTAGACTTGGCCTTATAGGAGCTAATAATACTTCTTTTGTGCCACATATAACTATTAAAGATATTTTTTTCTAGAAAAAAGCATCAAGAAAAGGTGTATATGGATCAATAGGATCTAAGAGTATGACATGTAGATACAAAATAACAAATTGGTTAAAGGTCAAGGGCTAGAAATATTAATGGCTTAAGAAATTTTGGATGTTTTTTAGGTTCACCAAGTAAACTCTAACCCCTGTTTCATCTCATGCCAATTGAAGGATAGCCATTGGTATAAAGACATTGTATTTTATTTAGAAAGCATAAATTTTCCTCCTAAATTGAATAATAAGAAAAAAGAGGAATTTGAAGCTTGAGGCTCAAGATAATGTGTTGTTCTAAGGATAGTTGATGAGGAGAAACCTTGATGGTGTGCCCTTGAGATGTTTAAATGAGGAGCAATCAACAAAAGTTATGAAGGAATGCCACAATGGATTATGTGGTGGACATTATATGCCAAAGGCCACCACTCATAAAGTTATGAGGATGTGATATTTGTGGCCATTATTCAGGGATGTGGTCAAATTTATAAAAGGATGTGTAGCTTGTTAAAGGTTTTCTAGAAAGTTGAAATTTTCTAGTGCACTTTCCCTTACAAGCATTTTAGTAGAGGCTCCATTCTAGTAGTGGGGTATTTCCTTCATAGGGGAAATAATGGAAATATATAGTAATGGATATAATTGGATATTGGTTGACACTACCTACTTTACAAAATGGGTGGAAGAAATTCCTACAAAAAATTCTACAGATCAAAGATAGTAATTGATTTTTTCTAAATAACATAATCACCAGGTTTGGGGTGCCATCAAGATTTGTTGCTAACAATGCAATGTATTTCATGTCCGAGTATTTTATTGACATATGCTCAATATATGGGATATCTTTAACATATTCATCAACTTATCATCCATAGTGAAATGGATAGGACAAATCAAGCAACAAATGCATCATGAATATCATTAGAAAAAGACTGGGTGCAAACAAGAAAATATGGGATGATAAGATTAAATTTATTGTTTGGGTAGTTAGGGTAACTTACATGAAGGATATTGGGAAGATTCAATTTGAAATAGTATATGATATTGAAGCCAAATTGCTAATTAGCCTTGAATTTCCAATCTACAAGTTGCTACAACATATTCAAGGTGAAGAGAAAAGTGTTCTCTCCAAAAGAATTCATGAGTTGACTAAATTAGAAGAAACTAGGAGGGGAGCCCATGAGAGAAAATTATTAAGGAAGAAAAAGGTGAAGTACCTCTTTGATATCATATGTAATTATAGGCTAGGAAACAAAGGAAAACATGGAAAATTTAATTTCTTATGCGTTGGAACCTATCAAATTGATGAAGAATGTGGTCAAGGAACATTCTAACTCAGGAGCCTAAGTGGAAATTTCATGGATCTTCCAGTTCATGGTCAATATCTCAAGCACTACTTCTCTTGAATGTAAGGTTGTTCTTTGAACTTTTATATCATATTTTATTTTCTATTTTATTCTTGTGTGCAGTCATGGCCCTTTTTTTTCATGATGTAGTGTAAGCCAGTGATAGTCCTTGTTGTTGTGAATTTTGGTCCAGTACCTAGAGATCTATATTATCACTATGTGTGCAAGAGACACATGTCCCCAACTAGAGCCAATGTTAGCACCTATAAATATGAATGAGTTTATAATGATTTATATTGTCCCCTTGTACTCCCCAAAATTTTGGCCAATTTAAGAAATTTCATTGTTGTATCATGCTTAAGCCCCTCATGTGGTTGCATTACCTCTTTGTTGAGCTATATGCAAAAACTCATTTTGTCCAATTGGGGATTTGGGTCGCAAATGGATACTTGGACTAAGGTCCAAGACTATTCTCAAATTTTGTCCCTAATCTCCCCCTTTTCTCCCTCTATCTAAATATGATTTCAAGTCCTAATTGAACTCTTGGATGAAGGTCCAAATTGGTCTAAGTTAGGAATAGTTACAAAGCCAACAAAAGACAAACATTCACAAAAAATTGTAAGTTTCAATATCCAGTTTTGGGTATAGCCATTTTTTTATTATAATGATTTGGGTTTGATCCCAAGCTTATAATAACATTTGTAAACATTAAATATTATGTTATTGAAGGAATAATCATCATTATCAAAGTGTCTCCTTACGTATGGTATGCATTTCTAGATGTATAATTGATTAGTTTTTAGCCAAAATTTATTAAATTTGTGGAAAGATTTTGCATTGTTTATTTTCAATATAAAAAAGGAAATGTATGCATATGCTTGAGGATTAATAAGTAGACTCTCTTAGTATTTTGAAACTATCTATTATCTTTCTAAATTAATCTGTAAATCCTAGCTTGCCTATGCATTTTGAAAAGTATAGTCCTTTGTGGTAACTTGATTATGTTATTGACTTGTTTCAATGATTACATCTTTGGTTAAATCTAGAGACTTTGTTTCTCAGTGGATAAAGCCACCAATTTTTAATTTGATTTCTCTCATATCATCTTGAACACACTATAAAACTATCAACTCAAAAACCCTTTAAATTTTTACTTTTTATGTGTTTTACTGTCATTTCTGAATGAATATAACAATACAAGGGTGTATTGTAAACTCATTCTCAAACACTTATATGGTATATTATCTATTAGAAATACTCTCAATATTACATATCCAAACTAGCACATACATATATTGTGATAGTAGTAAATTGGGATACACTGTGTAATGGGTAAACTTTGTTGTAATATATTGTTTAGTGTTTCAAATCATAAATTTGGCATCTTAGGGATAACCCCCTTGATCTTGTAGAGCCATATGTTAAGGAGGTCTTACCCACCTCAACCATTGGTCCTTAGTTGTTCAACTTGAATATAGGTTTATGGTAATTTCCCTAGTTTGACACCGCTAACACCTAGAAGATTATCAAACCTTACGGATTTGGGGCTAAACTATTTGATCACTGACATAGTGACTCTAATAATATCAAATATCAAAGAGTATATGTTGAGGTCCAATGGAGGACAAACCTCCCTTGGAGAGTAATGAAGACCACAACCTAGAATGTTAAGGGTTTAAATTACACTAATAAGTGACTCATGAACAATAGCCATTTGTAAAATATATTTGTCAATTTTATTTCTTTTGCAAGAAACAAAAATTGGAGAAACAAAATTAAAAAGTTTCTTAAGACACTAAAAAATATGGAATGGTATTTTTTACGAACCAATTGGAACTACAGGTGGAATTGGAATTCTATGGAACCAATCCAAAGTCATTCTCAAGGAGATTGAAAAGAATCATAGTTTGATGATGGTAGAAGTAAGGCACTATCCGTTTGGTTTATCTTTTATAATTTATAATATTTATAACCAAATTAAAACAAAAGAAAAAAAGAAACTATGGGATACTATCCACTAGGATATAATCTATATAAGATAGAAAATTTATATATTAGGATGAGATTTCAACGTCATCCTAAGACTGGAAGAAAAAAATCGTAGCTTGAGGGTTGAGAACACGTTCATGAAGGATTTATGGAACTTTGTAGAAGTTAATAGACTATATAGGACATTATTCCAAATGATGAGACATATACTTGGACAGAGAGGAGGGCTATTTTTACTAAGGTCTCTAAAAGATTGGATCAATCGGTTTCTAATTTTGAAATATTGTATTACATATTGATTAGGTTTGAGAAAAAAATTAATCCAATTTAACTAGTCTTAGACCACTTCATTGTGGTGACAGAAGTGATTAAGCAATTGTCTTCGAGTAAGAGCTATTTTAAATTTGAAAAAAATTGGATGTGAAGAGTGGATCTAATAGAAATCATTAAGGAATGGTGGATGGAGACCCCCATAATGGTGTTAGTTGGAGTATTGTCACCATAGTACTTTTATGAAAATAAAGTCTATCAAAGAGGTGAGGGTTTAATCTTCAATAGATGGTCATGGCTTCTAGGTACCCAAGGGTTCTCTTTCTTTTGAATCAAATTTACTTGCAAAGAAAACTAGGTTATGGCACAAGAGACTGGGCCATATTAGAGAAAGGGTCTAAAGACCTTGAAAAATAAAAACCTTCTTGAAGGGTTGTCTAATTGTAATCTTTATTTTTATTTATGTGATTATTATATTTATGGAAAATAAAATTACATTTAGTTTTACTCAAGTGAAACTCTCATAAATCTTGTGGTGTATTAGATCTTATTCATGATGATGTGTTTGGTCCTATAGATGTTCCTTCAATTATAAAATCCACATATTATGTTTCATTTATTGATGACTATAGTAGAAGGACATGGGTATATTTTCTAAATAGTAGATTTGAAGTTTTCAATTGATTTAAAGAATTTAAAGAAATGGTTGAGTTGTAGATTAAAAGGAAAATAAAATGTTTGAGTATAGATAATGGCAGTGAACTTTTTTTTAATGATTTTAATAGATTTTGTATGGATTATGGTATTCGTAGATAAAATAAATCCCCATATTCTCTACAATAGAATGGAGTTGCATAAATAATGAACCTAACACTAATGGAGAAGTATAGGAGTATGTTGAGTGGTATTATACTAGAACAAAGGTTTTGGGATAAAGTTGTTGGAACTACCTATTACTTGATTAACATGTCTCCTACATCAGATCTTGTTGATAAGATTCCTATATCTAGACAGGGTTAGGTCAAAAGAATTCATTAAGACATCTTAGAGTTTTTGGTTGCAAGGCATATACACATGTGCTAAAGGAGAAGTGAACAAACTTGTTGAAGAACAAGACTGTGAAATGTATCTTTATTCAGTATAGTTATGGTGTGAAAGGATACAAGCTTTTGGAATCTATTCCAGAAAATGTAATATATATCAAAAGTGTTTTTTTTGAGAAACTAAACCTTCTTTTGTTACATTACAATCATAAAAAAGTAAATAGGAAGATGTGATTCAATTTCCTTCTACAGCTAAGAAAGTTGAATCAAGGCCCATAGATAGACAAGAAGTTGAGGAGAGCTCATCTAGCTCTAAATATTTAGAAGAGGAGGAATAACCTCCAACTCAACTTGTTCGTAGGTCTACAAGACAGGTTAGTGCAAGATCATGGGGGTCCAAACTAGGCCCTTAAGTGGCAATAAAATTCAGAAAAAACAGAGTTAGACAACTTGACATAAAAATTTGAATAAGTTATTAACATAATTCGAAAAATATGTAAGAACAAAATTTGTAGCAAATTGAATGTAGTTTCTAAGATACTATTCCATTTTCGGAAAAAAAGTAAATATATTTGGTGAAAATTTTATATTTCAATTTAGTAGTACTAAAGTCTTAGGAAAACATAAAAAGGTGGTGTATGTATGACCAACCTATGTACAAGAAAAAGATAATATATTTACTTAAAACTTTAAATATAAGTAGAGGAAACATACTCAGATGTGCCAAAAAAAAAAATTGTAATTTTTTTACAACTAAATAATTAGTTTTGAATTTTTTATTATTATTTTTTTTAAATATTAAAAATTGTTTGTCTAATCACCATAACTTGGTCAAAAATTTATGAAATTCAAATTGTCATTTTTTTATCCTATAGTATGGGAAGCATAGAATGTGTTACATTTTTTAGATTTAAAAAATGTGAAATTGTATAAGAATTATAGATATTTTCCAATCAACCTATCAATCAAGAAATTAGTTAGAATGTATGGAAACCAATAATAATTATCTATTTAATTCCAAATTAGACATATCTTATATTTTTGGAAAGTTGATAATTTTCTCAATAAACCCTTTTCATTTCATCAAATTCGGATAAAAAAGGTTGTCAACCACTTTTTTGTCATAGCCCCACCTTTTGGACCCCCATGATCCTACACTCACCTAGGCATACATAACCACTTGAAAGGTATTCAATTAATGATTGCAGATGTATTTTTTCTTTGAATACTAACATGGATGAATCTATATCAATAGAAGAGACATTAGGTAGGAATGATGCAGAATCCTAGAAGATTGATATGGATGAAGAAACAGTAGCTTTGAAAAAGAATTGTACAATGGATCTTGTACCATTTCCTAAAGGAAGAAAATAGGTTGATTGCAAATGGGTGTTCAAGAAAAAGATTCATTTAGATGGAGGTATTGAGAAGTACAAAGGAAGGTTGGTTGAAAAATATTACTCTCAAGTTGAGGGTGTTGATTATGGTAAGATATTTTCTCCTATTGCGAAACTGACATCCATTAGATTTTTTTCTTTCTATTGCTACTTATTATTTAGAGGTTGATCAAATGGATGTGAAAACATCTTTCCTTCATGGCGACTTGAAGAATTATATTTATATGAAATTGAGCCAGAGGACTACGTGAAGAAAAGTAAAAGTAAATTGGTTTATAAATTGAAGGAATCTTTGTATGGCCTAAAATATAGTCCTAGAATATGGTACCAAAAAATTGATACATATGTGTTGAGTTTGGGATTTGAGCATTCTAAATCAAATCATTTTGTTTATTATAAAATTGATGGTGATCATTTCCTGTTTATTGAATTATATACATTGATGATATGATATTTGTTGGTAAAGGGAAAGGTGTGATTTTGGAATTAAAACTCAACTTGTTTCTAAATTTGAAATGAAAGTTCTTGGTACAACTAGGAATATTCTTGGGATGAAAATTAGAAGAGATAGAGTAAATAAAAAGCTCTATCTTGGCCAAATTAAGTATGTCAATTAAATTTTATATTGGTTTGATATGCAGGATTGTAGATCATTATGTTTTCTTACCAAATTCTAGTTGGAAGTATGATGTATGCTATGGTTTGTACTAGAATAGACATTATCCAAGTAGTAGGAGTTCCTTCCAGATATATGTTTAATCCTAGTAGAGTTCATCGGGATATATTTAAAAGAGTCTTCAGATATTTATGTGATACCTTAGAGTATTCCTTATTTTATCATAGTAATTTGACTAAAGATGAGATTTACCTTGATATTCATGGTTAAGTGGATTGAAACTGGGGGTAGGTGGTGTTTATAGTAGATGATCCAATAGTGCTTATGTGTTTACTTTATATGGTGGTTTAATTTTTTGGGTGTGTAAGGAATAGGTTGTGGTTTCCTTTTCCACTACTAAAGTTCAGTATATGGAAACTACTCATTCTTGTAAAGAAGCCATTTGGCTTAAGAGAATATGTTTAGATATTGGAATGAATTAGGTGCACTAACAATTTATTGTGATATTTAGAGTGTGATATGTCTAGCTAAGAACCTGACATTTCTTGATAGGACCAAGAACATCAACGTACAATATTATTTTGTTAGAGATATGGTCAAATATGGTAGGGTGTAGTTGTTTAATTTAGAGAATTTGATGAAGGTTTTTTATTTTTTAACTAAGCTTGTGAGCATAGAGAAGTTCAGATTCTATGGGTCTTTCAATCCCTAGTAATTAAGAGATGATGTTTATACACCCTCCCATTGCTCTTGCAAGTTGTTTGAAAAGTGGGATATTAGTTGGGAAAATGTGTCTCAACCTTGCAATTATATAATTTTTATAGTTGATAGGTAATCATGGGGGCTTGCAAGGTACCCCTCCATGAGGAGTCCATGGGATCATCACCCCCAGTAGGGGGTCCGGGGGCCGCACAACTTAGTGGGGGCTTAGGGGCAATGCTCTTGAAACCCCAAATCTTGTGTATATTTTATAATTATAAATCTAGATCATTTATCATTATGTCTCAGATCTAATGGTAGATATTTTTTTATGGCTTGGCTTTCCCTAGAAGGAAACCCTATTTTATGAGGGTGTTGTATTATGACTATGTATTGTAATGTATTTTGAGAGTCTAATAATGGTCATGTTTCCTCTGGATCTCTGCTTGGTGATAATCCTGAGAAGATTTCTCTATAAGTATATTGTAATCTTTATCATTTTTTAATAGTATATTGGGCAACTTTTGGAGTGTGGGGTTTTTCTCCTAAAATATTTTCCCCCATGTATATAATTGTGTTGTAGTATGCATGATATTTATGTTTAACTTTATGTAATTCTTGTAAATACCTATAAATTTGTGTATTATCCTCCTCAGAATATTAGTGTAGGAAGTTGTTCCCCCACCTTAGCTTCCTTATAATTTCTTTGTCAAGTCCAGAGATGAACCACTCTATTTTTTTCTTTTTTGTCAAAGGTTCTCCACGTTTCCAAGAGACTTCTTTGAATCTCATGTCATATTCTTTAATTATTTCTCCTTTCCTTTGGGCAACCTCCCACATTTTTCTTACTCTTAGATGGTGTTTTTGGAGCATCAACTTTTTCTACAAATTATTTCTTTACTTCCTTCGACTATTTGTCATCTTTAGAGTAGGTTTTCTTATACCAATCCATTGTATATAAATTCTTTGTCACACTACAAAATCTAGTAACTCGATCTTATCTTCATTAATTTTTTTTATTTTCCATAATTATTGAAGGATAAATATGTGTTCTATTACCCCAGTAATGTTTCTACTAAACACTAGAATTTTGGTAGATGACTCCATTTTATGTTTAAATTTCTCTTGTTTTTGTTGAACACACCTAGAGACTGAGAAGGGAAGTGAATCAATCTGTACAAAAACTTAAGGGCTTCTAGACCTTCAAAATTTTAGCACAGTCCAACATTCTTTATCAGATCAAAACTTTAAATCACAATAGTAACAGAGAATGATATAGCAGTTTGAATCTTTAGGAACTTCAACAACCTTTAAGCAATGCAAGGTATTACAATTCTACTTCTAACTAGATCAACAATAATGAGAAAGAAAAATAGAACACAGAAATGCACAAGGAGAACACCAAATTCACATGAAAGAAATGGAAAAACCATGGTGAGAGTTAATTCACAATATAAAGGCTCCCTGCCAAAAATACTTTCAAGTAAGCTCACTACCTTAGAGCAAGATACAAAAGGACTTGCAAGACTAAAGCCAACACAACTACATGAGCAAGATAAAGAAGGACCTGTTGAGATTAACTATCTTAGAGTAGGATACAAAGATTTAGAAAAATATTACAATGCTTGTCAACATAACACTTTGTTGATTGAGGTGTTCAAGCACAATTGATCTTTCCTTTCACTCACTTTAGCACTATCACTATTGGATATTCAATGTAATTTAGATACACACACACACACACACTTCTTCACACTTGTACACTTCTCCATCTTGTTGCATCTGAAATGATATTGCATTTATATCTACCACAACACTTCAAAACTTCAATTAGGTCAGCTAGAAAGAGGATAAAATAATCAATTCAACTGGTCGACCACCAAAATATGACGTAGTCCTATCCAAAATATAGAGAGGACCAAAATAAATCTTAAAACTTCTTCCAATGTGATACAAAATAATTTACATGCAAAAGCACACCAACTTAAGTCAACATCAAGGAAATGTGTGGATGAAACATGGAGCACATAACTAGTTGACCCAAAAACATTCTTCCAATTGAATTAAATTGATGTGGTCCTAAGAAGAATAGGTCAGGACATCGTAACATGCATCTTTCATTGTTGGCGTATCCTGCAAAGAAAATGCCACATGCAATGGAACAATCCCTATCTACTAGATACCCACAAATAACCTAGAAAGCCAACTCAAGACATAATATGACATCAAAGAAGTCAATTAGAAATATGAAGGTCACATGGGGATGTTCCTTGAACATACAAAAATAATTCCATACACTTATTTCATATTTCCATAGCCAAAAGTTGTCATAAATCAATTAGGTATAGAATACTTTATTCAAGAAACACATAATACATAACTAGATGGTGTAGCATTTGTATGAAAACTTGAAAACAACTTCATCAAATGAGATTGGAGTTAATAAAATGCATAGATGTTGAGAACATATTCACCAAGTAGCAGGAGTAGAGACATCAATACAAAGAAATGTAGAGCATTTTAAGACTAGTCTAGACAACCAACAACATTGCCAACCTTTTGGAATTCATAGAGATCTTGACAATATAGGTGACCTAAAAAGATAGGGGTGCAATATCCACAAAAAAATGGCATTGAATGCCCAACCACAAGACTAAATCATCAATAGCATCAAGAATATAGATCATTCTCCTTGATAGACTTCAATGCAACTTACTAAATTAGAAACACTTAAGCAACTTGTAGAGCCTATAACTTCCTTTTAGCAACACATACTTCATTAGGAACATTAGAAGAGAGCATAAAACATACTATAGACCTTCAAAAAAATCTCTCCACTATCAATCATGATTTGAATCCTTATATCAACATATCATTATGAAATCAACTCTGTTGAAAAAATAATATATAATGCAACTTTCTTTGTCATGAACTTCAACATCGCTTCTTAGATGAACTCCACCAAAACTTATTTGCATAAGGCATGACATACAACTGTGAACTTCAACAATTCTTTTTTGATAAGGCATGAAATTAAATTGTGAGCTTCATCACCAATGTTAGCCCAAACTAAATGTAACAATGATAACTAATACCAAGGAATAACTTACTTCTCAAGTGTTGACATCAATGATAACCAAAAATCAGTGTTGACATCAATGAAAAAACTTCCAACAACCTCCTTAGTGTTGACATCAATGACAATAGCTGCCAAGAATCTTCCAGTTTGGCATTGATGGAAACATACACTTCTCATTCTCTTCCTTTGAAATCATGGACAAAGGGCCATACACTCCTACACAAAGTAGTAGTACATTATTTGACTTTAGGAACAAAGGCCAAAAGATCTTCAATTGAAGTAGAAACACATATTCCTCCTTTGACTAGCAATACATCTTCTTTAACCAGTTGTACATACACAACAATTGCATAACATCTTCAGGACTCCCACTTTCTACCAACTCCACCTGAGAGGTAGCAATCATCAATCCAAGAGTAAATGATATGACATGAATTTCTTCCCCCCAAATAGATGCACCATTTATGCATCTCATTAGAACAAGGAGGGGTAATAACCCCTAACTTTTTCTGCAAATACTCAAAAGTATTCTTTGAAAGTTAGTGAAAATGTCTTCAATGTAGTCCTTGGTAGACACATAATGAGATGTGTTTAGTTCTTGAGTGCATTACCAAATTATTAGAAATGTTAATTGTACTTGTATTGTTACATAGTACAGGAATAGATTCATCAAAAACCACCTTCACATCCTTCAAAGTATACTTCATCCAAAGCACCTAAGTAAATCAAGACATTGCAATAATATATTCTACTTTTGTTGTGGAAAATGTAACTGAATCTTGGTTTCTACTAAACCATGAGACCAATCTATCTCCCAAAAAGAATGCACTTCCACTTGTGCTTCTCTATTCATCAACACAACCTACCCAATCAAAATTATTATAAGCACTTGGAGAAATTGTTTGATCCTATTTATAGGTTATGTGCAGGATCATGATGGGCTAAAACATGGTGATATGATGGGTTTTTGTAGGGTATGTGGCTGATGACTTTTTTTTTAACCAAAATTGATGAAATGGAAAGGTTTTTTAAAGGATATTCTTAGATTTCTACCAATATAAATTATACTTTCCTTTGAATTTAATAAATAATTATTATTCATTTTCTATTTGAATTACGACTAATTCCTGATTGATATGTTGATTGAAAATAATATATAGCTTTCAAATGGATCACATTTTTTGAATCCAAAACATGCATCACATTCTATGCTTTGCATACTATAGGATTAAAAAAATAAAAATTCATGATGTTTTGACCAAGTTAAGGTGGTCAGACGTACGAGTTTTTATATTTTTTAAAAGTTGTAATAAAAAATTCATAATTAATTATTTACTTGGAAAAAAATTACAAAAAATAATGCATCACATCTGGACACGGGTCTTCTACTTATGTCTAAAATCTTATATTTTTTTTTATCATTTTATTGTGGTTAGGGTGGTCAGATAGACACCTACTTTTTATTTTTTTCTTGAAATTTAAGTACTCTTGCATTGAAATTTCAAATTTTCACCAAAATTATATATTTTTTTTATAAAAATAATCCTAGTAGTTTAGAAACTACATTCAATTTGCTACAGATTCTATTCTTACATATTTTTGAAATAATATAGATAACTTATTCAATTTTTACATCAAGTGCCTAACTCTGAATTTTTTAATTTTTTTGCCACTTAGGGGCCTATTTTTTTCATGATGATCTTGCACATACCCTATACCATAGGCCATAATACAAAGTACCCTTCAAGTATTTGAATATTATTTTCACATCGTTCTCATGAGATTGCTTAGGATTAGCTTCAAATCTAGCAACCAAACATACTACATGCATGATATCTAATATGGAAGTCTAGTTAAATACATCAAACCTCCTCTTGGTTATTTTTTCAGAACCAAACTTAATCTCACCATTCACCTATGAACTTTCCAAAATCCAATGATAAGTAAAGAAAAGGATTGGCCAACAAACAAGTAAATATTATAAGGCCCTGACTTCTAAACTTCAATTTTTGTGAAACCCAGGAGGGTAATCCTAGTAGAATTTTTATGATAATAATATTCTTGTGCCATTTATATTAATAACATTGCAATATACAAAGGTAATTCTCATATAGAGGCTCAACTAGTAAAAAATATCAAAGAAGTTGGCTACTTCTTAATAATAGTTCACATTCAGAGCATGAGAATGGTAAAACCTCATATCTTTGTAACCCATTTCATAAAATTTGACTTAATCAATGGTTAGTGGATAAATTAATTGACACAATACAACATACTAACCTCACATAGGCCAATGCCTCATCCTTGGAATAGAGTTAATACTCATACCCACATAATTTGACAAAAAAATTCACACATGACATTATTTAAAGCTTTGAGAATACTGCATTACAATACTTCAGCATTATCTCTCAACCATCACATCTTACTAGCATCCTAGTACTTAACTTAATATAAGTTACCTATGGTTGTATTCAAGCATTTAAATTAATTCTTTGAATTAATTAGAAAAAATAAAACCACACACCCATTGGAAATCAATAGATACAAATAAGATAACCATTAATTATATTATTTATAGATTATAAATTTAGCACATAAGAGAGGAAATGGCACTGTCAAACTTGCACTATTCTATTCTATATTGTCAATACTACTATCAAGATTACATATGCATAGCAACAGACTTGAACATGAGACTTAACACTATACTATTAGTATTTCTTTACAAATTTTTTGTGTGATCAATCCCAAAACAACCAACCACCAAACCACCCTTGTAACTGGCCTTGAAATCCCATTTATAGAAGATATGGGAGCCACAAGCATCAAGCCAAAATTATAATTACAATTTCCTTTACATGTGACAATTAATTTTACCCTAATTTCAGAGATTCCCCTAGAAGTTACATTTAATCATTGCAAAATAGGGGGAAAACTAAAGACAAAACATCATGAAGTTTGTTGAAGATGGCCATCCAACCTTCCAAAAGGAATCGTTTAATGTTGCAATAGCTCCAAAATTCTCTATCCACATTGATAAAATAAGATTCTCCATAAAAACCAAGGCAAAAACTCACATATTAACCAAAAAAGGCACATTTACCATTGAATTAACAGAGTCCAACACCTCTCCTTCACATTAGCCAAAATATTTTCCATGTCAGCATCAAAGATAAGAAACCATAGGCTTTTTGAAGAGGACAAGTCTGTTGTAGGGGCCATGGTGTCATCAAAAACAAAAATAGAGTTGGGGTGTTACTCTGATTCATTAGCATCAAAGTATTCCAACCCACTCCATGTTCGTGTTGAAACTGGAGAAGTGATTACTCCTTCTTCATCATAATCCTCTTGTGGCACCAAAGTGAGTTGGTATTGACCATACTCTAGGTCGGTATCTCCTTCATCACATGAATGGTTGTCTAAAACTTCAATGGGTGAGTTGTGTCATCCCATGTGAGCTATGTGATACTTATTATTCTTCTTCACTCCCCTCATGGGCTTGATTGATTCTTTCTTTCTAAACTTGGCCAATTTTTCTAAAATAATCCTACTTCTCAAATTATAGGTGCTCTTGAGAACACCCTTCTTATTTTGTCCATGGGAACTCCTCCTACCCTTTGGTGTTACAAGAGTTCCCGATATGGCAAGTTCAGTTTCAAGAACATTATCCTGAGATTCATGTAGACTAAGTCTCCTAGACCTTCTAACTGGCTTGAAAAACTCACTTGGCTCACTCATCTCACAAAGGATAGAACAAGACAAAGAAACTCTTAATTTTAGGTAAAATTTTCACTAGTTTGTTCTTAAAAGGATTTTTGTAGAACAAACAACTCAAACCCTCACAATTCATATCAACTTAAAAGGAGATTGCAGACTTCAAAACCATCACCACCCTAAGACTTTAGAGTTGACAAACTAACTTATACATAATTGAAAAAAAGCAAGTATAAGTACTTACTCACCTGAGGAAAAAGCTACCTCAATACATCTATAAATTCTTATGCCATCTTCTTCATGAACTTAAACTTACTTTCTCAAATTTTTGAATGAAAACTATGAAGAAAAATATGGTTGTCAATCATCATTATATTGACCAACTTGAGTGTGCTTACCATTAATGCTTTCAAAGCAAGCTTGTTCAAGTGATCTGGCAATCAACCACTTGATTTTGAATCTAAGGCATTGATCACCCATCATGATGGATTGCTAGATAATTACAATCCAAGTAATTAATTATAAAAAATTTGACTGCATGCACCTTTTACCTTTGTCTAATCAGAAAAACCCATGCGGATAGACATCCACTTTGTCAGCACACCTAAATACCCACTTAGCAATTAAGAAATCCTATCATGTCATGTTTTCTCACTCGACTATGGGAAATAACCAACCTACAACTCATCTTAATAGGATAACAAGGAATGATCATTATTTAATCTCAAACCATTAGCCCATACCCTACTTATTTCAATGTCACCTTCCCGCGTGTACAAACCCCTGATAGAAATGATGGTCAAGCTCAAAAACTACTCATCTTATCTCAAACACGTGCCTAAGAAAATAATTCTTAACTTGCACCCTTAATCCTTCATGTCTTCTTTAGTGAAATTTATTAATATTTCACCCTTACTAATATCCATTCAATCCTTTAGATTGATCCACATGGCAATTGTCGGCTTCCCCGCTGAGAAATGAGAGGTATGAGTAGGTCCATCACGGGATGGAAGGGAGTAGTCTGGATTAACCCACATCTCCTACCATCAACCCTTGATATTTTCTCCCATAAAAGGGCTCGCTATCCCCAAAGATAGGTGGATCCCTCCATGAAGTGATAGGTGTCAATCCACCTGTTCCCTCGCTAAAATTTCTTTAATATAAAATAAGATCAGACGAGGTGGTAGGGAGCGAACAAGATGAAGCAACATCACCCAACAATGACCACCAATTTCATTTTAATACCACTTGTAGATCATTCAAAAGTACTGATCCCACCAATGTAGAAGACACGTGGCTTGCTCCCGCCAGCTCGAGTTATTATTTTAAATAGGAATAAAACAAGATGGGGAAGTGAGGAATAGTGGAGATTGGCTTGCAATGATCAAATGATCAATATAGAATCTAATATCTACACATGCCAAAAATGTTAGTTTTAATATGGGGCCATCACTGGGCAGACGGTGGTCAGGGACATAACAATTAAGGTTAAAACCTTAAGAAAATATTAAAAACCTAAGATTGGACTTTAATCAAAATATTTGGAAGACATCGACCTCAATTAAAATAAGGCAATAATTTTAACTCAAACACAGGCATCAATCGAGACTACTAGAGTCAAGGGGCCAATTAAAGAATGAACTTGATAACACTAATCACAACTTGGACAACCAAGAACCTGTTATAGAAGGTCAATGAAAGATTAGAACGTTAGAAAAGACATAGGCTTTATAGATTATTTAGGAAGGGTTTCTAGCAACATAAACCCTCAAAGTATTGATAAGAGATGAAACCCTAAGCCCCAAGACAAGGGATCAATCTAAGTTTTGCAAAATTTTGGGATGGAACACTCAAAAAAAATTATGGGTTCCATCTATGGCTCTTGTATGGGGATGCATGCCCCTTGTGGGCATGGCGAGATTCCATATCTCTGGGGAATAGACAAGGTGACAAATCCATTGGGAAACTTAGCAAATTCTCCTCAAATAAACTTTTCAAACCTCATTTGATGGCCCCAGGCCACTAAATGAAAAAGGGAAGTCAATTTTTACCCTTGTCAAACACCAATCTATTAAAGAAGTTGATCTCCCTCAATCCATACTTTCCCCTATCACACCACAACATCATGAGTAACTTATTTCCTACAAAAATAAGTGTAAGGATACATTTGAACATGTGAGAACTTTCTCCATGTTTAGCTTTACTATCACATGGCAACCAAATAACATAGGATAAATCACTACCACTCATTTCAATTTATGATTTTGTGGCAAGTGACAAAATATGAGGATAATGATCAAGACTATATGAAGACACAATTATCACATTTACTAACCCCCTCACAATGATTAGGGTCAGAAAAGATATCATGCCTCAGAAACAATGTGTAATCCTCCTATGCATTGAGAAAAGAATGCTCACACATTTGTAACTCCTTCAACTGAATTTCATCATAGGTGAGTTTATCATCATCCCACCAACACAGCTCAATCACATTTTCATATGTCTCAAGGTTCTAAAAACAAGACTTATCAAAATCCACAAGTCCATTGTCCACATTTAAATCATAGCATTCAAAAAAGGCATCAACATCCCAAACAATGTTTTCCACATCAGATTCATAAACAAGATTATCAACACTCATAATGTTATCACTCAAAAAGGCTTCAAGTGTAGGTGCATATGACTCCGAATCTTTGTTTGCAATAAAACCCTCATAGTGAACTATTCAAAACAAATTTACTATTGCATGAAGTATCATACTCAACATTACCTAATGTTGCATCAACATGAAAATCTAAAGCATATTGCCCATGAGAAGTATTGTGAGTTGCAAATCCAGAAAAAATGTCCTCATATGCATCCATGTGATTAACACAATCACATTCTTCAAGAGAAAACTCATCACATAAATTTTCATTAGTTGTACTAAAAATTTTCTCTACATTTCAACTTTCATGTACAACTAAATTTGTGTTATCCTCATGCAAATATTTAGTGATAACTTCAAATCTAACAAAAGGAATAGAAGATGGTGAACGATCAAATGAGAAAATACTTTCTTGTTTACAACTTATATCACCAACATATGCATGCTCTTCATAATCAACTATATGAGCTAATTCATCCCATGAACATCTTGCATGCATACCCTTTTCTTTGTCTGCACTACTACAATATCTAGCAAGGTCTTATTTTTCACTATCAAACTAAAAACCATCATGTGTTTCTTCATTGCAGTTGCTTGTGGATGATCTCTCCAACTGAAATTTATTGCATACCTTGTCATTTGCATCATAGCACTACTGATCACAAATTTCCTCTTGAAAAAGTTTGTTCAATTCATATCCATTATCTTGCTCTTGTCTAAGAGGATTTGGAATCCCATTGTCCCTCACAACATCATATTCATTGCTTGAAGAGAAAACATTCAAGTCACCTTAATTTTTTTAGCATCCAACCCTTCCATACAAGGCTCATAAAATATTATACCCTCAGTACAATATGAACTAAGATGACCATTTGAGGAGCACTCAAGACTATCATAGGTTTTCATGACATCATCATGCATTTTTGAGCTTTCAAAAATATTGTCATCATCATTATTGAAACACTTCTCAATCAAGGAAATCAATTCTACCACTTCCTATTGAGATGAATCATAGACAGTAGGGCTAAAAATAGAATTGTAGTGTCTCTGATTACCTGGACAAGAATTTGTTTCAGCTAGTTGCACATTTACATCTACAATACTAATGTTGTCACCATAAAGACATGGAACTTCAGAATCAGCATAATCTTCTGCTACATATTCAAAATCCATAGAAGCGAACATACTTTTAGTGTCATCCACATCATCGCAGCCTTCTTTTGATGCAAAAAATTGACTCACCATTTATGTTTATTTAGAGCAAATAGTAGAAACCTCACACATTTCATTCATTTCATCATGATTGTTATGGATGCAACCTTCATCTAAATAAATTGTCTCCATGGGATCAGTAAATACCAAATCGTCACCACCTAATGATGTGTTATCATTCTCTTCATCTATACCATATAGATCTATTTGATGAAATCTAGAAAAAGTACCATCACATAGGTTATTCAAAAGATTACTTCCATATTTCTCTATCGTTTCCTTAATCATTGAAAGACATTGATATGTGCATTCAAGGTTAGGGGGCCTAATGTGAGTTGGCATGGTATTTAGACCTGACTCAAGCCCTTCACAAAAAACATCAATGCATACTGATTCATTAGGTATATTTAATATTGGTATAGCAAACAGAATTTTCATGAATCTATCATGAAAATCATAGAAAGATTCACCCTAAAATCTCCTTATATCATACAATGTATCAATAATTGATATAATTTCAACCCCATTTTCAGATTTCTCTTCACATTCTTCTTGGGTATGCAAATTTCTGCTTTCAAGCAAGCACTTGTTATCATTTGTTATTCCATCAAATTGATTAATGAAAAATGTTCCAAGCTCTTTCCATGAACATATGGAATGCATTGGAAAATTGGAAAACCAATATTCAGTAGTACCTTCTAAAGTTCTTACAAAAAAAATCATGATAGCACCCTCTTCTATTATTTGACAGTCTTCCATCACATCAAGAAAACCCTTTACATGTTGCAATGTTGACTTTTCAAGATCTCCTCTAAACTTAGGAAAATATTCATTAATTCTTCTTGGGACAGAATGTGGGTAACCCTAGATTTTACTGAAATCCAGAGGGTCATATCTTTCACTAGTGAACACCTTCCTTTGAGGACATGGCTAAGTTTTAGGCATGATATTATAGCTTGTAAAGGGAGAACTAGGAAAACCATACATATTTTCAAATAAAAAATTATTCCCTCAACAACTATTCAATTCTCAATATCCCTTTATTATAGTGCTCAATTTCACTAAATAAGGGAACCAAAGTTTACTAAGACTTTCGAACATGGTCTTCATATACAAATTTATGCCTCTTGGAAAACAAAATATGGAAAATACCAGGGTATGTTGCAACTACTATAGATTTTCCTTCCTAACTAGAAATATTTGTAGATTTGATGTTTTCTTCACATATTCATCAGGTTCTTTTTATACAATCACCACCTCTCTTCATAGAGGACTGAACTTCAAGCAGTATGAAGCGCTTTCAAATATGAATTTTATTCTGGGTCTTCTCCAATGGTAGAGTCACACATAAATTCTTTGAAATCTACTAGAGCACAACCACTTATAGGTTTGAAAAATTCACAATATCTGAACCAGATTTTCAAATTCACCAAATTTTTTACTCTTTCTAGATGGATACTCCTATGACATTCCCTAGAAGAGTGGCCAATATGTTGGTTGTGTGATTTGGATGGGGAGTGCAAATATTCAACTATGAATCTCTAGTTAGACTATGACCTGAAACTTCAATGACTCTTTAAGGCAAGATGATCTTCTATCAAAATTTTCTCAAGTTATTCCCATCAGAGTTTCCAATCTATTGGTTATTTTTTTTAGAACCAAACTTAATCTCACCATTCACCTATGAACTTTCCAAAATATAATGATAATTAAAGGCATGGATTGGCCAACAAACAAGTAAATTTTCTTAGGCACTTACTTCTACACTTCGAGTTCTATGAAACCTAGGAGGGTAATCCTAACAAATTTTTTATGATAATATTAATATTCATGTGCCATTTGTATCAATAACACTACAATGTACATAGATAATTCTCATATAGAGGCTCAACTAGTAAACCATATCAAAGAATTTGGTAGCTTCTTAATAATAGTTCACATTTAGAGCATGAGAATGGTAAAACCTCATATCTTTGTAACCTATTTCATAGAGTTTGACCTAATGAATGGTTAGTGGCTAAATTAATCGACATAATGCAACATTATCACCTCACATAGGCCAATTCCTCATCATTGGAATGGAGTCAATTCTAATACCCACATAATTTGACAACAATTTTCACACATGACATTATTTAAAGCTTTGAGAATACTGCATTACAATACTTCAACATTATTTCTCAACCATCACTTCTTACTAGCATCCTAGTACTGTACTTAATATAAACCTATGGTTGTATTCAAGCTTTTATATCAATTCTTTGAATTAATTAGAAAAAATAAAACCACAAACCCATTGGAAATCAATAGAGACAAATAAGATAACCATTGATTATATTATTTATAGCTTATAAATTTAGTACATAGGAGAGGAAATGGTGTCAAACTTGCACTAGTCTATTTTATATTGTCAATACTACAATCAAGATTACATATGCATATCAACAGACTCAAACCTTATACTTAACACTATATTGTTTAGTATTCCTTTACAATTTTCTATGTGATCAATCCTAGAACAACCAACCACCTAACTGCCCTTGTAACTATCCCTAAAATCCAATTTATAGAAGATATGGGAGTGGTAAGCATTAGGCAAAAATTACAATTACAATTTCCTTTGCATGTGAGTTAATTTTACCTTGATTTCAAAGATTTCCTCTAGGCAGTTACATTTTATCATTGCAAAGTAGGGGGAAAACCAAAGACAAAACATCATGATTTTTTTGGAAGAAGACCATCAACCTTCCAAAAGGAATTGTTTGCTATTTTAGTAGTGCCAAAATTCTCTATCTATGTTGATCAAAGAAGATTCTCCATTAGCACCCAAGGCAAAAACCCACATATTAACCAAAAAAGGGAATATTTGCAATCAAATTAATGGAGTCTGACACCTCTCCTTCACACGAACCAAAAGAGTTTCCACATCAGCATCAAAGACAAAAAAACATATGCTTGTTGAAGAGGACAAGTCTTCTATAGGGGCCATGGTGTCATCAGAAACAAAAACAAAGTTGGGGCACTACTATGATTCGTTAGCATTAGAGTATTCCCACCCACTCTGTGTTCATGCTGAAACTGGAGAAGTGACTACCCATCCCTCATTAGAATCCTCATGTGGCACTAGAGTGAGCAGGTATTGGCCATACTCTAGGTCAATATCTCCATCACCCAAAGTGTTGTCTGAAACTTAATGAGAGAGTTGTGTCATCCCATGTAAGCTATGTGATACTTCTTCTTCTTATTTTCTTCCCTCATAGGATTGACTAACTATTTCTTTATAAAATTGACCAAATCTTCTAAAACAACCCCTCTCCTTAAATTATAGGTGCTCTTGATAGTACCCTTCTTATTTTTTCCATGGGCACTCCTCCTTCCCTTTGGTGTTGCAAGAGTTCTGGATATGCCAAGTTCAATTTTAGGAACATCATCATGAGATTCATGCAAACTAAGTCTCCTAGACCTTCTAACTAGCTTTCCAAACTCACTTGGCTCACCCATCTCATAGCAGACAAAACAAGACAAAAAAACTGTTAATTGTAGGTAGACTTTTCACTAGGTTGTTCTTAAAAGGATTTTTGTAGAACAAAACACTCAAACCCTCACAATTCTTATCAACTTAAAATGAGATTAAAAACTACAAAACCCTCACCACCCCAGGACTTTAGAGCTAAAAAACTAACTTATACATAATTGAAAACAAGCAGGTATAAGTAATTACTCACCCGAGAAAAAGCCACCTCAATATCTCTGTAACTTCTTACACCATCTTCTTCACGAACTTAAACTTAATTTCTAAGATTTCTGATTGCAAACTATGAATAAAATATAGTTTTCGATCCTCATTCTATTGAACAACTTGAGCATGCTTATCATTAATGCTTGAGGTAGGCTTGTGCGAGTGAGCTGACAATCAACCGCTTGATTTTGAATCTGATCCATTGATAAGATATCGAGATGGATCGATAGATAATTACAATCAAAGTAATCAATTATAAAAAAATTGACTGCATGTTCCTTTTTCCTTTATCTAATCATAAAAACCCATGTGCATAGACATCCACTCTATTAGCACACTTAAATACCCAATTAGCAATTAAGAAATCTTGTTGTGTCATGTTTTCTTGCTCACCCATGGGAAATAACCCACTTGTAACTCATCTTAATAGGATGATGGGGAATTATCATGATTTAATCTCAAACCATCGACCTATACCTTGCCTAATTGTAGTGTCACCTTCTCGCGTGTACAAACCCCTAACAAAAATGATGGTTGAGTTCAAAAACTACTCATCATATATCAAACACGTGCCTGAGAAAATAATTCTTAACTTGCATCCTTAATCCTTTATGTCTTTTTCAGTGAAATTTATTAATATTTCACCCTTAATAATTTCCATTTAACCCTTTAGATTGATCCATGTGGCAATCACCCACTTCCCCATTGAGAAATGAGAGCTACAAGTGGGTCCATCATGAGATGGCGGGTTATAGTTAGGATTAACCCACATCTCCCACCATCAACCATTGATCTATTCTCCATAAAGCACTTGTCATATCCAAAGCCAAGTAGGTACCTCCATGAAGCGACAGGTGTCAATCCGCCCACTCCCTCGCTAAGATTTCTTTAATATAAAATAAGATCAGAAAGGAGGCAGGGAGTGACCAAGATGAAGCCACATCACCCAGTGACCACTCACAGATCATTCAAAAGTATTGGGCCCACCAATGTAGAAGACACATGGCTTGCTCCCACCAACCCGTGTGATTATTTTAATGAGGAATAAAATGAGACAAGGAAGTGGGTAATGATGGAGATTGGCTTGTGATGATCAAATGGTCAATATAGAATCTAATATCTACATATGCTGAAAAATGTTAATTTTAATATGGGTCCATCACAAGGTAGACGATGGTCAAGGACATAACAATTAAGGTCAAAACCTTACGAAAATATTAAAAATCCAAGCTTGGACTTTAGACAAAATGTTTGGAAGACATCAGCCCTGATAAAAATAAGGAAATAATTTTAGCTCAACCATGGGCATCAACTAGGACTACTAGGATCAAGGGACTGGTAAAAGAATGAACTCAATAATACAAGTCACAACTTGGAAAACCGTGAACCTATTACAGAAGGTCAATGACATATTAGAACGTTGGAAAAGATGCAGTCTTAGGGATTATTTAGGAAGGGTTTCTAGCAACATAAACCCGTAAAGTATTGATGAGAGATGAAACCCTAAGCCCCAAGATAAGGGATCAATCCATGTTTTGCAGAATTTTGGGATGGAACATGAAAAAAAATTAGGGGTTCCATCACCTGCAATCATGGACCTATAGAGAGTCTGATCAACTTCTAGAGACTCATTTGATTTTCTTAAGTGATAGCTTCTCACTATAAGAGTATCCACTAGTTTAGAATATTGTATCCCAAACTTCTTCAAAATTTCCTCTACATATTTGTATTGATAAATAAAGATACCACCATCTTGCTAAATAATTTGAAGTCCAAGGAAGAAGGAGAATTCACCAATCATTGAAATTTAAAATTAATTTTGTATTTCTTTAAAAAAATTACACATAGCATCATCTCTACTAAAGATGATGTCATCGACATATACAACCACAATCAACAACTTATCTTCCTAAATATTAATGTACAAATTAATATTTGTATATTACCTTTCTTGAACCCTTACAAAAGTTGGTACTTATCCAATCTAGCATACCAAGTTGTGGGAGCTTGCTTGAGACTATATAGAGCTTTCTTAAGTCTACAAACCATATTTGGATTCTTTGATAACTTAAAGCCATCTAGTTGCTCAATATATACCTCTTCTTTTAGATCACCATTAAGGAAAGTTGACTTGAAATCCATTTGATATACTTTAAAATTATTATGATTATCAAGAGCAATAAACATCCTTATAGGTTCCATTGTAGCTATCAAAGCAAAGGTCTCCTCAAAATAAACACCTTCTACTTGTGAATATCCTAAATACAAACCAATCTAGTTTTATTCCTCACCACTTCTCCATCCTCATTCGGATTGTTTTGGAACATCCATTTTCTTCCTATGACATTTTTATTAGGAGGTCTCAGAGCTAATTCCCAAGTCTAATTATTTTCTATCTGATCAAGTTCTTCCTACATTTCCTTTATCCAATTGTCATCTTTTCTAGCATTAACAAAGTTCTTGGGGTCAACTTTTGACAAAAAACATAGATTTACTTGCTCACCGACTCTTGCAAACTTTCTCTTGGTCAGCACACCTTCATCCTTATCTCCAATGATATAATCTACAGAGTGATTCTTCTGCACATATTTTGCTAGAGTCCTCAAAGTATTTGCTAATTTTGGCTCCTTCTCTTCTTTATCTTCTATTTCTTCTTCTTCTTCTTCAATCTAGGGAAGCACATCAAATCTAGAAACTTCAGGTTCATGTGAGATTAGACACAATTCTTCTTCTAATTTGATATTTTTACTTTCAATCATCTTCCATAGCCTCTTGTTATAGCATTTGTATGCCTTGCTTTCGGTAGAGTAACCAATAAATATCCCTTCATCAAACTTGGAATCAAATTTTCCAAGATCACCTTCACCTCTTCTAATGTAGCATCTTCTTCCAAATATTTTGAAGTATCTGATAGTAGGAGTTCTTCCATACCATAGCTCATAAGGGGTCTTATTTTTGTTGAATTTCAATTGCACTTGGTTAAGTAGATAGATAGCAGAGTGAACTACTTCCTTCCAATACTTCTCTTGTAGGTCAACATATTTCATCATTTTTCTCACCATTTATTACATTATTTTATTTTTTCTTTCAAGTACCCCATTTTATTGAGGGGTTCTACGAGTAGACAGATGTCTCCTAATGTCATGATCTTCACAAAAAAATTTAATTTCATCTGGTGTAAACTCACCTCCTCTATCTGATCTTAAACATTTGATCTTATCATCCATTTCATTCTCAATGTTTTCTTTAAAAATCTTAAACTTATCAAAGGCTTTTGATTTCTCTTTTTAAGAAAGTAACCCAAGTCATTCTAGTGTAATAATCTATAAGCAACATAAATTACCTTTCACCTTGTAGGTCTGCAAATAGATTGGTGTGGATCAACTCAAATGGCATTGACACAAAGCACTCCTTCCTTTTGAAACTATTCCTTTTTTTCTTTTCCATCTGATTTTTTTTGCATAATGTGTTTGCAGGCTTGGAAATCTTAGGCATATCCCTTACAACATGAGAGGAACTAATCTTTACCAAGTTGTAAAAATTGATATGTCCCATTCTTTTGTGCCATAAAAACCTTTCTCCAGTCTAAACTAATAAGAATACTCTTCCATTAGCCTCCCTTATATGATATACATTACCATTTGTCCTTGTTCCTTCAACAACAAGCCTTCTAGAGCTTTTAGATTTTAGATCCATTAGCATGAAATGTAATCAAAACATGGAAAATAGGTTCACCATAATGAAAGAAATGAAGAACCAATTTTACCTCCAATTTCATTCAATATGTAAGTAACAATTTATAAATAAGTAACACAAATCAACTCTAACCCAAATATGAGTAAAAAGGAAGATCTAGAGAGGGTCAAATGTTTTGTACTTGTTGCAAAAAGTTCCTTTTCGGACCTCACTAAGGACTCATTCGCCCTATGGTGAATGGGTCCTGGCTAGGGATATGAAAAAATAGTTTTTGGGTTTTGTTCCTCTCAGACTACACTCCCAAAGACTAATCGAGTACTATTGAAAAGTCAAAACTAAATCTTTTAGCTCAATTTCCATGATTTTGCAAGAAAGGTGACCACTTTGACAAGTTTGCAAATTTCTCCATTTTATCTCTCCAATTGATCTTTAACCTAAAACTTGCAATCACACATAAAAGAAGAGAAAATGATGTTTGTTAGGGAATAGGGGTTTTCCTTGGTCAAACCCCATTTTGGTAATTAAACCTTGAAATGAAACAATGCATGAAAGGAATGATGAATGAACAAAATGCAATGTTCCTTATTTGAACTTTGAAGAAATCTACAATATAACATGAAGTGGCCTCAATGAATGTAGATCTTGATCATGAAAGTTGATATGAAACAATGCCTTTGATAGATCTTGAATACTACATCAACACACTAGCTCAACAAAATTCATGATGCACTAAATTCTTGACATGAATGAATCTTGATTTTTGCAATAATCTTCTACAAATTTTCCCTTGAATTCCTTAGAAATTCTCTTGAAATGCTCTTGAATTCTCTAGCTTGAATTCTCTTAACTTGCATGAAATCTTCTAGGATTTCTCAGATGAAAAGCCCTAGGTGAAACTAAGTGAAATAGCCTTGTATTTATACATATCTTAACATTAATTCCTTAAATTCAAATATCACAAGACAACATTGAATCTTGGATTTTAAATCATTAAAATATTGCCAAAAGCATATTTCAAAGAGGGGTCCTAGGTCTAAGTGAGGACCCATTCACCATATGGCGAATGGGTCATAGGTCACTCACCTAGGACACAATTTGGGAAATGTGAAAAATCATGTGAAATTAGGGTCCTAGGACTAGTGAGGACCCATTTTCCTTGTGGTGAATGGGTCCTAGGTCACCTACCCAGGACACACACCTAAAATTAAGTGTTGTGTAATGACATTTATGAATGTTGGGTTTTATTCCTCATAATTTGCATTTAATTAGGCTTGGATTTCAATTAAAGAGGCCGATTAAGGCACATTAACCTCGATTAATTAATAAGGCCCTAAATTGGTGTGAAAGTGTAAAGGTACACTTTACAACACCCTAAATAAGAACCAATTAAGTATTTTTAGTTTAAAAGGGCCCTACAATTAATGTGAATGTGTAAAACACATTACAGCACTAAATTAAGTTAGCATTAAGCTCATTTTATTTTAAATTATTCCCAAATCAAGGAAAAAGGGACACAATTTCTATTACTACATTTCCCCCCCACTTTAGTGAGAGTAAGAACCCATGTGAAGCTTACACTAAACTAGAGACTCAAAACACTTATGTATGCAACAAGGAAAAAGACACAATCATACAAAATCAAAGACCAAGAAGATCAAGCCTATATTTTCCAACAAGATGTGGAACACATCTAAGCTATCAGTTTGATCTCACTCTGAGGTACCAGAACTCTAGGATATACACTAGGCGAGTCTTCCAAAAGGGTGGAAAATGAGAGAATCATAATAGGCTCCCATACCATATCAAATCTATCCTCCTGACAACTTAAATAAAGCACCACAATGCTAGGCAAGGCTCCATAGGCAAGCAAGGTGTGTTATGCTAGGTGGCCTTGAATATAGGGTTTCAAACTTCATAGGGCTTAACAAGCTATGTTATGCAAAACACCTATGAACATTAGGAAGGATTTATAGGAAACCAAGGTGCATTATTATTGGTGGCCTTGAATTAGGGTTTTGAGCTTCATAAGGTCAACAAGCTATATTATGTCAAACACTTATGAACATTATTTATAGGTTTTTTTTAAAATAGAGTTTTCTTTGTTTGTGTAAGGTCTTCTTCTTGGGGATCATCATGCCTAATATCTCCAAGAGAGGAAAAGTTAAGAATAAAAGATTCATAAATTAGGGAATGCAGTGTGTTGTATCATTACTAAGAGGAAAGTCATAAGCTACAAAATATTACACTCTTGGAGGAAATCAAACCCAATGACACCATTGAGAAACAAGAAAAACAAAATCACACCATGAAACATGAAAAATATTAAAATATATCATTGATGTATGCCCCCACTTTAAAGCAGTTGCTAACACCATTGCTGTGAGAAATTTCTATAAAGTAGCCAATGTTTAGTCCTAAGACATGAGAGATTCCTAGGAAAGACCTATGCCAATTCTTATGTTTCCAAAATAAATCTACGTCATGAAAAAGGAAGGACAGGTTGCCCCAAAAGATACATAAGGGATCTATGGATTCGGGGTCAGTAGGTCCTTGCTACAATATTGTTATAGAGATAAAAAAATGCCATTATTCCCCAAATACTCATAGAATTTGAAGAATGACATAAAGAAAGTGAAAAAAAAAAGCATTTCTTGTCAATATGGAAGAGACCTAAATTTCTTGATGCCTTGCATCATCCCCAAAAGGAAAACACAAAACAAGTGAAAAGATAAAATGTTTACTACATAGAGAATATTGAAGGTACATATAGAGGAATGCAAAAAAAGAGAGAGATACAACAAACAAAACATCATGAGGGATCACATTACAAACATGCAATCACATAAAGAAACAAAGAAAAAGACTAGTAAGGCACATGCAGGTCAACCTATAGCAGGTCGTTCGCATTTGAATCTTGTTCATTATATGCAAAAGGTGGGGAACTAGCCAAAGGGACAACATCAAATTTCAAAATTGGGACAAGGATATCTAACCCCTTGTCCCCACTAAGTGTAGGACAAGGATGAACCAAGATAAGTGATGAAGATGAGCTCCTTGTGATAAAAAAGAATTATTTGCAATGAATGTATAACATGTAATCGTGAGAATGCTATGACCTAGGTACAACTATTGCATGGCAAGGAGTGAGATGCATGATTTTGTTTCAGTTAAGTTTTGTTCTTAAAGGGTGCAAAATTCTTTAATACTTTCTTTAAAGGATGACAATTATCAGTATGATGGCCAAAGAATCTATGATAAGTAAAATATGGTTCATTCTTATTAGTTTGTCTTTTGGTCAAGTTTGTACATTTAGGTGGTAATTCAATTAGTTTCCAATGTAAAAGAGTATCGAAGATTTTCTTAGTTTAGATAGTTGTACAATGAGTTATAAAGAGATTTAGGAGGTTCATACAACTGTTGTAACTTAATCTTTTGATGTTTATGCATTCGTGCTTTCTTTTTCTTTGGCTTGATTACTATGTTTTCATCACTTTCTTCTTCTAACTGCAAATCCTTTCCTTTTTCAAAAAAGGATGTGTTAGGAGTAGTAAAGTGATCAGAAGAACTATTGGTTATTTTCTCCTATGCATGAGAGATGTATTGGAAGGTGCTTGAGGAGGAGGGAAATTTTTGTTGATAAGATAAGCCAACCTACACATAAATTCTATTTCTTGTTTGTACTTAAGAAAATTTCGTAAGTTTCCTATAAGGGGGACACCATGGATAGAAATAGATTCATCTCTCATAAATTCTTGTAAAGTTTTTAGTTCTTCATCTAGAAACCTTATATTCTCCTATGGGACATCAACAACATCATGAATATTGGTTGTAGGAAGAGAATTCATTTTAAAACAGTTATGATCCATAGGGGGTTGATTATCAACACTATTAGAGAGAGAGTTAGAAAACATAAGATCCACAACGAATGGTGTATCATGAGATGACATGAGTCTCGAACTATGTCTCACAATAGTATTGCTAATAGGGCACCAAAGTTGTAAAGCTCATGAAAGATTTCACAAACTTTGTGTACAAATCCAAAATGGAAAGAGGGTACAGGGCAATGCAATGACCTAAAATGTAATGTATAAATGTAATTTTCAGATTCTAAATAAGGTAACTTTTTTTTACACAAACAAAATGCAAGAATCTAAAAATGAAATCTTGCAGATGCAATTTTGAAATCACACAATGCACTAAATGTACCAAATTAAGCTAAAGATAATGAAATCAATGAATTAAAAACTTAGCAAACCCAAACAGAAATATGAAAGCATCAAATAGAAGCACCAAAATGAATATTTTAGTTCCCAAAAATGTATATCATGACCTGATCAAGGTCTCATTCACCCTATGGCGAATGGGTCCTATATGAGGTTTTTAAAACTAATTTTTATAAATTTTTTGGTGTTTTCCAGTGGTATTCAAATTCAAGTTGGTAACAATAAGATTCAGTTTCATTTTTCTATAAATGCAATGTGGAATGCAAGTTGGAAATGTTACAAAATGATGACTTGAAAGACCTAGTTTGATATGCAATTTTTGTTTCAATTTTCAAATGCAATTTTTTATTATGTAAATGGTATGCAAGATGGCTGATTTATTTTTGTGTTTTTCATATTTAATGAATGAAAAATATGTAATCCTAAAACCCTATATGCAATACAAATTTAAATGCAAATTAGACACCCTTGAGACCTAATTCAATGCAAAGAGATGCAAATGAATGCAAGATATAAATCCAGGATGAAAAAGGACTCCAAAATTAGAAAGCTACAATGCTTAAAGGTCAAGTTTACCATAATGAAACATATAAAAAATGGAGGCATGTTCACCAAAATGAAATCAAGCACGATGAACCTATTTCAATTCTTCTATATTTCATTCAATATGTGTGCTATAATGTGTAAATGAGTAAAGAAAATTAAACCTAACTGATATAGTAATCAAAAGGTAGGTTTTAAGAGGGTCAAATGTTGTGTACCTATTGCAAAAAGTTCCTTTTCAAACCTCACTAAGGACTCATTCGCCCAATGTAAAATGGTTTTTGGCTAGGGCTCTGAAAAATCGGTTTATGGATTTTGTTCCTCTTAGTTTGTACTCCCAGATTCTATAGGGGCACTGTCCAAAAGTTTGAAATAAATCCTATAGCTGAATTTCCATGATTTTTCAAGAAAGGTGACAACTTTGATAGCTTTGCAACTTTCTCCAATTTTTCTCTCCAATTAATCTTCAACCTAAAACCTGCAATCACATATCAAAGAAGAGAAAATTGTGTTTGTTAGGGAATAAGGGTTTTCCTTGGTCAAACCCCATTTTGGTAATTAAACCTTGAAATGAAACAATGCATGAAAGGAATGGTGAATGAAAAAATACAATGTGACAACTCACCACACATTATTTGAACCTTAGATAAATCTACAATCTAACATGAAGTGGCCTTAATGAATGTAGATCTTGATCATGAAACTTGATATGAAACAATTCCTTTGATAGATCTTGAATACTACATCAACAGACTAGCTCAACAACATGCATAATGCACTAAATCCTTGACATGATGAATGAATATTTATTTTTTCAATAATATTCTACAAATATTCCCTAAAATTCCTTAGAAATTCCCTTGAAATGCTCTTGAATGCTCTAGCTTGAATGCTCTTAACTTGCATGAAATATTCTAGGATTTATTAGATCAAAATTTCTAGGTGAAACTAAGTGAAATAGCCTTGCATTTATGCATACCTTAACATTAATTCCTGAAATTAAAATATCACAAGCTAACATTGAATCTTGGATTTGAAATCATTAAAATAATAACAAAAAATAATTTCAAAGAGGGGTCCTAGGTCTAAGGGAGGACCCATTAGCCATGTGGCAAATGGGTCCTAAATCACTTACCTAGGACACACTTTGAAAAATGTGAAAGATCATGTGAAAATAGGGTCCTAGGACCTAGTGAGGACCCATTCGCCATGTAGCGAATGGGTCCTAGGTCACTTCCCTAGTACACACACCTTCTAAAATTAAGTGTTGTGTAATGGAATTTATGAATGTCAAGCTTTATCCCTAAGAATTTTCATTTAATTGGGCTTGGATTTAAATTAAATGGGTCAATTAAGGCACGTTAACCTCAATTAATTAATAGAGCCCTAAATTAGTGTGAAAGTGTAAAGGTACACTCTACAACACCCTAAATAAGGCATAATTAAATCCATTTTAGTTTAAAAGTGCCCTAAACTTAAAGTGAATGTGTAAAACACATTACAACACTAAATTAAGGAATCATTAAGCTCATTTTATTATTAATTATTCCCAAATTAAGGAAAAATGGATACCTTTTCCATTACTATAGGTAATATTGTACCTTTGCTACATATTTTATTGACACTCAAGAAATTATGTTTTAGACCTGTGACAAAAAGGAAATCTTCAAGTTTTTTATTTCCATCAATTGTTATATGATACCTTTTCCACATATTTGTGATGCCTTTTCATCACCTAACTTAACAACCCCACCATTAACCTTCTTGAAACTGATGAACTTAATTCTATCACCAGTAATGTGATGAGAACATCCACCGTCAATCACCCAAGCATTAGCTTCTTCTTTTACATGAAAGGAAATCCATACTGACATTGATCTTTCATTGACCCTACTATTTTGTAAGGTACTAGACCATTTACAATCTCCAATGATGTTCTTTTTTCCTTCCAAAACCATGAATAAATTTTTATCATTTGAATCATTATCTTCATCTTTAGAAGAACAACTACTCTCCTTAGAATAAAAGGCTCTTTTGATTTTCTCTCCTTTTTCACCATCAACTAATTCTATATAGGGACATTTAGATGCAAAATGACCCATTCTTCCAAAATTGAAACACTTGAATGGAAATTTACCTTTTTATTTTCTAGTGCCCCTTTTTAATATCCTCATAATTTTTTCTTCAACCTCATCAAGATCTTCAATCTGATCAACAAATTCATCATCAATCTTTTTGTTGGCTTTGAATGTAGCTTCATTCTTTGGAACATCTTTATCAAATTCTCTCATCTCAAAGGTAGTAAGAGTACCAAAAATTTTGTCAACTAATTATTGATCTAAGTCTTTAGATTTAGATTATTCAATGGTAGACACTTTATGACTATAATAATTTGGGAGAGATCTAAAAACCTTCTTCACAATTTCACTTTCCTTTACTTCTCCACCAAGACTAGAGATGCCAAAGACAAATTATACCTAGAGCATAAAGCTTGCAATGTCTTCATATTTTATCATCCTTAGAGTCTCAAATTCTCTTAAAGATCTAAATATTAGCTTGCTTCACTTTAGTATCTTCTTCATAGATGCTACTAAGTTTTTCCCAGTAATCTTTGGAAGAACTATAGTTCATGCCTTCAAAAGTTCTAAATCATCCAAACCACACAAGATAACTTTCTTGTCTTTGGAATTGCACTCATATAGTCTATTTTCTATTGGATCTATAAGAGGAGTGGTAGGAGTAGTATAACTACATTTTGACTGATTGCCACACACCAAACCCAAGAGATTTTAAAGGTGTCCTTCCATTCACATTTTCCAAATGGAGGAATTAGTCCCATCAAACCTAGGACCCTTGTATGCACCATCATATGCCATCCCAGATCATTGCATCAAGCTATTAAGCTTCTACAAAGGAACTTGGATCTAATACCAATTATTGAACAAACCCAACGACTAAGAGGGGGGTGAATCAGTCTACAAATGCCTTCTAGAACTTGAAACTTTTAGCATAATCCATCCTTCTCTCTCTAATCAAAACCTTAGAATATAACAATAATAGAGAACATGATATATTAGTTTGAATCCTTAGAAACTTCAACAATGTTTAAGAAAGGCAAGATATAACAATTCTCTTATGACTAGATCAACAATAGTGAGAGAAAAAAAGGACACACACATGCACAAGGAGAACACCATATTTATGTGGAAAACCCAATGAGGGAAAAACCACGGTGAGAGTTAACACATAATATAAAGGATCACTACCAAAAATACTTGTAAGAAGACTCACTCCTTTAGAGAAAGATACAAAAGGACTTGTAAGATTGAATCCAACACAACTTTAGGAGCAAGTTAAAGGAACTAATGAGATTCATTATCTCATATTATCATACACAGAATTAAAGAAAGATTATAATGCTTGTCAACATAACACTCTGTTGTTTGAGGCATTATATCACAATTGATCTTTCCTTTCACTCACTTTAGCACTATCGCTACTAGATATTCAATATAATTCACACCCACACTTTTTCACACTTGTACACTTCTCCATCCTGTTGCATTTGAAATGATCTTGCATTTATATCCACTGCAACACTTCAAAACTTTAATTAGGTCAGATAGGAAGAGGACAAAATAATGAATTCAACTGGTCGACAACCAAGACATAATGCAATCCTATCTGTATAATAGAGAGGACCAAAAAATATCTTAGTACTTATTCTAATGCTATCCAAAACCATTTACACGTAGGTGCACATAAACCTAATTCAACATCAAGGAACTGTGTGGATGAAACATGAAGCACATAACCAATTAGCCAAAAAAATTCTTCCAACTAAATTAACTTGATGTAGTCCTAAGTAGGATAGTTTAGGACCCAAATCTATCATAACACATCTTCCGTTGCTGGCACAACCCCCCAAGCACACGATGCAAGCAAAGGAACAAGCCCTATTAGCCACATATTCATAAATAACCCAAAAAGCCAACTCAAGGTACAATGCGCCATCAAAGTGCCCAATTAGAAATGTGTGGATCACATGGGGATGTTCCTTGAACATCAAACAACACTTATATACACTTATTTAATATTTTTCGTGTCGCCAAAAATCACCACAAATCAAATAGGTACAAAATACTTTTTTCAGAAAGCACAAAGTACATAACCAGATGATGTAGCATTAGTAAAAAAACTTGTGGACCACTTCAGTACATGAGATTGGAATTGAGACACTACACAGACATTGGGAGCATATTCACCAAGGCGAAGGAGAATGGACATCAATGTGGATAAATGTAAATCATCTTCCAGACTAGTCTAGACAACCAATAACATTTCCAACCTTTTGTAATTCATAGAGATCTCCTCGGTAATATAGGTGACCTAAATTTTATATAGGAGTGCAACATCCATATAACTCTAACATTCAATACCCAAACAAAAAACCAAAGCATCAACAATGGGTCAATGTAGAACATTCTCCGAGATAGACTTCAGTGCAACTTCTTGTACTAGAAATACTTAAGCAACTTGGAAAGGCTAGAACTTCCTTTCAACAACACATAATTCATTGAGAACATCAAGAGAGAGAATAGGACATACTGTAGACCTTCAAAAACATCTCTCCACTATGATTCGTGCTTCCAATCCTCATCTTAATGCTTCTAATCCTTATCTAAATATATCATTATGAAATCAATTCTACTAACAACAATAATACATAATATAACTTTCTTTGAAATGAACTTCAAAACCTCTTCTTCAATGAAATTTAGAAACTATTCTTTCAAGGACAAGGCATGACATCCAACCATGAACTTCATAAATTATTCTTTGGATAAGGCATGACATCCAACCATGAGCATCATCACCAATGTTAGCCCAAACTGAATGTAATAATGATAACTAATACCAAGGAACAACTTACTTCTCAATTGTTGCATCAATGACAACCAACAATTAGTGTTGAAATTAAAGACAACTACCAATAGTTTTGGTTTGTAGATAGATTGAGGTTCCCTCTTTCCTTGAATAATACTCTTGATCATTGTAGGTTTTTTTTCTCTACCTTTATCTCTCATTATCTTTGTCTTAAAATAATCCTTTCCTACAATTTCTGTACAATATGCTACAAACTACTCTTGTGTACTATTTTCTTCTTCTTGCAGTGTATTTTTAATTAAAATTATTCTTGATTTATATGGCATGGGGGATGTATCCTAGTCTAGGGTGTCTCACTTTTCAAAGAACTATTTCATCTTTGGTGAGATTTTCTCATTTATAAGTGACATTTGTTTTTATTGACAATTCTTTTCTAAAATTAAACATGGGTTTGTTCTCTTTTTCTATCTCTTCTCTTATTTTTCTCACACTTTTATTAACTAATTGTGCTAGGTATTTTTTCTCAATTGATAGTATCTTCTATGGGATTTTAAGAAGTTTGGCTTTACTGATGGTGTTTTAGTCATGTCCGATAGTTCCAAAGTCCTCTTTCTTCTATATATATTTAGTAATTTCTTCTTAGATTCCTTGTATATATCTATGTTTTTCTTCAATTTTTCCAAAATATCTCTTACTTTTTCCAAGGGAGAGGTCATCAATTCTAAATTTTTCTACTCATCTTCTAAGAGAAGTTTTCCCTTTTTTTCTTTTTGAGAGTACCCACCTCAATGCACTCAACAATAATCATATTAATTCTCTCTCTCTCTCTCTCTCTCCCCCCCCTCTCTCTCTCTTTTGTAAAATCTCCATTATTATCCAATACTTTACTTCCCTTTCCACCTTTTTTTGTCCTTTTTTCTTCTAAGTTTGGACCAACCATTGTTGTTTCTCTTATCAACACTCTCTATTTCCTAAATTCTCTTGATTTATTTTTCTCACCTTTGGCAATGGGTGTTTTTTATTTGGTATTATTGAACCATCAATTTTGAGGTGTGTTCTATGTACTTCACTTACACTCTTAGGATCTTTCACCTAAAAAGAGAGAGATAGAACCCTAAAATTGAGGTGGTTCACTCAAAATAAGGTATGTAAGATAGAATTGAGACTAAATGTAATGATCTAAATGTAATTAAGTGATCAAGTTGGCTGATTATGAATGAAAAACTAATGAAATATGCAATGTTTGAAAACATAGTGAGATTTGCAAAAAGCTTAAAAAGATAAAAAAATACAAATGAAACTAAATAGAAAGCTATAATTCAGAATGTGTGCATCTGTAAGACTAAGGAAGATTGCAAAGCACTCTAGAAATTTGGAAAGGTTGACTTTTGAGTTGATTGGGACTCATTCGCCACCTTGGGAAAATTAGTCCTAGGTCAAGATTTTCTACGCATAAACTAATTTCTACTCACTGGGTACTGGAATCTGCATTTAACTCTAACAACCACCTTAAGTGGGACTCATTTTCCATCCATGGTGAATCGGTCATCTTTCAATTTTCTCCAAATTTAGATCTCAGACCTGCACCTTGTCACATGTACAACACTTTTTGACATGAATCTAGATGGGGACCTCAAAAAATACCTGCAAAATAGCTTAAATTTTTTTATATAATGGAGGGTCTTCCTTGGTCAAACCCCCAATTGGGTAATCAAACCTTGAATGGATATAATCTGCATAAAACCCTAGCCTTAAGTGTGTTAAAGACCAGGAAAATATGAAGTATTACAAAACCCTATTCTAATGTGCTACAACAAGATGTGCAAATGTGATTTGAATGATGCAAGACTTCAATCCTAGAAACCCTACAACATATAAAATGGATGTAAATGAAATAAAAACTTTAATTTGAAGATAGAGAGAAAATGGAGAGACTACATGCAGAGCTAGCACAACTACGAACAAAGAGAGATTAGATGGCAGAGGAGCATCTGGTAGCTCTTGGTCGAGTATAGGGTTTGGAGTATGCACTCAAAGTCAACAGATCAAGATCACAATCACACATGACTATCTCATGATGTCTGGGGACCAGATCATGGGCGCCAAAGCCTAAGAGGTCTAGCTCTCACAGACCTTGGTGATTTTGTATATTATGATGAGATGTACATAAATTTATATATATATATATATAGACATGACAATTTGATGTTTTTGTAATTTGTCTTAATTTGTTTGAATGTTAAATGACAATGTGATTAATTAAATAATTTTTGGTAAAAGTATTTAATTAATGTCTACATGATTTAACATGATTGATGTTATCTAATGTAAAAAATATTTCAGTTTCACTTTAGATACAACATTGCTAGATTAAAGAAAGTATGTTAAATTAGATACACCTATAATTCATATAAGGATCGAACATAACATAACATGAGGGTGGATAGTATGAAATATAAACTAATTATAAAAAGAACTTAAATAATTACCTTATTGTTCAAGAAAAACACATGACCAGTTGTCAAGAATGAAGCAATGTGAAAGTTATGTAGAATGAAGCAAAATAACTTTAGAAAACACAACTTTTACATTCATACTATTCAAGGAGGCTAGAGATAATACCAATGTTGATGCACAACATTAATAGGTTCCTTAAGGGGTGTTCCATTGATATTTATTAAGATGTAAGCACCAGACCCATAACTAGTATCGATTATATAAGGTCCTAACCAATTAGGGATGAGTTTATCTTTGTCTTCATGGTCAGCGTGAGTATTGCATTGATTCTCATAGAGAATGAAATCACCCTTACGAAATGTTCGAGGAATGACATGAGTGTTGTGTTTTCATTGTAATTGTTTAATATAAGCTTGGAGATGTTGAAAAGCATTATTACGCTTTTCATTGAGCAACTCAAGCTGGTGCAATCGTTGATCTTTATAAGTGGCATCATCATTAAGGTCTTCAAGAGTAATTCACATCATAGGAATTTCTAATTCCAAGGGCATGATTGCATCAGTACCATAAACAACGTTATAGGGTGTAGTTCCCATGCATAATCTAACACTTCTTTGATAAGCCCAAAGCACATAATGTAATTGTGTATTCCAATCCTTATGATTTTTGTTAATAGTTTTTCTTAGGATTTGTTCAAGAATCTTGTTAGTGTTTTGAGCTTGTCCATTGGATTGTGGATAGTATGGCGTAGAAAATTGTCATTATTCTTAAATGGGGTTCCATTGTCTGAAATGATTGTGGATGAAATTCCAAAGTGAGAAATTATGTGTTCCAATATGAAACAAAAAACTACTTCAACATTTGTAGATTGAGGAGGAATAGCTTCCACCCATTTTGTAAAATAGTCTATTGTGGTTATTATAAATGTATGTCTGGAAGAGGAGGGTGGTGAAATTTTTCCAATGAGATCCAATCCCCATACTAAAAATGGCCAAATGGGAATTTGGGCACAAAGCTCAGAAGCTGGGACATGGATTAAATTGCTATGTTCTTGACATTTGTGACATCGTTTAATGTAAGAAAAGCAGTCTTTTTCCATATGTCTCCAATAATATCCCATACAGATAAGTTTTTGCACAAATGACCATCCTCCAAAATGACCTCCGGGTATGTGCAGGATCATGATGGGCTAACAAGTGGTGACATGATGGGTATGTGTAGGATATGTGGTTGACAACCTTTTTTTACCCAAAATTGATGAAATGAAAATGGTTTTTAAAGGAGATTCTTCGATTTCCACCAATATAAATTATGCTTTACTTTGAATTTAATAGATCATTATTATTCATTTTCTATTTGAATTACGACTAAAGTCCTAATTGATAGGCTAATTGAAAAACATCTATAGCTTTCAAACAGTATCACATTTTTTGAATCTAAAACATGTGTCACATTCTATGATTCGCATACTATAGGATTAAAAAAATAAAAATTCATAAAGTTTTGACCAAGTTAAGGTGGTCGGACATACAAGTTTTATATTTTTTAAAATTTGTAATAAAAATTCATAATTAATTATTTACTTAGAAAAAAATTACAAAAAAATATGCATCACATCGGGACATGAGTCCTCTACTTATATCTAAAATCTTATTAAAAAATATTAACATTTTATTATGGTTAGGGTGGTAAAAAAGACACCTACTTCTTTTTTTTTCCTTGAAATTTAAGTGCTACTGCATTGAAGTTTCAAATTTTCACCAAATAGATTTTTTTTTAAATAAACGTAGTATTTTAGAAACTACATTGAATTTTCTAAAGATTATATTCTTACATATTTTTGAAATAATATCTCAATAACTTATTCAAATTTTAACATCAAGTTGCCTAACTCTAATTTTTTTTAATTTTTTCACCACTTAATGACCTATTTTTTCCATGATGATCCTGCACATACCCCTCCATAGGCACCAACATGAGCCTACTCAAGGGCTATAGGAATTTCAGAGTCCCTAAGACACCTTAGTAAGAGCCCATTGAAGGATCTTCTATACAACACATTAGTGAGGATTACGTATTTGGTTGCTAGTTTACATCAACCATTTTGAGTGTTTGTCATTGTGGTCTCGGGAATGGTACCATATTTTAGGGTATGTGTAAGATCATCATGGAAAAAATAGGCCCTTAAGTGTCAAAAAAATTAGAAAAATTAGATTTAGGCAACTTGACGTAAAAATTTGAATAACTTATCTATATTATTTCAAAAATATGTAAGAATATAATTTGTAGAAAATTGAATGTAGTTTCTAAACTACTAGGTTTATTTAAAAAGAAAAAATCTATTTGGTGAAATTTTAAAATTTCAATGCAGTAGTACTTAAATTTCAGGGAAAAAATAAGAAGTAGGTGTTTGTCTGACCACCCTAACCACAATAAAATGATAATATTTTTTTATAAGATTTTATACATAAGTAGAGGACTCATGTCCGGATGTGATGCATATTTTTTTGTAATTTTTTTCCAAGCAATTAATTAATTATGATTTTTTTATTACAACTTTTAAAAAATATAAAAACTCGTATGTCGACCACCTTAACTTGGTCAAAATTTCATGAAATTCAATTTTTCTTTTTTTAATCCTATAGTATGCGAAGCATAGAATGTGATACATGTTTTGGATTCAAAAAATGTCATACTATTTTAAAGCTATAGATTTTTTTCAATCAGCCTATCAATCAGGACTTTAGTCATAATTCAAATAGAAAATGAATAACAATTATTTATTAAATTCAAAGTAAAGCATAATTTATATTGGTAGAAATTTGAGAGCCTCCTTTAAAAACCCTTTTCATTTCATCAATTTTGGGTAAGAAAAAAGTCGTTAGCCACATACCCTACAAATACCCATCAAATTGCCACTTTTTGGCCCATCATGATCCTGCACATACCCTTTAAATAATTGTATATTGTGTCATACCATTCTCACATGTTGTCTTGAGTTATTGTTAAAATGTCTTCTAATCGAATAATAATCAAAGGTTTCATGATTGGGTGAATAACAAAGGTGAAGTTTGTTGAAGGATCATGAGGGGATATAAGAGAGGTTGCACTCACCATCACATCCACATGGCAATTATCTTTTCATGGGATGTTATCAATGGTGAATGATTCAAACTTCTCTAATAATTTCATTGTAAGATCCTTGTATTTTGATAATTTGTCATGTTTAGTTTGATATGTCCCATTGATTTGTTTGATTACTAATTAAAAATCACTAAAGACCTTGATATAATTATCACCCATGGTTAAAGCAGCTTGCAATCCTACAATTAATGCCTCATACTCAACTATGTTATTTGTACATAGGAAATTTAATCGATAAGACAAGGGAATAGGTTTTCTGTTGAGCGGAATTAATACCACTCTAGCACCATAACCTGTTCTACACTTAGATCCATCAAAATACAATTCCCATTTTTTAACATCTATGGTCAAGACACTATCATCAAGGAAGGAATCATGATTAGGTAAAGTGAGAGGAGAAGGGGCATCGACTAAGTGATCGGTTAAGGCTTGTCCTTTGATTGCTTTTTCTAAAAAAAACTAAAGGTCAAAATCAGTTAGCAACATCACCCACTTAGCTAAGCACCCAAAGAGATCGGTTTTATTAAAAAGATGCTTAAGGGCATAAAATTTTGTTATGACTTGTATTTCAACATTTAGTAAATACTGTCTCAACTTATGAGTAGCGAATACAAGAGCTAAGCATTTTTTTTCAATTGGTGAGTATTGAGTCTCATAATCAATTAAAGTTTGACTAATGTAATAAATAGGACGTTTCTTTCCATGATAGTCTTGTTGAGCCAATAATGTTACAAGAGCATGGGATGATTTGGCTATGTACAAGATAAACGGTTTGTTTGGCACAACAGGTTGTAAAATAGGTGGAGTTGCAAGGTATTCCTTTAAACTATCAAAATATTGTTTACAATCCTCATTCCAAAAAAAGTGTACATCCTTTTTGAGGAGATGGGTGAATGGTAACATGTGCTTGGCTAAAGATGCAACAAAACAACAAATAGCTTGAATTCAGCCTTGTAATGTGTGCAATTGAGAAATGTTTTTAGGAGGTGGCATGTTAATAATGGCATCAATTTTCTTTGTGTCCACCTCTATGCCTCTGTGAGATATGAGAAACCCCAAAATTTTCCCACTATCGATGCCAAAGACACAATTCTTTGGATTTAAGTGCATGTTATATTTACATATTCGCTCAAATATTTTTTGAAGAACATGTACATTATCTTGTCTTGTTAAGGATTTAGCAAGGATATCAACATAATATTCCAACAGTTTATGTATTTAATCATAAAATATCAATGTCATCACTCGTTGATAAGTTGTGTTGGCATTCTTTAAGCCAAAAGGAATGAACACCTAGCAAAACGTTCCCCAAACAGTTGTAAATGTGGTTTTGTATTGATCTTGTGGGTTAATAAAAATTTGATTATAACTAGAAAATCCATCCATGAATGAGAACAAAGAATGTCCAGCATTTGAATCCACGATCATGTCAATATTAGGAAGTGGAAAGTCATCTTTTAAAGAGGCTTTATTCAAATTACAAAAATTCATGCATACCCTAATACAATTATCGAGCTTAGCAACTGCAACAATGTTTAAGATCCAAGGGGAATAATCAATAGGTCGAATGAAGCTTGCATCAAGAAGTTTTTCAAGCTCTGCTTTAACATGCAAGGCTATGTTAGGGTGCATTTTTCGTATCTTTTGGCGAACAAGTTTAGCATTTTCAGCAAGAACAATGTTGTGTGTCACACTTTTTGGGTCAATTTCTAGCATATAAGACTATTTCCAAGCAAATTTTTTAGGGAAATCATGAAGTAAAGTTGTAGTTTCCTCTTGTTCTTTGTTGTCAAGGAACTTCCCAATTTTAATAACTTTGTTTTTATCATCTATTTCCATTGGCACATCAATTGTATCTCCCAAGGGGAGTGCATTAGATTTAGGAACTTTGGGATCATATGGTTCTTTAGTGATATCACTATCTTTTTGCTTGGTAATCATCACAACACAAGTCACCTATTTCATGGGAGTAGTAGAAGATGTTTTATATCATAAGGTCCTAACATTTGTTGCAGATTTTCATCATTGTCAACATATTTCCATGATGGTGATAGGTTCATATCAACCAATTCAAGATTTTTTATTGTGAGTTTGTGTTCTAGTTTACATGTAATAGTGTCGATGTTCAAAGATGGTCGTTGAGTGGCTTTTGTTATCTTAGAAAAAGAATATCCCAATCTAGTTTTTATCTCTTGTGTATTAGGTTCTATAGGGACATGAATACCTTGTTCATGCTTTCCACATCCTTTTCTAGTATATCCTAATTGTTTCACAAGCTCATAGCCTTTTCCATAAATTCTTTCCATTTCCTTCAGATTAGGCAGATGTTGCTAATCTATCTCATCAAAATTTGTTGTGTATGTTGTAGTTTCTGCCAAAGTAGAGGAGATAGATGTTTGAGAAGATTTTTTTGAATTTTGAGTTGACATGACAATTGGTTGTTCTTCTTTCTCATCCTTCTTTTGTTTGATTATTTATTCACCCATAAATGGTGTGAATTCTAAGGATCCCCAATCATCACCAAATAGTTTGGAGACCGATTCCTCATTTTGTTGTTCAATTTTGAGAGGTTCTATATTAGATGCTTGAATTAATGTATTCAAAGAACTTGTGGTCCCTTTTTCAAGGTGCGAAAAACTTTCAAGCTTGGGGTTTATTTCAACTTGATAAATGTTGTTGTTATAGACATATTTCATGATACAATGAAGGGTCGAAGGCACTACATTCATCTCATGAATATATGGTCTGCCTAAAAGAATATTATATGAAAGATCATAAGGCATGACATGAATAGGATTTTGCATGGTAGCCACCCCAACTGTAATAGGCAAAGTGATTACGATGAGTGGTTGCTTTGTTGTATTGTCAAATCCTTGAATGGATAAGGAATCAAGTTTTATTTGTGACTTGTCAATGCACAATCTATCAAGGAGATTCACACTACACACATTAAGGGATAAACCATTATAAATGAGGGTTCTCTTGATACCTATTTGATTGAATTGAGCAATTATCATAAAGGCTTCATTTTGTTTTCACAACTCTAAAGGAGGCAGCTCATGTTGATGGAAAGTAATGCCTAGATTAACTTTATTCATTATATGTATTAAAGTTGCCACATCATTTGGAGTTATACCAAGAGGAACCACAATGTGTTGTAAGGTTGTTTGAAGGATAGTGTGAGAATTTGGTAAATTCTGAAGTAAATCCCAAAGGGAAATTTTTGCAGGAGTATTCTTGAGTTGTTCAATAAGATCATACTCCTTTCTGTGTGAGGAAAAGCGAGGAGCACTAGGTGGATTAGGTATAGATAAAGAGGATGGGGTTGGTTGCGGTGGTTGCGGATTGTTTTAGGTATTATATGTATGAGAAATAGTAATATTGTTGGATTGCTACAACACATCAGGTTTTGGTGGATAAAGAGTAAACTCAGGTTTATTGGAAGGATGAAATTTATGCGAGGGTGGGTAAAGAATGAGTTGAGGTTGAATCACATTAACATCATTAGTTTTATATTGTTCACAACAAACCTTAGTGGATAACCTAAGCGAGATGAAGTCCTTAATTGTTTCATCTAACAGTTCAAAGACATCACAACTAAAAGGTTGTAGGGGTAAGTTATTTTCAATCGGTTTAAGCTTCTCATGGAAAACATTAAAGACATTAACATTATTGGTTGTAAGTTGGTCACAAAAAACCTTAGTGGATGACTTAGGTGAGATGAAGTCTTGAAGGTCTTCATCTAACAAGTCGAGGTCATCACTACTAAAAGGTTTGGGAGGTAAGTTATCATTAATTGGTTTAGGCTTCTCATGGCAAGCTTTAGAGGATGAAGTGAGTGAGAGGAAGTCGTGAAGGACTTCATCTAACTTGTCCACATCATCACTACTAAGATGCTTGGATGAGATAGTGTTTCTAAAGTGAATCATTTGTTTAAAAGGTTGGTTTGATGTTTCTATTTTTTTTGTTTTTATGTATTTACAAATTTGATTTAAAAGAACAAGGAACTAACACTAAAAAGGAAACTTGCAAAAATCTAATACTATCCATAAAGGCCATGAAGGGAAATGATGCTTATGCAGATGATTTAGATGTAACAGAAAGTAACTAAACTAAAACATAAAAGGAATTGTAGGAAACAAAAAAGTGCAAAGAAGGAAACTAAATTTTGGAAATATTGATGTAAAAAGTGCTCTAGGACTGATTTTCCCAAGGTGGTGAATGAATCCTAGGAGAGGTATTTTTTAAGTTTTTGCTGTTTTTATTTTTATTTATTTTTATGTGTTCAGGTCTGTACAATGCAAATAAATACTGGAAATGCAAAATTTCACTAATGCAAATTTAGTAAACCCTAGGATTCAAAAACAATGCAAAAGCTAATGCAATTAATTCCTAGGATGAAAATGCAAATGTAAATAAAAAAGATAATGTGTTCAATATGTAGGTTCACCAAAATAAAGCATCAATTTTGAGGTGTGTTCTATGTAGTTCTCTTACACTCTTAGGATCTTTCACCTAAAAGGAGAGAGATAGAACCCTAAAATTGAGGTGGTTCACTCAAACTAAGGTATGCAAGATGGAATTGAGAATAAATGCAATGATCTAAATGCAATTAAGTGATGAAAATGGATGATTATGAATGCAAAACTAATGAAATATGCAATGTTTGAAAACATATAGTGAGGTTTATAAAAAGCTTAAAAGGATGAACATAAATGCAAATGAAACTAAATAGAAAGTTGTAATTTAGAATGTGTGCACCTGTAAGACTGATGAAGATTGGGAAACACTCTAAAATCTGGAAGAGTTGACTGGGACTCATTCACCACCCTAGGTGAATCAGTCCCAGGTCAGGTTTTTCTGCCCAGAAACTGATTTCTACTCACTAGGTACTAGAATTGAAATTTAACTCTAACAACCACCTTAAGTGGGACTCATTCACCATCCATGTTGAATCAGTCCTCTTACAATTTTCTGCAAATTTAGATCTTAGACCTGCACCTTGTCACCTGTATAACACTTTTTGAGAGGAATCTAGATCGAGATCTCAGAAAATACCTGCAAAACAACTTAAAATTTGTTGTATAATGGGGGGTTTTCCTTGGTCAAACCCATAATTGGGTAATCAAACCTTGAATGGATAAAATATGCATAAAACCCTAGCCTTAAGTGTGTTAAAGACTAGGAAAATATGAAGTATGTCAAAACCCTATTCTAATGTGCTAGAACAAGATGTGCAAATGTGATTTGAATGATGCAAGACTTCCATCCTAGAAACCCTACAACATATTAAATGGATGTAAATGACATGTAGGTGAAATGCAAACCTTAATCCGAAGATAGAGAGAAAATGGAAGATGGAATCACTTTGAAAACAAGTCTTTACATTTGATTTGATGGCTAGTTGCATCTCCTCTGACCTAGATTTCTCCATGATTCACCATAGGAATCCATCATCAACTCTTTGCAATGTTGGATCTTGAATGAGAAGTGAGCTTGAAGACCTACAAAAACTATAGTTTTCTACCCTAAAGCTTCAACTTTGTTGTAGAAAATACAAATGAATTTTTTTGTGGAAGACTCCTAACACTTGAATTTTGATTTTTCTTTGTAAAAATGACTAAGAGATGTGAAAAATGACCTAAAAGGTGTATGTATAGGCATCAACACCTAATTTTCATGTTATTTAGACCTAAGAGGCCAACATCCATTGAAAAATTAAGTTGAATTAATTGAATTCCCCCCCAAAAGGGACTCATTCACCATGCTTGGCGAATGGGTCCCACTAGAGGGGACTCATTTGTCCAAGGTGGCGAATGGGTCCCACTAGAGGGGACTCATTTGTCTAAGGTGGTGAATGGGTCCCACTAGTGGTTTTTGGAGGTGGATTTTTGGGATATGAGTGAATTAAGTGTTGTTTGTTGGGATTTAGATGATTTCTCAAGTGAAACAAGCCTCTAGATAAAAAATAATGGATCTTAAAGGCTTATACATGTTATTTTGAAAAATGAATAATGCAGGGGTACTCAAAAGTAGGTCTAAATTAAGCGTGAAATTGTCTCTTTTCTCAAGAGTTTCCAACTTTCTATGCCACAATTATATTACTCCTTTATTTTATTCAATGGTAGTTATTTTACCTCTCTACTGATTGGTCACATCTTTTCAAGGATTCCTTTTGGAAATCCACTCACTTCCATTATCCATCCCCTTGAAGGTTAACTCCCTCTCACAATGCTAACACTAAGGAGATAATGTTTCTGATTAACATAAAAGACTTCTTTTTTTGTGAGTATTTTTGTCTATATCAGGATTTAAGGTTTCCTTGCAATCTGCTCTATATTACCTAATCGAGGTCCAAACAGTAGAACCAATGTTAGAAAAAAGTGGGGGGAACATAGACTAAAGTAATAAGTCCATCATAATCTCTACATATTGTGTTTATACCCATGACTCGGTAGTAATAGAAAGATAAGAGTTTAGTGTTGACTATGAATAGACTAAGTGACAAAGTAATATATAAACACAAAATTATTTTTCTTTTACCATAACACATATAAGATGTAATTCTATATATCTATATGTTAATACTTATCCATCATGTACATATATTATGGGGCTTAACCCCTTATAATTGCCAACATATAATATCATTACTTTCTTCCTTACATCTTTCTACTACTTTTGTTACATTATATTTTTTCTTATACATATATCTATTTGATGGGACATGTCCTTTACATTCTACTATTTTCCCAAAGGATGCCTCTTCAGCTAAGAGCTCCCCAACCTCTTTGTGGTGGTTTTTCTTAGAAATTTTGTTATTATTTTGGCATTGCCCAATCCATACCACCAATGGTCAAGAAAATGTATATTCTCACTTAGGTAATTAACTTCAATTATTTTATCACAGTGGAAATTTTATCGATATCCTTAAATTTAACAAAGCTCAACTCTCATTAGAAATTGGAAAAATAATACTAGACATTATTGTTGTTTTGTAAGATGATTGGACCAATAAATGCAATATAATTTACAATAATTATTCTGGAATATACTATGTTGGGTTTATGTCCTTATAGGCTATAATAATATGTATGCCATTATTGAATAAAAGACCTCATCAGATAGTATTTAAGGTAATAAGATTTTGTAAGGTGAATGGGAAGGATATAGTGATGTTGTATAACAAGTTAGCACTTGTAACTCCCACACCATCTTAATACAAAATTCCAATTATTCTTTTATTAAAAAAATTATGGACAATTTATATAAGATATATGTATTGTTTCCTCATTCCTTATTTTTGCTACAAACCAAGGTTGTAAATTTTGGTCAATATTAAGTTATTAAGGTTTTCTTACTACCGATTAAGTTATTATGGATAAGGTTAATAATTTATATAACTAAGATATATGTATTGTTTCCTCTTTACTCAATAAAATAGTTATTAAGGTTTTCTTACTACCAATTATGTATTGTGATTATCTTTTCATAATATATGTCTTATAATGTAGCTAATTTATATAAGACCATTAATAATTTCACTAAGATTCAAAGGATCTACTTAGACCTCACTGACGAAATAATAAAGAGTTGCACCTTGAAAAGAAAGGGGCTAAAGGCCATGATAGAGTGAATCATAACTTGAAGATTGAATGTATGGACTATGTTACTAATGAGATGACCTCTTGATCCATAAAACAGTTAAATTTTTTGATGTCTATCGAAATCGAAAAGTGACTATCTATTATGTAAGGGAAAATATTTCCCCTTAACCAGTAACATTGACCCAAGGATATCTATTGCTAATTTCCCATACCTTTAGTTGCATTTCAAAAGGAAAAAAATGATCTGCCCTCCTGTTAGTTAACCATGTATATTAATTTCAAATGGCATTTAGAGGACAACTACCCCCACTTGATGAACTTCCCCGCCCTGATGAACTTGGGGGAGGAGGGGAATGATAAGAATAAGATTTGGAAGGTGGAGGACACTTAGCTTCCACCAGAGGACTCATGCTGCTTGGAAAGCAAATCATAATTATCGCCACCAATGCTGCGCCCTTTCTCATTTTCAGCTTTTTCTAATGTTCAAATCAAGGCAGCGAATCAGAATCCGAGAAAACTGCTGCTGATTTAGACTTGGTGGAGGAAGCTACACGTTAGGATTTAATAGGCTTGGGTTCTTTATTTTCAGTCATGAATTTTTGTGCACCCGTGAACAATAACGCAATCTCGAGCTCTTCTGCACGTGATACAGTGTTTGGCCAGCCTGTTATTTTTCCATTGAATATTACAATGCGGACGTATCAAGCCAAATTAGTGTCAATCACTGCCATTTTCGCTCTGTAAAGTTCAATCATTCATGCATTAGGGCATATACTTGTTTTCCAGCTTCACTACCAAACACTTATAAAGTGGCACATACATCTGGTAAGCTATAAAACCACGTAATCTGTCGAACAGATAACAAGGAAAACAATTGTCTGAATACAAACCATAAATAGATATAGTCACTGGTAACATGTATATAAAAGAACTTAATTTTTTTAATATTTTTTTGGGATTTGCTTTTGTGTAAGCAATCTTTACGCCAGGTTGAACCACATCCTTTGGCCATAGTAGCATATATATTTTATAGTAGAACCAAGGTAGTAATTATATTCTTTCCACCACCATTTCAAGTTTGTGGCCCAATGAAACTTGGCGTTCTATCTATCAAAATATAGTAATTAGTTACACATACATAATTTTTCAACTAGTAACCTTTCTAGAAGATATAGACCTCCTTGATCCCGGTTTAGATTAACAACTAGACAAAGGATAAGCTCATCAATGGCCTTATGATGATGTAGGATATAGGGAAACATGTTTTTCTAGTTTTTGTAAGATCGTCAAAAGAAAAATGATAATTCTAAGTGATCAGATAAATAATTTTCAATGAGTGATATATCATTTTGAGAGTGATTATAAGAGAAGGTAAGTATAAGGAAATGGGGTGTCAAAAGGGTGTCTTAAGTGTCTTTTATTTTCTTTAAATTAGTGAATCTTAAACATCAATGAATAGTGATATATCTATCAAGATTCAACCATATAGTTTTTTAGTCAAACTCATCAACCCATGTTTCATGAGAAGTGTTTCAAAAGAACCCATCTCTCATAATAATGAATGGCCCACTTAGCACTCATTGCCTCTAGGTGATGCTCACAAAGGTGAGGCATTGGACCTTCCTTGGAGGTCACCTATCCCAGTATAACTCCAACTCAAGTGCACTTAATTGTGGAGTTTTTCCCCAAGGTTATGCCCACTTAGCTTACACCCCCATTTGCAAGACCTTCAACATGTGTTGTGCCTTATGAACCATTCATTATAGAGTCCCTTTAACTCATTAATTGATAATTAGGAGGTATTTTCATAGCGTGTCGAATTATGATATTGCTATTATAGACACTGAAATTTGGTCTAAGCTTGCAACTTCAATTTCTTCATAATTCGTATTGTTATGGTTATGATTAAATACTGTTAATTATTTAATTAATTCATTTTAACATTTATTCCCCTATTAATTAAATAAATGTTCTTTATTTAATTACGTCACTAATTAACCTTAACCTTTTTCTTAAATTGAATAATTTTTAATTTAATTTATCTTAATCATATTTTTGACTATAATTAAATAAATACTTTAATACTTTAATTATTCATTAATATTTTCTTTAGTCAATTAAATGAATCTCATTTATTTAATTTAATCCTTAAATGTCAAATGTTGAATTAAAAAATCATTTAATTCATAAAAGCCTATTTTGGATATATTCTTCTATATTTAGATAATTGTTTAAGTTATCTAAGTAATTCATTCCCACTTGACTCAAGATCTATTTAAAGCAAATTAGTTATCTATTGATTTAATGTCTGAGTGTCTTTCATGAATAAACTTTCTGTTATAACTAGTTAGTTATCTAGCTTTAATTCTTATGCATATAGATATTTATTAATTAAATATCTTTATTTAATTAATTAATTTATGTGTGCATTCAAACAGACCGTTTCTTCTATACAGTCTTTATCCTTTACATACAATCATTATTCTTTTAAGTTTCGAACACTTTCAACCAAAGATTAAATTGTTATTTAATCTTAATTCCCACCTTTTATGTTTTATCACTCATGTCAATACTAATACTTATCTCAATGCATGTCAAATATTTTAATCTTAACCGTCTGTCTATCTTTCAATCTGAGTCTGTGATTTGAACAATTAATTTTCTATAAATTGATTTGACTCTCATCATTTCAACTCCTCCAGAAATTGTATAACTTTTGGAGCACTTGTTTAATCTTCGATATTTTGCTATAATAAAATACATCAAAGCTATACTTTCACACATACTAAAAATTTGAGGGCAAGAATACCAACACGACAAAATGGAGAAGAACAACAAAGGTTATCCATGGAGTTACATCGATCTTTGGTGAGATTGTTTTATGTTTTAGCTATTTCCTTTGTTCTTTGTTGTTTAACTTTATATTGCATTAGAGTTTAAATTTCTAATTGGTATTGCTTTAATCCTTCCTATTTTAATGATGTTACATTGGTGAACCCGATGTGAAGACACATTCTTCACAAATCTATAGACGTTTTATTCAATTTTTGTAGGTATCGTACGACCCGACACATCTGACAAACAAAATGGCACAATTGATATTACGAACCACATTTTACAAAGAAAATGATGCATCCATGACTTATTGAATTGCAATTGACTGGTGAAAATCCATGACACATCTGCCACTCTAAACGACACATCTGATTGGTGAAATTTTTGTGTTCAATTTCTAAATTTTAGTCTTTCATTGTGTTTTTATTTTAGCTAATTGTTTGGTTTGTAGTGTGTGTTTTAGGGAGTTAACATAGTTTTTATAGGATGTATCATAGAAAGGTTTTTGAAACCCTTTATACAAGACAATCGACGAAGATCAATCTAAAAACTACTAATGAATTTTTCTGCAGGACGTGTGTAAAAGATTTTATTTTTGAAACAAATTATCTAGTAGATTAGAAAATTGTCATTTGGGTTTAAAATTTACTACTGTCTATTGTGTTTGGTGTGAAAGCATGCTCTATTATTACCCCCACAATTTGGTATATAGAAGTATCCTCTCCCCTTACACATTCGTGTGATCCTGGGTGCAAGAGAACCTGTTACCAACTCTAGAAATTGTGCATGTATTTGTGGGAAAAATTACTTACCCCAAGATGAATTAAACCAGTCACACACTAAACCCGAGTGACTTCCAACTAGTATATAAAAGTGGGTTCTTGAGGAAAAATCAAGAATCATGAGTATTGTTTTGATGAGAAGGGAAACAATGGTCTCTTGCCGCATGGATGATACCCCACAAATGGAATACCTAAGTTAAACAACCTTATTTTTAGTATGCCAAAAACCCTCTATTTACTGATGCAACAAGTCGGACCTTTGAAGTCGTCTCACATTTTTATGGTTCATTATAGAGATGAGAAGTATGCCATGGGTTTTTCATGGGTACTATAGCTTGGTTGCCCTGAATGAAGTGTTGAGCCATGGAGGGGAGCCAGTGGGGTCAAGCTACTATTCATCTACCTTGAATAAGTGTACCTAGGGTAAAACCCAAGTGAGAACTCAATAGATACTGTCATTCATAGCCTTATGATTGTACTTGTTTTCTAGAAATACACATATTCATGATCATCAAATTGAAAATACATTGTCTTATGATTGTATTTGTTTTCCAAAACTTGATCATGAAATAGAGTCAGTTTCTACAACAATTCACTGGAAAACCATAATGTTGAGTTCATTAGAAAACTGCAATTGTCAAACAGAGTCAAATTTTCACCAAAAAAATGCATCTGATTAGTAGAGTCACATCTATTACAGAGTCTGTCACATCTGTCAGACACTCAGTCCAATTTGCATGACACATAATCTGAGTCACATTTGTTCAAACTTGAGTTACATTTATCAAAATAGCTCGCATTTGTTTAATATAAAACCGCATCTGATATCTTAGTTGTATCTATCATTTACTTTGTTATTGGAAACCCACGATTGTCATATTCTATGATGCATCTGAATAGGTGATCCGCACCTGCAGTCTGGAATGACGCATATGCCCCTATCACAAAACCAATCTACTTTTACCAATTCATAGCGAGAGTCTTGAAAACTACATCTAATCAGTTCAGAGTCACAATTGATACCCTGAGTCACATCTACTTCAATAAAAAGTGCATGTGTCTGATACATGAAACTGAATTTACCAAAAAACTGTAAGTGAGAAAGAAAACTGTAACTATTAAATTCTACAATGCATCTACCTGAGTATTAGAAAACCAAAATTTACTGTCACAGATTGAGAACAAATAGTCAAACCAATATCTGACTTATCCTTTTACACTGATTCTTGTATAGAAACTAGAAAGTTCACTCAAAACTTGCATGATTACATCCTTTAAGAATCATTCAGTCATAGCAATAGGTACCCTACTCATACATCTTACTTTCATCTTAGGGGTCTTTATTTCCTTTAGAGAGATCATCTTTTGTAGATTTTAGGATATGCACCTTTCAGGCTTTGGATAAACCCTTGATTCAACAAACATTGTCATTGAACCTAGTCATCATATCTCTTGTACTACACGTGAATCCTTCCAACTTATCAGTCAAGTTTGGGAGTTCACCTTATTTTTTAGTCTTCATCCTATGAGGATTCCTTGTCAAAAACAAATTGAAACCTAGGTTACACTTTAGCTAATAGATAAACTCTTTTAGAATCTTCCAAATTGGTCACTTAGAATTTTTCATCTTCGAATAGCATCATTTTTGACATACCTTATTTGGAGAGAAAATATAAAAAGCATAGCTACATATATTCATCCTTTATATTTAGAAAATCCCAAAAAAATAGATTAGACTCATAATCATCCATAGGCTTAGGTTTTGCATCACTTGCACTTTGAGCTTACATTTCATGGTTGAAATAAGATAAAAAGGGAAATAAAGAGAAAAGATGGTTGATCCAAATAAATTCATCAATCCATTCTCAAACCCCTTTGCAGGGGCAACTTCATCTAGACCTCACAAGACTTTGTTAGAGAATTTTTTTACTATAGACACACAAGGGCATGTTATAGTGGAAGACATAGATGTTGTTGCACAAGATCTTGAGTTTGCTTCCTTTGTAGATGACTATCTAGCAAATAATCCTCAACGATACTTAGAAAAATTGCTAGCAGAAGGTGCTAAACTACCTCCTGGTTTTGATATTCATACCCTACAAACTGCATCTACCTAGGGAACAAACACCACTACCACTAGTGCTAATATATCTCAAGTGACTACTACTATACCATTTGGAGGACCTACATAGAGTGATTCAACAATACACACATCTCCATTTGGTATGCCTACCTCAACATAGGGGCTAAATTTTACCATAGGGGCATCATCATCGAATCCCTTCAGTCCTTTTGTTGGGAACAAAAAATCTAGAACATCAGCTCCTATATCGAGTGTGAATGTCACTAGCACTATTCCATAGATAGCAACTATACCTAGTGTTCATGTCACTAGTACTATACCACAAATTGGGGTTTCATAGACAGGAGGCATACCCTCTTTCCAATATGGAAACTAACTGAACACTTCATAGATTCCAAGTCAAAATCCATTTTCACAAACTTCGAATCAAAATCCATTTTCATATATTCCAAATCAAAATCCATTTACACAAATTTTGAATCAAAATCCATTCTCACTGATTCTGAATCAAAACCCATTCACTAACATTCCAAATCCAAATGCACTTTACATACCCACATTTAGCCAAAACCCATCACACAACATTGCATTCAAAAACATGTACATAGATCCAAATAATCTAGCTAACACATCATTAAATCAAGTTGACGTCCTATAGACACAAATGCACACACTTCAAACACAGATGGATAACATGGCAATTTGTAACAAGAAAACCTTTTTAGCAAAGGATTTATGTCCATTTCCCTTTGATAAATCATTGTACATGACACATTTCCTTCATGGGTATGTCATACCAAACTTAGTCAAACACAATAGAAAGCGAAATCCAATTGAACACATAAGGGAATTTTCCATGATGTGCATAGATATCACCTACGACCCCACATATCTTATGAGACTCTTTTCGAGAAGTCTTGTTGGAACTACACTAGAGTGGTTTTGAGGCCTTGACTATGGCATAAAATCATGGGGCGAACTGGCTAAGAAATTCATTGAAAAATTCTCCTTTAACATTGACAACAAAATAAACATAGCAACCTTGTGTCATACTACACAAGACAAACGGGAAAATTTTATCGCTTTCTTCTAGAGATGGAGAACTATAGCCAATCGATGTCCTATCGAGATACTTGAGAAGTAGAAGGTCACTATGTTCCAAGAAAACCTCAACCCAAAATTGAGAAGTAACTTAAGGGTACATTGTTGCACATCCTTTACAGAACTAGTGGAAAAGGGGCTCATACTAGAAAAATGTCTCATTGAAAAAGGAGAACTTAAGACATAGACACCCAACAAAAATCCAACTATGCAAAACACCCCCAATGATAGAAACAAGTTTTGGTCTTAGAATAAAAATGTTACCAATGATGGGGTGGTTGATACAAAGACTTTACAAGTAGGACCAATCATCACACTTAGAGGAAATATCCCCTCTACTAAGACACTCAACATGCCATTAACCAAACCACCAACACTACCCAAAACACCCAATGGCCACAACAATAAAGATGATTTCTGAAACATGAGTTCACTCCCCTTGGGGAACCCTTCAAGTTAGTCTTCAAACAACTATTGCAACAAAATTTTATATAGCTTGAAGAGCCAAGACAATACGATCCAGGGAAATTCAAACCATTTTGGTGGGATGATAATTCCTTTTGTGATTTCCATCGAACCAAAGGACATAGCCTACAAAATTTTTGTCAACTAAAAAACATCATACAAGACTTTGTCGAGAACAAAAATATTTAGGTTAGTGGATAGAAAGTGACATCTTCAAACACTGATCACAAGGTATTTTCTAATCCACTACATGACCATGGGAAAGGAAAAGTCCCCAATTTGGGTAAGAAGACCAATACTTCCTCCAACTATGCTAGTGTCAAGCATGATTATAGTGGCCCCATTATAAATCATATATGGGCTACTGATGACCACGTCAATACCATTACCATAAATAAAACACCCGAGTGTGATGTTAACACTCATCATACCAAGATCACCATACAAGGCCCTTCATCACATCAAACACCATAGACTTCCAAGCCACAGTATAAATTACTTGATCAATTGGGGAAGACCCTAACCCAAATTTCCATCTTGGAACTGTTGTGTATCTCCCCTAAACATTGATACATTTTAGATAAGGCTTTACAAAGCACAACTATTCCTAATGATCTTGTTGTCAATTATTTCGAGGAAATGGTGGGCTACTTGACCAATAATCATCATGCCACATTCTCCAAACAAGACTATGCAACTAAAAAGACAAATCATAATGACCCATTACATCTTGAAGTTCTTGTTGAAAAAACCAATGTTAGATGAGTTATGGTTGATGAAGGAGCAGGGTTAAATCTTTTCACTTTAAAATTGATTAAAGCATTAGGTTTCTTGAAAGCATGTGTAGATACAACCAAAATCATTGTCATTAAGGCTTATGACGATGAGGAATGAAAAGCAAAGGGGGTGGTAACACTTCCTATCATAATTGGTCCTGTAGTTATGGAGACAAAATTCCAAGTCTTGGATCTCACCCTTCCATACAATCTTCTACTAGATAGACCATGGATTCATGCCATGAAGGCAGTCCCTTCCACATATCATCAATTTCTAAAATTCCCTTACAATGACACTGGAATAACAATAGATGGTGACCCAAATCCATTCCAATGTTGCACCAATCTATGAGAGACACCTTAGCACCAAGTTCCTATAAACCAAGAAGCCTCATCATCCAATTCATTTCATTATGTTGATCCATCCACTCTCACTAGAACATTTACTTTGCCATCATTACCTTCCACTCCTAGGGTCGAGATCCAAGACAAGGGTTGTGGAGAATATCGCATGAAGATATATTATTCTGTTAGCCATTTTATTCCGCCCAAATCATATGGTTTACATATAACAAATAGGAGACAATCACTGGTCACCATATACATTCCTCCCTCAACAACCTTTACAAAATGGGGAGAATTAAGCAAAGAATCCATACATGCAAAAGATGTGACCACTTGGTTGTATAGAGAAGACCCTAAAGAACCTCCCTCGCTCACATTCCTATAGATCAATATGGAAAGGGTTTCACAATCATGCAGAGCAAGGGATATAATGGACATAATGGTTTAGGCTTACATCAAGATGGGAGGATAGAACCAATTATTGTTTCTAAGTGGCTGAAAGGCTTAGGGCTTGGGTTTCAACCGATTTAGATTGGTGTTTTTAGTACCACATCACCTTTACCTGAGGAATTAAGTGCTTCATAAGATATTGAGACATCTAACAAACCATCTAATCAACCCTAATGTGACTCCCTTGACTCTAACGTATATGAGTGGGATTCCTTATCCTCCACCTCTACCATGGATCTTCATAAGCTATTTAGAGAACTTGACTTGATGTTGAAATCTTCATGAAATCCATTGAATTCTTGTCCACCAAAGAATATGACAATAGAGGAATGGTTTAAACATTACTACTAGGAATCTCTTGATCCTACCTCTTGGGGACCTACTAAATATGTTTTAAATAACCAAACCTTGGCATTAAGCCCACCTTAGAATCCACCTAGATCCAAGCAAAAGAGGAAAGAGGACTTGGTACAAAAATTTTGTGACTATATGAACAAATCAACTTTTACCTTGACCCCATTAAACTTTGACAACTTTGATGATGGCATGCCCTTAGTCTATCGCTAACTTAAGTGCTTCAAAAGATATTGAGACATCCGACGAACCATTTGATCAACCCATCTGTGACTCCCCCAACTCTAACAAATATGAGTGGGATTCCCTATCCTCCACCTCTTCCATGGACCTTGATAAGCTATTTGGAGAACTTGACTTGATGTTGAAATATTCACTAAATCCATTGAATTCTTGTCTACCAAAGAATATGAAAAAAGAGGAATGGTTTAAACATTCCTACTAGGAATCTCTTGATCCTACCTCTTGGGAATCTGCTAAATATGTTTCAAATAACCAAACCTTGGCATTAAGCCCACCTTAGAATCCACCTAGATCCAAGAAAAAGAGCAAAGAGGACTTGGTACAAAATTTTTGTGAATATGTGAACAACTTAGCTTTTACCTTGACCCTATTGAACTTTGACAACTCCGATGATGGCATGCCCTTAGTCTATCCCCAACTCATTGATTGGGACCAACAAGACACAATCATCTTAGACATTTTTTAGAATGACGAATAGATTGCTGAGTTCCTAAGATTATGAGAAGGCATACCTAGTGGCAATCACAAGGTTGGATTTACCATTGATTTGGACAAGGCATAGATTTGGGAATCCATTCAACCCTCCAATCACAAAAATAAGAAAAATAATGACAAAAATAAAAATGATGAGTCTTTGGGTGAAAATTGAAAGGTGCCTTTAGAAAATGAAAAAGAAAAAAATAAGGACACATTTGAAGGTGAAAACCTGTCTAAGGCACCTAAGGATGAAGGTTTGAACATTCTCCCTGTTGCACAGGAAAAGTTGCCCATGCTAGTTGAAGAATCAATGGAAGGTAACATAGGTACATAAGAGAATCCCCAACTAGTATATTTTGCAGCATCATTGACAAAAGAAAAGCAGTCAGAATTCTACAACTTCTTTACACAAAGATAGATTAATTTTTCCTAGTCATATGCAGAAATGCCTGGGCTAGATCCTAAATTTGTACTACATCATTTTCCCTTACAACTAGGTGTAAAACTAGTGAAATAGAAATTGAGAAAAATGCACCCATAGATTGCTTTACTATTCAAGGTTGAATTGAAGAAACTGTTGGGCGTTGGCTTCATTAGATCAATTGACTATGTTGATTGGATTTCTAATCTGGTACTAGTCAAAAAACCAATAAGGAGCATTTGCATCTGTATAGATTTTAGAGATATAAATAAAGCCTATCCTAAGGATGAATTCCCTCTCCCCAACATTGACATGTTAGTAGACATGACCGCAAGGGTTACGAGACATAATAACTTGGCCAAAATAAACCTGGATAGAATAAGTTTGTCACAATAACCCAGGGACAAAATAACCCAGGGTCATAATAACCCAAGCCAAAGTAACTCGTCAGAATAACCCATGGAAAAAATATCCCCATAAGAATATAGAGAAAGGAAAACAAAATTTATAAATTACATGTATGTTGCTAAAAAAACTTTATTATTCAAATTTTAAATTAAAGTGTCAAATTATGAGTTATCCCTCTTATATAATCTAAAATGTTATGGTTTTCATAACCATCAACCAATCTTTCTAGTCTTTCTTTGAGTTCACGGTATTTTTTCCTACTTGGTTGCCTACTAGTGTATCTAGCCATATATTTCTCTATTCTTTTCTCTTGGATACTCTGTTCTTTTTTCATTGCTTTGATGAATTTCCAAACTGAGTTGTGTGATGCTTGAAGCAATTCACTAAATCCTTTGTGTCATCCCTCAATAGTATTATTGGTTATGGGAAGATCATCTTGAGTAGTTGAATAGCAATTCCACATTGTGATTGGAAACTTGGGTGATCATTTGTTACCTCTTCTGGTTAGTCTACCAATCCATGTGTCTTCAAAAGAATAAATTATGGGTTGCAAGGTCTCCTCATGTTTTTTATAATAAGGAGATTGTTGAAGTTTTTCAAATGCATCAATTACGTCTATCCGAGGCACGAAAGCTAATGCAACAATTTTCTTGATCTCATATGCAAATACTCCATTAGAACTATAACATGTGTGTAGACCTTCTTCTTGAACTTTCCTCCACAAGCATTGAGAGAAATGGAAAAAACATCCCCAAATAGTGGCATTTGGAAAAATTTTCAGAAATAGCTCCCATGAAACCTAATTAAAAATCAAGTAGTTTTTGGGTTCAGATCAGGTTGAAGTTGTTTTAATTCAGAAATTACTTGTGTATAAGTGGTTCTTGTTTTGTTGCTCATAAGAATATAAATGAGTCAAAATATTGCATCAGTTTTCAAGCCAAGAATTGTGTACAACTATTGAAAAATACTTGGCACTGTTTTAAATGTATCGTCACTAAACCAATTTTCAGATTCGTTCAGTAATTGCAAATTTTGTGTGGTGGCGAATATTAAAAAAAAATTCTCATCATTACTATCATGAAAAAGAAACGTTTCCCCTCAATTGGTAATTGTATATTCAACTGGTAAGATAAGATATACCGATGTGTCAGAATTTGGTGGCGGTGCTTCAAATATTAATCTTTTTCTTCGAATCATTTTGGATAATGCATTGGTTGATGGTATTGCTCTTGCGACGGGTAATGAAGTATTAGAACATGAAGCAGTGATGATATTTCTTGTAGAATTTTGAGTTGAGCATGCCATGTCTTTCATTTCTTTCAATTTGTGTTTGATAATGATCATCTCGAGTTTTGGAGCATGATTATGTTTTGTACTACTAATCACATCACCGAATTTTGTTTGTGTCGTAGTATAGCACTGACTTGAACATTTATTTGTAAAATATTCCACACAATGCCGGATCATTTTATTGATGCCTTTTTGATGAAACAAAAATGTGTAACCATCTACAATAAGTAAATTCTTTTTTTTTTTACTTTTCAAAACTGAAGAGGCATTGTATATATTAAAAATTATGAAGAATGTGTGGTTCCCTAAAAAATATATTGATTTTTTGTACACTCTTTTAGAAAACCCTAGGAAAATTTAAAATAATGTTCAAAAAAATATATTACAAAATATCTTCTTTTATGAATTTGGATTTCTCCTCTTCTTATCACTCTACACGCTCTTACGTCTTCTCCCCTTCTTCATTTATTTACTTCTCTTAATTCTACCACTTTATATATCTTCTTAATGCCTTTTTCACTTATATATTTTCATAATAACTCTTAATCAACTTATTCCCACGAAATTGCCTTTATTTTTATAATTATTTACCATTTTATAGGTTATTTAAGCATATTAAATGTGTTTTAAGGCTATTTTAGGGGTATATAATTGATATATGGTCTAAAAATGACCTAAATAGCCTCAATGGTGCCTCACAATCATATTTATAATTTATTTTATGCTATTTCTAGTTTACTAGCTTGATCTAAAATGACCATGGGTTATTTTGTCCATGGGTTATTTTGACCATGGGTTATTCTGTCCATGGGTTATTATGACCTTGGGTTATTTTTTCCTTGGGTTATTTTCGTTGGGTTATTCTATCCAGGGTTATTTTGGCCAGGTTATTATGTCCTGATACCGACCACAAGGTATGAGATGTTATCCCTTATGGATGGATTTTCAGGGTATAATTATATCACGATTACAATTGAAGACCAACCTAAAACAACTTTCACATGTCCATGGAGAATGTATTGTTGGAATGGCATGCCCTTCAGACTCAAAAATGTTGGAGCAACATATCAATGTGCTATGACCACTATTTTTATGACCTTATATACACTCTTATGGAGGATTATGATGATGACCTTATTGCTAAATCACTAACAAAGGTTGATCATTTACAGGTTTTAGACAAGATATTACAAAGGCTAGAAGAGTATAAAGTGAGACTAAATCTGAAGAAATGTGTGTTTGGAGTGAAATCAAGAAAGCTTTTGGGATATATCATATCTAGACGAGGCACTGAAGTGGATACAACCAAGGTAAAAGCAATCATAGACATGCCTCCACCAACTAATCTCAGTCAGCTAAGGACACTACAAGGTAGATTACAATCCATCAGAAGATTTATAGTGCAGTTAGCATATAAGACACATCCCTTTCAACATTTACTTAGAAAAGTAATACCCTTTGTATGGAAAGGTAAATGCTAGGAAGCTTTTTAACTAATTAAGGACTATCTACTCGCACCACCAATCTTAATGCCACCTGTTGAGGAACAAACATTGATTCTCTATATTTCAACAACCCATTCATCACTCAAAGCATTGCTTGCACAAAATGATGATGAAGGTCATGAAAGGGTAGTATACTATATTAGTTAGACTTTGGTAGGTTATGATCTTAACTACAGTACCATTGAACATGCTTGTCTTGTGGTAGTATTTGCTATTCAAAAACTAAGGAACTATATGCTAAACCATCAAACAATTCTAGTTGCGAAAATAGATGGACTTTAAAATATCTTCTAAGCAAAGAAACATTGATAGGGTGACTGGCCAAATGGGTAATAATACTTACTGATTATGATATCCAGTACGTAGAGAGAAAGGCTATTAAGGGACAAGTCATTGTTCATTAGTTATCTGATGCACTGATACAATCAGATCACCCTTCAGTTGCAAATTTTCTTGATGATTTTATATTCACCATTGACACAAGCACATGGAAATTATACTTTTATGGCTCCCATATGAATCATGGCCCAGGGGTTGGTATCTTGTTTATCACACCACAAGGTGATTCTATCCCTAAGTCATTAAAGATTTCCTTTCCATATACCAACGACATAATAGAATATGAGGCTCCTGTGACAGGATTACGCATAGCAGTCAAATGGAAGATCAAAAAATTATAGGTTTATGGTGATTCTCAACTAGTAATCCAATAGGTAAATGATGATTATGAGACTAAGGATGAAAATCTTGCTCCCTACAAATGCATGGTAGATAGTTTCAAGGAGTACTTTGACAAGGTTGACTTTCATCAAATACCTCATGCTCTAAATAGGGCAGCAAATGCCATGGATACTATTGCTTCACTCCTTGACATACCAAGCAACATGCCTAAATTAAAGTTTTAGGTAGAAAATTTTTTTGTCCCTCCCTGTGACATCCTAGATTCGAAGATCCTATGTGATATTATCGGTCTTGATTCCCCATGGTATACAAAGATATCTATGACTACCTCCATGCCGAAATCATACCCCCTGACCTTTCTAATAACCAACATAGGACATTCCTTCGCAATTCAGCCAAGTACACCATCATTGGAGACACCCTATATAGATGTTCCTTAGATAATACACTACTAAGATGTCTTGATACTAATGAAGCAGAAGCAACCTTGTGTTGGGTACATGAGACTATATGTGGATCCCATTCTAGCAGTCCTACCTTAGTTAAAAATATTATGAAATTGGGTTACTATTGTCCTACCATGGAAAAGGACTCATATGTCTTTGTTAAGAAATGTCGTCAATGTCAGGTACATAGAGACTTGATACATGCACCTGCATAGGAGCTCTGTCCCATAGTGTCACCATGGCCCTTTTCCCAATGGGGACTCGACATCATAGCTAAGATATATCCCACATCATCCAATGGCCATAAGTTCATCATTATTTCCACTAAGTATTTTATGAAGTGGATTGAGGCTATTCCCATGACCTACATCACTAGCACATAGATCTCTAAGTTTATCTTGAACTATATCATTTGTCGGTATAGTGTTCCTCAATCCATTATCATAGATAATGTTCATCAATTCAAAAACCAAGAAGTCTGTCATATTTGTGAAGAGCTCCATATCCAACATCATTTTTCCACCCCATATTACCCACAAGGTGATGGCCAAGTAGAGGCATCTAATAAAACTATCATTAGAATCCTCAAAAATACTGTCAATGATGTTGGTCATGATTGGAATTTATAGCTTAATCCATCCTTTTGGGCTTATCACACAAGCATTTGTACTTCTACTCGCACCACTCCATATTCTTTATTATTTGGCTCTGAGGCCATTCTGCCTATTGAGGTCGAGATTCCTTCCTTGAGGGTATCCTTGAAAGGGCACATTGACGATGAAGAGTAGCAAGTTTCAAGACTACATGAGCTAGAATTCCTAGATGAACCAAGACAAAAGGCATTAGATCATCTCCAAGAAAATTAGAATCATCTTCATCGTAGCTACAATAGGAAGGTCTTGAATAGAAATTTTGACATTAGTGACCTGGTCTTAATGGAGAACCCCAAGAATCAAGCTGAAAGAGACAAACTAGGAAAGTTTGAACCTAATGGTTAGGACCTTACATTGTCATAGAAGCCTTTGGATTAGGAGCATAAAAACTCTCTACTCTTGAAGGAGAACCATTGTCAGCACCTATCAATAGTATTCATTTGAAGAAGTTCTATGCATAGCTTCTAAGAGCCTTGTCTTAATTATCAAAAATATGAAAATATTGAAAATCAATTAAATTGTCACATTGATGAAAACATGGAAAATAGACATCTTGGTGACACCAAAAAAAAAACAATAATAAAAAAAAAGAGTCAAGAGAAAAATTTCATCCAATAGTGAAAACCATGCTTATGGCGCTTTGGATAAGTACCATGATAAAAACCTAGAAAATAGGTGTCATGTGTAAGAAATTATCTATGTGGACCATTACACTTGGGGTCAAGTTGTCTCATCTCCCATACCCTTCGTATGACATTTATTATGACATTTCCATCTATCCATCTAAGCCCTACCACTCACGTAGATTTTCCCATTTACTTTGATCTTGATAAGGACTGGGGTACAAACATAAATCATTGCTTTGTAAAAAAATCTTGACATGTCTATCCTTTGGTCATACACTATCCAAAAAATATCATATCACAGCCTTCATAGCATTTTTCAAACCCATACCTTAAAGAAAATGAGTTATCCTTATATTCAACATAGTCCTTGGAGACCATATAATAATTTTTCTAGCTATAATACTCATTTCAGTTATCTCTTACCAAGGCCACCCATCATCTATTCATACCTATCACATGCCTTGGTTTTTCTCTTGTCAATGGTCTAAGGAACTTCCATCATCCCATCCAATCCTAAAAAGTCATTCCAAAGGCAACAAGCCCAATCCATACAATCTTTCTATGCATCCTAGTGCATCATTCAAAACATTGCTTGGCTTTGTTTATATCCTTGCTGCAAACCTTGATCCTTTAGTCACATTATCATCATCCTCATGTTGTTTTGGGATGTGTCCTTTCTATGTCAAACAACATCGTCACCATCCACATTGCCTATCAATTGGTTTTCATCTTGACTAGGGGCAAGATCATGGTTGTTCATGGATTCTTGTGCATGCTTGCTTGCTTGCTTGTAGGAATCATTCACATGCATTTTTCATGATCCTCATAAATCCAAAAACATCAAAAAATGTCTTGAAAAAAATCTAGAAACATCATAAAACTTTAAAATGACAAAAAAATCAAAACATGTCAAAAATCAAAAAATAGAGTCAGAGTCAATCACACTTGTCAGTCTTTGTCATTTGTTGAACTACATTGCCTCTACAATTGGACATAGGCAAGGCCATCTGCTGATGTACCTTAGAGGCATTAGGTCAGTCCTTTTAGGTTTTTCTATATAAAATCATGACTCAATCCATTTGTCTATATGACAAGGTCATTGGTCGTGTCGAACTACAAGGTCTCTGCGTGTATAACGTAGGCAAGGCCATTAATCGATGAGCCCCTAAGGCCACACTAGGTCAGTCCTTTAGGGTTTTTCATCACACAGAGTGAATTGTTAGCACATCATATCAAGTCATGCATCAACTAGAAGAACAAGTTAATAATGTATTTAAGTCAAATCAAATAAATTATCAACGCAACAACCAAAATAGTCAACTTATGTCTGCTAAAGGATGTGTCCTTCCTGAAAACATACATCATCAAAACAATCAACCTATGTCTTATACAGGATGAGTCCTTCCTAAATATAGATACTGTCAAACAATCAACATAGCCTTATACAAGTTAACACATCAATGACATTAGACTCAATGTCTTATACAATACGTGTCTTTCTGAAACTAGGCTTTTGTCATGCCTTATACAAATAGTCACAAAATTGAAACCAAACTCAATGTCTTATCCAGTATTCATCCTTCCTGAAACAAGGCTCAATCAATCAATCATCTTATCAATCAAAACAATCAAACAAACATATCATGTTTTGGAAAATATTTTACTGGCTTTTGACTTTATGGCTTATTTATCTTATCATTTCGTTGGACTTTATGATTGGAATCCTATTACTAGCTTTCTCAAGGATGTCCCATGGAGGATTTAGAGAAGCAACGATGTATCAAAATTATGTTTTCTTTGACTGTTGTTTGTTGACTATCTTTTAACATTGATTTTGAGTCATGTTACTAGTTTCCTCGAGGATTTCCCATGAAGGATTTAGAGGAGTGATGATGTCTCATGACCCATATTTTATTTTGTTTGTTGTCTATGGTTTGTCTTGAAAAAAATACTGGGGCAACTATGCCCTTAGTATGAGTTAGGACACTCCTTGTCTATGACTGTTTTTTGTTAGGAGGTGGATGACCTTGTACACCTTGATCTATCTCATATCATGGTGTTTGTATCTATTTGTATTAGTTACCACCCAATGATGATTAAGTGCAAAGCCTTTTGTGCTTTGGCAAAAAATCGAAGATTTTTAATACTAACATCCATATCTTTTAATTATTCATCTTTTTTTTTTGCACTATCATTTCTTCTTTCAACAACATTGAACTTTTGACCATCAAATTAACTAATCGGGACTATTTCCAAAATTTTGTCAATTTTCCCGAGGGGGCATACCTTCACCTATTCTACACTGGGGCACAACTAGGGCATGTTTCTGATCGATTTTATTTGACACAATGCCGAAATGACATTGTATCAAAGAGGGGAAAAATATAGATACTGAAATTTGGCCTAAGCCTATGACTTCAATTTCTTCATAATTCGTATTGTCATGGCCATGATTAAATATTGTTAATTATTTAATTATTCTCTAAATTCCTTTATTCTTCTATTAATTAATTAAACTTAATTATTTAATTAATACATTTTAACATTTATTCCCCTATTACTTAAATAAACATAATTATTTAATTAATTCATATTATCTTTATTCAAAACTTGATTAATTAAATAAATGTTCTTTATTTAATTACGTCACTAATTAACCTTAACCTCTTTCTTCAATTAAATAAATTCTTATTTAATTTATCCTAATCATATTTATGACTATAATTAAATAAATACTTTAATTATTTAATTATTCATTAATCTCTTCTTTCGTCAATTAAATAAATCTTATTTATTTAATTTAATCCTTAAATGTCGAATGTTGAATTAAATATTCATTTAATTCATAAAAGCCTATTTTGGATATATTCTTCTATATTTAGATAATTGTTTAAGTTATCTAAGTAATGCATTCCCACTTGACTCAAGATCTATTTAAATCAAGTCAGTTATCTCCTGATTTAATGTATGAGTGTCTTTCACAAATAAACTCTCTATCATAACTAGTCAATTATCTAGCTCTAATTCTTATGCATGTAGACATATATTAATTAAATATCTTTATATAATTAGTTAATTTATGAGTTCATTCGAACAAACTATTTCTTCTATACAATCTTTATCCTTTATATGCAATCATTATTCTTCTAAGTTTTGAACACTTTCAACTAAAGATTAAAGTTTTATTTAATCTTAATTCCCACCTTTTATGTTTTTTCACTCACATCAGTACTAACACTTATCTCAATGCATGTCAAATCTTTTAATCTTAATCATCCATCTATCTTTCAATCTAAGCCTATCATTCAAACAATTAATTTTCTATAAATTAACTTGACTCTGATCATTTCAACTCCTCCTGAAATTGTATGACTTTTGGAGCACTTGTTTAATCTTTGATATTTTTCTATAATCACATACATCAAGGCTATACTTTCACACATATTGAAAATTTAAGGGTAAGAATACCAACACGATGAAATGGAGAAGGACAATCGAGGTTATCCATGGAGTTGCATTGATCTTTGGTGAGATTGTTTTATGTTTTAGCTATTTCCTTTGTTCTTTGTTGTTTAACTTTAGATTGCATTAGAGTTTAAATTTCTAATTATTATTTTTTTAATCTTTCCTATTTTCATGATGTTACAACTATCAGGATTCAACAGTGTAGTATTTTTTCGTAGGTCAATGATTTTGACTCAAATAACTACACAGTTGAATCCTAGTAGCAATATCATAATTTGAAACACTATGAAAAATATCTCCTTATTATCAATCATTTATGCTCAAAATTTGAAGATGCAATAAAGAAGCTTCTAATTCTCCCAAACTCATTTCTAAATTGCAAAGATTTTGGTAAAATTATAAAGATTAAGGGAGTAAAAAATTATGGATGAGTGATTTAATATTCAAATAGTCTAGTTCAATCGTGAGATGTCCTAATGCAATCTCTAAAAAAAAAATACTCTTCAAATAATCTCACTGAATGCCTAACACAATGTAGATTTAGTTCCTAAAAATACTGAAAAAATTAAGCTTAGAAAAATACAATAGAGAATGAATTTGAAGACCTATATATAATCTCCAAATATATATATATATATTGAATCTCAGTATGAATAAAAAGTACCTAAAAATAATGCAAGATGAAAAATTAAGACCACACAAAGTACCCAAATACTTATATAAAGATATAAATTAAACATGGTTATGATAGAGCTAGCACTTATGGTTTAAGGACATGTGATTGGTGCCATAAATATTCAATAGATATGGGGAGTGAAGGTATGCATGAAAATTCTAATTCTAAAGCAATTTTATATTACTAATAGTAAAGTAGATGGATATGATGATGAATTTGAGGATATTGAGAAGTGCTATTAGACAATGCTTATAAAAATACTATAAATTATCTCATCATGTATATTGAAATGCATGGATTTGAATAAAACATAATATAAAAATTTGAACAAGTGTCTTACACTCAAACAACCTCATCCTCTTCCATATGCCTAACAATAAAAATGTACCTTTACATAATATCCATGTGGGTCTAATCAAAGGTGAAATTTCAACCTTTTAAAAATTTGAAAATATTAATTTTTAATGCATGTCAAAACATTACAATTGTGTAATGTGAATTACATTAATAAACACGCATTAAATTTTTAAATGCATTTATTAAGTAATGATACAACTAGCAATGTGTATGGTAGATAAAACTAATAAATTTAATGATTTATTTTTAATTTATAGAAATTATACATTTCTAACATGAGTTATCCTCAGAAAATTATAATGTTATTAGAAAGATACATGTCTGAAAAGAAAACTATTATTTTTTCTTTCTTTTGGATAATTCTTCAAACATTATTCTTGAGCATGTTTAGAAATAATCTTCAATCTTAATAAACTACAATACATTCAATATCATTTATTTTTTTATACAAACATTAAAATCTATTAAATTACCATACCCATAACATTCCTAAAAACTAAAAATAAATAAAATGTTACTAAACAAGCACATAAGAATTCTATTAAAATAACTTAATATTCAATATTTTACTATTAGATAGCTCAAATATTTATGTTTTTCAACTATTGAATAACCATGTGGAAACCCAGGAATATTAGGGGAATGTGTTGTAATAAGGGATCACAAAGGCTTCATTATTCTAGCTAAATCAATAAAACTTTTGAAAGGAACAAATAATATTGTGGAAGCACAAGCATTATTGTATAGTTTGCAACTAGCAACTGATCTAAAGCTTAAAGTTTTTGAAATTGAAGGTGATTCCCTAATTATTGTGAATGCATGTAAAGAGAGAAAACTATTTTGTTGGAAGATTATATATGTGATGAAATAGGTATCAAATTTGTTGGATAAGTTTAGTTTTATGCAAATAAAACATACATACAATGAAGGGAATTAGTTGGCAGATAAATTTACTAATATTGGTTTTTAAAAAATCCAAAATGAGTTGATCTATGAAAATAACAAGAAAAATATTACGCAAGAGTTAACATAAATTATTGATAAGGAAAGTGTTGTTTTTTAACAAGGTGAAACAGTGTCAATGCTAAGCACTCTTGCTATAATAATGTTGATAAAATTAAAATTATCTTGCAATTCAATAGCAAGTTTAAAAAATAAATAAGTTTTTTAGCACATGGGATATTTTCAGGGATTTGCAAGGAAGGGGTTTGTAGATGAATCAAAGGCACAATGAAAATGTAATGTGGATAGAAGAAACATCAAATTGGGATGAATCAAATGCACAAGGAAAATACAATGTGGATAGGAATGACATCAAATAGTATAGTCATTTTTATCACATGGCTCATTCATATTGTTTTCAGTCTAATCAACATATGCTTTTGCTTGATGCAGAGGGACAATACTTAGCATCTAATTATATATCTTTCTACACATGGGGGCGATTTTAAGCATGTTTCAAATTCACCTATTCACACATGCAAATTTGGTTTCAAGTCCAACCAATCACACAAGCAGAGATGTCTTTGTTCTTTCATTAGTACTTCCTATTAGATGTTTATAAATCCACACGAACAAAACCAAAGATTTGTCTTCAGCAACGGATATCATTGTAATCTATGAGATACGTCGTAAAGGTGTATCATTTTTCCACTAACAGGTATACTATTTAATAAGAATGACTACCAACAAAACCAAGGTTGCTTATTACATTAGTAAATTTAAGAAGAGTTCAAGTGCGCAAAAGGAAAAGTTAAGGGTAATCAATTCCACAACTATATTACAACTATGGGTGTATTCTTTTAGGCCACTCTACAAATTTGGTAAAATGGTATAATTGTGATAGTATTAAAGAATAGCATGGAGTATCTATCCATAATGAGAATCACAATCAAGCAACAATAACACCTTCAAGATGTAAGGTGGTGTGAAGATAGTTAGTTCTTAAAGAATCACAATCAAGCAACAACAACGTCAAAGGAAGGTAGTGCAAGGAACATTTTCAAGAAATTATTCTACAGAGGTTGTAATTAGTGCTCTTCTTCAAATGTAAGTTTTACTATCTTTGATATTTTCAAAAAATTTGGTAACTTTTTGGGCTTTGCTATATCCTAGGTCTTGCAATATACCTTGTTTCCAAGTTACTATATCTTCTTCTCAAGTGTGGTATTTGTAGTGTATTCAAATGAATACCTTTGCATTTTCACACATTTTTGGGCCCTCCTTGCCTTATTCATCCCTATTGATGTCTTAATTGGTCCTATTTTACATGCACAAGCCTTATAAGTTACATCTTTTTATGGCTAATCCCAACAATCATCAAAGGGAAAATGATAATTTAATTATTCTAGTTATCTGTCCCTAATTTTTAGGTCAGTCCTAAGATGCCACCTAGGGCATCTTTGTCCCTCAAAGGTATTGGGACCCTCTTTTTAAATGTGCCTTAATTGGGCCCCTTTTTGGAGTCTTTGCCCTGGGTTTCATGCCTCAAAACTAAGATGCCACCTAGGGAATCTTAGTTCCCCATAGGTTATTTTTGAGATTTAATTTCAAAAATTGGAAGGATTTAGCCTCCTTTGACCAATGAATTCATATGTCAGCTTGTTGTGGTGTAATTTTAGGATATTAATCATAGATAAGTATAAATACAAGGTTCTTTTACTCATTTTATCATCCAAGAATACAAGACTTTTGTGAGAGCATTCTTAATAGCATAATTGAGTTCATAAGGGCATTCAAGATAAGTTCATCAAGCATTTGGATCCATCATCAAGATTCAAGAATCATGCCAAATATATTCTTGCATCATGTATGCTTTTGAGCTAACATTTGTGATGTAGGGTTTTGGTTCAAGCAAGCAATTCAAGTCAAGATCTATCAAGAATTCAAGCATTTCAAGATCTACATTCAAGCTAGTCATTTTACATAGGTTTATAGATTTCATAACAAGGGTTTGGTGAGTTGTAACATTTTATTTTTTTCATTCATCATTTTCCTCTATTATTTCATTTCATTCCAAGGTTTAATTACCAACAAGGGGTTTAAGCAAGGAAAATCCCCATTTACTAACAATCAACAAGTTTTTCCTCTCTTGCATGTTTGTGTTTGTAGATTTAGGTTGAAGATAATTTGAAGTGCAAAGTTGAAAGGTTGTAAAGTTGCATTGCAAAGTTGTCATCTTCACGAAAACTTACCTACAATCTAGATTTGGAAGTTTCAGAACCTAAGATCTGAGAAGAAGGAAGTCTAGACATTGATCCTCAAGATCACATTCAAAGATTTTAGAAATTCAAGATGTGACTAAGTTGGAAGAAAGGGCATCTAAGTCCTCCAAGTGGAATTTTGGAGAGATTATTTTGGATTCTATTTCCACATCCAAATATTTTGCATCTACCCCAAAAAATAGCAATGGGACTAAGACAATAGTAAGGACTTCTTAGTCCTCCCTGGCATATTTTGATAGCTTGGAAAGATATTATGAAACATGAAGTTGATATCATGGTCACTACTTTACCTAATCTCTATTCATCTCCCAACACATCCCTTCCTTGTCAGAATGCTTTAGTGAATAAGGATACAATCATCAATGATAATGACAAGCATATTTATGTGAAGGACATGTTCATATTAAGAGATCCAATAATTTAGAGCCATGAAAATCTCACCTCTCCTTCTTGGGAAGACATTATAGACATCCAGGGATATAATTATAGATAAACATGACAATCAAACTTTTCCTTCTCCTAATATCTCTTCTAGACATGAAGAAGATAGTTTGGTGTTAAAATATATCCTTATTGAGACTCGTGAGAATAATGTGCCTCCCTTTCCTAATTCCCCTACCATTTGGGAAGACCTATTGGACAAAAAAAACTCCAATCAATTGTAACCATGAAACTTATAGTTATCCTTCTCTTGATGCCTCCCCTTTCTGTGATGAAGCTTCTTTACAAAATATAACCATAGAATGTGATGAACATTTTACAAGCTCTCCTACTAGGGAAAATAGTACGGCACAAGAGAATGAGACCCTATAAAAAAATAATGAAATAATGAACAATCATGATGATCACACTTGTTCTTCTCCTAGTATCTCTATTATTGCTAAAAAAGATACTTTGATGTTAGAATATACAATCGATGAAAGTCATGAGAATCTTATGTGTCTCTCTTCCCCTCAGGAAAACATTATGGAACCAAACAATAACATCATTGATAAACAAGAAAACCCAACCATTGATGAGTCCCCTACTTATGATGAAGTTATTTTAGAAGAACCAAACATTGAATGTCATGAACATCTAGTTTTTAGTTCTAAAAACTCTCCTACTAGGGAGAATATCATGGTGCAAGAAAATGGAAAGTATGAAGAGGAAGAATCCTCCTACGCCCCAAATGGTTTAGGTCCTGAAGAAGGGAAATTAGTATATGCATAATCTTGAAGCTGAGGTTCCTGAAGCTCTTACGTTCTTAGGTTAGTTGGGGGTTTCTTGCTAGTTTTTTAGTTTGGGTTTTTTTGGTGGCCCTTGTTGGCCTTGGGTTGGTGGCTGTTGTGCTTCTTGGGCTTTATTTGATGCATAACTTTTGTCTTTGGTGACTTTAATGCTTCTTCTTACTCTCTGTAAACTCCATGGTTTTGGGTCCCTGTAAAACCCATTTTTTCCTTTAACAAAAACATTGACACACTTATTTAAAAACATAGTAATATGGTTTCTTTAGATGAAGATGATGAAGGAAACTTAGACTCCACTTCATTAAGAGATCATGAAAGTAAGGATAAGCCCTTTGACATTATGCACATTAGATATCCCTTGACACCAACCACCGATGTTAAACTCATACAAAATAAAGAAAGAGAAAATCAAATGGAATAAGCCATAAAGTTATTGGAAGAGGCTTCAAAAACCTTTGATTTCATTTCTACAACCATGGGGGAATACATGATGATAACAAAAGAATCTAAAAAGGGAAGAGAAAAAGAGGTAATGTCAAAAACATTCACTTCAACCACAATACACATGAAAAAATCTAAATATGAGAAACCACCTAATCTGAAAAGAGTAAAAAAGCTCTATGGAAGAGGTTATGTGATTTTGAAACAATTGGGGTATAGTGAAAAAGGATGTGGTGCTAGAGAACAAGGTATCCATATTTCCATAGAGCCTAACATGCAAGAAACAACTAAAAGGTATTGGTTATTATCCCTTGAAAGAAATAAACAAGCCTTGATTCAATATCAACACTATTTCATAAGATTCTTCTAAGACAACCTTAAATTTGATGCATCTAAAACTGATAGATATCTCATTAAATATGTATCAAGTTGAAACTTTGTTTAGTCACCATAATAAATAACCTTAGTTTCTACTCCTTTCCATGTAATAGTTTTAGGATCATAACATACTCACTATTGCATGTTTTACGAGCATTGCAAATAATCTCCCTTTTGCAAGGAGAAACACATCATCATCTATTCTAGGGTCACCCTTGTCCTTCACTAAGTGGAGGCAAGGGGTTGGATAGCCTTGTCCTTGTAAGTCACTTGTCATTGTCTCTTTCGACTAGTTGACCACCTTTCATGTCCATATTTAAGAGAAAGCCTGGGATGTGGATGATATGCCTTAAGTTGGCTCGAGTGCATTTGACATACTACCTTTTGGGGGAAACCCCTTTTCCTGACATAGCTTATTGGAAAAATATGACTTGGCATAGATATTTCCAAATAAGCTCTCATGTCCTCTTTATTGTTAGAATTTATCATTTTCTACTTTAAAGTAATTGCTCACAACATGGTGTTTAGCAATTTTTTTTAAGTGGGGGCATACATTGGCATTATTTTGGCATGATTTCATTTGCATTTGTTTCCATGTTCCTTTATGTGGTTTTCTTACTTCATGCAATGTGTTTTTCTCTTTGTGGTGAAATTGGGAGTAATGTCCTGCAAGAGCTTGATCTATCTTAGCATATTGCATTCCTCTTAGTGGTGACGTGACACACTACATTCCCTAAGTTCTGAATCTTTTATCCTTTGATTGGTCATCTCTTGGAGACATTAGGAACAATGTCCCCTAAGATTAATACCTCACATGAACTAAGAAAAATCCCTTCAAACATCCCTCTTTCTTGTTTCATGCATTTTTATTTTTGTCCTTATTAAAGTCATGGAGGTATGGCTTTGATATGGTTCGTAGGGGCTCAGCTAGTGAACAACTAGCTTCACTAGACCTTGTGAGTGTTCATTTTTTTCTTTTTGTCATTATCATAGTCATGGGGGTATGACTTTGATATGGACCTCTTAGAGCTCACCTAGTGGACAACTAGCTTCACTAGCCCTTGTGAGCATGCATTTTGTTTGCATAGTGGACAACACGTTCCACTTGTAAACCTTTTTTGGATAAAAAACCTAGATCCAATCCACAATGCGTTGGATGGCCATTCAAAGCTTGATTTGTTGCATTTTTATTTTTCTTTTTCCTTTTTCCTTTTCCTATCTTTGATGGTGTATGTTTGTGATCTGGTTATGGCTTCATATATCATCTGAAAGTGTGTTCGTTTGTTCCTATGTTGGTTTTCCATAGAATCTTGATCCTAGGGGGCTTGGCCACCCTCTTGATTATTGTCATCCTATCTTACTAGCATCTATACATTTGAAACCCTCTTGATTGTGTGATTGACTACTTTAGTGTGAGTTTGAAGTAAGTTCATCCTCTCACTAAAGTGGGGGCTAAATGTAGTGTAGGAAAATGTATGCCTTTGCATTTTCACACTTGTTTAGGCCTACCTTTCTTTATTTATCCCTATTTATGTCTAAATTGGTAAAATTTTGCATCCACAAGCCTTATAAATTACATCTTTTTATGGCTAATCCCAACAATCATCAAAGGGGAAATGATAATTCAATGGTTCTAGTTGTGTTCCTAATTTTTGGGTCGAGACTGAGACACCATCTAGGGCATCTTTGTCCCCCCAAAGGGCTTGGGACCCTCTTTTTTAATGTGCCTTAATTGGGCCCCTTTTTGGAGTTTGTGCCTCGGGTTTCATGCCTTGGGAGGGCGTCTTAGTCCCCCTTAGGTTATTTTCAGGATTTGATTTCAAATTTTGGTGGGATTTAGCCTCCTTTAATTATTGAATTCATATTTCAACTTTTTGTGGTGTAATTTTGAGATATTAAGCATAGATAAGTATAAATATAAGTTTCTTTCACTCATTTTATCATCCAAGAATACAATACTTTTGTGAGAGTATTCCTAATAGTATAATTGAGTTCACAAGAGCATTCAAGATTCAAGCATCACGTCAAAGATATTCTTGCATCATGTGTGTTTTTGAGCTAACATTTGTGATGTAGGGTTTTGATTCAAACAAGAAATTTAAGTCAAGATCTATTAAGAATTCCTAATTTAATTGAGTTTATCAAGAATTTGGAGCCATCATCAAGATTCAAGCATCATGTCAAAGATATTCTTGCGTCATGTGTGTGTTTTGAGCTAACATTTGTGATTTAGGGTTTTGATTCAAGCACACAATTTAAGTCAAGATCTATTAAGCATTCAAGAATTTCAAGATATACATTCAAGCTAGCCATTTTACACAAGTTTATAGATTTCATAACAAGGGTTTGGTGAGTTGTAACATTGTATGCTGTCCATTCATCATTTCCCTCCATTAATTTATTTCATTTCAAGGTTTAATTACAAATAAGGGGTTTGACCAAGGAAAACCCCCATTTACTAACAATAAACAAGTTTTTCCTCTCTCAATCATGTTTGTGTTTGCAGATTCAGGTTGAAGATCATTTGAAGCACAAAGTTTCAAGGTTGCAAAGTTTCATTGTAGATTTGTCATCTTCACAGAAAATCACCTACATGCTAGATCTAGAAGTTTTAGAACCAAAGATTTGAGAAGTACAAACATTGAGCCTCAGGATCACATTCAAAGATTTCAGACATTCAAAATAGTACTAAGTTGGTAGCAAGGGCATCTTAGTCCTCCAAGTGGAATTTTGTAGAGATTCTTTCAGATTTTGTTCTAACATGCAAAGATTCTACATCTACCTCAAAAAATAGCATCGGGACTAAGAAAATAGTAAGGGTGTCTTAGTCCTTCCTAACATATTTTGACAATATTTTTACATTTCTAGATTTCCCAGGTACACACATCCTAACTTGTTGCTTAATTTCATCATTTGTACTCATTATTTGGCTTACATTGCTAGTTTTTGTGAGTTGAATGCTAAATTTTATTTTCAAAGCTTTTGCTTGGAGGTGAACCCCTCAAAGCTTAAAGAACCCCCTCCTAGGTCTTCCTTGTTTAGAATTGACTCGTGCCTTTGGGGTTGATAGTCAATCCAATTTGGGATCCTAGGACATATTTGAGTGACAATTTGAGAAGTGTGGTGTTCTATGACCTAGGGCATAAAGCATCCCCATTTCCCCTATTTTTCCATAGCATTTTGGGTATTGATATATTCAGAGCTCTATTATATATTTTCTGCAAGTTTCTATACTATGTATCCAAGTTATATATGTTGCATGTGTTGGGATCACTAGAAAAAAATAACATATAAAGGTAATTCTATAACATAAGTAAATTTTGAGGGTGGTTGTTCCTTGTTGGTAGAGAAATTTAGTAGAGGTATCGAAGGGTGTTATTTCTCTTTGCTTTCATATCTAAGCTTTGAGGTGTTGAAGGTTGTTATTTCTGGGTTTATTTGGGTTAGCAATTTTCTTCAAATGGAATTAATTCCTAGAAATTACAGGGTGCCATTTCTAGTGCAGTAGTGGGAACTACCATTCTCTAAAGGTTTGGATAGAGAAAAAATTTCTCATGTGTTTAAAATAATTTTTTCCTCTATCTTCAAATGTGTGAGTACTATAATTGGGGATGAGATACTACAACTGTCAGCCCAAAGGATAATATTTGCTTCAAATTTGGTATCTATCTTTGTTTCCAATATCATGGATTTAAATCCAAATTACCAAGACATGCAGAAAATTGCATATGCAGTCATTCAAGAGGTATTTTTATAAGAAAATTCTCTACTTACAAGCATACAAAAATATGATTTCTAGTATGGAGAAGCATATATTGGTGGTCTCTTTTCTAGGCACTATCTATGTCACAACGTTAGTTTTAGAAACATATATATTGGCATGAAAATGGTACTTGAATTCAACTCATCAAGCTACTTGTATAGGGAGCTGAGTCGTTATCACTTTGAGCTAGATAATGACATGGAAAGGAGTTTCAAAAACAAATACCATGTACTTTCATTTCTTATTACATATCATTATCACGAATCTGCTATTGTCATACCTATAATTATGTGACAATAGAGAAAGTTGGAAACAACAAAGTTGCAAGCATCACAAGTGGCTCAAATGTTCAACAACTCAAGCCCCTCCCTTAGCCGATTCTCCCAGATATGAATGTAACAACAAATTAAAAAACAAATTCAACAATGAATTAAACTATGCAAAAGGAAGGGGATGAAGGAAGCTTCTCAGTAGGAGAGTCTTAAAATGCATAGGCAAATTGCTTAATATTTTTATGTTTCTCAATGTTAATCTACAAAATTTCAAACTGCTATCATACAAAATAGCAAACGTCGATTATTTTTCCATATTAGAAGTTGACATTTTGATGTTACAACATATTTAGGTACTTTCATATCACGCTAGTGGTATCTAATTAGGGTGGAAATGTAAGGGGTATCTTTTTCCAAATCCTGGATTAGCTATAGACATGTTATGTTGTAATCTTTTCTATTATATTATATAAATAGTCATCTTAATTCCTTTTGCTTTAAAAAAAAACTATTGAATAACCACATAAATATTATTACTACTCATTAAAGAGTATTTTAAAAAAAATTATATTAAATAGAGAAAAAGGAATGATAGACCCTTTATATCATTTGAAACCAATAGGTGGGACTAACAATATTTTCTCAATGTTATTTGTATGATAGGCCCAACTTGAATCATTGAGAATTTGGTTTTATCATGAGCAATCATAGATTCAGAAACAACACAATACAATTCCAAACATCTTTCTCAAAATTTGTGCAAAATAGGAGTTAAATAACAACATTATGATATTCAATAGATTAAACATGAGGGAATTATGATATATCTTGGGATACCATTTTATTTTGGGGTTCCTCTCTCTAATATGTGGAACTGGTATTTTTTTTTTTATTTTTTTTTTTAACGAGGGGAATCGGGTGCAACACGGCCCCCCCTATAACCCCCCACTGCCACTAAAATTTTTACCGTGATCGGCAGTGCTGGAGGGACACACCAACCAGTACCACGGGAGCCCCAGAGAGTCGAACCCATGGTGAGCGCCCTGCGACAAGGAACACCTTAACCCTGCAACAAGGAACACCTTAACCAACTGGGCTCGGACTAGCGCCCTAGTGGAACTGGTATTTTAATAGAGTCAAAACTAAACTTTTAATTGAGGGAACAAATAATAGATTCAAAACTAAACTTTTTAACTTTGGTTTTATATATCTTGGGAATGGAAACATATTAAACATGGGGAAATTATGAGATATCCTGGGATACCATTTGGTTTTGTGGTTCCTCTCTCTAATATGTGGAGTTGACATCTTAATAGAGTTAAAATTAAACTTTTTATGTGGGGGAACACATTCCTTTATTTAGCTGGAAGAATCCAAGTTGTTAAGAAATTTTTTTTGGCCACTCATGTTTACTACTCATCTCATTGGATGTTTTCCAATAAAGCCTACAAGGACTTAGTTAAAAATATTTGATTATTTTTATGGACTAAATGGGATGATAATATTTTTTTTATCACCACTTCTTGGGATCAATGCATTCAATCCAGATGTAAAGGAGGCATGGGGTTAATAGACCAAAAAAAATAAGGGATATTTTTAGAAGCTAAATGGACCATTAGAGCTATCAAAGTTGGTGAAACTTGGAAATTTCTTATATGGAATAGAATTCCCCTTAGCTTGTTTAAAAGAAAATGGTAGGTTGTGGGTTGGTTAGATAAAATCCTCCATGCTTCCTTTTTTTCTATTAAAACATCACCTCCCTTTCAATCAATTTGGAAGGCTTGGAAATATACCAGCCATCTTTTAAAGTGGAGAGATGCCTCTCTTCAACATGGGTTCAAATTCTCCTCTTTGTTTATTTGGTGGAATAAATATATTTTTTCTATCAAGGGTGGCCTCTAGCCTTAAGTTTTTCAAAACAACCTTATTTTCTATATAAAAGAGGAATCAATAAGGTGGGAGACCTTTGGGATTTCGTTACTTTGAATTGGTTATCATGGAATACAGTTCAAACTCAATTCAATATGAGCAACAAATGCAAATGGTTTGTGAACTTTGTGTAGTCATTGGTACTATTGAAACTATCCATGAAGCTATACACCCCTATTCAATGTAACCTTTTAAAAGATTGGTTATGGTTATTGACTTATCCTTAATTATTATTTTCTTTAAAAAAGATATATTAATAGTTACTCCTTGATCTTCCCATGAAATATTGTCTGAACTTGAAATGGAATTACATATTTAGTGAAAAATTCTAGGAAAAAATTTCTACTCAAATTTAGAAGTCAAAAAACAATTCAAAAAGCTCAATTAATGGCTTGGAAGATTTTGTATATCAAACTGTCTATTGGAGGCAAGTTGAATTGTATTATGGTCCAACCTCTTAATTTCCCTTTTTGCTAGAAACATGAAGATATGAGACACAGTTTTTGGGGATGGTTATCAAAAAACATTGGAACTCTATGCTTCATATTTTTCCTACTATTTTTTTTATCATAAACTTAATTCGAAAGAGCCCTTTTCTCGGAGTCGGGCTTCATAATAATATTATTACTGATGGAGTTTGTCATGTTATTTTGTTGCATTTATGGAGAAGCATATGCAAATCAATGTTTAATAACAATAATGATCATCTAGAATTTGTAGTTCTAAAGCTTTACCTTGACATATTTTGTTCTCTTGCTTCTCTCTTCTCTCAACTATAGGTGGATTCTAGGAAGAACTTAAAGATGACTTTTCAAATTCAATGCATCAAACATCATGTGGATCAGCTGCTCAAAAATCAGAAGATTTGTATTGCTCAAGGGCTATGGCCTTTCTTGCAAAATTGATTGTTCATTCTTTCTGTTATTTTTTATATTGTTGGTCTCCTTTTGTTATGGTTGTCATATGAGCACTAAGACAAGGTGGAGTCCAAAAACATCCTACTTTGAAGTTCCAAATCCAACAAATCAAAATTCAAGTGATTCAAATATTTTTGATCATCTGTTGTTCTAATTTATATTAGATAATTGATATTGTTTTAAAGACTGTAATTCTGGACTTGCTGGTCCAGTTTTGTTGTTGTCCTACTGAGTGACTTGCCTGTTGTTGTAGACTTCAATTGTGTTTTGTTGCTTTTGTTAACATTCTTAATGCATTCTTTTATTTATAATCTGCATTATTTCAATAAAGCAAAAAAAAATTGTTACTTGTATGATAAACCAAGAATAATGGTCTAAGGTTCTTAGACCACCAGAAATAAAATGCCGTGTACCGAAAGGAACCAACACAATAGTACAAGCTTAGCCTGAAGAGACGGTCTTGATTCAAATTTCAAAATAATTGTATTATTAGCTTGTAGCCAAAAAAATTATTCCCACACTGGTTAAGTGAGTGAGTTTACAAACAGCATTCTGCCATCAGTTCATCTTCTTTAGCATAACCACCAATAATCGAAAAATCAATGAGCCGGAAATACATAAGACACTTAAAAAGACAAATACCGAATGCAATCAAATCCACTAACAGATCTATAAGTACGTACCATAAAGTGTAACATAACGTTGCAGAGCTCTCAAATTAACTAAGAGGTGGGCATTTAAATCCAGGAGGAGGGTTGAGGCCGCATTGAACAAAGAGCTCAAGAGCAATGGGAAGAATGATATTCAGATTCAAAAGCTTAGCCCGAATGGTGGTGCACAAACACAGGGCTGCCTCCAATTCCAAAACCCCTTGCAGAACAGGGCAGCAGGTATTGACAGCAGGAACTCCAAGGCCAACATGTACGAGTCCTCCTAGAACATCCACACAGGCTCCTAACTTCAATGCATTTAGAGGACAATTCCCCCCACTTGATGAACTTCCCACCCCCTGATGAACTTGGAGAAGGAGGGGAATGATAAGAATAAGATTTGGGAGGTGGTGGACACTTAGCTTCCACTAAAGGACTCATGCTGCTTGCAAAGCAAATCATAAGCATCACCACCAATGCTGTGCCCTTTCTCATCGTCATCTCTATTTGATGATCAGAATCAAGGCAACGAATCATAACCCAGGAAAACGGCAGTTGGTTTAAGACTTGGTGGAGGAAGGTACAAGTTAAGGTTTTCTAGACTTGAGGTCTTAATTTTCAATCATGAATTTTTGTGCACCCGTGAACAGTGGCGTAGTCTCGAGCTCTGGTGCACGTGATAGAGTGTTTGGCCAGCCTGTATTTTTTCCATTGCTTATGACAATGCGGGCGTAACAAGCCAATTTAGTGTGTCAATCACCTCGATTTTCTCTCTGTAAAGTTCAATCATTCATGCATTAGGACATATCCTTGTTTTCCAGCTTCACTACCAAACACTTGTCAAGTGGCACATACATCTGCTCAGCTAGAAATCAACGTAGTTTGTCTAACAGATAAGAACGAAAACAATGGTCTGATTACATACCATAAATTGATAGTCATTGCTAACATGCATATAACAGAACTTTATTTTTTAAGTATCTTTCTGGGATTTGCTGTTGTGTAAGCCATCTTTACGGTTGAGCCACCGCCTTTGGCCATAATAATAGTAATTATAGTTTTTCCACCATCATTTTCAAGTTATTATCCCAATGAAACTTGGAAATAGTAATTAGTTACACGTACATAATTTTTCAATTAGTCACCTTTCTAGAAGATCTAAACCTCCTTGATCCCCTTTAGATTAACACCTATACTAAGGATAAGGTCATCAATGGCCTTATAATGATGTAGGATATAGAGTAACACATGTTCTAGTTTTCTAGAGCTTTTAAGAGGTCTAGGATCATGTAAAAGAAAAATGATAATTCTAAGTGATTAATAAACAATTCTCAATTAATGATCTAATATCATTTTGAGCATGATTATATAAGAGAAGGTAAGTACGAAGAAATGCGGTGTCAAAAAGAGGGTTTTAAGTGTTTATTTATTTATTTATTTATAAATTAGTGAATTCTAATCATCAATAAATAGTGATATTTCTTGAAGAATTCAATCATGTAATTTTTTTGAGTCAAACTAATTGATCCATGTTTCATGAGAAGTGGTTCAAAAGAACCCATCTCTCATGATAATGAATGGTCCACTTAGCACTCATTGCATCTAGGTGATGCTCACAAAGGTAAAGCATTGAGCCTTCCTAAGAGATCACCAATCCCAATATAACTGCAATGCAAACACGCTTAACCATGGAGTTTTCCCAAAGGTTAAGCCCACTTAGCTTGCAACTCCATTTCTAAAACCTTCAACGAGTGTTGCGCCTTATGAACCATTCATTATAGAGTCCCTCTAGCTCATTAATTGATAATTAGGAGGTATTTTTCACAATGTGTCAAATTATGATATTGCTATCAAGATTTAAAAGTGTAGTATTTTTCATGGGTCAATGAATTTGACTCAAGAAACTACATGGTTGAATCCTAATAGGAATATCATAATTAGATAGACTATGAAAAATACCTCCTAATTATCAATCAACTATGCTCAAAATTTGAAGATGCAATAAAAAGACTTCTAATTCTCCCAAACTTGTTTCTAAATTGCAAAGATTTTGGTAAAATGCTAAGGATTATGTGGGTAAAAGTGTGACAGAAAAAAATTATGAAGGATTGATTTAATATTCAAATAGTCTTGTTTAATTATAAGATGACCTAATTCAATATTAAAAATATACATTAATCATAAAATAATCTCACTTAATGCCTAATACAATGTAGACTTAATGCTTAAAAATATTGAAAAATTAAGCTTAGTAAAATACAAAAGAGAATGAATTTGAAGATATATATATAATCTCCAAATAAATATATTGAACTTCAATATGAAGAAAATGTACCCAAAAATAATGCAAGATGAAAAATTAAGACCACACAAAGTACCCAAATAGCTATATAAAGATATAAATTAAACCTTGTTATGATGGAGTTGGTGCTTATGGTTTAAGGGCATGTGATTGGTGCTATAAGCATTCAATAGATAAGGGTAGTGAAGGTATGCATGAAAAATATAATTCTAAAGGGATTTATATTAGCAATAGTAAAGTAGATGGATATGATGATGAATTTGAGGATATTGAGAAGTGCTATTTGAGAATAGTTATGAAAATATCATAAATTATCTCATCATGTACATTGAAATGCATGGATTTGAAAGAAAATCATGTAAAAATTTGAACAATTGTATTACAGTCAAACAACGACATCATCTTCCATATGTCTAATTATAAAATTTTTACCTTTATGTAATATCCATGTGGGTCAAATCAAAAGAGAGATTTCAACGTTACAGATTTAAAATATTTATTTTCAATGCATGCCAAAACATTGCAATTATATAATGTGAACTACATTAATAAACAAACATTAAATTTTTTAATGCATTTATTAGTAATGATACACCAGGAATGTGTATGGTAGATAAAACAAGAAAATTTTATGATTTCTTTTAATTTGTAAAAATGACAGATTTTTAACATGAGTTATCCTTGGACAATTATAATGTTATTAAAAAGATACATGTCTCAAAAAGAAAATTATTATTTTCTTTATTTTGGATAATATTTTAAACATCATTCTTGAGCATATTTAGAAATAATCTTCAATCTTAATAAGCTACAATACCTTCAATATCATTTATTTCTTGTAAAAAAATTAAAATCTATTAAATTGTCATACTCATAACATTCTTAAAAACTAAAAATAAATAAATATGTTACTAAACAAATGCATAAGAGTTCTATTAAAATAGCTTAATTTTCAATATTTAATTAGAAGAATTATGAATATTTATAATTTTTCAACTATTTAATAACCCCATAAATACTGTTACTAATCATTAAAGAGTTTTTTTCTTTAAATTTGTATTAAATAGAGAAAAGAAGAATGCTAGACCCTTTACATCATTAGAAACCAATAGGTGGGACTAACAGTATTTTCTCAACGTTATTTGTATGATAAAGCAAGAATAATGGCGAAGGTTCTTAGACCACCAGAAATAAAATACCATGTACTAAAAGGAAACAACACAACAGTTCAAGCCTAGCCTGAAGAGCCGGTCTTGATTCAAATTTCAGATCAATTTTATTCTTTATTTGTACCCAACAAATTTATTCCCACACTGGTTGAGTGAGTGAGTTTACAAACGGCATTCTTCCATCAGTTCATGTCCTCACTCCAAGCCACCCATAATCGAAAAACCAATGAGCCGGAATTACATAATACACATAAAGACAAAATACTGATTGCAATCAAATCCAATACCAGATCTATATGTACGTACTATAGAGACTAACAAAACGTTGCAGAGCTCCCATGCTTAACTAAGAGGTGGGCATTTAAATTCAGGAGGTGGGTTGAGGCCGCATTGAACAAAGAGCTCAAGAGCAATGGGAAGAATGATATTCAGATTCAGAAGCTTAACCCGAATGGTGGTACACAAACAAAGGGCGGCCTCCAATTCCAAAACGCCCTGCAGAACTGGGCAGCAAGTGTTGACAGCTGGATCTCCAAGGCCAACATGAACCAGTCCTCCAAGAACATCCACACAGGCTCCTAACTTCAATGCATTTAGAGGACAACTCCCCCCACTTGATGAACTTCCCCCACCTGATGAACTTCCCCCCCCTGATGAACTTGGGGGAGGAGGGGAATGATAAGAATAAGATTTGGGAGGTGGAGGACACTTAGCTTCCACTAGAGGACTCATGCTGCTTGCAAAGCAAATCATAGCCATCACCACCAATGCTGCGCCCTTCCTCATTTTCATCTTTATCTAATGATCAGAATCAAGGCAGGGAATCAGAACCCAGGAAAACTGCTGCTGGTTATACTTGGAGGAGGAAGGTACGCGTTAGGGTTTTATAGGCTTGAGGTCTTAATTTTCAATCACGAATTTTTTTGCACCCGTGAACAGTGACGTAGTCTCGAGCTCTGGTCCACGTGATACAGTGTTTGGCCAGCCTGTATTTTTTCCATTGCGTATGATACAGTGTCAATCAGCACTATTTTCGCTCTGTAAAGTTCAATCAGTCATGTATTAGGGCATATCCTTGTTTTCTAGCTTCACTACCAAACACTTATCAAGTGGCACGTACATCTGCTCAACTAGAAAACACTGTAATTTGCCTAACAGATAACAACGAAAACAATGGTCTGAATACTTACCATAAAGAGATATAGTCATTGGTCATATGGATATGAAAGAAGTTTTTTTTTTAAATATTGTTTTGGGATTTGATGTTGTGTAAACCATCTTTACTTCAGGTTAAACCACAGTCTTTTTTGTCATAGTCGTATATATATTTTATTTATCTTTTAAAATTTAAGTTTCGATGAAATCACTATAATTTTCATAGTCTATAATGTTAGTTTGGTAATATTTTAGATTTGATAGTGTAAATTTTTTTAATATCAACATTTTTGATCAAACTCCATGATTCATCATGAGAATGAAATTGTTATTGAGAAGAGAATGTTGGTATGGTAGCAAACTATTTAGTTATCTTGCTCTTCTACCATACCAACATTCTCTTCCCTAACAATTTCATCCTGATGATGGATCATGGAATTTGATATGAACTGTTGATGTTAAAAAATTCTACACAGTTAAATCCAGAAGATTACAAAACCAATATATTATCTTTACAAAAAATTATTTAAAATATGTTTAGAGATATCCTTCTTGAAATGAAATTAGAATATATTATCTAAAAATCATGATATTTTCATCTTCTATAACATTAGTTTGGTAATCTTTTAGATTTGATAGTGTAATTTTTTTTAATATCAACATTTTTGATCAAATTCCTTGATCCATCATCAGAATAAAATTGTTAGTGAAGAGAATGTTAGTATGGTAGCAGACTATTTAGTTATCTTTCTCTTTTACCATATAAAAATTCTCTTCCCTAACAATTTCATCCTACTGATGGATCATGGAATTTGTTCTGAACCATTGATGTTTAAAAATTCTACATACTAAAATCCAAGAACTTACCAAACTAATATATTATCTTTAAAAAAATATATTTAAAATATATTAAAAGATATCCTTCTTAAAATACTTATGATAAATTGATTAAAAAATTTAAAAAATAAAAAATGAAAATTCTATTAATTAAATGTTTTCTGTTTCACCATGACCGGGTACTACGTTTTTATTTGTGCCCTCAGTACCTGCTGGCCAACATGGACATGGCAATTTATATACTTAAGTTTGCTGTTGGAGGAAATGTTGCAGAAGATTGTTGCATTACAGAAACCGAGAATCTAAAGTAAGAATTATGCATAATATAAGTTTAAGAAAATAGTGCCTGCAATTGTAAGCAATATCACCTGGTTCGTGTGAGATAATAATACTATAAGACTAATAACAGCATTTGGAGTATTAATTAATGGTGGATAAATATAGATATTTGTGTAATAATAATTTAATGCTAATTTTAAAGAATCAAAATTTTAAATATCGCGATGGAATATAATCAGCCATCCCCACAAGCGAAAATAATAAATGGGTTGTGGATGACAAAGAATTAATGAATTTTTAATTACCAATGGTGGCATTAGTGGTAGACATCTAATAGACATCATTGGTGCTATGTACTCTCAACTCATTTCAATATCTAAGGGTTCGCGTGGATATACGCAGGCCTTCTGTAATTTGGAATCAGTGACAACAATGACAAACAGCTAAACAACTTTATTTCTTTTCAAGTAGTCGAATAATCCACAGGTTGTCATGTCCCCAACTTGGGCAAGATATAATTATTCATAACAAGACATATTAATCTGTTTTTTCTAAATGCATATCTAAGAATGTCTCCTGTTTTCATCAATAATTTTGCATGGATGCATGCATGTATGTATGGAGATATATATTTCTATATTTTTTAAGAAAGTTTGATATTTTTTTTCCCTTCAAAAGGTTTTAGATTATTGACTTATCATAATTAGATTTGGTATTATGAATATATTGTTTTATGTTTTCGACTTTGAATTGTCCTTCTCAAAAGATTTGTCTAAGATAAATTTTATGTCATTACAACAAGTGCATTTTCATGCATATTTTTAATTTTTGAAATTGTTAGATCTTACATACATATTTCTCACCATTAGTTAATATAGGAAGCTTCTCCGTTATCAACTTCCTTTCATTTGGTCTAAAAGCTTTATCAATTTTATTTTTAGGTTGTAGGGAAAAAAAAAATTGAACTAGTCATAGGAGCCATATATAGAAGATCTTTTGATTTTAGTAAAAATGGCAATTACATCATGGATGGAGATGGATCAGTTAATGGTACAAACTTTAAGCTATGGAATCTCAAAATAGAGGGTGTTTTGATAGATAGAGATATATGGTAAACAATCTTTTGAAGAAAACCATCAAGTATGAATGATGAATAATCGTTCATGTTAAACAAGAAAGATATAAGCCTCATTTATCCTTATTTGGTAGATTTGGTGCCTCTAAATGTTCTAGAATAATCCTTTATCAAATCTCTCTAGAAAAATTTAGGAAAGTTGTATTAGGAAAAATTATTGGTGAACAATCATTCTCTATAGAGGAATTGTGTTCTTTGACGATGGGTGATTAAGATTTAGTTATTGAGCACCTAAATGAATTTAACACTATTGTAAGCTAATTACCATCCTTTAGTGTAAAGATAGACGAAGAAGATTGATGCATGGAAATGCTATGTTCTTTGCCAAAATCGTGAGATAATTTAGTGATAGTCACTAGAATTACTACTCCAAATTTTGTGCTTGATGAGGCAATGATTTCTCTTCTCTTAAAGGAGATGAGGTGGAAGAATTCTAAAAAAGTGAAATAACACTAATTTATCATGAACAATAAAAAAGGGTAAGAAGAAGGATAAGAAAAATAATAAGGTCAAATCAAAGTCTTAGGGGGGACCTAAATATCCTAGTAAATCTAAGGTAATATTTTTGAAATATGGTAGGAAAGAACACATCAAAAGGACTACATAGAGAAGGATAAATAAAATAATGAGTTAAATGATTAATATGATTCTAAATCTTCACATAGTGGATCTAATGTATTTGATGTATCCCTTTCATAAATGTATGTGAGGATGTATTCGTAATTGTTTTTGATGCCTCTTTCTACATGAATCTTCATATGGAGTAGTTTTCTTACTATGACAAGTTTCACAGTGGAAAGGTCTATCTTGTCAAAAACTAATATTTTAGTATTGTTGGGCATGGTCAAGTCAAGATCAAATTCTATGATAGGAGGATAATATATATTTCAAAAAAATTAAATATTTTATGTTTAACATGAAACTTGATGCCTATTAGCAAGTTAAATTATGCAAGCACAAGTAGTCTTTAAAGGTAGTGGATATAAGATAGTTCATGGATCCATAGTTTTGGTAATGGGAGTTCTAGTTGTAAATATTTTTTTATTGTAACAACTAAATTTAGTGTAACAATTCATTGGTACATCTAGCATTAACACCTACAGGATCTATACTTACAAAAAAGGGGTAAATTGTATCAAGACTTGTAGCAGAGACACAAGACAAAGCTATTTGCAATAGGGGGAAACATAATGTAGGTTCTTAAAGATGTTCTCAAATTAGAAATCAAAATGCCAACTAATAAGACTATTTGTGGCATGAGAGAATGATCCAAATTGATGAGAAGGCTTTTAGGACCTTGAAAAAATATATATGAGAGAGGTTAATTGATTATTCTGATTTTTACTTTTATGAGTATTAGATTTATGGAAAAAAAATTGTGTTACATTTTTTAAGTTCAAATAAGTCTTGTGGGATTTTAGATTATTTTTTTGGTCCTATAGATGTGTCTTAATTGGTAAAATTCCTATATTGTATTTCTTTTATTGTTGATTTCATTAGGAGGATTTTGGTCTATTTTCTCAAGCATACATTTGATGTCTTTAGTTGGTTCACATAGTTTAGGAATCTTATGGAACATTAGACAAATTGAAACATCAAAGTGTTAAGAAAGAAAGTGGTGGATAATATTATTTGGCTAATTTCAATAGAATTTGTAAAGAGAATGGTATTGCACATGACATAAGAAAAAATGATGCAATCCTTATCAAAACAGAGTCATATAAAACATTAATAGGTCATTGATGGAGATGGTGAAGAGTATGCTCAATGGGGCTAGCTTGAAACAAAAATTCTAGAAAAAGATGTTTAGCACCACATATTACTTAAATAATAGGTCCCCTTCATTAACACTTATGAATAAGCACACTTTAAGGTATGGTTTGGTAGATAGGTTCCCTTCATTAACAACCATTAAAAATGAAAAAAATGAATGAAAAAATTAAGAAATAGTAAATATTCCTAATACAATATTAAGAGAGTTCCTATCTTCATATCAAAATGATAAGGAATTTCCTATAGTACAATGAATGTAGAGGACCTTTCACCATCAATATGTATATGAGCAAGATTCAATATCTAATTATTACCCACACATTTAATAAATGTAACCACCTTTCTTGTTTGAAAAATGCTTTCACATTAAAATAATATAAAACATAAAAATAAAGAAGTAAAATTAATTTCAATTAAAATAAAGAAAGAAATGGCATTGTCTACCAAAAGATTATTTAAAATAAACTTTCCTTTGTAATAGTTTATGATAGATTTAAAAGGAAAAACAATTCACTCCATATAATATACCAACTAAATTGAATATTTTAAGTTAATTAAATGATAAATAGAAATTCAAAAGAAAATGTTTGATGAAAACTCCTAGCCTACAATAACAAAGCAAACTACTTATTCAAATTGAGTCTCGCCTTATCATAATTGAAAGAAAGATAAATCAAAATCATAGATAAAAAAAATCTTTGTCTTCGATGGTAATCCCGCTTAGCATTTTATAATAATTAATTATCACCGTTACGAGAGACATCAAACGATGTGGATTCCTTCCACTCAAGAAAACATAATGCATAATGCATATGCAGGTGTACCTTTTAATATACGAGAGACATGGCATGCTACAAATTAAATTTGCTTCCCATTTTATAATGCATATATGAGTGTGCCTTATATATATTAGGAACACTTATTTTTTATTAAGAGAAATGCATGTTACAAGATATACTAGCACTTGGATCCAGAGGAGGTGCAAGGAATATGATGATAGAATTATATAATTTCTTGGAAATTATGGTCTACTTTTCTCATGGGGAAAAGAAATGCTAGTATGCAGATGTTGTTGGAGGGTCTTAGTGATGCAAAAATGATATGTTGTAAGCTATTACAAGAAGATGTGCTGCAATTAATGGTTAATGGTTGTTTGTTTAGCCAATGATGTTGAGTGTTCAAATATGTTTCAAGGAATTATTGACCATTTCTTTGCGTAAGATTTTCTCTTGAATATAGGGGTATAGAATAATGAGGAGGTGGATTCCTCTACCAAGATGACATTCATATTGCATATTAATAAGCAAAATGAAAAAAACTAAGTTAGGCAAATATCTATAACCATCTTTCAATGGTTTCGTAGAGATTGAACTGACTTATAACAAGCCGATGAACTAACATATAAACACAATGCTAATCCTCTGTACACAATAAATTTCTACTTTATGGGAGAGCTCGAAAGCCATTCTCATGAGGGCAGTATCAAACTCCAATGCGGGCTTCTCATAGTGATTTTCTTTGGGCAGCTATAGACAACGATTGTCATGAGCTTGACCGAGCGATCTATGCTTCGTACTCAACTTGTGTTCGAGTGTCTGATTTTTTTCCTTGTAAGGCCCATAAGTGTAAGCTTTTAGTAATCCATGTTAAACTTTCAGGACTCTCCTGTACTGTATGGACTATATCTAGGTGGAGAAGGTTGAGATAGTATAACATAAGCATGTCGCAACTCACATAATGTGTGCTTTTCTGCTAGGTGGAATGTGGAATTTCAAGGAAATTCTAGAAAGCTGCAACAAGTTCCAAAGCAATTTTGAGTGGAGTAATTGAAACAAAATGAAGCAAGTAAACCAATAAAGCGAGTCGTCTTTCCTAATCATATTGCAATTGCATTAAATGAAGTAAATAGATAACAACACTCTTCAACTGACAGAGCTTGTTGATGAGGAGATTAAAAAACATTGTATTTTACACTTATTTTGTGCCTGTTCATTTCATGGCTATGGGCTTCTTTCGAGAATCATAAGGCAACGAGAATGGCTTGGGAGAAGAGACGAGTTTTTTAACCAAACATAGAATAATAGTAATAACCAAAATACATGCACAAATACAAAACATTTTATTTCTTTTGTACATTTAAAATGAAATAAAAATCAAATCAATTTTCAAAACTATAAGTCAAATTAAAATCTAAAAATACTTCCTCAAAATTCAAAATAGTTCTTTAGTATTCATAAAAGGTCATAAATGTCATTACTTATCTCCAAGTTCCAACTCAATCATGTAAAAAAATTACAATTATAGTATTATACTTTCCCAAAGCAAACATAACTAATAACCAATGATTCAATTTGAAATTAAATGTTTTTTTAAGCCTATAAATGATCAAACATTGATTGGACTATAGGATACTAAATAGGCCTCCAATGAAGGTTGGAAATGAATTCAGTGCAATGTGAACACTCTAAACAGTGCAAGAAATTCAAATCAAAGCTCAAGTGAATACAAAATTTTAAAATTCAACTAACAAACCAAAAAAAAAGAATGAAAGATTATGTTGAAATTGTTAGAGATATATAATAAATAGCCATATATTTATGAGTTTTGTTCTGTAAAGTTAGAAGAGTGAGTTTCCAAAAGTGTTGGCATAAGAAAGATTTTGAGGGTGTGTTGTTGAGCTATGGTGATCGTTGGATAAGTTGAGAAAGAGTTGTTATTTGACAAAGTGCAGCTGAAAAAAAAAATCAAAAACAAACTAAGAGTTGCCCCTACATTGTAAGTATTGGTCCTGGTCAAAAGAAGCTACATGCTGCAAATTTTGAAGCATCAAAAGCCATAAGACAGAGAGATTACCACATCCATCACAGGAAATTCTCAAGAATTGTTTGAAAATGTAAATGTAAAATACATATTTGATGAGTGAAGCTCAATAATCTTTACAACATTGCAGCACAACTTGATAAATCTTTATAAAAAATTACAAGTCCACTTTATGAGTTACCACAAATTTAGGGAAAACAAAAATAGATTGCCTAGTATTATTGGGTGGACTTGAAATTATACTCTTGTGGAATAAAGAAAATAACATCATTGTGCAACTTCTTATATTTATGTTTCTTCAATTTTCCAAATCTTGATGACATTGATTCAATTCAAACCCAACTTGGCATAGGCATTTCTACATGCTCATTTCACCTCAGTAGGTAGACATATGAGCAGACAACTATTTGGGAACAAAAAAGTAGGTTCCCTAATCATATTTGGACATCTTTTAAATTATATTCTTGTGCAATGAAAAAATAACATCTTTTTGCAATTTCCTATGTTAATGTTTTACTTTTCATCAATTTTCCAAATCTTTATAAGTTTGGTCTAAGTCCTAGTCAACTTGATGTGTTGGTCTTCCAAGTTTGAGTAAAGTCCAAATCTCCCTGCTATGCTTTGCAAGAGTATCATCAATTGGCAATCATACAATCCCTTATGTAGTGGAAACTGTATTTTTACATGATAACTTCACCCACATAAGTGAACATGTGTGCAAATATTTCATTGTGGGCAAAGACATCATATTTCATAGTCATTTTGGTACATATAGAATACACCCTAGGTACCTCATTCAAAATGGAAAGTAAGAGACTTGGATTAACATTTTCTGTCCCTATCAATCTGTAACCAAAGCCTACACAATCAACATTATTCATGCAAGTTTCCCTACACTTTTGAACACACATACCTACATTTGTCAAAGAATCAAAACCATCAAATTATGTTCATAAAAGTTGAAGCAAATCAAAAATTTATTTCTAATATTTTATAGTCATTTAGTCCTTGGTATCAAGCTAGCCACTCGTAAAACAACATTGGTGACTAACTTAATAGTATAACTCAAATTTGAACTTCAATTTAAATGTAGGGTAAATTTAATAGTTAACATTGACCAAATGATTATTATTCTAAATAAAACCTATGAGGATTTTCTCAATCCCTTTAAAATAGATTTCCTCATTTTGTTCAAATATTCATTAGAAAATCCCAAACCACTTAAAAACATTTCATAGACCTAGTGCAGGATTCAAACAGTAAAAACCTTTTAAAGTATATGAATTTCTAGAAAAGAGTTAGTAAATCTGATATTGCCACAACTTCTTGAAAATGAACAAAAACGGATGTATAACATGAATGTGATCTATCATTTTAGAAAATGATGCTCATAAGCTAATTTTATTATTTTGCATGGGCTCAAAATATAGAAAATTGCCTAGTTCCATGTTAGTGGGTTGTAATAACAATTCACTCTAACAACAATGACATTTCAAGGATCACCAAATGGTAGACGACCTTGAAATCATCCTTGTCCTCTAAATCCCTATGCTCTTATTTGAGAGATTGGAACTTGACAAATGAGGGATAGCTAGTTGATGAGCCCAAGGAAAATGAAGGTGACCAAAAGAATTCTATAAGGAAAATTTTCAACAAATAACCTCAAGAACAAGGAAAAAAACAAAAAAATGTCAAAACCCTCAAATAAACATAATATTCATCTCGCAATTCAATTTTTTTGTAAGTGAAGAATCAAAATGGGTAGATAAAACCACATAACCAATGACTTTAATGAATAGATAACAACAAAATTATTTTAGAATGATATAAAACATAACTAAAACTGGTTTGGATGGCTAACAAGTTCCCAAAAACTTACCAAGATTTTGTACAAATTGTGTCGTGCTATCAATGATGGTGGTGAGGCAAAATGAGCAGAGTTTGTAGAAGAAATATTACGAAACCCTACAAGAGAAATTTTTTTTTATATGAGACGAACCAAAAGCAATCTCCCTACATCCCTTTTGGTCCCAATCTGTCAGTACCTGCTCATTTTTGTAGCAGCACCTTAATTGAATATCCACTTCATTTTTTACTATAATTAGTTGGCCCATAACTCCATGATGCATGTTGTAGAGTTGTGATAAAAGGTACACTCAAGCAACCCATGTTTAAAATTTTTAAGAATGTGTTTGAAGGATATCTTGCATGGCATTGATGGTTGCTCATAATCTTACTCGAGCTTTACAAAATTCAATTTTCATTTTTCAGCCATCATTATTAAACAAGATCCAAACTCAACCATCTTGGAAACTTCTCATGTGAGAATTAAATTTTTGTCTTTATTTTTGTGAGTACTTGAAAGTTGTAAATACCATCTAAGTTGTCCAATATGGTCTCCCTTGAGGAGGATAAAATAGTAAATCAAATGAAATGGATGCAATCTATCCTTAAAAAATACATACGAAATAGAATCACATCCCAAACACTCGTGGTGAATTCTAGCCAACTGACAACCATAGATCCTCAAAATTAGGCAATACAAATGATGACATCAATTCACCATGAAATGCAACTAATGTCACCTGGAATTGAAAGTATTTTATTAAGGATGACTTTGAATCAAATTACAAAAAATAGATTTCTATCATTTTTATTATCTTTTTCCAAGTTTTATGAATCTATTAAGGGTAAGTGTAAGAAGTTGAGTCCATGAAACATGGAAGTTTTTTCCTTAGCCAAAAAAACAAAATTGACATTGCAAAAATGGGATCTCAATTTTAAAAAAATGAGATCCCATTTTTAAAAAATGAGATCCCATTTTTTAAAAATGAGATCCCATTTTTTAAAAATCGGGATCCCATTTTTTAAAAATCAGGATCCTATTTTTTAAAAATCGAATTCCTGTTTGTAAAAGGGTCCCAAACCGACATACGCGAAATAGGATCTTGATTATTTCAAAATGGGATCCTGTTTTAAGATAGTATTTATTTTTTAAAAATGAACGAAACTCAACTCATTCAATAGCATGGGATCCCAAATTGGCAAGTGACAATGACATTACAATGACCTTTAGGTGCAGCTCCACCCCCATTTTTTTTGTTTTTTACGTGTTTTCTTGAAATTTTTAATACAATAATAGCTACTAGAAATGATGATTTGTAGAAGTAGATGAAAAAATGAAATGAAACCCTAAAGATATCAAATAGAAAGGAAAAAATCAACCTTAAATTGTATGTTAAGAACAAAATTTAGCTTTTGAAATGTAAATTGTTCAATCAAACAAAAAAAAATTGCATTTCAAAACCCTAAATTGAAATGAAATTAAAAAAAAAAGCATTTAAATTCAACCCTAATTTCCTTTTGAAACCCTAAATTCAAATGAAACAAAAAAATACAATAAAAACCCTAATTGCTTAGATTGAAACCTTAAATTGAATTCAACCAAATTTTTTTGCTAAAACCCTAAATTGAAATCAAAGAAATCATTTTGCATTTGAAAACCCTGATTTCAAGCTCAAGAATATTTGATAATGGAAAAAATTCATTTGCATTGCTTAAATTTTTTAAATTTCATTTGCATTGTATAGAGAAAACAATATGTTAAAATTCACTTTCAATGTTAAATTATAATTAGATTAGAAAGCAATATGTTAAAGAATAGTTACAATTCTTAAATTATCAATGTTTTTTTACAAATTTAGTTAGAAAATTCCTAAATCCTTGTACAATTCATTTCCAATTGTCACTTAATTAGATAAATTTGCATTCATTTCTATTTTATGTTTTGATCACTCTTAGTCATGTCTTGTTTCCATTTCTTGTTTGCATGTGTTGTCTCTTGTCTTTCAACAATCTTAACTCTCATTCTAGTCAATTAATTGTTAATTAGGCTTCTAGTTTAGTCTAAAATCTTAATTTGCACTAGTTACCTACACACTAAAAGAATCTAAATATTTTTATTTTCTTTCTTTTAGGTTCTTTCAATTCCAAACAATCCAAAATAAAATAAGATTCAACATTAAGCAATTTTAAATTATACATATTATATCATAAAATTCATTTAAGTAAGACATATTAATGAAAAAAATGTTAAATAAAATAATCTTATATTCAATTAAAAAAATATCAAGTTAAAATATACATCAAACTCAATGCTTAATAATACATATTTATGTGTTTCTATTACATAAATAGTCAATATATTCATAAAATCAAAAATATTCATAAACTAGTCAGTCTATTACCCTAAACCGTAAACCAATGTCTTAAGGGGTCCTACTATGACATTTCTTAAGGGGATCCAAGAGGTTATCAAAATTTGGTGAAGTTTCCCATGGAAACCAAATTTAACAATAATAAGATCATGCAAGATTATAATATGAATGATATTTCATGATCTAGGTTGGTTAGTCGAAACAAGAGCTATCTCAATCAACTGTTCCACAAGAAAATGTTGTTCACTAACTTGCAAGTCCATTATTCCAAGAGCCACTCAAACTTCACCCTAAGTTCCCTAAAACCTAAACCCTGGACTCTAAAATCTAAACCCTAAACACTAAAGCATTCATTTTGTCCTAGGACCTTAAAATGAAATTTGGCTGCCTTAGGTAACTCCACCAAATTTTATTCCCTTAAGCCATGTCATTTTGTCTTAGGACCTTAGTACATGGATCCCCTCAAGCCATCCTATTACCCTAAACCCTAAACTCTAAAATGTAAACCCTAAACCCTAAAGCCATCATTTATTCCTAGGCTCTTAATGAAACTTGGTTTCCTTGGGTAACTTCAACAAATTTTATTCACTTGAGCCATGCCATTTTGTCCTAGGACCTCTAATGAGGGTCACAACCTGAGATTCATAAAAGCATACAATAGAAGCAAAATAGAATTATTGTTTATTTATGGAAAATATGTTCTCATTATAGATAAATTACATTCCAGCAGATTGAATCCTCATAGGCTACAATACATGCAACTTTACTATTGCTAAAAAGAAAATCCCCTTTTCCCCAATACAATGTTTCTCTTTTCCCAATACCCTAGAATTTACAAAATGAGTCCTAAATAGCCTTTTTTCTGGCTTGGAGCCAAAAATACAATTTTAAATTTTAATTTAGGTAGCTGGGCACTGAAAATTGAAAATTGAAATTCAAAAATTGAGTCACAATTCGAAAATTAGCAATTTTCCAAAAATTGGCCAACTTCTGGAAGCCATAACTTTTGATCTGGGACTCTGTTTGATGAACCATTTGAACCATTGGAAAGGTCTTGGAGTGTAGAATGTTCTAAGAACCTGCTATGTCAGTTTCGACGATTTGTAGGCCTGTACGAGATTGTTTAGTGCCTCAAACTAGACTCAAAAGATTTTTTAGGACAATTTTGAGAAACTGAAACTTGGATAACTTTCAAACCAGGAATGATCTTGGCCTAATTCTTTTTCTAAAGTTCTAATTTTTTTGTCTTAAATATTTCCATAAATTTCTACCTCCTCACGCCTTCAAATTCAAAACTACTACAGATAGAAATTGACAAGAAAAAGCAAAAATGCAATTATGAAAGTTGGGAATTATTATTCGACGAAAAGGCTATCCAGAAATGAAAAAACATCTACAAAAAGCTAACAAAAGGAAACATATTTTTCGGTGATGCAAGATTTCCCTTACACCACTAGATGCTCTTGCATCAACCTCACTAGACAAAGATCCCCTTAAGCCATCCTATCAACCTAAATCATAAACAAATGTCTTAAGGGGTCCTAATATGACATTTATTAAGGGGATCAAAGAAGTTCTCAAAATTTTGTGAAGTTTCCCAAGGCAACAAAATTTTACTAATAATAAGATTGTGCGATATTATAATATGAATGAGATTTCATGATCTAGGTTGGTCAGTCAAAACAAGAGCTATCTCAATCAACTTTCCACAAGAAAATGTTGTTCACTAATTTGCAAGTCCATTATTCCAAGGGACACCCAAACTTCACCCTAAGTTCCCTAAACCCTAAACACTAAAGCATTCATTTTGTCCTAAGACCTTAAAATGAAAATTTGTTTCCTTAGGAAAATCCACCAAATTTTATTCCCTTAAGCCATGTCATTTTGTCCTAGGACCTTACTACATAGATCCCCTTATGCCATCCTATTACAATAAACCCTAAACTCTAAACTCTAAACCCTAAACCATAAAGCCATAATTTTTTCCTAGGCCCTTAATGAAATTTGGTTGCCTTGGGCAACTTCACCAAATTTTATTAACTTGAGCCATGTCATTTTGTCCTAGGACCTCACTAGACATAGATCCCCTTAACCCATCCTATCACCCTAAACCATAAATAAATATCTTAAGGGGTCCTAATATGACATTTCTTAGGGGGATCAAATAAGTTCTCAAAATTTGGTGAAGTTGTCCAAGGAAACCAAATTTAACAATAACAAGATCGTGCAAGATTATAATATGAATGAGATTTCATGATCTAGGTTGGTCAGTCAAAACAAGAGCTATCTCAATCAACTATTCCACAATAAAGTGTTGTTCACTAACTTGCAAGTCCATTATTCCAAGGGCCACTCAAACTTCACCCTAAGTTCCCTAAGCCCTAAACCCTAAACACTAAAGCATTCATTTTGTCCTAGGACCTTAAAATGAAATTTGGTTTCCTTAGGCAACTCCACCAGATTTTATTCCCTTAAGCCATGTCATTTTTTCCTAGGACCTTACTACATACATCCCATTAAACCATCCTATTACCCTAAACCCTAAAATCTAAACTATAAACCCTAAACCCTAAAGCCATCCTTTTTTCCTAGGCCCTTAATGAAATTTGGTTTCCATGGGAAACTTCACCAAATTTTATTCACTTGAGCCATGTCTTTTTGTCCTAAGACCTCACTAGACATAGATCCCCTTAAGCCATCCTATCACCATAAACCATAAATTGATGTCTTAAAGGGTCCTAATATGACATTTATTAAGGGTGTCAAATAAGTTCTAAAAATTTGGTGAAGTTTCCCAAGGAAACCAAATTTAACAATAATAAGATCATGCAAGATTATAATATGAATAAGATAAATCATGATCTAGGTTGAACAATTTATGCTTTAGGGTGATAGGATGGCTTAAGGGGATCTATGTCTAGTAAGGTCCTAGGACAAAATGACACGGCTCAAGTGAATAAAATTTGGTGAAGTTTCCTAGGACCTTAATGGAATTTGGTTTCATTGGGAATGTTCACCAAATTTTATTCACTTAAGACATATCTTGTTTTACTAGGACCTTACTACATAGATCCCCTTAAGCCATACTTTAGGATGTATTAAGGGGTCCTAATATGACATTTCATAAGGGGATCAAATAAGTTCTCAAAATTTGGTGAAGTTTCCCAAGGCAACCAAATTTAACAATAATAAGATTGTGCAAGATTATAATATAAATGAGATTTCATGATCAAGGTTGATTGCTTTATGGTTTAGGGTGATAGGATGGCTTAAGGGGATCTATGTCTAGTAAGGTCCTAGGATAAAATGACATAGCTCAAGTGAATAAAATTTGGTGAAGTTTCCTCAGACCTTAATGAAATTTGGTTGCCTTGGGAATCTTCACCAAATTTTATTCACTTAAGCCATGTCATTTTGTACTAGGACCTTACTACATAGAGCCCCTTAAGCCATCCTATTACCCTAAAACCTAAATCCTAAACTCTAAACCATAAAACCTAAAGCATTCATAAATTATCCTATATTAATAGTTAATTATTTTTTATTCAAGTAACATGCCTTAGATGTATAAATGATGCTTACACATTTTATCATTTGTATTCAATTAGGCCATTTATATTGAATGGTTTAAGGGTATTTCCTAAACATGTATCTTACATTTTGAAATTACAAATGTAATGCAGGTTCACTTATATCTTAGAGATCAAATGGATCAATTCAATGATATTCGTAATCCACCTCCATGCCATCCATCTCCACCACCTTCACCTCCACCCCCACCCACTCCACCTCATAACTGCCCACCTCCACCAACTTAAATCGATGGTGCTCGCTTGCAAGCATGAATCAATGCTAATGTTAGAACCATCCAAGATCAAATCAACATTATTCAAAATGAAGAATGTATCGCACCACTTGTGAGGATGTTTGCATCTAGGATGCAAAATATTGTTGATCTTGTTAGGGCTATGGATGGGATCTTAGATTAGCATCAACAATGGCTGGAGGAGATAAATTCTAATTCTGAAAAGGAAAACAAAAAGAAATGAAGAGATGCAGTAGAGAGCCATAACCGTTTATAAATTAAGACAATCATCATATAGTTATGAATTTATGAATTTGGTTCGATGAATATTTTGATTTCAATTTTTTAAATTATATATGAAATAATTTTTAACTTGAGTTTTAAATTTATAATTGAACATGAATATATGTTTTAAATATTTATGTTGGTTTAGGGGAGTCAATCGACGTCCACATTTATTCCACCCAAGGGGTTCTCGAGCACTCCTCCACTATCGAGCAATGCAGATTAGGGGCAAGTACATTTATATTGTAAATTGTTTAACTTACATTATTATAGTTACAATTATGAATTTTGAATTCATTATATATCAAATGTGCATGTACACTTGTAAATATTATAAGCATTAAATGTCTATATGTATGTCTAGGTTGATAAAACAACGAGAATGGGTATCAGACAAACATTAGATGTTGCAACTAGGGTATGTGCAGGATCATGATGAGCCAAAAAGTGGTGATATAATGGCTATGCGTAGGTTATGTGGCTGACGAATTTTTTTTAACCCAAAATTGATGAAAAAAAAAAGTTTTTAAAGGAGATTCTCAGCTTTCCACCAATATAAATTATTCTTTAATTTGAATTTAATAAATAATTATTATTCATTTTCTATTTGAATTATGACTAAAGTCCTAATTGATAGGCTAATTGAAAAACATCTATAGCTTTCAAATAGTATCAAATTTTTTGAATCCAAAACATGCATCATATTATATGTTTCACATACTATAGGATTAAAACAAAAAAATGAATTTCATGAAGTTTTGACCAAGTTAAGGTGGTTAGACATACAAATTTTTAATTTTTTTAAAACTTGTAATAAAAAAATCATAATTAATTATTTACTTGAAAAAATATTACAAAAAAATATGCATCACATTGCGACATGAGTCCTCTACTTATATCTAAAATATTATAAAAAAATATTATCATTTTATTGTGGTTAGGGTGGTCAGACAGACACCTACTTATTTTTTCCTTGAAATTTAAGTACTACTGCATTGAAATTTCAATTTTTTACCAAATAGTTTTTTTTGAAATAAACTTAGTAGTTTAGAAACTACATTCAATTTTCTACAGATTCTATTCTTACATATTTTTGAAATAATATACATAACTTATTTATTTTTTTACGTCAAGTTGCCTAACTCTAATTTTTTAGAATTTTTGGCCACTTAAGGGCATGTTTTTTCCATGATCCTATACATACTCACTACTCATGAGGTTTCTAAATTTCAGGTTGCTTAAAAACAATTCTACACAAAATTGTGCAAACATGAATATATATATATTTTAACATAATTCAAGTATACATGCTTTAAGTTTGATCTTGTAGGACTTTGTTAGTGAAAATTTCTACCATGATTCAATCATAGTTACACCTCTAGGATGACATGTAGAGTAGGCTCCATATATCATGGTAATTTAATTTTTTTATTATATTTAAAGTCAATTACAAATTATATATTCTAAATAACTTTAATTTAAAATTTAAAATTGAATGTATATATATATATATATATAATATGAGCTAATACATGTTTTAAATTCTTTTTCTTTTATAGCATGAGACACATCTTGTAGTTGAGAATGTACAAACAGGTCTTGGAGTAGAGGGTGCACAACCTAAGAATATGATAAATTATAAATTGAATTGAATTAAATCATTTTTAATTGTAGACTTACATCTAATTTCAAATTTCTTTGTCTTGTTTATGTAGTTTGATTTAGAGAATTTAGAGGTTGGGCCAGGTGCACTAGAGCATCCAAACCCAGATATGATGGCAATTTAATTTTATGATGAATTATAAATTAAATTTTCATTAAAGCATTTTTCACCATCTTACATCTAATTCCATCTTTCTCTTGTATAGAGTGTTTTAGGTCATCCACATAGTCCACATGGTGTGAAGAGGTCTCTTGATTATAGAGATGATACATGACTTAAACATGATTTTATGGGTTATATTTGATTATTTCATGGACTACATATTTGGTTTCTCATGTACTTTATTGGACTTTATATTTCATGGGTCAAGTACTTTGTTGGATTTTAGTTCATGGGTTGTACTCTGATGGACTTTATTTCATGCGCTTAATATATTTGTTTCATTTACTTAATATGTTGTAAATTATGGACTTTATTACTGTTCAATTTTAATTTACACATGTACATTTATGCATTTTATGTTCATAGCCAAGACATTAATATAGGACATTAATGTGAAATTAAATATAAATATGAAATTAAAGTTGAAATTAATAGGACATTTTAATATTTTTACTTTATAAATTTAGTGATCCCATACATCATATACATTATATGTATATTCAATAATTAGCAATAATTATTCAATGAACTTATTCAATTCACGTCAATCAATAATTGGTCAATAAATCAAAATTTACAATCAAAAGAAACATGTTTATATACCACAAATGATGAAATTTTAAGAAATAAACAATACCATACAATATTAGAGAACAAAAGCATTAATAAATTCTATAGACTAAACATAAATACCAATCAAAATGCAACGAGTTTTTCCAAAAAAGTTGTTCTATAAGTATACACCATATTTCCTAGTTCTTTTACAACATTAAATTAAAGAACTTAATTATCCAAAAATAGGCTAAAGTTTTGAAATTAAATCATGTAGTCCCATATTTACAAACAATGCAAAGTGTTAGAGAAAACTTAAGAACATAAAAGTCCTCTTGACCTCATGTTCTACAAAAAACACTAATTTAGAAGCCATCAAAACAAATAATAGCATCCAACACTAATTTATAGGTTGTATTAAGGGTCCTCTTTAAGGGGTCCTAATACGATATCTTAAGGGGATGTCTTAAGGGGTCCTGATACAACGTCTTAAGGGGATCAAAGGAGAGTATAATTAAGTATAAATATTGAGTGATATAAACAAGTATTATACTTTAGGGTGAGTCATCATAACAAATGATATAATTAAGTATAATATTTAGGATATGTGCTAATATGACACATCTTAAGGGGATGTCTTAAGGGGTCCTACTACGACATCTTAAGGGGATCAAAGAAGAGTATAATTAAGTATAAATATTAAGTGATATAAACAAGTATTACACTTTAGGGTGAGTCATCATAACAAATGATATAATTAAGTGTAATATTTAGGATATGTGCTAATATGACACATATTAAGGGGATGTATTAAGGGGTCCTAATATGACATCTTAAGAAGATAAAATAAGAGTATAATTAAGTATAAATATTAAGTGATATAAACAAGTATTATAATTTTTAGGGTGACTCATCATAACAAATGATATAATTATAATATTTAGGATATGTGCTAATACAACACATCTTAAAGGGATGTCTTAAGGGGTCCTAATATGACGTCTTAAGGATATAATTTATTTAACAATAATGTATGCATGATATTTAGTGATTATACAATCAAATATAAAGTTTCAAAGTAGGAAAACATGCACATTTAACAAATAAAATATATCTATAATATATATTTTGATACATAAAAGTACGTAGAGTACATAATTGTGTATGTACATGTATTTGTAATTTGTACAAAATGCTTAATTGTGTAAGTATGTATGTACAGTTATGTCATCTCAAAACAATGTTCACAAAATTTTGCTATGCCATCTCAAGAACATCTCAAACTTGTGCCTAAAATGTAGTAGGTCTTCACGCCACCTAATATCAAAAGGGTACAAGCAATATCAATGAAATCATCAAAACATAAATATCTTAATTTATAAAAAACTATCTATATGTACACAACTCAAGTACCTATATTTAAAATTATTCCAAACATGTCTGTAGGTTGAATCCATAAATCATCTCCTTTTTGTTTTAAAGTATGAGATCAATGCAATGATGGCTTAAGGATACAAAAAAGGATAATAAATTAATTTTAACTATTAATGTACAAGAAATATCAACATATAATCAAAACATGTATATGAATATAATTTAACTAACAATTACCTTTTTTTTACCAAGTATTCCATGTTGTTTAGGTTGAATTTCCATGGACTAGATCCTTTTTGTGATTATGGATTAAGGATATATAAAAGGACAATTTAAATTAATTTCAACTAATAACACACTTGACAAATATCAAAACATGTATTTAATCTATTTAAAAGGACAATATAAAACTAAAACTATATTTACCTATATTTACCTATATTTACTTATTCCATTGCACCATTTGCATCCTCTCTTTTTTGCAATGCATCTATGATTATCTCATGCTCTTCCATAGAAGTTGTCCATAGAAATTTATTTGTAGGTCTTCCATGATACCAATCTAGTTTATATTTCTTGCCACCATCAAATGTGAATAGTGTATAATCTTTTTATGTGTTTCATATTCTTTGTATGTAGGTAAACTATTCTTCCTTGTCAGGTATTTTTGTAGCCAAGTGCCAACAACCACCACCGATCCTATTGGAAAACATGAAAAACATCATCAAATAAGTTCTCAAAATTTTCTTAAGGGGATCAAAGACTTGTTCTAAAAAAAATTCTTAAGGGGATCAAAAACTTGTTATCAAAATTTACTTAAGGGGATGTCTTAAGGGAATCACCATACCTATTCGATAATGATAGCCATCATCATCTTCTCAAGGTGCTATTAACTTATGTTTAGTATCCACACAACGAGCCAACCAATATTATGTTTCCTCTTCATTCCCCTCAGGTGCAACAACATCATACACATGTCCTGTAAACAAAAATTGATTTAATAACTTGCGCATATCCATATAAATAATTTAGTATACAAAATTACTTAATAAAGTGAAATAAATTGAATTAAATTACCTTCTTGTACAAGGTCTAAAACACGGTTATAGTCTTGAGATGCAAACACTTGATCATTTTCTTCAATAGTTCTTTCATATTAATCATGTGCTTGTGCAGGTTTCAACGATCTTTTCTAACACAATTCAACCCGTTCTATATTTTCACATGCTTCCCAATCTCTTAAGATACAAAATTGAAAAAAATATGTAAGCTCCCTTGTCCAGATAGTCCATTTGCTTGTTGTCGCACTCCTAAATGAACTCTATTTAGTAGATCCACTGATTGTCTCACAGTCAACTCTAGATAGAATGTTCTCTTCTTCAACCAACCAAAAGAATCAGTGAACTGTAGAGTACTCACTTGAACTAGGTGCAGATAATCTTGTATTGCAACAACCCACAACCCCACATGCATCTTTAAATTTTACTACATCCTCAAATTTTAATTGTTCTCTAGCAAGAATTATTTTGACACACGCACCAAGTCCAGCATGTTCTCCTTTACCATGCCTAACTTGAAAAAACATCCATATATGTTGGACATTAAGTTCCTTGTGAACCCTAATTAACCAATAGAAAATTCAAGCATTCTTGAACTACCCCGTACAATTATTTGACCTATGATGAGGTGTTTTGTCATCTGGATTCCTCTTTCTCTTAAATTTCTATAAAATATATTGAATCGATATTGAACAAACTCTAACGAGTGTAATTGATTATCACTCAAATAAAAATCATACTTTCTCAAAAAATTTCTATCATCCTCTATGCTATCATCTTCATGTCTATAAACAATATGGACAAACATAGCTACTTGCATTGAATTATAATACTATGATTGAATTTCCTCTTGCGAAGGTAGAGTATAATTTTCTGCAAAATCAACCATTGAAAGTATAGCACCAATTGGAAATGTGTTTCTACATGTGTGAAATTGGCCATCAAGCCATTGATCATGTTGAGAGTGCATGACATATTTTGGTATAATATCATTCTTAAATTGACTCATGAATGCACACACACTAACTTTTTTTGTAACTAAATCACAATGCTTTCCTATTTTTTCGTCTTTTAAAGAATAGTCTACATTCTTAAATCTTTTAACATCTACTAATTATTGTCCAAAATCATTATCTACACTTTCATGTATACAAATTCTTAAGAATGAAATATTTCCACAACTAGTGCATTGTCTAGAAATACAAGAACTTAAATAAAAAATTTTACCATTAGATCTTTCACAAAACAAACCTAATATAAACTCCCTTATTGTTTTAGGTGGCATATTAATATCACATTCTTATATAATCATGTTAGTATGCAAAGTATAATGTATATATCAAAAAGCATCATAAAACTAACAAAATTAAACATGCATTTTAGAACAAAAAGATATTCATTGCTTATTAATTTTTACATACTAGGGTTTACATTTTTCAAAGACCTTTGACTTATTCTAATATTACTAGGTAACACTAAATCACCACAAAATTTTCTATTAAATTCAGTTTGTGTTGTATCCAATAGGTGTTTTGGGTGAGGATCACAAACTTTGGACCCCATCCTAATTTCAAAACATCTCTAGCATTAGATGATACCCTAGTATTATCATGCCAATATTTTTCAATCAAAGATTTAATTTCAACTTTCAATTTCATATTAGACCTTAGGAGTCGACCACTGAAACTCCAACATTGGTTGATAGGATCATTTTCTCTACTTTCTCTTCTTTTTTCTACGCTTAGCAATGTTTTAGGATGTATTTTTAAAACTTCACTAATATTGCTTACCATTCTTTTATTCAAAGTTGCTTTATTAACTATAGCAGTTGTTATAGCTCTTCTTGCTGTATTTTTATCTTTAGATCAACTATTTTTCCCAATAGATTAAATGGCACTAGAAATAGTAGACATAGCATATTTTAATGATTGATCTTTTCTTTTTGGTTTAATAAAAAATCCTAACTTTTTCACTATTTTCCTTATTTTTTACATTCTCATCAATTGCATCATTAGTTGACATTGAAATGCAAGTTTTTTATGATAATTTTTTTTGTTTGTATATTCTATTCGCATGTCTTCTTATTTTCCTCCAAGAAATATTACTAGGAAAACATCACTTTCAATTTTGAAAAAAGTATTTTCATTAAATTCAAAATCACATTCTAGATTTTCATTTTCATTTTCAACTTCAAACTAATTTGCATTTTCATCAATAAAACTGTTTACATTTTCATTTTCATCAACAAAATGGTTTTCATTTTCATTTTCAACAAAAGTATCATTCTCATTTTCATTTTTAACGATATATTTTTCATTTTCATTTTCATTTTCTAATTTATTTTGAATTTATTTTGAATCTCTCTAAATATTATCAGTGTCAACATCGCTAAGTCCTGCATCTTGTAAAACTTCTACAAACAAATTTTCCATTTCACTAAAATGTGGATTTGAAGACATACTTGGATTTGTGCCTATTGAAGCATTCTCCATAGCATTGAAAGAGGGATTTAAAGACATACTAGGACTTGTTTGTATAATCATATTATTTTCCAAATTGACTTCTTGCAAATTAGCTTCGTCTACAACCATGGTCTCCTCAATTTTTTCATCTTCAATAGTTATGGAATTTGATGCTCCACCATCATTCATTAATTCAATTCTCATTCTTCTTTCTCTTTGTATTTGTTCCTCCTCTCTCTTTGCTTCAATTTCTTCAGGGGTCAATGTCTTCCTATCTTTCCTCTTATTATGAGCTTGTGAACCCATGATTATAAAATTCTCAAGCACAAATGAGTTACAAAAAAATGTCAAAAACGTGCTTCAGTGAGTTACAAATCTTTTCCCAAAAGGATTTAGAAAAATACGATAATTTAGGTCAAAATATGGATGATGTACACATGCATGTGGTATGGTAAAAAAAAAGTGGTTTTTAGAAATGCCTATTGAAACTCAATTTGTACCATCTGGGTGTTGAAATAAATTACATATTTGGAAACTAGACTCTGTGTACTACATTTCATGATTAGTGACTTTTTTGAAGATTCCATCTGTAAGTTCTTGAATTTTAAGGTCAAATGTGTCAAATTCTGAAAATTAGGGAAAACACTTCCACTTTTTTGCCAAAAAGTGGACTCAACTTCTTGCCAGCACCCTAATTAATATTCTAAAATTTTGTGCTATGTGCTAGTCTAAAAATTTGATTATATTCCAAGTTCAAATTTGTACATGTAGAATTGATCTCTATATCCACATCTCTTTGTTTAGACATATTGAATGTATTTTGGGATGGATTCAAGGCTATACCTACAGTGTCTAAAATGTACTGCAACACTTTATTGTTAGATATCTCAATAGAATAATTTTGTTAGGTTGCTACTCCAAGATAGCGATCATTAGTGCACATTAAAATAAAAAAACTCTAAAAATTTATCCTTCTTGTAATTTATAAGTTGCCTTAGAAGAAGACCAAATGCCCTAACAAAAAGTTTTCAGAGGAAATGGGCTTAGCCATCACAAATATAGGAAGAACTATTCATCATTTTTCAAAGACTCAAAACCATCAAATTGTGTTCATAAAAGCTAAAGCAAGTCAAACATTTTATTTCTAATATTTTACAGTCATTTGGTCCTTGGTATCAACCTGGCCACTCATAAAACAACATTGGTGACTAACTTAATAGTATAACTTGAATTTGAACTTCAAGTTAAATGTAGGGTAAATTTAATAGTTAAGATAATTGGCCAAACGATTATTATTCTAGATAAAACCTCTGAGGATTGTCTCAATCCCTCTAAAATAGATTTCTTCATTTTGTTCAAATATTCATTAGAAAAGCCCAAACCACTTGAAAATATTTCATAGACCTAGCGTAGGATTCAAACACTAAAAACCTTTTAAAGTATATGAACTGGTAGAAAAGAGTTAGTAAATCTGATATTGCCACAACTTCTTAAAAATGAACAACAATGAAAGAATAACATGAATGTGATCTATCATTTTTAAAAATGATGCTTGTAAGCTAATTTTATTATTTTGCATGGGCTCAAAATCCAAAAAAATGCCTAGTTCCATGTTAATGGGTAGTAATAACAATTCAGTCTAACAAAAATGACATTTCAAGGATCACCAGATGGCAGACTTGGAAATCCTCCTTATCCTTTGATGCCCTAACTTTATGGTTTAGGCATGTGCTTATTTGAGAGACTGGAACTTGAAAAATGAGGTATGGCTAGTTGATGAGCCCAAGGAAATTGAAGGTGACAAAAAAGATTTATGTAAGGAAAATTGTCAACAAGTAACCTCAAGAACAAGGAAAACAAGATAAACAAAAAAATTCAAAACCCTCAAATAAATGTAAAATTCATCTCACAGTTCAAAATTTTTGTAAGTGAAGAATCAAAATGGGTAGATAAAACCAGAGAACCAATGACTTTTTTTTTTTTTTTTAACGAGGGGAATCGGGTGCAGCACGGCCCCCCATATAACCCCCCACCGCCGGTAAACTTTTTACCGTGACCGGCAGTGTTGGCGGGACACACCAACCGGTACCACGGGAGCGCCGGAGAGTCGAACCCATGGTGGGTGCCCTGCTACAGGGCAGAGAACCAATGACTTCAATGAATAGATAACAACAGAATTATTTTAGAACATAAAACACAACAGAAAATGATTTGGCCAACTAATAAGTTGCCAAAAACTTACCTCAAGATTCTGCACAAATTTTGTCGTGCTGTCAACGATGGCGGTGAGGAAAAACAGATAGTGTTTGTAGAAGAAATATTATGAAACCCTACAAGAGAAGATTTTTTTTTAAATGAGATGAACTGAAAGCAATCCCCCTAAATCCCTTTTGGTCCCAATCTGTCAGTACCTACTAATTTTTGTAGCAGCACCTTTAACTGAAGCACAAAATACATAATCTTTTTCTTCACTAAATATCCTTTTTTTTTTCATTGCAATAAGTTGGCCCATAACTCCATGATGCATGTTGCAGAGTTGTGATAAAAGGTACATTTAAGCAGCCCATGTTTAAAATTTTTAAGAATGTGGTTCAAGGATAGCTCGCATGGCATTGATGGCTACTCATAATCTTACGCGAGCTAAGTTACAAAAGTCAATTTTCATTTTTTAGCCATCATTATTAAACAAGATCCAAACTCAACCATCATGGAAACTTCTCACGTGAGCATTAAATTTTTGTCTCTATTTTTGTGAGTACTTGAAAGTTGTAAATACCATTTAAGTTGTCCAATATGGTCTCCCTCGGGGAAAAAATAGTATATCAAAGGAAATAGATGCAATCTATCCTCAAAAAATACAGACGAAATAGAATCACATCCCAAAGAATTGTGGTGAATTCTAGCCAACTTGCAACCATAGATCCTCAAAATCAGGCAATAAAAATGATGGCATCAATTCACCATGAAATCCAACTAATGTCACCTTTCATACATGGCACTGGGTTCCAAACACATTCAATATGAGAAAGCATAGGCCAATGTTTAAGCAATGATATGTTCAATAAAAATTGGGTTTTCCCAATTTTGGGCTTTTGAAGACCCCATTCCACCCAAAATAAATTAGAGAGTGTTCAAAAAGCGCAATATCTAGCATGTGCTCAACCAAAAGAGTGTATTAGCTAGTAAGAGACAAATAAAGAAGCAAGTGCCCATTTAAAGCTAAGATTTGATAGATATTCAATCTGATTTTATTTTAATCGGAGATAGAATACGAATTGATTTTAGTGGTAGATAGATGGGGGATGGTGAAGATCATTAAGGAAATTCATTATGTGCCATCTAGAAGAAGAATTGTACTATATAGAATGACTTTCCTGAAAATGGCCAGTTGCCGGGAGGAAAGTTTCCAGAGATTTTTTCGCTACATGAAAGTTATTTTTCCTAGCATGAGACAACTCTCCGAGCTAAATCTCGTACAAAATATAGCCCATCAGCTAAAAAAATGCAGCAAAAAAGATACAAGAAAGATATGTACTCAATACATAAATAACCAAACAACAAAGAATACAGGAGGAGTATATCAAATAAATAATTTCAATGATAAATGACTTTTATTTTTATAAATATGTAAATTTTTAATAAACCTTCTAAAAACAATGTTATTAAATATTTTAGTTTTTTAAAAATTTCATTATAAGTACTCTATATAGAAGTGTTCCTAAACCAAGTTAAGTTTGTGCTCAACAAAAAGAAAGTTGTCATTGCACAGGGTCTAAGGTCCTTCTTCAAAGACTAAGTTTTGCTCCTCCTCTACATTATAGGGTTCAACATTGGCTCATTTTGGGCAGCTTTCTGTACCCTGGACGAAAGTTTTTCTTATTGGTTATATTTGAAGTATCGAACTAACAGATGACTTCTTTCCATTTTTCTTTCTTCTTACAGCTTGGACAGCCCTATTACATTTGATCTATGTTTATGCTACTATTCAACTTGGATTATTCTATTTGTTGGCGTACGCTCAGCTTTGATTAATTTGTTTGTTGGTGTATTTTTGATCTCTTAGGTATGTTGTAGCTCTTGTTTTCAACTGATATTAGGAACACTTCTATATACAATATTTATCAAGAAAATTTTAAAAACTAAAAAGTTTAATAACATTGTTTTTAGAAGGCTGATTAAAAAATTTGCATGTTTATAAAAATATCCATTTATCATTGAAATTATTTATTGGATATACTCATCCTATATTATTAGGATTATCTATTCATTCTATGAGATATGTAAATCTTGCATGTGAATGATTTTGAAGATAATTTCACTTCCAACATCCACATGTGTTAATGTACTCTCATGAATTCAAAGATTGAACACATGCTAGTTTTAGTTCTCAAAGTTTATTAGAGTAGGAATCTAGAAGGTTTCAAGTAAATCAATTAGTTGTCATATTTATAAATATAGTTTTATGTGCCAAGACAAGTATATATATTAGTCTATAAAACAATTTTATGGGTCAAAGCTTTTCAAAGTGAAGTAAACTATCAAATTATAAATGTACGAAATCTTGCAAAAATTCGCATTTCACCCAATATTGATCAATCAAAGAATCTTCCATTTTTCCTCTTAATGTTATCTACATTTTTTATGATGTATCCTCTACTTTATGATATTTTATTTGAATTAATTGATGAAATCTTATAAAGTTTTTTAAATAGTGTTAATGTGTAAAATATATACATGTAGTAAGGTTGTTTTATTTTCTTAACTCAATGATTTTACTATTTTCCTTAGAATATTGCATATATAGTGTTTTTCATAAAGTGGAATACTAATAGCTAAATTATAGGTTATTTGGATTAATTAAATATTTTAAATTTAAGGCTAAAATTGTGTACATCGATGGTTTTTATAGTTATGTACTCCTAGACTAGGTACACTAGGATTACAAAATAATTATTTTACTTCAATATAAATATTTATCATCTATTTCAGCATATTCAACTCCTTGGATACATAAATCCAATAAAATTCCCTTTAAAAAATAAATCATATAGACCATTAGGCTAGCCTAACACTATCATGATCCTAACACAAAGACTCTAGACTTGATTGATTCCATAGATCAATTATCTTCTTAAGATAATTATATTTATATATTCATTTTACTTGAGTTGATTATGTCAAAAGAATCAACAATAGAACTAGCACTAGAGGGCATAATCAAGATATACCATAATGGCATATAGTGATAGTACAAGATAGTGAATAGATCTACATTTCTGAAATAGAAAGATAGCCCATTTAATGAGTTAAGTCAACATAGAAAGACAAGGAGTGATAAGTAAAAATGTACTTGTACAAAGAGATTAGACCTTTTATCCTTGGTCCAAAATTTTAATTTTGAATCACTCCCCTACTAGCTATACAACCTCTATCTCAACAAATCTATTTTATTTTTTCTAAAAAAACACCTCTTTCTACTCTTGTTGATTCTCATCAAATTGCCAAGAACTCTAATTTTTTTATACTAAATTAATCTATGGGGAGGGTAAGAGTGCTAAGAAAAACATTAATGATTTCAAATGTATTTTTATTAGGGCTAACATTGAACATGAGGTTGTGGCATGTTGATTAATCTCCTTTTATTTAGGACATTTTGAATATAACTTGTATTTTAGTTTACATGCTAGAGCCATCACTAGTTGGAAACTTTTAGAAGATGCATTTATGAATCAATTTAAGGGTTATGTATACCCAACTTTCTTGTATTATCAGTTTTTCATTTGTAAATATTCCTTTTTTTAAAACATTGTACATGATTTATTATAATATTTTAACCCATTCTCACATTAAGTGGAATGGTGTTCTATTCTAATATTTAACTTGAAAATTTTAGAGTAAAAGGGTATTTACCTAATTAATTATTTAATTAACTTAGATCCATTTTCAATCTAGCTACTTAAGCTTACTTAGGTCATATGGATATTTAATCTGAGGTCATAATATGATGACATATTTCATGATCTTATTTTATCCTCACCTATCATTTCTCTAGGTTTATTTATTTTTTTCTTTTTCCTTTTATAAGGACTATTAATTGAAATTTCCTTGTTCAAGCTCATAATGATTAATTTCCTTATTGAATCAATTGGTTCTTTTCCTCTATAGCTTTTCTATTTCACTCTTTCTATGATATGTGTTTGGTTTTAGGCGATCCTTTGGAAATATAGGGTTGAGGCATCAAATCAAAAAATTAAATATGGACTCAACAGTATGTTTTTATTTTTGTATTATATTATTTTTTTATAAAATCCATTTATAGCCACTATATTTCAAAAAAATTCTTAATTTATTATGCAATATAAAAAGATCTATGATTTTAGTATTATGATAATAGGGTATATTAAAATTTTAAAATATTGTGTACTATCAAAAAATGGTTTTGAAGGTGTTTTAGGATGTCTTCAATAGTGAATTTGGGAGTTTTATGGGTTTGAATTTTTTTTAAAAGAATAAAAATTATAATCCAAAATATAATTTTATTATTTTAATTTGTGGGATAAATATTCTCATGTTCCTTGTGGTTTTCTTGACCATTAAGATATGCAGATTACAGATGTCAACCTCATCCTCTAATGCTTAAAATTTTGGGCTACTTTTGACTTCTACTTTGTGTTTCTAAAACTTTGGATGTAGGGATCCTAAACTTGGACCTTATACTCAATTCCTTAATTTGGTGGGTAAAATATTTAAGTAAGACATATTTTACCTTATTTTCATGTATTGAACTTATGGGAAAAGGTTTAATTGTGGACCTTCGATTAGATATTAAAAATAGGAGTAAAGTGAAACATAAGAATGAATTGAGAGATTATTCATTCTTTCAAACATAGTAAAATTAGTTTAATATATGCGTTGATTTAAATTACAAAATAAATTCCAAAGTATGGGCATGTACACTAACATGGGGCACAAAAATGTGGCCAAATGCCCATAAACGAGCAAAAAGTGGACATGTTTTGAAGAATTTCAAATAACATGCTTGTGTTATGGCTCATATTTTTTGAGCCATAACATGATAACATTATTTGAATAAAAAAAACACAGACACATTTTTTATGAAATAAAAATACGTATGCATTTTATGAAAGAAAAATGTGTGAATGTTTTTATGAAAGAAAAACACATATACACTTTTTCTCAATTAAGTTATTAAAAGAAAAAAATATGTCCCTTTTGCTCACCTGTAACTCGTGTTTTCTACAAATTTTTCCTTCTGCTCAACCCAACATAAGGTGAACATTATTTTTCCCTTTGCAACCTAGCTTCACAATGCCATGTTGGAGAAGAGGCAAGTTCTATTTTTGTGCATTATATTTAAATTTTGTTTACACATTTGAAAAATGTATTTTTTTAATCAATTCCATGTTTTTTCAATTTTACAATAGATCATATAAACACAAAGCCACAACCAAATTTAAATGATGAATTTCCTAAGGAAAACCCTAGGATGTCTGGCCCTCACCCAACCCTTCCAAAAATACCTAGAAAAATCCAAGAGGATTTGTTAAGACATTCAAAATAAAATAAAATTTCTATTTCTGATTTAGTTTCAAAATTAAGGGTTTCAACATCAAACCAACATCACCTATTTATTTCCTCAACATTGGAAGTAATTATGATGAATGTTGAAGCAGTCAGAAATCAAATAAATCAATGAAAAACTTATAGTGATTCATGTTGTTGGTATTTTTTTCCAGCAGAACCTTAAAATCATGTAAAGGGTATCCAACCCTTATGATCAAGAATTTTTAGGGTCTATGGCCAATGAATGAGAGCTTGATATATAACCTTTTCTCCCCTACACTTCAAGATCTATTAAACTTGGGAGGGTAATCACAATAGTATGCTTGCAAATACTTGTGTGTCAAAGTATTAAACACACTATGAACATATGATACTACTTAAAAGGTTTGATGGACATAATACTTTAAAGGTTTGGGTTTACGGTTTAGGGTTTACTTAAACATGATGAGATGTAAATCATTAAATTCCACACACAATGATACCAAGATAGATAAGTAAATTTGATTTTAAAATGTTGTTGCTAACAAATGCTCTCAGGAAATTGTAACATTAAAAACCTGTGCCTAATCCCAAGGTGGAGTCATGTAAACCATGAAGTTTAGAACTCATTACACCATTCAGTCTATCATAATTATTCCTATCATATGATGCATTACACCATTGATACTAGAAACCAAACTAGTCATACTTCATCAATCCAAGCATATAGTTACACAAACCTTTGTTTATGGTAATACAATTTAATTCATTCTTTGAATGAAAGTAACAGTAGAGAACAAACATTCAAGGTAAAACCAGAAGATAGCTAACATAAACTCTTGATTTCTTTTATTCATAATTTATGCAATGTGTACAGTGGAGACAACAAACTTAGAATATATGAATATTTACATGAAAATATAACATTGATGTGAATAAGTTCTTCATTACACGAATCTAAAAATTTTAGAAACCTAAAACCAAACACTATACATTCCATACCCTGTTACAAAATATGTTTTTCCGTGAGATAGAAAAGAATGAGCAACCTCCTTTTCTAAAAAAAAAAATATGCACTTAAGGAAAATGAAAAATCCTAAATGGAGATCCACTGTAGACACCTGGAAATGCTTAGCTCCATAGATAAATAACTACCTCTAGCTCCTAAAGCAAAGCCCATCCACACTTCCATTCTTGCTTCATCATTCATTTGCAATAGAAAAATATTCCCTCCTTGGGAAGACTTTCATTCTTTATGCGCTACTATAGAAAATATCCACTCTACATTATTCCCCTATAGCTGCAAACATCTGTCTATAGAAGAATATAAGCCCTTAGTGAAAAAAAATTCACTCCCCTTCATCATTTTGCTATAAAAACCCCTTTCACCAGTTCATTTACCTTTTTATTTCAATGAAATACATTATTTCATTACTCAAAAATACTAATCCTTTTACATTTTCTTTATTTCCCATCTGATGAATGTGAGGTAAGGGTATGTACAGGATCATCGTGGAAAAAACAGTCCCTTAAGTGGCAAAAAATTCAGAAAAATCAGAGTTAGGCAACTTGATGTAAAAATTTGAATAAGTTATCTGTATTATTTCAAAAATATGTAAGAATAGAATTTGTAGCAAATTGAATGTAGTTTCTAAACTACTAGGTTTTTTTTTTTAAATGTATTTGGTGAAAATTTGAAATTTCAATGCAATAATGGTTAAATTTCAAGGAAAAAATAAGAAGTAGGTGTGCACGACCACCTAACCATAATAAAATGATAATATTTTTTATAAGATTTTAGATATAAGTAGAGGACTTATGTCTCGAGGTGATGCATATTTTTTTGTAATTTTTTTCCAAGTAAATAATTAATTACGAATTTTTTATTACAACTTTTAAAAAATATAAAAACTCGTATGTCTAACCACCTTAACTTGGTCAAAACTTCATGAAATTCAATATTTTTATTTTTAATCCTATAGTATGCAAAACATAAAATGTGACGCATGTTTTGGATTGAAAAAGTGTGATACCTTTTGAAAGCTATAGATGTTTTTCAATCAGCCTATCAAACAGGACTTTAGTCATAATTCAAATAGAAAATGAATAATAATTATTTATTAAATTCAAAGTAAATCATAATTTATATTAGTAGAAATCTGAGAATATCCTTTAAAAACCCTTTTCATTTCATCAATTTTGGGTAAAAAAAAAGTTGTCAGCAACATACCCTACACATACCTATCATATCGCCAATTTTTTCCCATCATGATCCTGCACATACTCGTAAATTAATTAAAATTTCTTACATAAATTCTCAAATTTTTAACACAACCCTTCAATTAAATTCAACTCGAAGAGGCTCACAATTCTCTATAACTTGCACAGCTAAGTTGCAACTTGCAACCAACCAAACTTCTCATTCAAAATACTAGAAAATCACATCAACATTACATTCAACCTCATAGGTTGGGGTTGCTACATGCCCATTAAAATTCATACCAAAAATTAGAATATGAAAATAAATTTCACACACAAAATCCAAGGTTGCAGTGCAACCTTCACACCTACAATTCACACACAACTATTACAAAAACCTCTGAGGGTTGTGGGATTTTCACATGCCCAGGAAATGCAATCAATCTGAAATAAAACAAAAATAATATTGCCTTCAACAATCCAAGGTTGCTCCACAATCTTTCTCCTATAAACAAATCAATCTCACAATAATCCAACTACAAACTTCATCTCTACAACTCTAGGAATGTTCAACAAATTTACACACCACCAAAAATCTACAACAACACCTTATTGAATCCAACCTCCAATATGCTACACCTGGTCTCTCCCCTCTACTCTTTTTGGAAAGACTTAGATGCAAATTTTTTATTTTTTATTTTTTTGAACTCTGGAATTTCATTTGCACCAAATTTCATCAATTTGGGATGAATTTCATTAAGTTTTAGACCACTCCTTCGAAGTGGTATGCCATATACAACAATTTGACCAATTTTCCATCAAAAATCAATAAAATATTCATTAAAAACAAATAGCATTAGCTCCACCAGTCATAGAATGATTCATGTGCTTTTATTGAGATTCTGCTTTTACCAATGAAATCAATCTTGATTTTTCCCACTTCTGGGCACCCACCTCTAGGTTCCTCTTTTTTAGGACACCTAGAATGAAATTTTAAATAAGAAATTCAAAACAAATAATTCTCTAGAAAGCCATGCCATTGATTTTATTTTCTTTCTTTTTCTGCTTTTCCAATTTTCACAACTATCCCCACATTCAAATTGAGTCAAATTTTGAAAGAATATTTGAAATTGCATTTATAAACATGTCATTGCATTCCACACACTAAAAATTTGAATTTCATAAAAAATATGAAATTCCACACCAAAAATGAAACAAAACCAACTCAAACCTCCTTTTTGGTGATGCAAGATTGCACAAGGCCATGGATGCTCTTGCATTAGACACCCATGGAAACTAAAAGTAACTCTATCACTTCTCCAATGGATATCCAAGGTGAGTAATATAAGCCTCAGATAACCATGTTTCCTCCTCCATTGGTCTCCCAAAACATTTCAAAAGATATTCCCAGTACTGCTTCTTCCTAGTGATTCTTTTTACTCTTCTATCAAGAATTGACTCTATCTTTTCTTGATCAAATTTTGATAAGACTTATTGTTGCTTCCCCTTTGCTACACCTTCACCATTTTCACTATCATATAACATGGTTAGATCAGAAACATTAAAATTTAGAAAAATAATAACCTCAGTAGGCAATTGAACTTCATAGGCATTACCAGAGTCATGTCTTTTCAGCACCTTGCATGGTCCAACCTTATTCATTTTCAGCTTGTTGTATGTGCCAACTGAAAATATGTCCTTCCTCAAGTACACCATCACATCGTCCCCAATCTGAAACTCCTTATGCCTCCTCTTCTTATTAGTACTTTCTTTGTATGAAGTGTTCATTTTGTTGATATGTTTTCTCACCTCTTCGTGCAAGCCCTTCATGTGTTCTGCAAATTCCTCTACATTTGCAGTCTTCTTCACACTTTTTTCAGTCTTATTTAAATCTGAAAAACCTATGGGGATGCTTCAATAAACAAATTGAAAAGGATATTTACTTGTTCTTCTATTGACTGAGTTGTTATAGGAAAACTCCGCTTGAGGTATGAACAAATCCCATGCCTTCGATTTGTCTCCAACTAAACACCTTAGAAAATTTCCCAAAATCCTATTCACCACCTCTTTTTGACCATCTATTTGAGGGTGGAAAGCTGAGCAAAACTTCAAATCAGTATTGATCTTCTACCAAACATTCCTCCAAAATTAGCCCACAAACTTTGTATCCTTGTCAAAAACAATGCTCCTTGGGAGCCCATGAAGTATCACTATGTCCTTGAAAAATAAATCTACAACATTACCACATCATTAGTTTTATGAAAAGGAATAAATTGTACCATTTTAGAAAACCTATCAACCACAACAAAAATGGAATCATTCCCTCTTTGTTTACTTGGAAAACTAGGCACAAAATCCATACTTATGTCCTCCCATGGCCTCTTCAAAATAGGTAGTGGTTGATATAAACCCATGTTTTTACTCACTCCTTTTGCTACTTGAAAAACCCCAAAAAATTTCACATACTTTCTCACCTCATGCTACATTTGAGACCAATAATACTTCTCACCTACAAGTTTCAATGTCTTATCCATGCCAAAATTCCCTGCAAGTCCACCACTATGTTTTTCTTTGATTAGGGGTATGTGCAGGATCATCATGGAAAACATAGGCCCTTAAGTGGCAAAAAATTCAGAAAAATCAGAGTTAGGCAACTTGACGTAAAAATTTGAATAAGTTATCTATATTATTTTAAAAATATGTAAAAATATAATTTGTAGAAAATTGATTTTAGTTTCTAAACTGCTAGGTTTATTTAAAAAAATTAAAAATCTATTTGGTGAAAATTTGAAATTTCAATGTAATAGTACTTAAATTTCAAGGAAAAAATAAGAAGTAGGTGTCTGTCTGACCACCCTAACCACAATAAAATGATAATATTTTTTTATAAGATTTTAGATATAAGTAGAGGACTCATGTCTCGATGTGGGGTATGTGTAGGATCATGATAGGCCAAAAAGTGGCAATATGATGGGTATGTGGCTGACGACTTTTTTTACCCTAAATTGATGAAACGAAAAAAAGTTTTTAAAAGAGATTCTCAGCTTTCCACCAATATAAATTATGCTTTACTTTGAATTTAATAAGTAATTATTATTCATCTTGTACTCAAATTACGACAAAAGTCCTAATTGATAGACTGATTGAAAAACATCTATAGCTTTCAAACGGTATCACATTTTTTGAATCCAAAACATGCATCACATTCTATGCTTTGCATACTATAGGATTAAAAAGAAAAATTGAATTTGATGAAGTTTTGACCAAGTTAAGATGGTCAGACATACGAGTTTTTTAATATTTTTTAAAAGTTGTAATAAAAATTTATAATTAATTATTCTCTTGGAAATTTTTAAAAAAATATGCATCACATCGGGACATGAGTCCTCTACTTATATCTAAAATATTATAATTTTTTATCATTTTATTGTGGTTAGGGTGGTCAAAAAGACACCTACTTATTTTTTCCTAAAATTTAAGTACTACTGCATTGAAATTTCAAATTTACACCAAATAGATTTAAAAAAAAAAAAACCTAGTAGTTTAGAAACTACATTCAATTTCTACAGATTCTATTCTTACATATTTTTAAAATAATATAGATAACTTATTCAAATTTTTACGTCAAGTTTCCTAACTTTGATTTTTCTGATTTTTTTGCCACTTAAGGGCCTGCTTTTTCCATGATGATCCTGCACATACCCTGTGATGCATATTTTTTTGTAATTTTTTTCCAAGTAAATAATTAATTATTAATTTTTTATTACAACTTTTAAAAAATATAAAAACTCGTATGTCTGACCACCTTAACTTGGTCAAAACTTCATAATTTTTTTTTTTTTTAATCCTATAGTATGCAAAGCATAGAATGTGACACATGTTTCAGGTTCAAAAAATGTGATACCGTTTGAAAGCTATAGATGTTTTTCAATCATCCTATCAATCAGGACTTTAGTCATAATTCAAATTGAAAATGAATAATAATTATTTATTAAATTCAAAGTAAAGCATAATTTATATTGGTTGAAATATGAGAATCTCCTTTAAAAACCCTTTTTGTTTCATCAATTTTGGGTAAAAAAAAAAGTTGTCAGCCACATACCCTACACATACCCATCATATCGCCACTTTTTGGCCCATCATGATGTTGCATATACACTTAGATTCAACCTCATTGAACTTATTGGAATACATAACTGATTACCTCTGAATAGCATGGCATCTTGAATGAGATAGTCTAACCACTTTGTCCTATTAGCTAAGATAGGACTTTTACAAACTCTCAATGCCTCTCCAAAATTAGGATCCTCTTCATATAAATATTTCAACTCTTCAAACCCAACCACCTCAACCTGCATCTCAATCAACAATTTTTTCCTTCTACTCAAAGCATCCACAACCCAGTTAGATTCCCAGTTCTATGCTTCAAAACAACAGTATAAGATTGCAAGAACTCAACCCATTTCATGTGTCTTTGACTAAGCTTACGTTGACTACCCAAATATTGTAATGCTTGGTGATCGGTATGTAAAAATAATTCCTTAGCCAACAAATAGTGCCTCCACTTCTCAAAGCTTGCACAATAGCATAAAATTCTTGATCATAAACTGAATACTTCTTTTTAGCATCATTTAACTTCTCACTAAAGTAAGCAATGGGTTTACCTTCTTGGCTCAAAATAGCTCCAATAGCACTACCACTTGCATCACAATCAACTTGGAATACCTTGTTGAAATCTGGAAGTGGTAAAACTGGTTGCTTGGTGATTTTTTCCTTCAACACATTGAAACTCTTCACTGCCCCTAAAGTCCATTTGAAATCCCTCTTATCTCCTCTCATGTTTTTAGTTAGTGGGGCACATATGCTATTGAATCCTCTTATGAACTTTCTATTGAAACTAGCTAAACCATGAAATGATCTCACCTTGGTCACTGTTTTTGGTGTAGGCCACTCCAAGATTACTTTCAGCTTTTCTAGGTCCATCTTGACACCTTCACTTGACACCGCAAAACCAAAGTATACTAATTCCTTCTTCACAAAGTTGCACTTCTTAAGGTTAATCAACAACTTTTCATCTATAAGATTTTCAAAAACAAGTCTAATATGCATCAAATGCTCCTTAAGGATCTTGCTAAAAATGAAAATATCATCTAAATACACAATCACAAATCTTCCCAAGAACTCTTTCAACACTTCATTAATTAACTTCATAAATGTACTAGGTCCATTGGTTAGCCAAAATGGCATGACTAACCACTCATACAAACCTTCCTTTGTCTTGAATGTTGCTTTCCATTCATCTTCTTCACGTATCCTTATCTGGTGATACCCACTCTTCAAATTAGTCTTGCTAAAATATGTTGCTCCACTCAAGAATCCCATGATATTGTCCAACCTTGGTAATAGAAATATGTATTTTATTGTGATCTTGTTGATAGCCCTGGAGTCCATGCACATTCTCCATTCTCATCCTTTCTTTGGTGACAAAACAACATGCACTGCACATGGGCTTATACTCTCTCTTATCAAATCTTTCTTTAACAAATCATCGATTTGTCTATTTACCTCTTCGATCTTTGTAGGTGATATTCTATAGGCCGCCTTGTTTGGTAATATTTCCCCTAGAATCAAATCAATTTGATGACTGATTTTTCTCATTGGTGGGACTCCTTCAGGCACATTATTTGAAACAATCATCTTGAACTCTTGTAACAAATGAACAACCTCTATGGTAACTTCATCTATAACTTCATTGGTAAATTTAGGAATAATAGAAAAAAAAAATTTCTCATGCTTCATACCCTCAAGAAATCTTCTTGCATCAACTAAACAAACTCTAGCATTACCAAAAACTTCAACATTTTCCTCCTTCAAAGTTTTCAACTTATGCTTCACTCCATCTTTCACAATTGTGTAGGTGTTAGCACACCCATCATGTATGGATTTTTGGTCATATTGACATTTCCTTCCAAGTAAAATGTGAAAACCATCCATAGGAATGATATCACAAAGAATTTCATCACTATAGTTCAAACCTTGAACTTCACATTGCATTGCTCACTCACAAGTAACTTTTGATTGTCTTGCACCCAAGCTATCCAGTAGGTTTAGGATGTTTTCTTCTTTCAAGATTCAACTTCTTCACCATCTCCTCAAATACAAGATTGTCTATGTTCCCACTATCCACAATAATGTTGCTTACTCTTCCTTCACATTTGCACCTTTTTTGAACAACATTTTCCTTTTTATTGGTTCACTATCATCATTAAGGAGTTCTCTCCTTGTCATCAAAAAATATCCTTCTTTTGCATATTCAAATTGTGAGGAAGGTTCCTCTTCCTCTTCATTGAAATTTCTTTCCCTTCCTTGTTGTTCTTTCCTTCTTCTTGGTTTCTCTTGGGTGTGAGGACAATCATAAGCCTGATGTCCCTCTTCTCCACATTTGAAGCAAGTGCCTCTGAATGGGCCTCCATCAAAGCCACACCCTTTACCTCTACCTCTAAAATTTTGTCCTATTAAGCTTTGTCCCTCATCATACTTCACTGCCCTATTGCTTCCCTCTTCAGTTTTGTATCCATTTTGCTGATTTTCTTCACTCTTATAGGTTCTTCCACCCACTCTGCCTCCACATCCTTTTTATTTTTGCTTGTTTTCAAAATTCTTGTTTAACCTCTCTTCAATTTTTAAGGTTGTTTGATAGGCATCCTCCACGGTTAAAACTCTAATAAGTGTCATTTTCTCTTGAATTCTTGACCTTAATCCACTAATATACCTTGCAAATTTCTCCTTTGTCACCTCTGAATGGTTGATTCTTATAAGAATTTTATAAAACTCTTTTGTGTACTCTTTAACTATTTTGCTTCTATGTTCCAGACCTTGCATTCTTTTAAGCAAATCTAATTCATAGTCTACTGGCATAAATTTCCTTTTAAGCTTCTCAACCATTTTATCCCATTTGGTATTATTTTATTTTCCTTTTCTCCCCCTTTCTAATTGAATCTCTCTCCACCATGATATAGAGGCATGTCCTTTCAACCTTGCTTTTGCATACCTTACTTTTTCTGGGTCCTCTATGTCTTCAAATTTGAAATACTCCTCCATCTCATTCAGCCAATCTATTAATTCTTCTGGGTTTAGGATTCCATTAAAGGTGGGTACATCCATTTTTAGTCTCTTTCCCATTTTTTTTAAAGCTTTCAATAGTGGGTCATTTGCAACTACTGCAATTTCTTCTCTTTGCTTAGTATCTAAAATAACATTCTCTGTAGTTTCTTCTTCATATTCACTTCTTGGATCTCTCATTCTTGCAAAGTCTCTCCTCATCTCATTTTGGAAATTTTCAACTTGTCTTCTCAAGGCTCTAAATTCATCATTTCTCACAAAATCCCCTCCTCTTCCTCTTCCTCTTCCTCTAGCAAACATGGTTGCACACTCACAAATCATAATCACTGGTGCAAACTGCCTCTCTTTAGTGGTCTACACACACTCTTAAAATATTCCTTGCTCTGATACTATTGATGAATGTGAGGTAAATTAATTAAAATTTCTCTCACATAGATTCTCAAATTTTCCACACAACCCTTAATTAAATTCAACTCCAAGAGCCTTACAATTCTTTGTAACTTGCACAACTGAGTTGAAACTTGCAACCAGCCAAACTTCTCATTCAAAATACTAGAAAATCATATAAACATTACATTCAACATCATAGGTTGGGGCTGCTACATTCCCATTAAAATTCATACCAAAAATTAGAATATGGAAAGAAATTTCACACACAAAATTCAACATTGGAATGCAACCTTCACGAGCTTGCAATTCACACACAACTATTATAACAACCTCTGACGGTTGTGGGATTTTTACATGCCCAGGAAATGCAATAAATCTGAAATAAAACAAAAAAATGATTTCCTCCAACAATCCAATGTTGCTCCAAAACCTTTCTCCTTCAAACAAATCAATCTCACAACAATCCAGCTACAAACTTCATCTTTGCAACTCCAGGAAGCTTCAACACATTTGCACACAACTAAAAATCTGCAACAACAACTTATTGCAGCCAACCTATGGTATGCTACACCTGGTCTCTCCCCTCTTCTCTTTCTTGAAATACTTAAATGCAAAATGAATGAATTTTTTCTTTTCCTTTTTCTAACTCTGGAATTTTATTTGCATCAAATTTCATCAATTTGGGATGAATTTCATTAAGTTTCAGATCACTCCTTACAAGTGGTATTCCATCTACAGAAATTTGACCAATTTTCCATCAAAAATCAATAAAATATTCATTGAAAACAAATAGCATTAGCTCCACCACTCCCAGGATGATTCAAGTGCTTTTATTGAGATTCTGATTTTACCAATGAAAGAAAATCTTGATTTTTCCAACTCTTGGGCACCCACCTCTTGGTTCCTATTTTTTAGGACACCTAGAATGAAGTTTTAAATCAGAAATTCAAAATAAATAAGGGTATGTGTAGGATCATGATGGGCCAAAAAGTGGCAATATGATGGGTATGTGGCCGATGACTATTTTTTTACCCAAAATTGATGAAATGAAAAGGGTTTTTAAAGGAGATTCTCAGCTTTCCATCAATATAAATTATGCTTTACTTTGAATTTAATAAGTAATTAAAATTTATTTTCTATTCAAATTACGACTAAAGTCCTAATTGATAGGCTAATTGAAAACATCTATAGCTTTCAAATTGTAACACATATTTTCAATCCAAAACATGCGTCACATTATATGCTTCACATACTATAGGATTAAAAAAATAAAAATTGAATTTCATGAAATTTTGACAAAGTTAAGGTGGTCAGACATACGAGTTTTTATATTTTTTAAAAAGTTATAATAAAAAAATCATAATTAATTATTTACTTGGAAAAAATTACAAAAAAATATGCATCACATCGGGGCACGAGTCCTCTACTTATATCTACAATATTATAAAAAATTATTATCATTTTATTGTGGTTAGGGTGGTCAGACAGACACCTACTTCTTATTTTTTCCTTGAAATTTAAGTACCACTGCATTGAAATTTCAAATTTTCACCAAATAGATTTTTTTTTTAAAAAAACCTAGTAGTTTAGAAACTACATTCAATTTTCTACAGATTCTATTCTTACATATTTTTGAAATAATATAGATAACTTATTCAAATATTTATGTCAAGTTTCCTAACTCTAATTTTTCTGAATTTTTTGCCACTTAAGGGCCTATTTTTTCCATGATGATCCTGCACATACCCATAACTCTCCATAAGGCCATGTCCTTGCTTTGATTTTCTTTCTTTTTCTGCTTTTTCTAATTTTCACCACTATCCCCACATTCAAATTGAGTCAAATTTTGAAAGTATATTTGAAATTGCATTTATAAACATTTCATTAAATTTCCACACACTTAAAATTTGAATTTCATAAATAATATGAAATTCCACAAAAAAAATGAAACAAAACCAACTCAAACCTCCTTTGTGGTGATGCAAGATTGCACAAGGCCATGTATGCTCCTGCATCAAACACCCATGGCAACCGAATGTGATCCTATCACTTCTTGAATGGATAACCAAGGTGAGTAATATCATCTTCAAATAACCATGTTGCATCCTCCATTGGTGTCCCAAACCATTTCACAAGATATTCCCAATACTGCTTCTTCCTAGTGCTTCTTTTCACTCTTCTATCAAGAATTGACTCTATCTTTTCTTGATCAAATTTTTATAAGACTTCTTGTTGTTTCCCCTTTCCTACACCATAACCATTTTCACTCTCATAGAATATGGTTAGATCAGAAAGATTAAAAATTGAAGAAATATTAAGCTCACTAGGCAATTGAACTTCATAGGCATTACTAGAGTCATGTCTTTTCAGCACCTTGCACAGTCCAACCTTCTTCAATTTCAGCTTGTTGTAAGTGCCAACTGGAAACATCTCCTTCCTCAAGTGCACCATCACATCATCCTCAATATGAAACTCCTTATGCCTCATCTTCTTATTAGCACTTTCTTTGTATGAAGTGTTCATTTTGCTGATATATTTTATCACCACTTTGTGCAAGCCCTTCATGTGTTCTGCAAAGTCCTCTACATTTACACTCTTCTTTACACTTTTTTGAATCTTATTTAAATCTGAAACACCTATGCAGCTGCTGCCATAAACAATTTGAAAATGAGATTTACCTGTGCTTCTATTGACTGAGTTGTCTTAGGAAAACTCTACTTGAGGTATGACCAAATCCAATTCCTTTGATTTTTCTTCAAAAAAACACCTTAGCAAATTTACCAAACTCTTGTTCATTGCCTATGTTTGACCATCTGTTTGAGGGTGGTAAGCTGATCAAAAATTCAAATTAGTATTGATCTTATTCCACAAAGTCCTCCAAGACTAGCCCACAAACTTTGTATCCCTATCAGAAACAATGCTCCTTGGGAGCCCATGAAGTCTCACTACCTCCTTGAAAAATAAATCTGCAACATTCACAATAAATTGTGTCATTTTAGAAAACCTATCAACCACAACAAAGATGGAATCATTCCTTCTTTGTTTCCTTGGAAAACCAAGCACAAAATCAATACTTATGTCCTCCCACGGCCTCTCTGGAATAGGCAGTGGCTGATATAAACCCATGTTTTGACTCACTCCTTTTGCTACTTGACAAACCCCAAAATTTTGCACATACTTTCTTACCTCTTGCTGTATTTGAGGCCAATAATACTTCTCACCTACAAGTGCCAATGTCTTATCCATGCCAAAATGCCCTGCAAGTCCACCACTATGTTTTTCTTTGATTAGATTCAACCTCATTGAACTTCTTGGAATACATAATTGATTATCTATGAATAGCATGCCATCTTGAATGAGATAGTCTAACCAGTTTATCCTATCATCTGAAATGGGACTTTTACAAACTCTCCATGCCTCTCCAAAATCAGGATCATCTTCATATAAATCTTTCAACTCTTCAAACCCAACCACCTCAACCTGCATCTCAATTAACAAGTTTTTCCTTCTACTCAAAACATCCATAACCCGGTTAGATTTCCCACTTCTATGCTTCAAAACAAAAGTATAATATTGCAAGAACTCAACCCATTTCATATGTCTTTGACTAAGTTTACCTTGGCTGCCCCAATATTGTAATACTTGGTGATTGGTATATAAAAAAAATTCCTTAGCCAACAAATATTGCCTCCACTTTTTCAAAGCTTGCACAATAGCATACAATTCTTGATCATAAACTGAATACTTATTTTTAGCATCATTTAACTTCTCACTAAAGTAAGCAATGGGTTTACCTTCTTGGATCAAAACAACTCCAATAACACTACCACTTGTATCACAATCAACTTGGAATACCTTGTTGAAATCCGGAAGTGCTAAAACTGGTTGCTCAGTGAATTTTTCCTTTAACACATTGAAACACTTCACTGCCCCTAAAGTACATCTGAAACCCCTATTATCTCCTCTCATGGTTTCAAATAGTGGGGAACATATGATACTAAATCCTCTAATGAAATTTCTATAGAAAGTAGCTAAACCATGAAATGATCTCACCTCAGTCACTGTTTTTGTTGTAGGCCACTCCAAGATTGATTTCACCTTTTTTGGGTCCATCTTGATACCTTCACTTGACACCACAAAACCCAAGTATAATAATTACTTCTTCACAAAGCTGCACTTCTTAAGGTTAATCAACCAATTTTCATCTCTAATATTTTCAAAAACAAGTCTAATATGCATCAAATGCTCCTCAAGAATCTTGCTAAAAATCAAAATGTCATCTAAATACACAATCACAAATCTGCCCAAGAACTCTTTCAACACTTCATTCATTAACCTCATAAATGTATTAGGTGCATTGGTTATCCCAAATATCATGAATAACCACTTATACAAACCTTCCCTTGTCTTGAATGTTGTCTTACATTCATCTCATTCACGTATCCTTATCTGGTGATACCCACTCTTCAAATGAATCTTGCTAAAATATGTTGCTCCACTCAAGCAGACCATGATATCGTCCATCCTTGGTAATCAAAATTTGTATTTTATTGTGATCTTGTTGATAGCCATGGAGTTTGTGCACATTCTCCATTCTCCTCCTTTCTTTGGTGACAAAACAACAGGCACTGCACATAGGCTTAAACTCTCTCTTATCAAACCTTTCTTTAACAAATCAACAACTTGTCTATTTACCTCTTTGATCTCTATAGGTGACATTTTGTAGGCTGCCTTGTTTGGTAAACATTCCCCTAGAATCAAATCAATTTGATGACTGATTTTTCCCACTAGTGGGAGTCCTTCAGACACATTATCTGAAACAATCATCTTGAACTCTTGCAGAAAATCAACAACCTCTATAGGAACTTCATCTACAACTTCATTAGTAACTTTAGGAATAATAGCAAAACAAAACTTCTCATGCTTCATACCTTCAAGAAATCTTCTTGCATCAGCTAAACAAACTCTAGCATTACCACAAACTTGAACATTTTCTTCCTTCAAAGATTTTAGCTTATGCTTCACTCCATCTTTCACATTTTTGTAGGTGTTAGTACACCCATCATGTATGGGTTTTTGGTCATATTTCCACAGCCTTCCAAGAAGAATGTGACAAGCATCCATAGGGATGATACCACAAAAAAAAAATATTGAACTTCACATTGCACTACTCACTCAAAAGTAACTTTTGAGTGTCTTGCACCCAAGCTATCTAGTATTGTTTAGGATGTTTTCTTGTTTCAAGATTCAAACTCTTCACCATCTTCTCAAACACAAGATTGTCCATGCTTTCACTATCAACAATAATGTTGCATACTCTTCCTTCACTTTTGCACCTTGTTTTGAACAACTTCTTCCTTTGTATTGGTTCATTGTCTTCATTAAGGAGTGCTCTCCTTGCCATCAAAACTTCTCCTTCTTCTACATCTTTAGATTGTGAGGAAGGTGCATCTTCCTCTTCATTGAAATTTCCTACCCTTCCTTGATGTTCTTTCCTTCTTGGTTTCTCTTCAGTATGAGCAAAATCATAAGCCTGATGTCCCTCTTTGCCACATTTAAAGCAAGTGCCTCTGAATGGGCCTCTACCAAAGCCATGCCCTCTACCTCTACCTCTAAAATTTTTTCCTCTTGAGCTTTGTCCCTCATCATACTTCGCTGCCCTATTGCTGCCCTCTTAGTTTTTGTATCCATTTTTCTAATTTTCTTCACTCTTGTAGGTTCTTCCACCCACCTTGCATCCACATCCTTTTCCTTTTTGCTTGTTTCCAAACTTCTTGTTTAACCTCTCTTCAATTTTTAAGTATGTTTGATAGGCATCCTCCATGGTTAAAACTCTAATAAGTGTCATTTTCTCTTGAATGATTGACCTTAATCCATAGATATACCTTGCAACTTTCTCCTTTGTTACTTCTGAATGGCCAGTTCTTATAAGAATTTTATGAAACTCTTCTGTGTACTCTTTAACTATTTTGCTGCCATGTTTCAGACCTTGCATTCTTTTAAGAAAATCTAATTCATAGTCTACTGGCATAAATTTCCTTTTCAACTTGTTCGCCATTTTATCCCATTTGGTAATCTTTTCCTTTTCTCCCCATTTCTAATTGAATCTCTCTCCACCATATGGAGGCATGTCCTTTCAACCTTTTTTTTGCATATCTTACTTTTTTCTGAGTCCTCTTTGTCTTCAAATTTGAAGTACTCCTCCATATCATTCATCCAATCTATTAATTCTTATGGGTTTAGGCTTCCATTAAAGGTAGGTACATCCATTTTTCGGTCTCTTTCCCATTTTTGTTAAAGCTTTCAATAGTGGGTCATTTGTAGCTGCAACAATTTCTTCTCTTTACTTAGTATCTAAACTAGCATTCTCTGTAGTTTCTTCTTCATCTTCACTTCTTGGATCTCTCATTCTTGCAAAGCCTCTCCTTATCTCATTTTTCAAATTTTCAACTTTTCTTCTCAAGGCTCTAAAGTCAACATTCCTCAAAAAATCCTCTCCTCTTCCTCTTCCTCTAGCAAGCATGGTTGCACCCACAACTCATAATCACTAGTGCAAGTTGCCTCTATTCAGTGGTCTACTCACACTTTCAGAATCTTCCTTGCTTTGATACCACTAATGAATGTGAGGTAAATTAATTAAAATTTCTCACATAAATTCTCAAATTTCTCACACAACCCTTCAATTAAATTCAACTCCAAGAGGCTTACAATTATCTGTAACTTGCACAACTGAGTTGCAACTTGCCACTAGCCAAAATTCTCATTCAAAATACTAGAAAATCACATCAAAATTACATTCAACCTCATAGGTTGGGGCTGCTACATGCCCTTTAAAATGCATACCAAAAATCAGAATATGAAAAGAAATTTCACACACAAAATTCAAGGTTGTAGTGCAACCTTCACAATTGCAATTCACACATAGCTATTACAACAACCTCTGAGGGTTGTTGGATTTTTGGATGCCTAGGAAATGCAATAAATCTGAAATAAAAAAACAAATAATTTCCTCCAACAATCCAAGGTTACTCCACAACCTTTCTCTTACGACAATCCAGCTACAAACTTCATCTCTACAACTCCAGGAATCTTCAACACATTTGCACACCACCAGAAATATGCAACAACACCTTATTGAACCCAACCTATGGTATGGTACACCTAGTGTCTCCCCTCTTCTCTTTCTAGAAAGAATTAGATGCAAAATGAATGATTTTTTTTTTCAAACTTTGGAATTTCATTTGCACCAAATTTCATTAAGTTTCAGACCACTCCTTCCAAGTGGTATTCCATCTATAGAAATTTGACCAATTTTCCATCAAAAATCAATAAATTATTCATTAAAAACAAATAGTGTTATTTCCACCACTCCTAGGATGATTCAAGTGCTTTTATTGAGATTTTGCTTTTACCAATGAAAGCAAATCTTGGTTTTTCCCACTCCTGGGAACCCACCTTTCGGTTCTATTTTTTAGGACACCTGCAATGAAGTTTTCAATTAGAAATTCAAAATAAATAACTCTCTAGAAAGCCACACCCTTGCTTTTTTTTTTTTTCATTTTTTGCTATTTCCAATTTTCACCACTATCCCCACATTCAAATTGAGTCAAATTTTGAAATTATATTTGAAATTGCATTTATAAACATGTCATTGCATTTCCACACACTCAAAATTTTAATTTCATAAATAATATGAAATTCCACACCAAAAATGAAACAATACCAACTCAAACCTCCTTTTTGATGATGCAAGATTGCACAAGGCCATGGATGCTCCTGCATCACCACCATTTTAAAGTTTCACATTTTTAACAATGAAGGATTTTAAAATCAATTGCAAATAAAAATAATAATATTTACTTGGGCCTCTGCTTATGTTTACTTCCTAGTAATTAAAACTTTATTTCAATTATGAGGGCTTTAACTATTATTTTATTTGGGCTACAAATAAAAACTCTTTGCCCCTGTATTCACCTTCAATTTACTCTCCAGCTAATTGAAGTTTTTAATTTAAATACACAAAGGATTTTAATATGTTAATTGGGAAATAGGAGAATCAATTTACCCATGCACCTTATACTTTCTATGCATTTCACCTTTGTATTTTAATGCTCCTATATTATCTCCTTTCTCACCATTAAAAATAATAGTTAATTTTTATTTAAAAAAAACCTCCCTTCACATTTCATATAGGCCCACCAAGTGTTACAAACTTTATAGGTACCATCGCACATCACGAATAATGTGAGAAAATGAACAAAGTAAACAATGATGGGAGATAAAACATTACATATCACTGATGACAAGAGGAAAGTGATACTTGCATTAGCAATGAGAAAAATACAAGTGTAGCATCGTGGGTCGCCAATGAGAGGAGAGAAAAAAGATATCAAACCACGATGCATGAAGTTTGTCCTCTTGCTTTAACCATTTCATCTGAATCCTCCGTTATTTGTTTTGGTGCTTCCCCAGAACCTTTGGTGACACTTATTGTAGCCATGGCAAGAAAAAAAAGTGCAGGTCTGTTTTTGGGAATGCCCACTCTGGCAACCAAAAATCATCAGAAACATGCTTAAATTTTCTGCCCAAGCATTAAGAATGGTCATGGGATAAAATTAAAACTTGGAACAATATTTTTCAGCTCCAAAACGTGCCAAAAAGAAAAAAACGTGATTATCATTCCTCTTTGCACAATACATGCCTGAATCTGCCCAAAACACGTGATTAGCATTTCTATTTGCACAATACACACCTGAATCTACCCAAAATACCTCAGAGGAACTGGCATGAAGATCAAGAGGTGTCAAATCTTTGATGCCATGGTTGATAAGATGTGAGAAAGAGTTTTGAAATTTTGATGAGCGATAAGAAGTTGTGAGCATGCTCCATCACCTATGTGCTAGGGAAAAGAGCCCTCAAATCTGTGATGGGCGATGATAGAACACAATATCGTTCCATTGCTAATTTGGAATGAAAAACAAAAACACAACTAGTGACGGGTGATGAGTTTTCTATGAAGCCATGAGTGCAGTGATTGCCACTTCTAGACCAATCAGAAGCAAGAATTAAACTTGCTTTAATAAAATACATTTGGAGAAATTTTAATTATCCCTGCAACCCAATTGGAGGAAATTCACTACGTGAAAATAGGGACACCTAGAGTTGTGAAATTTTTTGTGTGATCATAATCAATTATTTAAAACATGGGTTTTAAATCAAGCTTTGCTCAGCAATCAAAAATTAGGTACCTCCTTTGTAAATTGGCCCCCAGATGTGTTCACCAAACCCAAAATTCATTGAAATAATGCATCATATGACCTCTGTTTTTGACAAAAATAAAGTTGGAGATGTTTTAGACCAAAAAAGGAAATGGGTTGCCCTAAGAATTTGAAACTTTAAAACTTTTCAAACACCAATTTTGTCTGTGTCACAGTCAGCATCACATTAATTAATGCATCAAAACTCATCCTAAAGGAATGAAACTACATAGGTGTGTAGACATTTGAACCAAAAATTTAGTGCAACAAATTTCTTGGAAAAATTCATTATGAGGTGCAAGATATTAAATGCCAAATTGGCTCACTCAGACTTTTTTGCAATTGCACCTATCACAGACCAATTTGAGCACACCAAGTCACCTTGAAAAAATATCAAATCACCTCCTAGGAAGCTACCACTGGAAACAACAAATCATTTAGGTCCAATGAGTGCATGTGAAAGAAGGATTTCCTTCACTAGATACTAAGGGTCAAATATGACCTTAAAATATTCTAGAAATGCAGATGTGAAAATAAAACAAACTACATTTGATTTTGACCTTGTAAAAATATCAAACCTTATCCCGAGGCTCTGAAACTTGACCTAGGAGCATATGAATATGAGAGGAATGCAGCACACCAATCCATTTTCCATGATGATCATCTAGATATCAAATATCAATCTGAATAGGAGGCCACTTCGTATGCCTGAGAGTATGCAAACAACAAAACAATCCTAGAACCCTCCAGCTTTGCTCTTCAAAACTTTATCAAAAATCATTAGAGGAAGCTAAAATAAGGCTTTCATTTTCACATATGACAAATAAATACACTTACCAAGTGATTTGGCCTGAAAGAAAATGGGCTCCAAATTATGACCCTCCAAAGTAGGTCATTGGGGTGGATTTTCCAGGTGCACTTTTGAGTGTGTGGGTCAATTTTTTCAACATGGGCACTTCAAATTTGCAAAATTTGAAGGTCTCAATAGTAGCTCTGACTAGGGATGCATCCCCCTTTTGAGCATGGTGAGATTCTAGATCTTTGGGAGAGCAGATCAAGTGCTAGAACATTGGGTGACAGAGTCTTAATCAAAATTTCAAACAATATTTGATGGCCCTAGGCCACCAATTGAAAAGAAGGGGAAATGTTTGCCTCTTTCAAACACCAATATCTTGAAGGAACTAATTTCCCTCAACCCATATTTACCTCTACCATACCACCACAACAAATTTGACTTCATTCCTACCAAAGCAAGTGACAGGTCCCTTCTGAACAAGTGAGAATCTACCTGATTACAAACATTGCCACTAACATCTCTCACATTTTTTCATAGCATGCCATTGCTAACATAATCTCTATCATTCAGCATTATACAATCATGCATAAACTAAAAATTTCCATCATCACATGACATGTATGTGTTATATTCATTACATGAAATATGGTCATACTGAAAAATAACATTCCTTTCTCTTCATCTTAGTGTCATGCTTTATCAAAATTCCTCCAAACTGAACTGAAAACTAAAAGCATTCATAATCTTCTAGGTAGCAATCATCTTGATACTTAAACTTATCTGCAACATCTATTTCAAATGTAATTTAACATTCATAGGCAATTCCCTCAAGGAACTCATCAATGTGTTGTTTTGTTTGCTTAAGGCTACATTCTAACCCTGTATCAGATGCATCATCATAATTCTCAGCAAATAGTAGATTATCTCTACACCAATAAGGATCATCATTTCTATCAACTGATGAAGATGGAGGCTCATCAAATAAGAGGTTTTCCATTACATCCATTGTTGTTATAAAAGCCTCAACCTCCTTAGCATGAAGGTCTAAATATTTCATATCATCATTATATTCAAAATCATTACAATCACTACAAGAGCATACATATAGATTTTCAACTTCATCCTCATCATGAATAGTTAACATCTTTGACTCATATTCTCAAAAATCTTCATAGGAAGAAAATTGTTCCTTCTCAAGCAAACATGTGTTCCGATCATTATCAACATATTTCTCATTTGCAGCAAAAGATTCCATCTCTTCTTCATGAGGATAACCATGACTAACGAAGGAATTTCCATATTCAATGCCATCATCATTACTATAGCAAGAAGACTCATCAACACTGAAACTATGTTCAAAATTTTCTAACTGAATACTCAATCTTATGTCTTCCATAGGAGTATAGGTAATGGACCCTTCAAAACAATCAAAGCTTGGAAGGATACCAAATATGTATTTAGGCTCCTGCTCTTTAGATTAGTCATTTTCACACACTACTTCAACATCACCAATCACTTGGGTTGATTCACCATGTTGAATACTTGAGCCCATTTCTATTCCTTGATTAGTAAACTTGCAACAAGGGATAACTTCACATACCTCCTTCTGCTCTCTAGACCATGCATTTGGAAAATGATGAATATAATCATTATCTACATAGCCAATGAACATACCACTCATTTCATTTTCTTCATTGAGGTACATGCATTTTCAACCATTGATTTACTCTCTTCTTCTTCATGTGACATCTTACTACTTGACTTATATGGAGCATCAGAATCATTATCATCATAGATTGAAAACATGATAGCTTCTTGATGATCTAATTTTTTCAAAAAGAGAAAAGTATTCATACACTTGGTCAAGCCTAACAGACTTCAACTCCTTTGGCAGAGCACTCAAACCTAGTTCATAAGATTCATAAAATAAATCAACACATGCTAAATTTCTAGGTCTATGACACTCAAGAATTGCAAAAAAAATATCAATAAATCTTGCATAGAGATCATATGTTAATTCTCCTTCATGTTTCCTTATGCAAGAGAAGGCTTGAACAAAGACCATAGGATCACAAATGCATGCAACTTCTTGACCATTTGTTTGGGGCTCTATGTGATTAACATTATGGAATGATGTATAAGCTAAAAAAATAGGGGTATAAGTGCTTTGACATTAATTTTTAGTTTCTAACTTACACCTACCATCAACATTTGGTGTCTCAGGGCAGCAAACACTTGTATAAAAATGATCCTTGTGCATTCCATATTTTTGGTTGTTTTCAATTTTTATGGCTATATCATAGGGTTGATGCAAGGTTTTAGGATCCTTATCTCTTAATAGATAGCTCATCTCATTATTAAAAGACCCCAAATAAATAACCAAACATATTACATCACTTAGACTCAAAACCTCAAGAATATCCCTCAATGTTTTAGCAAATCTCTAGTTAAATGCTAGAACCAACTCATCCTCTTCTTTCTCAATGCTCATAAATTTATTGAGCACAAAACTATCATTGATTTTTTCACCAAATTTCTCCATGAACACTACTTTGAACTCATCCCAAGAATAAACAAAGCATGCTAGTAAATCAAAGAACCAATTTCTTGTATCTCCTTTCAAAGATTGAAGAAACAACCTCATGATCACATCCTCATGGCCTATCTCATAGTCATCCATTAAATTTTTGAATTCTTGTAGATGCTTTCTTGCTAATTCATTCTTTGTACCACTGAATTTTGGTAACTTATCTCTGATGTCAAATGGAATAACATTTGGGTAACCATTAATTCCACTTAAATTGATGGGTCTATATCTTTCAGTGTTAAAACTTCTTTGACAACCTGGTTGGAGCTGATCACAAACCATGGTTGCACTAGGAACCATACAATGATGCATTTATTGATGTACTTTGATATGACTTTTCAAAAACTTTCACAATAATGAAACTATTATGCACATAGTTCCTAGCTTCCCTATATAACACATGACCTTAAACCCTTTACAAAGTATGACATCTGGTTTCAACTATGTTTAAGGTATATTCACCATGAGTAACCATAAGAAAAAAAAACATACTTATACATGATGCTAACTGCAACCTTTATCATAGAAGTGTGAAAATTCAATATTACTATCCTTTCCCTTTCTTAGTGCTATTTCACCTAATAGGGAGAAATTTTTTTCAAGACTTTCAAATATGGTTTTCATATACAAATTTATCTTTCTTGAAAACCAAAAACTAAAGAATACCTGGATATGTGCAACTGTTGTGAATTCTTCTTCCTGAATGGAAATATTTGTAGCTATGACACTTCTTCATGTCTTCATGTTCTTTAGATAGAGTTTCCACCTCTCTTCATAGAGGACTAAGCTTCAAGTAGAATGAGGCTCCTTCAAAGATGAATTTACTTATGGGTCTTCTCCCACAATAGAGTCACACATAAATTCTTTGAAATTGTTGCAACAAAATTACTTCCAGATCTGAATATCTATCAATATCTAAACCAGATGTTCAGATTCACCATATTCTTGACTTTATGAAAATGGATACTCCTCTGATTCTCCCTAGCAGAGTTTCCAATATGTTGGTTTTTTTTCCAACATAACCTTAAAATCCTCTAAAGGGTAGCCAACCCTTATGCTCAAGAATATTCAAGGTCAGTGGCCAACAAACAAGAGCTTGATATATAACCTTTTCTCCCCTATCGTTCAGGCTCTGTTAAACCTAGGAGGGTAATCCCAATAGTATGCTTGCAACTACTTGTGTGTCAAAGTATTAAACACACTATGAACAAATGATTCTCCTTTAAATGTTTAATGGACATACTAATTTAAAGGTTTGACTCACCTTAAAGGTAATTCCTAACTTAAACATGATGAGTTGTAAATCATTAAATTCCACACACAATGATACTAAGATAGATAAGTAATTTTGATTTTAAAATGTTGCTACTCACAAATACTATCAGGAATTTGTAACATTAAAAACTAGTGCCTAATCCTAGGGTGGAGTCACCAAAACCATGAAGTTTAGAACTCATTACAACATCCATTCTATCATAATTATTCCTATCATATGATGCATTATACCATTGATAATAGAAACCAAACTAATCATACTTCATTAATCGAAGCATATAGTCACACAAACCTCTATCTATGTTAATACAATTTAATTCATTCTTTGAATGAAAGAAACAAAAAAAAACATAAATTTAAGATAAAACTAGAAGACAAATAACATAAAATCTTGATTTCTTTTACTCATGAACTATAAATGTGTACAATGGAGACAACTAACTCATAATATATGATCATTTACATGTAAATATAACATTGATGTGAATAAGTTCTTCATTACATGACTTATAAAACTTTAGAAACCTAAAACCAAACACTATACATTCTAGACCCTGTTATAAAATATTCTTTTCCGTGAGAAAGAAAAGAATGAGCAACCTATTTTTTTGAAATAGAAAATTTTCACTTAAGGAAAATGCAAAACCCTAAATGGATATCCACTATAGACACCTAGAAATGCTCGGCTCCATAGATCACTAATTTCCTCCAGCTCCTAAATTAAATCCCATCTGCACTTGTATTCTTGCTTCATCATTCATTTACAACAGCAAAATATTCCCTTCTAGGGAAGACTTTCATTCTTTATGCCCTGCTGTAGAAAATATCCACTCTAGATTATTCCCCTGCAGCTACAAACATCTGTTTGTAGAAGAATAGAATCCCTTGGTGAAAAAAATTTCACTCCCCTTCTTCATTTTTCTTTAAAAACCCCTGTCACATGTTCATTTACCTTCTTCTTTCTATGAAATACATTATTTCATTACTCAACAATACTAAGCCTTTTACATTTGCTTTATTGCCCATCATTTTAGAATTTCACCAAGTTTTAACAATGAAGGATTTTAAAATAAGTCAATCAGGAAAATTAAAAAAAAAAATTTACTTGGGCCTCTTCTTATGTTTACTTCCTAGTGATTAAAACTCTATTTCAATGATGAGGGCTTTAACCATTAGTTTATTTAGGCTGCAAAAAAAAATCTTTGCCCCTGTATTCACCTTGAATTTACTCTCCAACTACTTGATGTTTTTAATTTAAATATACAAAGGCTTTTAATATGTTAATCAAGAAACAGGAAAAATAACTTACCTGTGCACCTTATACTTACTATGCATTTCACCTTTTCATTTTAATGCTCCCATATTATCTCCTTTCTCATTGTTAAAAACAAATAGTTAAAAAAAAAAATTTAAAAAGCTCCCTTCACATTTTCCATGGCCCGAAAAAGCTTTAAAAACTTTACAACCACCATCACACATCAGGAATAATGTGAGAAAATGAAGAAAGTAAACAACAATGGGAGATAAAACATCACATATCGTTGATGCCAAGTGGAAAGTGATACTTACATTAGTGATAGGTGAAATACAAGTGTAGCATTGGGGGTCACCAATAAGATGAAAGAAGAAAGATATCAAACCATGATGCGTGAATTTTTTCCTCTTGCTTTCACCATTTCATCTCAATCCTCCATTCTTTGTTTTGTTGCTTCCCTGGGAACCTTTGGCAAAAGTTATTGCAACCATAGCAAGAAAAAAATGTGCAGGTGGTTTTTTGGAAATGCTAGGCTTTTTTTACCACTCTAGCAACCAAAAATCATCATAAACATGCTTAAAATTTCTGCCCAAGCATTAGAAATGGTCATGGGATGAAATTAAAACCTCGAATAGTATTTTGAGCTCTGAAACACCCCCAAAAATGTGCCAGAAAGCAAAAAATGTGATTAGCATTCCTCTTTGCACAATACATGCCTGAATCTACCCAAAACACATGATTATCATTCCTCTTTGCACAATACATGCTTGAATCTTCCAAAAACACCTCAAAGGAACCACCATGAAGATTAAGAGGTGTCAAATCTTTGATGTAGAACAAAAAGTAGGTCAAAATCTTCCTCAGAATGGTGATTTCACACCATCACTCATAAGATGTGAGAAAAAGTTTTGAAATTGCAATGAGTGATAAGAAGCTGAGAGCATTCTGCATCACTAATGTGTTGAAGAAAAAATCCCTCAAATCCAAGATCAGTGATGAGAGAACACAATATTGGGCCATCACTTATTTGGAATGAAAAACAATAATGCAACCAGGGACGAGTGATGATTTTTATGTGAGGTTGTGACTATAGTGAGTTCCACTTCTAGACCAATCAGAAGTAAGAATTAAACTTACTTGGATAAAATATATTTGGTGAAATTTTATTTATGCCTATAGCCCAATTGGAGGAAATTCATTGCATGCAAACCAGGACACCTGGAGCCATGAAATTTTGTGTGATCAAAATTAATTATTCAAAGCATGGGTTATAAATCAAGCTTCATGCAACCATCAAAAATCAAGTACCTCCTTTGTAAACTGGCCCCTAGGACGTGTTTTCCACACCTGGAATGCATTAAAATAGTGCATCATATGACTTCTATTTTTGAAACTTTTCAGAACACCAATTTTGGCCCTGACAAAGTTAGCAGCACATTAATTAACCCATCAAAACTCATCTGCAAGGCATGAAACTACATAGGAATGTAGACATTTGAACCAAAAATTTAGTGTGATCAATGGCTTGGAAATATTCATTCAGAGGTGCAATATATTAAATTCTAAAGTGGCTCACTTAGACTTTTCTGCAAATGCACCTATTAGAAACCAATTCGAGCACACCAGGTGACCACCTTGAAAAAATATAAAATCACTTCCTGGGAAGCTACCACTAGAAAAAAACAAGTCATTTAGGTCCAATGAGTGTGTGTGAAAGAGGGATTTCCTTCAATCCACATCCTTCACCAGATACTAAGGGTCAAAGATGACCTCCTTGAAATAATCTAAGAATGCGGATGTGAAAACAAAACAAATTGTATTTTCTTTCAACCTGGTAAAAATATCAAACTTGATCTTGAGGCTCTGAAACTAGACCAAAGAGTATATGAATATGAGAGGAATGTAGAGCACCAATCCATTTTCCATGATGGTCATCTAGCTGTGAAATATTAGTCTGAACAAGAGACCACTTCATAGGCCTAAGAGTATGCAAACAACAAAATAGTCTTGGAACCCTCTAGTTTTTCTCTTCAAAAATTTATCAAAATTCATCACAGGAAGCTGAAATCAGATATTCATGTTCACATATGACAAATGAATACACCCACCAAGGGATTTTGTCTAAAAGAAAATAGGCTCTAAATTACGACCCTCCAAAGTAGGTCACTGGGGAAAAAATTTCAGGTGCACTTTTGAGTGTGCGAGTCAAATTTTTTCAACATGTGCACTTCAAATTTGCAAAATTTGAAGATTCCAACACATTTCATCAATTTTATATAGGAAAATTGTCCTATGATGAATTGAAAAGGAAAGACATAACCAAAGAAAATGTATGTGTCCTTTTTTTGGATCCTAGAACCAATATTCCTTTGAATTCAAAGAGATTTCTAATGCATTGATGTAATGATGATGAGATAAGAAATACCTTTTGGGATAGGTGATGGATGGTTTTTGACCAACCTCCATGTAATAACTATGATGTGTCACTCTATTTTATTAGAAAACTATACTGTGAGTTTATACTTCATCAAATTCTCAATTATTTTTATATGGGGTAGATTTAAGGTATAGGTGGAGGTTCTACCCAAAATAGACCAAGAGCTCGTTAGTTAGATAACTATGAACATCGATGAACACTAGCACAAAGACATGTTTATCATGTGACAACTCCAATAGCCATCAAGGATAGTATGGAGGAGCAAACTCTCTATGTAGTTGCTAGCTTGACATACACCATTATATAGAATGGAATATAAATATCCCAACCTTTTGACTCACTTGATGATGCAACAACTCAACCATCTAACTTCTGGTATTTTTTAATTTTTATGTTATAATTAAATTATTAATTAGGCTTGGGCCTTTTACTGATAAAAAAAAAACTCAACCATCTAAATCTAGTTCCCCTAGCTCTCATATATGCTCAAACTATCATAATATATGCTTTAGGAGAGATAGCGATGTAGAGGGTGTAGATTGTCCCACCTCCCATGCGTGTTCTCATTATTAGTATAGATGTTATGGGAGTAGTGGGCGTCATCTGGGTGGTGCATCAAATAGTGTAGTGATGAAAAATGAGTTGACGAATGAGGTGTATGTTGGTCAAATATTGTTGTAGCTTGATAATCTCATTTTCCATTGATGTCAAAAGTGTACTTAAGTTTTCATATTCTCTAAATATTGGTTGTGTGTAGAGATATCTATTGGTGTAGATCATCATTACAGTGTTGTGAAAGATTTGTAGTTTGTTTGTTGTATATGTATGATGCAGAGGTGGGTACACATATGTGTTGTCAGTATGTATACAATGATATCCTACTAATTTGGTGTACCACACTTAGTAAAAAGTTGCAAATTTTTTGTCTATGGTCAACTTAATTTATGTTTTACAAGTGTGTAGATGATATATATAGAAGATCAGAAATGATAATATCATTATGGAAGTGTGCAAATATTTGTAAGTTCTTGAACATATTTTGATAAGATCCACCTCAAATCTAATGTGTAGAATTGATGACCATCAATGGGTTGAAGCCATAAAATCAATCATATTTTAGTTGTTTTCAATCAAGGAGTTGTAGCTTCCTTGGGCCCTAGCACTAAATCAAAGTGTAGCTATTTCTCATTTGTGAGGATGGAATAGGATAGTAGCTCCTAGAAGCATTTCTCACCATGGTTTTCCCCTATAGGGTTTTCCACGTAAATTTTATGTCAATTATGTTCTTGTGTGGATGCTTATCTTTTTTCCTTTTTAAGTTAAGTAGTTGAATGCTTAATTGATATAACTTAGCTTCAACAGTCATTAATTGGGATTAAAATTTTAAACTTATACTAATTCACCCCCCCTCACAGTATTCTGGTGTGTTCAACATTTGGTATCAGAGTAAGGTTCCTTGATATAGCCTAACAACTGAGGTAGACCTTGTCCTTGGAACATATGAGGAATGAAGCAATTCCCAAGAAGAAGTTCTCTTAGGAAGAAGAGGATGTACTCCATAAGGAGGATGATGAATTTGAATTTGAATTCAATAGAAAAGACTGTCCAATGGATTATGAAGAACTCATTTGTTCTCTAAATGATCTAGATGAAGAAAGAGAAAATAATGAAGAAATCCTCTAAAAACTTAAAAAAATAGAAAAAGAAAATGGTAATTTTAAAGTTCAAGTTGAAGAAGTTAAAATAATTATAGATTTCCCAAATTCCAAACTCAATGGAAAACCTATTGAATGCTCAAAGGTTGAAGAAGAGATTTTACCCCTAAGTAAAGAAATAGATAAAGCAAAAGAACCAATTGATAAGGGTCTAAACCTAAAAGGAGGTTCTAACATTCTTGATGAGATAATTAGTTCTCAAAATCCATCAAAAGAAAAATCTAGTCTTGGTTTTGAAAAAGGTAAAAGTCTGACAACCAATTCTTCTACAGAACAATATTAGAATTTCAGGGTAGAAGGAAATTCTAAAGTGAAGGAGGAGAAATATTTTACTCAAGAACCTATGAAGACACTCTTTGAAAATGAAAAGTTAGATCAAGATAGTAAAAATAAAGAAGGAAGATTTATCCTTTTCTACAAATAGAGAAGATTAAGAGGTCCTCTACATGCCAGCCAACATGCCCCTACCAGGTTCACTCAATCCTTTCAAGGTTATTATTATTCTTGCAATAGATTTGGGCATAAGGTGGTTAGTTATAGATCTAGAGAACAAATAAATGACTAGATGGGTAAAAAACTATTTGTGCCTGAAAGATATGATGCTATTTATTTTCATGGATATTGATATGCATGTAATAGTTTTGGTCATAAGGCTACATAATGTAGAACTAAATTTAGGAGAAATAACTTTGTTTTGGAGCATAACATTGTTTGCTACAATTGCAATAAGGTTGGTCATAAAGAAAAGTTTTGTAAAAGTGGTTCTATGAAACCTCCTATTCAAAACCTAAAGAAGGAAGAAACCCTAATTGAGAAAAATAATGGAAATGAAAGAGCTTCAGAAGAGAAGAAGGGTCAAAATAATGTGAAGAAGGATGATACCATGCTTGTAAATTCTACACAAGATTTTATGAAATACAAAGATAGAGAATTATCTCAGGGGGGAGTTATCATTTGTAAATTTGAATATCTTAGCATGAAAGTTGAATTGGATAAATTCCTCTGGTGTGTAGGTTCACTAAGCAAGATTGAACCTATTGATCAAGTTTTTAAAGTAAAGATATGATTTTGGAGGTGTTATGTGCATCTTTGTATCTAGGTGTGACGAAATAAAGAATTTTGGTAGAAGGTTTACCTAAAATGTATGAATGCATTAATGGTGAAAATTTAGGGTAAATGGAATACATTTTTATGTATCATTTGAACAAATTTTATTCTCATTTGAAATCAAAATCATTTGTGTTTGAAAGTAGAGAAGAGTGGAGGTGTTTCCAATCTATCTATGTGATTTTTTGCCAAACACTAGTGATGGTATTTGAAGATTTCAATAGGAATATCAATGGAAACCCCACAATTGGTAGATTTTGTGGATAAACCTAGGCCACTGCACAAAAGGTTTCCTTTCAAGGCTATGGATGTTGATAAAGATGACACATTTTTAAACATTCCTGCGGATGTGGTTTATGTCAAAGATGTAAGAATCTATATTCATGCCATGCTCAATGAAATTGATCACACATCATTTGAAGTTCTCTGAAATGAACTCCTACATGATAATGGTCTATAAAAGACCAAAAATGCAAATGTGGTAGTGAAAGGGTTAGATTTTTGGAAAGATTTTCCAAATTTTTGTTACTAAAAATAATGGGTAAGGATTTTTCTAAGTTGCATTTGAATGAAGAGTTTATTCTGTTAGATAAGATCCCTACATGATAAAAAAAGAATAAATTAGGGTAGTTATTGGTATTTGTGCCTCCAATTTAGTCACCGTGATGGTCTATAAAAAATGAGAAGGTTATTGAGCTTATCAAAGCTAAGTTTGACAAAATAACCCTAACAATGAAAGATATCATTAATCTAGAAGTTCAATATTCCACAATGGGGATTGCTTATAAAATTTACTTCAAAATTAAAGAAGGATCGAACACTACCACCACAATCCACACTACATATCATATGGTGAAGGAAGATGCGAACTTTGATTCTTGTGAACTTTTGAGGGAGCGGTTGATGGATAATTTGAAAAGGACAAAAGAAAATAGATAGAACTCTAGGTTTGGTTCATTGATCATTTGTCTTACATTCTTTTTCTTGAATAAATTACTTGGATTCAAAGGAAAAAAAATGGGATAATTTCTTTCCATTATTTACTCAGATAAAAAAAAATATTGGATGCTTTTAAAATGAGCAAGAGTACACTACCTTCTACTGGGGATTCTTTAGAACATGCAAATAGAGATGTTGAGTAGAGAGAATTTCATATGATTCGGTCTAAAAATATGAGAATGATTCATGGTGGAAAAGGATCACTATTACATGGAAGTTGTAGAAACCATAACCTAATGGATTCCTAAGATACCTTATGAGGTTTCACCTAAATATGTTCAAGGTTATGTGGATATTTATTGAAAATTTGAAGATATCCTAAAATAGAAAGATTTGTTACCTACATGGAAATCATGGATAAGTTTATCCAAAAGTATACTAAGGAAACAAGTGAAAAGAGTGTGGATAAATTATTCAAGAAGTGGTAAATTATGTTGTACTAAAAAATGAATCAACCCTCCTCTACCCAAAATCCATAGAATATCCCTTTAGATCTTGAAGAAAATGTTGTAGAAAAGTTGCTTAGAAGATCAAGAAAATCAACATATGTTGCTACCATTCCTTTGTATCCCTCTAAATTAGTACAAATATCAACTAGAAGAAGATTTGCATTATAAACTCCTCCATAAAAGAAGAGAAAAAAAGTTGGGCATGTCAGGTGTAAGCAAAAGGAAAAGAGGAAGAAGATGCATGAAGAAGTATCAAAAGAGGAGGAAAATTTTGAAGATGAAGGCACCTCAAAAATGAAAAAGAAATGAAGGAAGATAGAAAAGGATAAAATAGAGAAACCTCCTCTAGTTCCACATGATCCCTTTAGTTTGATGCAATATTGGATTGGATTTTCAAACATGGCCTATTAGATGAAACTATAAAGCTCCATCTGGAAGTTCATCTGGAAGATTGAGAGGCCATTAAAAAAGATAGCATTGTGTATATGTTATTAAGAAGAATATATCTTTCAATGAAATCATTGAAAAATATCTAGAAATATTAGCTTAGGCTTTGAGACAAAGAAGAGATAATTCTATCGAAGTAGATGAAGATATGAGACAGTAGGCGATCATCAAGATTGGGTCCTCTATCTCCCAAGATGAAAAGGAGAAGTTAGTTTGGAAGCAAGCTAAAGAGCTCCACACAAAGAAAAGAATAGATCTTCTTATGAGAATGGATGAGGATGCTAGAAAGAAGATTCAAATAGAGACATAAGAAGTTACTAATAAAATCCTTGAAGAGATTCAAAATTATGTTGACATGAATGCATAATGGCCTCTAGATATGCCCTCTTCAAAGGTTACAAATGAGAAAGTTGTCTTTGAACAAAAAATGAGAAAGGTGTCTCTAGTCATTAAGAAGAGAAAGATGTATCATGTAAGGAGAAAGAAATGGAGAAGGAAAAAAATGGGAAATGGAAAAGGAGAAAGAAAAAGAGCAGGAAAAGGAAAATAGTGACAAAAAAGAGAGTTTAGAGAAATCATATTCTTCTTTGATGGACTCAATCAAGGAGTTCTTGGCACAAGAAATGTAGATAAAACCAATGGTGACTCTGCAATTAATGCATGTTCCTACATTTGATGGAAATGCCAATTTATTTGGTATGTCACCTCTTCACAAGTTGAAGCTTAGAAATGTACTCCAATCCACAACAAGGCAAGAATTGCTACAACAACAAGTTGAGAGTGCAAGAGTATTCGAAGAGGCAATAAAAGTGTTGGAAGAGAAACAGTTAGAATCAAAAAGGGATTCATCGTTTCCCCCTACACTATAGATGAAGAAGTTAATGGAGTCTTTTAAGACTTATTTATCTCATCTAGAAAATCAAGTAGAAGAAAATTTCAATGAGAAGAGACAAAAAAATGCCTCCAAAAAGTATGAAAACACATTGGCCAAGTTCTAATTTTATATTAAGGATATTTAGAAGTGCTTGGAGGAAGAAAAAGTTTAATATATTTTATGTCTCAAATGGCCTACAATAACAAAGAGTATAAAGGATCAGATCAATTCCATTGAAATGTAGATCGCTAATGTGGCTCCAACTTATGATCCTTTATAAGACAATGATGGTGCCATAAGGGCACAAGTGGAAAGCTTCCACTCCCAAATACAAAAATCACAAGATCAAAGGGAGTATTTTAAAGGTTGGGTGAAGTAATTTAGGGTAGTGAGCCTAAGGTTGGTTTCACTTACCAGAATTTTGGTGGAGGATAATGGTGTGATTCAGAAATAGCATGCACCATCTTCTTTGATACAAGAAGAAGATGCACATTTGTTGCTAACATATCAGTTCTAGACCCTGGCCATAACAAAGAAATAATGGGGCAGTAGCCTGGTCCAGCTCAAATCAATTTCCAAGAACATTCTTTCATCCAAGTGATTTGTGTTTGAATTTTTTAATGTTGTATTATATGCAATGTAAAACCATCTATAGATATAAGGATATTTTTTGTAGTTGAAGTAATCATATTTCATCCCAAATGGAGTAAAAGTTCTATAGTTTAAGGGGGAGCTTATAAATTTTGCACATAAAGAGAAATTTTTTATTCCCTTTGCCCTTGATGTCAAAGGGGTAGAAAAATGTGCATCAAAGGGGGATTTTTTGTGCACATTAGTTGGTTTTTCCATGAATGACAAAGGGGAAGATTGTTGCATCTTGATAATCTTTTTTTTCATTGATGTCAAAAGTGTACTTAAGTTTGCATATGCTTTGAGGACTGGTTGTGTGCAGAGATATATATTGGTTTTGATCAACATCATTGTTTTGTGAAAGATTTATAGTCAATTTTCCATCTATGTATGATGCAGATGTGGGTACACATGTCTTAATGTGTTTTTCGTACATGTCTACAATGATATATTACCAGTTTGGCGTACCAATTAGTAAAAAGTTGCAATTTTTTTTCTTAAGAAGTTCACAATAAATAATGTAAGGTAGGGACACAGTATTTTTGGTCTACATCCTTCCACAAAGCAAGATTTAGTCTTGTAGTTCTAAAGTTAAGTTCATGAAGATGTGAAGGTGTTAATGTAGTCACTAAAAATTATCCTTCACCTACCAACACTATTTTTCTCTGTCAATCCCTTTTCTTCCTTAATAATTAAATAATTTTAATTATTTAATTATTGTCTAAAGTCATATTCCTCTATTAATTAAATAATTTAAATAATTGGGTATGTGCAAGATCATGATGGGCCAAAAAGTGGAAATATGATGGTTATGTGGCTAATGACTTTTTTTTAACCCAAAATTGATGAAACGAAAAGGGTTTTTAAAGGAGATTCTCAGCTTTCCACCAATATAAATTATGCTTTACTTTGAATTTAATAAGTAATTATCATTCATTTTCTATTCAAATTACGACTAAAGTACTAATTGATAGACTGATTGAAAAACATCTATAGCTTTCAAACAGTATCACATTTTTTGAATCCAAAGAATGTGTCACATTTTATGCTTCACATACTATAGGATTAAAAAAATAAAAATTGAGTTTCATGAAGTTTTGACCAAGTTAAGGTGGTCAAACATACAAGGTTTTTATAATTTTTAAAAGTTGTAATAAAAAATTCATAATTAATTATTTACTTGGAAAAAAATTACAAAAAAATATGCATCACATCGGGACATGAGTCCTCTACTTATATCTAAAATATTATAAAAAAATATTATCATTTTATTATGGTTAGGATGGTCAGAAGACACCTACTTATTTTTTCCTTGAAATTTAAGTACTACTGCATTGAAATTTCAAAATTTCACCAAATAGATTTTTATTTTTTTTAAACAAACCTAGTAGTTTAGAAACTACATTCAATTTTATACAAATTATATTCTTACATATTTTTGATATAATATAGATAACTTATTCAAATTTTTACGTCAAGTTGCCTAACTTTGATTTTCCTGATTTTTGTTGCCACTTAAGGGCCTATTTTTTCCATGATGATCTTGCACTTACCCAATTTAATTAGTTCATCTATTTTATTTTATTTTTTATTTTGATTAATGAAATAAATTTTATCTATTTAATTACATCACTAATGTCCCCCTTCTTTCTATAATTAAATAAATTCTTATTTATTTAATTATTACCACTTTCTTCTATAATTAATTAATTATTTTAATTATTTAATTAGTAATTATCCTCTTCTTCCATAAATTAAACAAATTTTATTAATTTTATTATTTACTAATTTTTCATTTTCCCCCACTTTTGAATTATATCATTATTTATTTAAAAAGTCAGTTTTTCCCTCACTTGTCTTTTCCCCCACTTTTTAATGAAATAATTGTTTTCAATTATTTTATTTAAAAATTCTTCTTTTCCCTCACTTGTCTTTTTCCTCCATTTTTAAATGAGATAATTTTTTCTAATTATTTTAAAAATTCAGGGTTTTCCCTCTTCTTCTATAATTAAATTATTGTTTTAGATTATTTAATTATCCACTTTCCCTCCCAAATTAAATAATTTTAGAATTATTTAGTTTCCTCCAACAACCTCTTGTTCTACACTCTTTTATCTATTAGTGCCATTCTTATCCCTTCACATCTCATTTAATTTTCACCCTTGATTGAGTTATTTTATAATTTAATCTCAACCATCAAACCTTAACTTAGTCTTATTTTTACCTTAATTTATCCCTAACCCTATTTCATTGCTTCATCTTTCAATCTTGTCCATTATTCATATCTTATTGGATTTTAATCTCAGCCCTTCATTCACATTTGGATTTCTATAGAACATTCTTATCATTGTCATTTCAAACCATATAGTTTATGCTTAAGTAAATGTTCAAGGAGACAAGTACACTCTTCAATGTTTTTTTGTCAATGTCATTAGGCTATTATTACATACTCAAATATGAGGGAAACCAAGCATATTAATCAATATGGAGAAGGACAATGGAGGTGAATCAATAATGGCATGAAGATTTTGGTAATATTACTTTGTTATTTTGTGTTTTTATGCCTATTTATGCTTCATTGTTGGTTTATGCCTTTAGGGTTCTAATTTTATTGATTAATGCCTTTAGCCTTAAATCTTCCTAATCTATATTGGTGAACCTAATGTGAATTAGTTTAATCTTCTAAGCTTTTTAAAAGAGTTTTGTAGGTTACAGTAGGGATTTCACATAAAAACCCATCATGTTTTTTTTATTATAAATGTCAATGTGTTAAGTTTTTACTTGGGTTTAATCTCCCAAGTGGTTTTTTCTCGTGTGGGTAGTTTTCCCACCCGTCATTATCTTCTTGCCTTTATAAGGTAATTTGTACATTACGTAATTCATCCCATCTCATTTTTCTCTCTCTTTGGTGAAATAGCCTGGTTTGCTTCTCTCGTATTTTGTGGAGGATGTATTTACAAATGATTTTCCTTGGTTATTTTCTCTAACATGGTATCAAAGCCACCCAATCTGCAACTCTTTCCTTGAGAGTTTTCATCGGGGAGTTTGAGATCAATTATTTTCTGCAATTATTCTAGCCTTTGAATTTTTTTCAAATTTCAAATTTTCCTATTTGTCTATTTGAAATTCTTACTCCCTGTTGAAGGCATCTTTCATTCTCTATCTAGAAATTTCCTTGTGTTGGGCATGAATTTCCTCATCTTAAGGGTGTTTTTTTTATTGCATCTGGAGGCATTTGAAGATCTATTTTGAACCTTTTTTTGGAGAGGATTTGATTTTTAATTTGGAGATTATAGTCCATGTTTTATTATGTTAAAGGTGTTTCTTTTTTAAGCCCAAATTCTTTGCAGAGAGGCACTACTTTTTGTGATGATCGGTGGCTATAAATCTTAGTTTGGAAGGGATGCATCATTTTTCTATGCAAAGTAAAGGAGGAATTCACACCTCTTGAGGGCTTGATTTTGTTGGAGGCTGTCATTGGATACCTACATCTAGTGTGGTATATTTTCTTTGGTGTCTGGGAAAATTCTCCTTAGTTTTGGCTTACCATCCATTTCAGTTGATTGTGTAGGGCATTTTTTCATTGATTGTGGAAGCCTTTGATAGACCATTTGGCCTTTGGAGAGCTTTGATTGGAAGAGATGAGGATTTTTTTTTGCAGTCATTGACACACATATCTTGGTAGTGATACCTCTTCCAGGCTACTATGTGTTGAGTGTTGTAGAGGCCATTTTTCCAATCATTTGGCCCGTGCTTCAAATTTGCTAATGAGGGAACTTTATACTTCATAAAGTTTTGATTGAAATATTTCAATTTAGGGATTCGGTGTAGAAAAGTGGAGGTGGGCCACAAGCCTTTTGAAGTTATCATTGGGAAAAATTATCCGACATTGGCTACGAGGGGATGTTTTTTTCTCCTTAAATACCTTTGTAATGTGATTACTTGGTGTGATCAAGACTCACAGAGGCTTGTAGTGTTCTCTGAGTGGAGGCTTGAAAATTGATTTGGTGTGATATTTTGTTGCTACAAAAAAACAAGAAGGTGCATTAGTTTTTTCTCAATATTTTTCTAATTCAAAAAATCAACTTTTTTTGTTGAAGGGTGATCCCATAATAGTAGTTTACAATATTTTTCCAAATTAGACACTAAAATAATTTTTTTAACTAAATCTCCAGTTTCAGGCACCTATAGCAGCTAAACCATGAGGAATTTGAAGATGATGCAAACTAGAGTTTCATGACATTTTGTTTGTAGATTCTAAATATATTTTTTTCAAACTTTTTGTAATTAGATTACACTTCTTTTTCCATATCCCTCAAAAACTAGTTTTTTTCAGAAAACAACATTTTTAAAAAGTGACGCTCACTATACAACACATAAATTTTTTTCCGTGAAGGATAAAATTCTAACTCTTTCAAATTTATATTTGTAACTCTGATATCTAGTGTTTCCACTTGGTTAGATAGTTTTTTATTGAATATTTTCTCTTTAATCAAGTTTCGAAGTCAAACCAATTACAATTCAGACATAGTGACCGTATAACGTGTGAATTTTTTTTTATGTATCTAAATTCAATTTTTTTTAGTGGATCAAGGACTTCAATATCTAGTGCACTCATATTTTTCAAATTTAATTTTTGATAATCTGCTATTTTCCCACGTGTAGAACAAAGAGCTTGATTTTCTATGAAAAACCTATGCTTAATAAAACTTTTAAAAAAAAATACATAATAAAACCAAAACATATTAAAATTATATTTGTTGGATAGCTCATTCTGAGGAATACCTGATTCTAGTTGGTTTTGTGAAGTCTTTTCCATTTTCATCTTCAACCTGAGCTTCAAAGTGCAAAAATTTTGATTTTTTTATGAACAAGGTCAAAAATCAGGGAAAGGGGGGTTCACCCGAACTAAGGGGGACCTTGGTTCATGTGAACCAAGGCTCATTAAAACCCTTAGTTCATGTGAACCAAGGTTCATTCGAAGCCAGGTTTATTTGTACCCCCTTCCATAAAGGGGTTTCCATTTGTGTTTTTGGCTGATTGGTCTGTGCATGCATTAAATGGGTTCAGTCAAACTCGAGCAAACCCTTTTTTGGTTCATTCAAACCCCCAAAATGAAAAAATTGGCATGGGATCATTTTTTACAAGTTTTCCTTCCTCATTTGAATTGTAAACCAATTTTGTGGATTTACCCTAAAGTATTTTTGGAAAGTGGTGAAATTTAATCTCTAGAGGCTACTTTATTGGAAGTTTTTCTTAGTTTGGTGCAAACTTTGGTCATGGCTACTCTTGAATCTATTGACTTGTTAACTCCCCATAATTACCATACGTGGAAGATTAAAATGTGTAGGTTTCTTCAGTCTCAACGTCTGTGGTCAATACTAAGTAATATCGAACCCACTCTTACCAAAGAACTTGAAATATTTTCTTATAGAAATAAGTGTGAACAAGTTGTGGGTTTGTTGAAATTAAATGTTTCTAATAGTCTCCTCTTTCACATTAATTATTTGGATACACCCAAGGAGATATGGGATAAGTTACATAACCTATTTGGTTAGGTCAGTGAGTTATGTGTCTTACAACTAGATGCTGAATTAATCGTTCTTACCCTTGAAGAATTTGCTTCTATTAATGACTTTCTAGTGAAATTCAAATCTTTACAGTCATAATTAATGAGATGTGGGAAGAGAAAAACTGATAAGGAGTCCATATTTTTTATACTATCTAAGTTGAGAGGCCCATTTGTTTTGTTTTCTTCTACCTTCTACTCCACAATCGATGCCTTGGGTAGTGCATTCCAAATGCCTTCTTTTGAGACTTTCTATGACCAGTTGACAAGGGAGCAACCCAAAATTATCCAATTGTAGGAGGTCCCTACAAATCATACATTGGTTAAACAAGGATCTAAGAGTAAAGGGAAGAAGATGCATAAACCTAAAACAAAGTCAACTGAGAGTTCCACCTCTTCAAAAGAGGACAAGCCCAAGAAGGAGAAATTTAGTTGTGTATATTGCAAAAAGAAAGGGCATGATGAGCATCATTGTTATATGAAGAAGATTAATGATCTCTCACATATTATTTAGAAAAAAAATATCTCATTGCCCTCATCTGTAACTCCTCCTACAACCTCTGCATCTTCATCTCCATCATCAACTAAGCCTACACAGTCTAGAAATGTAGGGTTTGCAAGTGGTAAAGAAGATAAACACTAGATGGGTAAAGGACATGTATTGGTCACTTATGAAGTACATTCTAGTCATGATAGATGGTTTTTAGAATCTGAAGCATCTCACAATATGGCTTCTAGTCCCTATCCTTTTTTGGGTCTTCATCCTACTGAAACTTCCAAAATTTTATTGGGAGATAATAAGCTTTTGGATGTTGCAAGGGTAGGAAATTTTGAGATAGGTGATGGTTGTTTCAGGGATGTATTGTGTATACCTTAGTTGTACACAAATATTTTCTCCATCTATTAGATCACCCATGGTGAAGTACCGAAGACTGCGGAATTCACTGCGAACTCTTTTTTCATCAGAGAGGCTGGTATTGGAAATATCATTGCAGTTGATAATGTTGATCATAAGTCCCATCTGTATACCTTCTCTCACTTTGTTAATGATGATGACCATTTCCTTGCACTCCTCCTGCTAGTGTTGCCAACAATTCCTCAAGATAGAATGGTCGTTTGAACTTTTGATTTCTTTAGAATCCAGTTGATACATTTCCTATTGCTTTTGAGGTTGATCTTTCAACACAATAGGATTTTTTGATCCCTCAAATCTTGTTTCATTGGATGAGTATTTGGCAGTTATCTCAAATTTATTTGTGGAGCCTCATCTTGCAGATTTGGGAGATATACTTCAAGGGATTTCTCTCCTCTTTGATGAAAAATTCAACATGGTAGATGATACATCTATATTGTCCTTGGAGGTTGATATTGTTGAGCCTTCACTCTCACTTGATTCATCACATTTACTGGTTGTTTTTTAGCATGATTATGTGATGGATTATTCTATTTGGAGATTTCCTTCCTTTCTATAGTTGTATATAGAGTGGATTCTTCATCATCTAGTGGAATTTTTTATTCCTAAGGGAAGAGGTGTTGCTTGTAGGCATTAGATCAGATCTTTTATTTTCAAACATAGTTCATCGACATTTGAGCTACTTTATTATGGGGGGGATATGATATCTCCCTTTTTCCTTCCTATGGGGGAATAATTGATTGTATATACATGATGTATGTAGTCCTTGGGGGGGTGATTGAGTCCTCCATCCATGCATCTTGTTTTGTTTTCTCTTTTCTCTCTTTTGGAGAGGGGTTTTTTCCCACAAGGTTTTTCTCTTTTTCTTCGCTTGTGAGAGATTGCATTGTAAATGGGTACCTAACATGGTTGTGTAGCTAGGACCCATATTGCATTTTTTGCATTTTTGCATCTTCATTCTCCCTAAGTTTGTACTTAAGGGGGGGTGTTAGTGTGTTAAGTTTCTACTTAGGTTAATCTCTCGGGTAGTTTTTTCCCATGTGGGTAGTTTTCCAACCTGTCATTATTTTCATTCCTTTGTAAGGCACTCTGTACATTACATAATTAATCCCATCTCATTTTTCTCTCTCTCTAGTGAAATAGCCTAGTTTTTTTCTCTTGTATTTTGTGGATGATGTATTTGCAGATGATTTTCTTGGGTTATTTGCTCTAATAATAAAAAATGGATACAAAGATTTATAAAAAAAATTATGGCTTGTAGGTGTCACTCTTAGCTTTTTGGAGCTTTTTATGGTTTTAAATTTTATTTAGATTTGAGAAATTTATTTCTATCTTAATTTGACTACTTTTTTTTAATTTTGATTGTTGACCTCTTAAAATTTGTATTTTCTTTTGTCTATAACATTTCTTGTGCAGAATTTTTCTAAATGGTTTCTAGGTTTTGTAGGTATGACTCTATAGCATAGATTTTTGGCATCCTAATCCTTTCCAGCGCTTCTAGGGTTTTTCACCTAAAAGGAGAAAGAAGTGCCAAAATTCTCATGCCCACACTCAAATTCAATGACATATGAATGAAATATACCTAGATGCAATGTTTGGATGCAAAAAAATAATAAGATTAATTGATTAATGAATGGAAAATAAGGAAACAAAGAATGTTTGAAAACACATTATGTAATGCAAAAACACCTAGAAATGAATGTAAATTGTAATAGAACTGAAAGAAATTGAAGAAGTGCACTTGATATCTTGATGAAGAATGGAAATGAAATTTGAAATGCTACTGATGTTGATCTTCAGGCCTGGTGGGACTCATTCGCCATTCTGGGTGAATTAGTCCCAGTTCTGTAAAAATGTTCTAAAACCCATTTCAGACAAAAGGGTATCTAAAAATGTAGAAAGACAAAAAAATAACCTTGGAGTAGGACTCATTTGCTACCAAATTTTTGGTCTACACTTTGATTCTCTACATGTGTCCACTTCCAAAACTATGATTTTCGGGTCTAAAAATGAGTTTTTGTTGATATTTTGACTTGATCAATGAAGACAAGACCTGGGCAACCTTGCAACTTGATTCTTAATGATTTCCAAGCTTTCAGGAGACCTAAATCTATAAACACACAAGGTAAGAGAGAGAAATGTTGAATTTTAGGGCATGGGGGTTTGTTTGGTCAAACCTCTTTTAGGTAGTTAAACCAAAATGGAGAAAGAATGTAATGAACATATAATAATAGGATTTATTACCTTGCCATGAAGATTTATCTTGAATTTTTGCAAAAAATCATGAAGAATTTTCCTTTGAATGTCTGAAAATTGATGTATTTGTGACTTGAAATGATGAAACCCTAAGTTGCTTGATTTGAGATGGAAGAATGATGGATGAATAATGAAGAATGAATGTGATTTAGGGTTTAGAGAGGTTCTTTTATAGGAAATTCACCTTATTTTCCCAAAAATTGGATCCCTAAGGCTAATATGTGAAAATAATAAACTTAAATTTCAATTTTTCCTACTTAAAGGTCAAAAATGAGCCAAATGGGACTCCCTCACCACCCATGCAGAATGGCTCCCACCTGGATGGGAATGATTCACCATGGATGGAAAATGGGTCCCACAAGGGCCATTTTGACAGCTACGATGCTAGGAAGTTAAGAAATAAGGTTTAAATTGCAACTTTGTTGGGTATTTTATCAAATATTTCCTCGGGATGCACAATATGGGTTAATAGGGGCCTATTAGTGATGATGTAAAGGTCAATTAGGGTGTGGGACAAAAAATTCAATTTGAAAGTGTGATTAAATACACTTTACAACACTAAAATGAGGTCCACATAGCCTAGGAAAGCACAAGAACCAATGTGAATGTGCAAGACACATTACAACACTAGTTTAACATTAAGTTTGTTTTACAATACTTCTAAATTGATGTTAAAATGTCATTAAACACATTTTATAATGTTGAATTAGGGAGAAATGAGTTCATTAAGTTTAGAAAAGTGTGAAAGTATCTTACAACACTTTACAACACCTTTACAAGACCTTGTTAAAAGCATGTTATTCAATTTGCAAGGGTCCAAGACATTGTTTGGATGCATAAAATGCCTCACAACACACGAATCAAGGCCTCATTAAGTCCAATTTATCATGAATTAGTCCCATGTCAAGCAAGAGATACTTTTTTCTATGTTACTGACTCTTAGCTTTCTACAACATTTTATAGATTTCAATTTCATTAATATTTGATAAAGTTAATACAGTTTAATTTGCTCGTATCATTAAAGGGTTTTCTTGGTTTACTAATTCTTTATTTGTAGTGTGTGGCTTAGGTTTGGAGGAGACATTTTCATTTATAATTTCTAACTTGTTATTTATTTATTTTAATATAGATTTTGCAATATCTTTTAGACACACTCATTGGCTTAAAATAAACCATAACTTGCATTTACACTCATTTAGCTTAAAATTAACAACTTGCATATCTCACTCATGGGTTTAAAATGAACAACTTTACATCTTTCACTCATTGGTCTTAAAATTTACAAAAAACTTGCATACATCTCTCATGGATTTAAAATGAACAACTTTGTATCTATTCACACTCATTGGTCTTGAAATTTACAACAATCTTACATATATCACTCATGGGTTTTAAATGAACAACTTTGCATCTTTCACTAATTGGTCTTAAAATTTACAACAATATTGTATTTCACAATCATTTGGGTTAAAAATAACTTGAATTTTTCACACTCATTGGTCTTACAAAGAACAAACAACTTGCATCAAGTGTCTTTACAACTCTCACATTTTGATTTGGGGCTTAAAAAGAACCATTGTCTTCATTGTCTTATGATTTTGTACTTGTTTTGAGGTGTGTATGCTCTTCACTTGCACTTTGGTTGATGTTGGGAATAAAAAATAGTTCTTGAAATTTGCACTATCACACCACACATTTGGTTTTATTAAGGTTAATAAATTCTTGCTAGTGCAAGTCAAGTAGATTATGTATGCTCTCTCCTCCCACCTTGAGTAATCTTGGAGATTAGAAACATTGTGCTTGTTTTTATTTTGTTATACCCCATTAGAGTGGGCCTACCAATGTGGGATACATCCATACAAAGAACTCCTTGGTGAACCCAACTAGTTTTTCCTTTGGTCCAGTATATAAAAGGATAAGGGGAAACCCAAGTTTGAATAGCCTTGTTGCCTAGCCGTTCCAAAAAGTTGGGAGGTATTTCCCAAGTTTTGACTAAAAGAAAAACTAGTTAGAGGCCAACAATTTATGATTGAATTTATATTAGCATCATGCTTAGAGTAGAGGATGTGCATCATACCCTAAAAGTTACTCACCATATGGCTCCCTTGAGTTGAGACAAAAATCCCCGATGTTGCATAAGTTACTTGTTTATACTTTTATCTTTCTAAGGAGAGGGTGATTTGGGTTACCATTCCATTCCAAGAGGCCCCTATCCATCCTCTCTCAAAACAAGGAGTTGATACATAACCCAAAAGGGTGTTCCTCACTCTTGTAGATGGAGATTCCAAGTTGTGGGTCTGAGGGTCATGTCATTGGCCATTGACCATAGGATAGAAAACTATTTTATGTGTGTAATTTTTCTTAATTTTTTGCTAGACCTGAGTAAATTAAGGTGAGGAACCTTTGAACATACACATTATGATTAAAAAATTTGACACTTAGACCAACCAAGACATTGTTTTCAGACTATTTATTGTGTTTTCCATCACAATTTCTCAAAAACTAGAACAAAAACTAATTAAAATTAGTTAAACTAGGAAAAAAATAAATTGTTCATCACAACTATTTTTTAATACCATAATTTATTTTCAAAATTCTGCAATTGTCAAAAACTAGAACACTACAATTGCTTCTTTGAACACTGCATTGGCTAGCTACTAAAATTTTTAGGGAATTTTTGAACAATCCAATTTTTGATCAATTCCTAAATGCATTTTTTTCATCAGACCACTGAATTGCAAGTTCTTATCTCTTTCATTTCATTAGCTTTCCATTTTCATCATAGCTCAAAATTTAGGATAAAATTTAGGGTGCATACACCTTTTGTAGATCTTAGAGTAGGAAGTTCATCAAACTTTAAATCAAACTATAGTCACAAATTTTAGATTATCTTGACCTTATCTTTCAAATCAATTAAGTCCTTTTCTTTTAGGTTGGTTCTTAAACTCACAAGTCTAGTTGAGGCCACCCTATCACTTGTCATCATTTTTAGGCTTTGTGCCTCTTTAGGTCATTGTATTAAGATTTGTTACTTTGACTGTCATAGTTTGATTAACAACCTTTTCTTAGGTTTTCCAAAATGTGCTTAGTCATCATGTTAGGTCATATCACCCCTTTCATTACCACATAATATTTAAATTACACATGCATACCTTAGTCATAGACATACCATAGATTTTGATCATTGTGACACTATCTTATCAACATTTTGACTATTTTTACTTTGACTCTTTATCTTGGTACATTATCATTTGGCATCATCTATATCTTGAAAAATCCAAAAAAATAGTCTAGTTGCATACCTTAGGCTTCATACCAAATTCATCACACTTGCAAGATCTTTTATGGTCCAAACAAGAGCACAAAGGAAAAGAAAGGAAATTGATTTCTTCCATGATGATGATGATGACCATTACAACTACACTAGCAACATGAAACTTTCGATCCTCCTCCAATGAAGCACATAGACCTCATAATACTTTTAAAAATTACAAGACTAATGACATAACCAAGGATGAAATAAAGGAAACCTCCCAAGGCCCTGATGTAGCATGATTTATGGATGAGATAGTGACACTAGACCCTCAAATATTCTTAGCAAAAAAATTCATAATGTTTCCAAACTACCCCAAGGATTTGATGTTAATACAATTCAAACAGAACCATCACCAAACAAAAAAAGAGAAGGACATGATACATCTACCTCTAAAGGTTCCATCCCACAAATAAATGTTTTTCTACCTTTAGGAGGGTCTATACAATATTGTACCACAATTCACATGTCTCTATTTGGAACACATGCCATGACCCAAGCAATAACACAATCAATGAAACAACCTTTTGACAGTACATTTAATCCATTTAGAACATCTCATGCCATGGGTGGCTCATCATCAAATCCTTTTGGTAAAAATAAGAGGCCAAAGGTTCATTTTTCTAGACCAAAGACACCAAATTCCAACACTTAACAAGGTCCTAATACAAGCATTCCCTAATACACCAACACAAAAAATCCTTTTAATCAATATGGAAACCAAAACACACAAGGTCAAAATAATCCCAATCCATTTCAAACGCAATTCAATACACACATACCTCAAATTCCAATTCCCATGTCACACATTCCAACTCAAAAAATCACCTTGCATATCCAAAATCAAACCACACATGTCCAAAATCAAAATAAAATCCCATCATACACTTATAACATTCCAATTCAAAACATACCATATACACAGGTAGAGTCAACACCAACTAATCCACCCATAATATTAGATTGCAAAACAAAAATATGGGCCCCTATCCCAATGTAGTTACAAATATTGTGGACACATCAAACGCTCATTCATTATGATGTCTTAGCCAAATCAAATGCTCACCTTACAAAACAAGTGGAAAATATGCTAATATAGACCAAAAATACTTACTCAATATAGGAGTTATGTCCATACCCCTTTGAAAAAAGTTTATACATTCCTTCATTTCCTCATAGTTCTATGTCATGCTAAATTTACCCAAGTATAGAGGTAAGGGAAATCCCATTGAACATGCAAGAGAGTTCCATAGGAATTCTGTAGACATTACATCTGAACAGACATATCTTGTGAGACTATATCCTAGGAGTCTCACAGGAAAAGCACTTGAATGGTTCACCCATCTACCTACAAGCATAAGAACATGCGATGACCTAATTGAAAAATTCATCACTCACTTTTCCAATAAAATTGAAAATGGGATCACCATAGCCACACTATTTCACACAAAATAAGAAGGTGAGTCATTCATAACATTCTTTTAGCGATGGAGGAGCTTGGCTAGTCAATGTCCTATTGACATTCCTAAGAAATAAAAGATTGTCATGTTCTTAGAAAATTTAATCGTGAATCTCAAATATCAACTACAAGCCCATTGTTACACCACATTTGCTAACCTAGTGGAAATAGGCACCATACTTGAGAAGGCCCTTATTATGAAAGGGGAACTTAATACATACAATAAGACTCAAAATTCCTAAGTTACCTCAAACAACAAAAGGAAATATTTGGTGTGTAATAAAAATGTCATAAACGATGGAGTTGTTAATACGAAGGCTATATATGTCAGTTCTACACTCGCACTCAAAGGACCTAATACATCAAACAACCCACCATGTGCCCCTGAACAAACAACAAATACCTTTCAAAACACTCAAGAACAAATACCTGAAATGAAATTTCCTACAAGATGCAAGTACACTCCCTTAGGGGAACCTATAGAATCAGTCCTCAAACAATTCTTGCAGTCTTAAATCATTTCACTTAGATTAAGGTGAAACCTTATGATCCAAGGAAATTTAAGCCATCATGGTGGGATGAAAATTCCTTTTATGATTACCATCATATCAAAGGAAACTCAACTTCATCATGTAGACAACTTAAGAACATCATTGAGGTCTTCATTGAAAGTGGTGTCATCAAAATAGATGATCAACAACAAACCTCCAATAAGGATCATACAATCTTTGTGAATCCTTTGTAAGACCATGGAAAAGGAAAGGCCTCCACTTCATGTTAAAAGACCAATAATCATGCCAACTAGACCAATGTTGCATATGAATGCACTACCATACATCACATTTGAGCCACAAATGATTATGTAAATACCATCACCATGAAGAAGCCACCATAATATGTTGTAAACACACATGAAACCAAGGTGACCATACAAGGTGCTCCCCTAAATAAATAAAAAATGTCACAATATAACCTTTTAGACCATTTGGGAAAAATTTATGTGCAAATATCCATCCTTGAATTGCTTCGTATATCTCCTGAGCATAGGGCCATTCTTGACAAAGCTTTACAAGACACTACTATCCCCACTGACCTTGATGTAAATCATTTCTAGGAAATGGTGGGCTAATTGGCTAATACTCACCATGCCACTTTTTTAGACCAATATTATTCAACCCAAAAGACCAATCATAATGACCCCTTGCACCTCAAAGTCTTCATCCATAAACATAAATTTAGATGAGTCTTGGTAGATGGCAGAGTAGGATTAAAAATTTGCACTCTTAAATTAGTTAAGGCATTGTGCTTCTTTGAAGCTTGTGTGGACATGACAAAGAGCATTATCATAAAAGCACATGATGATGAAGAACACTCCCCCAAGGGTGTTATAACAATATCAATCAGAGTTGGGCCTGTTGTAATGGATGCCACATTCCAAGTCTTGGACCTAGACCTCCCATACAATCTTCACCTTAGCCGACAATAGATTCATGCCATGAAAGTTGTTCCATCCACCTACCATCAATTTTTGAAGTTCCCCCATAATTCCATTGAGATTACTATAGCTGGCGATCTTAACCCCTTTCAATATTGTAGTACTTTGAGAGGGACTACTCAATTCCAAGTGTCAATCAACCAGGAAGCTTTGTCCTCCACCTTGTCACACTGTATGGTCTATCTTATTCTACTTCATTTATCACACCATAAAATACTAAGGTTTAGGTCCATGACATGGGGTGTGGAGAATATTATATGGAGAATTTACCCGTAGGAAAAAAAATGTTAATATTGCTAAGGATAGTTAGACTTCCAACAACAATGTTAAGTCAACTTCTAAAGGAATGCAAATAGATGGTTGTTCTTGGATTGAAACTCTTTTGGATCCAGATGACACCTTTGTCTTTTCCACATATGCTCATGATCCCATCCAAGATCATCCATCCCTAGTCCGCAACTCTTCTATCCATATTTCGCATTGTCACTTGTCCATTCTGACCATCTTAGGTTAGGGTATGCCTCCCATATTGTTGCCTCTAGTAAGCCTTCTTTCCAATTCCTTAACGATGTGCAAACTACCTTTGATGCTAGTAGCATAAAAAAGGATAGTCCTAAAGAATCCATTGAGGGCATCACCAACCTATTTCATGAACCACCCATTCTTTTCACCTCACCTATCTTATCCATCTCGATGGCATCCACCCATCTCATAGAAATGGATCAATGAGTCAAAAATAACAAGGCTAGAGCTAAAGAATCAAAGGTGAAAGTTCCTTCTTAAAAAGGAGATCTAGCATCAAAAGAAAATATTCCAAATAAGAAAGATCAAGACAAGTCCTCTAGTCCAAATCAAAAGCTATTGGACACATCAAAAATAAAAGTAAAAAATGAATGAAAGCAAAAATTGATCTCAAATTAGTCCTTTCCATCCAAAATAACTGGGGGTATTCATCAAAGTGGCATGTCAAAAGAAGAGCTTTTTGGTCCAATTTCTTCCTCCTCAACACTTTCACTCATTCCATACACTCCATTCGATCCATCCCTATTTTCACATCTATCATATCACTCCACCTCCATTGGTGATGTTTTTCAATGGACCTTTGATGATGACCCCTTCACGTACTATAATTGATAAGTCAGGGTATGTGCAGGATCATGGTGCGCCAAAAAGTGGCAATATTATGGGGGTATGTGGCTGACGACTTTTTTTTCACCCAAAATTAATGAAACAAAAAGGGTTTTTAGAGGAGATTCTCAAATTTCCAAAAATATAAACTATGATTTAATTTGAATTTAATAAATAATTATTATTCATTTTCTATTAGAATTATGACTAAAGTCCTGATCGATAAGTTGATTGAAAAACATCTATAACTTTCAAACGGTATCATATTTTTTGAATCCGAAACATGCGTCACATTCTATGCTTCACATACTATAGGATTAAAAAAATAAAAATAAAAGTTCATGAAGTTTTGACCAAGTTAAGGTGGTCAGACAGATGAGTTTTTATATTTTCTAAAAGTTGTAATAAAAAATTCATAATTAATTATTTACTTGGAAAAAAATTACAAAAAAATATGCATCACATCCGGACATGAGTCCTCTACTTATATATAAAATCTTACAAAAATATTATCATTTTATTAGGGTTAGGTGGTCAGCACACCTACTTCTTATTTTCCTGAAATTTAAGTACTAATGCACCAAATTTCAAATTTTCACCAAATAGATTTTATTTATTTTAAATAAACCTAGTATTTTAGAAAATACATTCAATTTTCTACAAATTCTATTCTTACATATTTTTGAAATAATATAGATAACTTATTCAAATATTTACGTCAAGTTTCCTAACACTAATTTTTTTGAATTTTTTGCCACTTAAGGGCCTGTTTTTTGCACGATGATCCTGCACATACCCAGTCACCCAAAATCCTTTTCATATAAATCCTGATGGCCTATGTAGTGTACACATTAGGGATCATACCATAACCTTTTTTATCTGACACATCTATTCCCTTTCATATTTACCACTTGCACTTGTCATTCAAATCAGATCTTGTCATCCAACATCACCATCTAAATTTGAGCCTAATTGGTTAGGTCCCTATATCATCACAATAGTCTATGTATTAGGAGAATATAAACTTTAAACTCCTAAAGGAAAACCATTGCCAAATCCTATCAACAATTTGTATTTGTACAAATTCTACACCTAGCTTTAGAGAGCCATGTCAAAACCTGAAAAATATAAAAAAAAATAAAAAATCGCCACCTTGATGAAATCCTAGAAAATAGGTGTCTTGGTGACACCAAAAAAATAAAAAAATAATAAAGAGAAGTAACTAGTCCAATAGTGAAAAACACTTTCTTGGTGCTTTGGATAAGTACCATGGTGAAAATCTAGCAAACAGGTTCCATGTGTAGTTGATTTTTGTCTACCATCATTCTATCTATCTTTTCCCACTTCCATTCATAATAAATACATAGTTCACCCTCTTTCTATCATTCATAATAATGCTTTGTGGTCCTTACCATAACCTAGAATGATTGAAATTTTAGATATTTTTCGCCTTCCATATTCACCTGCAATAAATCTCATCCCATTTTATCCTAATAAATTGGTCCTATACCAGACTAGGGGAAATTCCTTAACCTACATATTCATTGGACCCTAGAATTGATATTGGAACTCACTATATTAGAAATAAAAAAAAATAAAAAACATGTCAAAATCCAAAAAAGTCAAAACATGCCAAAAAACCTAAAAAAAATCAAAACACCTCAAAAAGCCAAAAAAATCAAAACATGTCAAAACCCAAAAAAAACATCCAAATAACTTTCAAAAATACCAAAACTAGACTCAATGTCTTACAACATGTTTCTTCTCCTAAGACCAAGAATTGTCAATCAATCAACTTGTAAATCAATTAGTCAATCACACATCAACAAACAAACACTGGAAAACAGTCTGAATGGTTGTTGACTTCGTTGGTTTAATTTTTCTTATCTTTTTGATTTCTCTTTTGGGTCATATTAAACTAGCTACCTCGAGGATGTCCATGAAGTATTTAGAGGAGCGATGATGTCTCATGACTTCATATAGCCAAAGCATCCCACTCTTGACTAAATTCTAACCCTTGAAGTGCCAATCTAGCTTCTTCTTCAGTTTGGAATAAAGGCTTTTCAACTCTCCTTATAGTGTCAAGTACAACTACATTGGCTATATCACATTCAAGCAATAGTAAGACACAACTCTTTTGCACAAGTGCCCTTCCTTCCTCAACTGTGATAATTTGAAATTGTTTCCTCATTTTCTTCCTCACATTAGCTTGGATAGTGCTCTCAAGTGATTCGGGATGTAAGCTTCTCTCATAGGAAACCTTCTTTGCATTTTTTGAAACTTTTACTCTCCATACAAAATCTCTAAATGTTGTTGTTTCAATAAATGAGTAATCCTCCATTAATTTATTGCAAGCCTCCTATCTCAAGTCATCAACATTACTAAAGACACTTAGTTCTACCTTTCCTAACCTTAGGCTACTTCATCCAAAGCTTGATTCAAATTCCCTTGGTGAAGAAGGAATCCCTTACTACATATCTTCAGGTTTTATCAAAAGGTCACCTTCATCAATATCAGGGTAATCAACTACTTCGCTCACCTCAACACTTTGTCTTTTGGTTGGTGGCTACACTAATGGAGGAGAACCTCTTGGAGGAGAATCAACATCAACTATAATAGATGAAATCTATCTAGGAACTGATCTCTTAGGAGAAGTTGCCCCTGATCCCTTTGATGTAGTAGTGTTTGGAAATTTTTTGTTAAATTTCTTTACTTTCTCCTTCCTCCTAGAATAAATTCTAACTACTGGTTCTGGTTGGTAGAAGGGTCTTTCCTCAAATACTATTGTAGGATCATGTTCGACTATCTTTGATTTCCCTTTATCTGTCACTAAACGTTCTACCCTCAAGACACCCACTATGTTCTCAAAAATTTCAAGAAAATAAATAGCTTTGTTCAATTCTTCCTTAATGTTGGGCATTGGGTCATAGTTGGGATCTATCCTTTTAGTTTGTTCCATCATCTTCTTAAAGGATAGATACTTTCCTTTCCTTTCTTCTTGCTCTTGAAATCCCATGATATTCCTGATAACATCTTCAAGGTAATAAAAATTATGTATAAAGGCAGTGCCACTCCTATGCTTTTCCTTCAAAGCAACAATAAAGCCCTTAGGTTCATGACTCCTTCGGCATACTATTTTAAATTGGTAGAGATCCAAGAGATGTCCTAAGTTCTTCCATCCTCCTTTTATCATCACTAAATTTGCAAAGGCTATCCACTCAGGGAAGAATGAGTTTTTCTTTTTGTATTCTGGAAAATGTGCCATATGTGATGCTCCCAATTGCCTCATGACTTCAATGAATCTGATCCTTAATGGCACATTCCTTGGGAGTACATAAGGGTTCACAATTGTGCCATAGATTCTAAAAACAGTTGTGTGAGGGTATGCCGTTATATCAACCTAGTTGTGTTTCAAATTCAACTCGGGCCTTTTCTCCATGGGTCTCAAGAAATCATGGATCTCTTTAGGGATCCTTGGTGGGTCATGAACCAAAAATCTTCTCAATTTCAAGGAAAAAACATTGTCAAAGACAATGTAATCAAATTTGGAGTCATCCTTATCCAGGATCTGGGTCCAACATTGGACAGGAAAATCAACATCATGCTCCTTCTTTGTCAATTGCATATCAATGCAACAATTTTTATCTCCCCTCTACAAGAACATATGCATCAACAATGAATACCATTCGAAGCTCACTAATTCCTTTCCTACTTTGAGTGAGACCAAACCCTTGTGCATCCTTTCTGAAAAGTATGTTGCATAGTCATAAACTACATTATATGTTGGGTGTTGGAGATGTGTTGCCATGTACATGAGGTCTGTTGGCATGGTAGATGATGCATCAATACCAAGGATTTGGCATAATGAGAAAAATTTCTTGAAATAAATTGCAAAATACTTCATGGTTCATCTTTTCCAATCTTTATATGTTTTGTATTCTTCCCCACCCTAGTAGTTGCAATATGCATGGGTAACATTGATGTTCTAAATATAACCTTTTTGTTCTTATATTCCTCCCTAATTACTTTGAGGTCAATAGGGATCAGGTTATTATCCCATTCATGCTGATTGAAAGTATCTGCTATCTCTTCCATGTTTATTTTAACCATTTCTTTACCATCATATGCCCTTATCACTCATGAAACATGGTGATATCTTTCAGAAATTTCCTTTAACAGGTGAACATCCATATACACATTTGGCACCACTAGTTTCCAAAAATCTAATCTCCAAGGGTTGTAGATAGGGACTTCCAAATTTCTATTCCTAAACCAATTTTGGAATAGTCACCACCCTAAAAATGGAAATTAGCATCCTTGATACCACATCGTTTATATGTTAACCCTTCTTGAATATGATATCCATAAAACAAAGCTACTCCCTCAGATATTTTACTTGTGGAGGGTTTTGATTGATCAATGATATCTTGGGAGAGAGGTCTTGTTGTGGTTCCCGAACTAGAAGCTTGAGTTTTGGGTGCCATAGGTGAAAGGTAGAATCAAACTAGTCTAGGGTTTTGACAAAAAATGTTCACAACATAGCTCTTCTATTTAGAACATATGGCACAAATTTAAGGGTGAAATTTTAGAGGGTTCGACAAGGTTTTCAATCCTTCAAAATAAACTCAAACCACAACAAAGCAATTGAAAAGCACATAGACAAATTTAACAATTAATATTTTCCCAAACTCAAGATACTTCGAACATAACATAGAGAAAAGTGTTTGTCAACTTACGAATTTCGATTGGCAAGAAACCCTAATTGTGATCATGATGAACTTTGAAATGATTTCTCTTGATCTCTAGGATGTTTTTGAATCTTTGGAAAGATTTAATTATGCAAAAAATTCAACTTTAGGTGCATTTAAGCTGAAACAAGGTAGCTTTGGCTTGTTGGATGTTGTGGATGTGTTGCTGATATGTGGTTGTCATTTATGTCAACACTATTAGCATTTGGTGTATTAGAGGTTGTATATGTCGAGGATATTGAGAAAATTGTAAAAGAAAGTGTTCCAAGTTAAATTGGAACTCTTCAGATCATGAAGGTGTCTTGTTCTTTACATTGAATTTAAGCTTCTGTGGACTAAAGGGTTTTCTGCTGAGTGTATCTAGATAATCCACCAGAAGTTTCAGAGGTTCGCGTATAGATTTGATCATGTTGTGGTCTGACAGTGTTTATGTGGTCTATGTTAGTGTTCCTAAGTGAAATTTGTGTGATTATGGAAATATAAATTGTTGTGGATGTCTCTCTATTGTTTCTTGGTGCTCTTGGATGTTTCTAGATCATGCTCTATCTTTGTGGTATGTCCACATTGATCGGTGTGCTCGTGGTCAAAAAATTTTCCCGTGTATGTTCAATTTTTCTTGTTCTTGGTTGACATGTTGGTGGTAGTGTGTTGTGGATCTTCAAGGTGAAATTAATTGAAGTCTTTTTGTGTTGGAATTGTTAATTTGGTTCCCCACTATGTTGTGGCCGACCTTGGTGGATTCTCTTTTAAAAATTTATTTGTAAATTTGGGCCGACATTGAAAATATGTTTTATTTTCCCTGGCTGACTAAGTTATTGATGAAATATCATGTAGTGGATATATAAGATAAATTGTTTCATTGGTGTAGTGCATGGAAAAGGTGTTGAGTGTGCTCTTATGTGTGTATGTGTGAATATCATTCGATTACAGAGCACATGGTGTGAAGAATATCAAGTGAAGTGTGAAGTAGTTTGTGAAGGAGTTTTTTGTGCTTAATTGGACCTGTGATCAGGCTTGTGAAGAAGCTATTTTATTAGTTCATAGCCTCTAGATTTTAATCCTATTTTGTATTGTTGGGTAGTGAGCCCCTTTTGCAATTGAGTAGTGAGCTCTAGGTAGTGTGCCTGAATGCATGTGCATTCCCCTTTATTGATTTCATTATACTTTTAACAGGGTATAATCTTGTGGACTAACATCCACCATGGTTTTTCCCCTAATAGGGTTTCCATGAAAAAAAATCTTGGTGTTCTCTGTCTCCCTGATGTGTTAATTGCTTATGGTTAATTGTGTATTCATCAGATCTGAGATTTAGTTAAGTATTGAAAATTTTATCATTCTGTGAAAACTGATTCACCTCCCCTCTCAATTGTTTGTCCTTTTTTTCCAACATGGCTATCATTTCTGCAATTACTATTTTCTCGTGTGAAAGGGAATGACTCTCAAGTTTGTAGCTTTGATTTTGAATAATGGTTGTTAATTTGGTTATGAGATGGCACATCGGATGACTCAGATTGAGTCAAACTAGTTTGAAAATCTATCACCATAATTCGCCAGTCCTTCGAACGATGATATATTTCCATTTCGACACCAAGTCATCTTCTCATGGGCTCCACCATTTCTTTCTCCAAGTGGCTGATAAATCCACGTGTTGTTCACCTATTGACCCCGCAACAATTTGGAAAATAATATTTTATTCTTGCGGGGTGATTTGGGAATGATGGAGATTAACTCTAACTTTGTTTTGTAGTCGTTGATCTTACAAGCACAAGTCATCAAGCGTGATAGTGGACAATCAGTCCCACATTTGCACAAGGACACACGACACAAGCCTGCTGACCCTGCAACTCTTTGGAAATGAATATTTTATTCTTGTGGGGCTGGTGGGGAACAACCAGGATGAAAGACCTTTGATTCGGCGGTCATAAAAATATATAGGTGCATAAACATTTGTTTTATAAAGGGGCCAGACTAGGCTGACAACACATAACCCTCAGGAAATAAAAACTTAGGACTTAAGTATTTTTCCATAAAAGATTTTTCCATACTTTGGGAAAAATTAAATCAATAAAAGGCATGAGGTGACCAACAAACCTAGGCTAAGGGGTTGGTAAAGACAATGGCTTGGATGACTTACGTTGTAACTCATACGATTGACAACTGGTTGCAACAAGTCAATGAAGAATTAAAATTTCAAGGGTTTAAGACTTAATAAATTTGAGACAAAGGTTTTAGAGCTCAAACGCTAAACCCTACCCTTGGGCACATATGAAATAGACCATTATAGGGCACATAACAAGCTCTAATTTTTTTAAAAAAATAGGAGCTCTACCAGAAGTCAAAAACATTCCTGATTACATCCCTAGGATAACAAAAATTATTTTATTTCCACGGGGTGAGCAGGGAAAGATTGAGATTAAATCTCAACATTGAATGTGGATCATCGATTTAAAACCTTAAGGCATTGAGGATGTGAGTGGAGACTGGGCCCGACATCTACAAAAAAACACATGTCTTTAACCTGCTAACCCCACAACATTTTAGAAAGTCACATTTTATTCCCATGGGGCTAGCGGGGAATGGCTAGGATTGAATCCTTTGATCTAATAGCTAGGATCAAATCCTTAGATCCAACCATCAACAAATCTTAACCATTGATTTGAACACTTTTAGTCATCGATGCCTTTGAGTAGTGTTAGGACCCACCAAAGGGTGTCCAGGTGTCGCTTGCCCACTATCCCACCAACTCCTTAATTTGATTAATTTAATCCCACGAGATGGAGGGGAACCAATAGAAATCAGTCAATGGGATTCGCCAAGCATAACAAAGGATTTTAATAAGCACATGCACTTATTACATTACTTAAAATGGGTCACCTGCCTAGGTTTATAACATGAACCATATTGAGAAAATATTAATTAAAACCCAAACTTAGGGAAATGACAAGAATTAAATAATTTTATGACCCACATAAGACAAGGATTCTATAGGTAGCAACCAGGAATGGGTAAAACCTAGTCAACTTCGAATTAGATTATTACAATGCAGGTAAAAGGAAATGACACTATAATATCTTTAATTTTAAATATAATATCGACCTATCTTGCTCTGTAGTATTGTATTCACTATCATCTGACTCAAAATAATCAATGATTATTTATAAGTTATGGATGTTAAACTGTTAGCTTCTATTCAAGGAATGGATTAATATTCCTTTCAATTATATATCAAAGAGTGTGTGAATGGAAATTCAATAGGAATTTATAAGTAGTGTGATAAGTTTTGCTCTTTAAAAATAATGTAGAATCACATATCAAATTCAATACCATGTAATACAATATAAAATATCACAATTTCATGGAATATAATATAAAATATCATCTAAAGTTTGGAACAATCAAACTAATTCATGAAGTGCAATATAAATACCTAAAAAAATGCTAATTCTCTTCCATTTTCTAAATGGAGTCAGGGTCCTCAAACTAATGTTCATCTTGAGATAAAGTAAAAGAGTCATTTTGATTCTAAGTATCCTCTTCATTTTCTTTGACTTGTCTCTCTGATTCAACATTCATTGTGTAATTTGTGTCAATGTCATCTATCCCACTTCCATTACCAGTGCCACCACTACCAGTCTTTGGAATGGGAGTGTTACACAACCCGGTCCCTCTTCTTTCACATGCGGACCTCCAGATTGTGAGTGCCCTTTCAAAAGGAATTTTTTTGACATTATACGTAGTTCATTTCATCCTCAAGCAATTTTCCAAATACTTGTCTATTTTTTTTCTTATCTTTGATTTCAAAAATTCCAATGCACTAAAAACTCTCTCATCCTCCACTGACCCCAATATCATTGTTTGACATAAATCAACAAGTTTGAAATATTGTGATATCATATCACACAATATTTCACTCTGACCTAAATTTGTTCAAACCTTTTTTATTGATCCCAATTCAAAGGCCTTCCTTGTTCCCATGGAATTATATTAGTCCCTCATAGCTATTGCAAAATTCTTACAAATGTTGTTGTGTAAGATTATCTTTAAATTTAAAATTCCTTCTATTGTTTGCTCATTGTATTTTACACTTTTCAAAAATTGTTTGATCAAGATTTTTACTTTATCATGAAAATATTTTGGGTTATCTTGGTTTACCCAAAATTGAGGATACACACTACCCATGGCTTCAAGTATTTTATGTCAAGGGAATATTTCATGAATCTCTAAGCAAAGAGATTTTAAAATTTCCTTCAAATTATCACTAATAGATTTAACAATGTCATTAAAATCTTCCCCGTTAATAGCTACTTCTCTATTAGAGCACCTGGTTGTCTTACAATGGTACATTGGTATCTCATATCCACGTACACAGATACATAAGTTCCCACTTGCACTAAACTTTAAATAATTATCAGGATTATTAAAATCAGTAATTTTTTGCCACATTAAATAATTTGGGCCTTCTTGTGATAGATCTAGATATAGATGATCAAGGGCCAAGCATGTATGTTTACATAGATTTCCATATTCATAAATATACACAGTTCTATCTTGGGATTTCTTCAGTATATTTTTCATCAAATCTAGAATGGGGAGAAGACTAGCTAAAGTAAAGAGTCTCTATATCACTTAACCTATGTAAGAGGTCAGGAGCTTTGTCTACTATGTTGCAATGCTCGTACATCGCTCCAATCAAGGATTGATATTATGAAAGAAATCGTTGCACTAGTCGATGCAAGGAGATCCATTTGGTATCAAAATCCTTGAAAAGCTTGTTTCCTGGTGTTATTCCCTTTGCAAAATTTTGAAATTATGTGAAACATTTGGGACTTCGACAAAAGTATGCATGGATCTCATGGACTAGATTATTAACTTTTGATATTGTAGGAAACTTGCTTAGAATTTTGAATGCTAAATTCATTTTGTGGGTCATGCAGTGAATTCCAAGAATGAATGGTGCACAAGTATTTTGTAACTTTGTGCAAACATTGCTCCTTTGACCTTGCATCACTACAACTCCATCAAATACTAAACACACCAACTTTTTTTCAATTTTCAACGCATCCATACCTACAATTTCATTCAAATATTTCTTGACTAGTTCAAATAGATTTTGCAATGTTTAATTGTCCTTCATTTTATGAAAACAAAGAAGATGAGCTTGGCAAACATGTTTTTCTACAGTATACAAATGCATACAGACCCAAGTAGTTTCTACCACAGTAATCTCATCTAAAGATAATGCAATGAAGTTTAACTCTTTTACTTTTTCCTTCCATTACTTTTCCAAATTGATCCTCAAGTGTACCTTGATATGCAACAAGCTTCAGAATTCTTTGCTTATTCTCTTTATATTCTATTACATACTTAACATACATACATTCTTCCATTGATTTCCATCGTATGACTAACTGTTCCTTTCATCTATGATTTTTTTTCATAAATTTTACCGATATGCTTTTCTATAGTGTCAAGCTTTAGCTGCAACTTCTTGTCTATTCCACATTTCCAACTACAAATCATACACTTGCATTTTGTTGCACTTTCAATACCACTTGCTTTCCCCACTGGTACAATGAATGGATACTTTGACACCCAACCAAGTTGAAAATTCCTTGTCGTTTCCCACTCATGCCCCATTTTTTATTTCATTTTTCTTTTCTTGCTACCCACATCATCTTGATCCAAGTCAATTATCTCATTCTAGCTAACTAGGGTATCCTTTGGAACATCTTATGCGGTTTACCATCCTCATTTGATACATTTTGATTTAACTCAATGACAATATCACCTTGACCTTCTGGTGGTGGTGAGGTATTGTGAATGCCTTCTTCATTAATATTTGGTGGAAGAGATGATGATTTAGCTCCATCTTGATCTAATGGATTAGAAGCATTTCCAATTCCAAAGAAAGACTATATGGTACAACTATGTTTTGGGCATTTTGATTGCCTCCCAATCCCTTCACTACCCTGAGGAGTCTTACCCTTGCTACTCAACATATTGATCTCACACTTTGAATAAAAGCTGGAAAAAATGTCTTCTTATTTAAGAAGGATAGAGAGTATAGATCCCATTCCCTACCAAATATCATCTTTAAGATTGAAGCAAGAAAGGAAACGCGATAAAGAAATATTATTATTATAACTAATAAAACTATGAAGAAATGATCACTCACCTTTAAGACTACATTTTTGGCTTTCGCTGACATCCAAATTGAGAACCTCAAAACTAAACAAAATGTGTAAGAATAAATGACAGTCTCAATTGTATTTATATCAATCCATATTTGGAAAACTCCGCAAGAGTTTTAAATGGTACATTAAAAATTTGGCGAATCTCGAATGCTTATACAATGATACGTTGTAATTTTCTAGGTGAAATGGGTCCTCAAATGTAATTATTTTTTTAATGTTATTGGTGAAATAGGTCCTCATAAGCAACTATTTATAAAATTTCATTGGAAAACTTTGTCTTCACAAGCAACTATTTGTAAACATTAATTGGCTAAATGGGTCCTAATATAATGTTGTTTTAATAGAATTGGAAAATATGTAGGTGTTTTATTACAATGCTTCCGGGATTCCAGGTGAAAATATTAATCAGTCCATTTGAAAAGCGTATATTGTTCATTATTTTTTTTAATCTCCATGATCTCCTAATTATAATAACAATTACATCAAAATAACTTTTCTTGATTGTTCAAATTATAGGAAAATCAACATTTAACATTATGATTAATAAATAATATACATCTTTGGGGCATCTTAGGGGCACGAATTTGTATTCGAGACTCTTTAGGATCAATAATAGTGGCATGTTCATTTTCACTTCCAATGGGAATGAATAATGTGGATGAGGCTTAGGCAGCCTTGGTAGGATTGGAAATTTCCCTCAAATTGGGTATTCAACAAATTCATATGAAGGGGGATTCCTTAATTATAATTAGTTCCTACAAGGAGAGAAAGGTGTATAGTTGATGTTTGAAATATATTTTATAGAAAATCTAGTGTTTGTTGGACAAATTTCAAGCTTTTATCATCTCACATACTTATAGAGAGGGAAATGGAATTGAAAAAAATTGGTGAATATGGGTTGTGATGGGAAAGAAATTGTTGTGTATAATGACATAGAATTACAAGCATACCCAAATGTTGCTACAATAGTTGTTAAGGAAGCCACAACTTCGGCCATGAGTAAAAGATGAAGGTGGAAATAACAAAGAATATGTTTGGTGGGTGGTGTTAGTTGTGGCATTGCTTGATCACCCTTCCAGATAGTCTCTTCATATGTATTGAAAATTGTGAGATAGATTTTGCGAACGCAAAATGCTTGCTCTCTTTGTAAGATTTTTCACCTAGAAAGAGAGAGATTTGGGTCCAAAATACTTATATAACACTCAAATTAAGATGTATTCTATATGATATGGTGTAAATGATCTTAACTAAGTGCAATTGACTGATTGAATTGAGTTAAAATGAATCCAAAAGTGCAATTTAAGTTATGTTTGAAAACACATTATGATATGCAAACAACTATGAAAATGAAGAAATTATGTAGAACAGAAGTTACAGGGGTAAATCTAAGTGCACCTAGATGAAATATGAGTTATCTGGAGTGTCTGGAATGCTGATGATTTTTGCTGGTTTTTCACAGTGGGACTTATTCACCAAGGATGACGAATCACTCCTATTGATGAAAAAGTGTTGGGAACTAATTTTTGACAATCGGGATCCAAGATTTGAAAAAATACTAATTTTTAGACCTTAGGTGGAACTTATTCACCATGGGTGGTGAATCAATCCACTCCTAGATTTATGGAAAATTAGACAGCAACTCTGCAATAGTAGATTTGGGAATGTCTGAATGTTGGGTTGTCAGAGTCAGTTCTACAGGAAACAGACAAAAAAAATTCAAAATGCTTGAAATAATGATATGTTGACTTGAAGAGCCTATTTGACTTGATTTCCACTTTTTAGCACCTTTAAACCTGTCAAATCTATAAAGAAAAGTCTACAAATACACATGCAAAGGGGAAAAATGTTGGAGGGTTAGAAAATAGGGGTTTTCCTTTATCAAACCCCACTTTGGTAATTAAACCCAATAGAAATAAGTGAAATTCAAAGGAAATGTAAACTAACAACATGAAAATGCTATTAACTCACCAAATCCTTGATCTTGTAAGTCTGAAGTAATGTCAAAGGTTGCTTCAAAGTGCTTCAATAGTTGCTCCAATTGATGATGTAGAATAATTGAATACTTGAATGTATATGTGGATAAGTGAATTTGATGAATTGGTCAATTGGGGGTTAGAATGAGATTAAAAACACTTATTATATAATTCTTGTGCCTTACTATCCATTCATACCTCATCACAGGATGACATCAAGTAATTTTTAATAAAATCCTGAAAGGAAATTTGAAATGTTTTGAATTTGGGGCCAAGGGGGGCTCATTTGCCACCCATGGAAAATGGGTCCCACTTAGGACCTAAAACCATGTAATGGAAATAATGTTGCATTTAATGTTTTTTGTTGGGATAATGTTCAAAAATACACTTAATTAAGCATATGAAGGCATAAAAGGACAAAATAAAGCATGAGAAAGGTGTAAATAAGGAGATTGTGCCTAGAAGAGTGTGAAAGCTTGTTGCAAGACTTTACAACACTTCATAATAGGGCTTGTTGATGTTGATAGGCTGGGGTTGGATGAGGCACTCACTGCCCCATGCTCTAAGTCCTTGCTCCTAAGAACTCCTAGGTGTCTCTCGCACCTTGTCCCAGTGGTCCTACGTCAGGTTTAGGTGCCACTGCTTCTATTGACCAACCCCACTATCACCATGCTTTCCTTCTACCAAGTCAACCTTGGTGCTTTGCCACATACTCTCCATTGACCCTTAATCTTCCTAATGGCCAATTTCTCTCAACACTTAACTTCATTCTTGCAGGGGTGTGTAGATGTTGTAATAGCTTCAAGATGATCAAACTAGGGTTCTTGTTCCAACACAAGACTCATACTAACCATCGCTTTCACAAAATCCCCTCCTAGGTTTTGAAAATGCTACAAGCCCAGAGCCCCAATTAGGCCTTTAAACAAAAATAAAATGCAATTTTATTCTAAACCCTATAAAGGACCTAGGTTCTTTTTTTAGGGTTTGTGTTTCTCATGCCTACACCTCAAGGATTTTCAGGGTTTTGGAGCAGCACTGCCCATACACTGCTCAAACACAAAAATGGTTAAAACCCTAGGGTTACCTAGCTTTGCAATGTTATTTTCAGACTGTTAAAAATTTCTCACTCCAAATGAATTGGTGGAGCCTCCCCCTGATCACCATGTATTTCCAAGACCTCAAACAAAATTCTCCAAAAAAGAGTTTCTCCAAGATCTCAATTCCCCTGCAAGATATGAGTCTTTTTCTCACTGCCTTCCCTAGTCGGACCCTGCCTGGCTCGTCTAGGGAAAAGATTTGCTAGCACCTCCAGAACTCCCACATACCCTACAAGCTAATATATCTACACTAAGGGAGCCTAGACACTATTCCCAAAGGGTCATACAATTTGTACTGTGGGAAAGTGCTCTACAGCTCCATTCTTTCAAAACTGCCTGATTCAGGCTAGAAAAAGACAGGAAACAGACTATTTACAAATACAAGATGAAAAATATTTACAAAGAAAAAAATATTGGCACACTAAGCTTGCACAACATTCACACTATATTCTACAAACAAAGTAACAGTAAATTTACTCCATTAAAGCTCAATATAATAACAAAAATTAGAAAACTATCTTTTAGAACGTTGTTTCCTTCAGCTTCTCAAATGTCACTTTAGCAATAATACCTCCAACCCTATTCCATGGTCAAGGCATGCCTTAAATAGGCCTTCAAAATAATTTAGCTGCTTGGGTCGAGCCTTTGGATGACCTAATGGTAAGTGTTATAAAACACACTGTGTTTTCTAACCTTTGACAAGGTTGGCAACCTAGACAAGTTAGAGCTTCAAAACCCATCCATGATTTCCACCTCCCAATCCATTTATCATAATAGATCAAGTTTTATTCCTACTCCACCAAATGCTAAAAAAATGGTCAACATGACCAAAAACAACACAACCAAAATATAACTTCAAACAAAACTTCAAGGGAACCTAGTATTTTCCCAGGTGCTCCTACACCATTCTCCCCCTCTCAGCTCAAACATGAAGGATTGGAAGGAGAGAGCAAGGACAGGTCAATGCCCTACTTTTTAAATTCAGCTTCATCCACCCAAGTAGCCTCATATTCAGGCTTGGTCTTCCACTTGATGAGGTGTTCCATGTACACCTTGTGTCTTGTGGCCTTCTTCACCCTTGACTCCAAAATCTTCTCTGCCTGAGGCTTGTCCTGAGTAGGTATGGAAATGTTGCTAATGTCCTTGAAGATTTCCTTACTGTTCTGATCCAAATTCTTGTCTGTCCCTTTATACTTGATCAAATCAGCAACATTGAACACCAGTGAGATTCCTAGATTAGTAGGTAACTCCACCTTGTATGCATTCTGCCCATACTTGGCCAATATCTTGCAGGGACCCACTCTCTTCATCTGCAACTTGGTTGACATTTACTTCTGCAACCTTGATTTGTTAAGGTGGACCATAACATAGTCCCCTACTTGAAATTGCACATCTTTCCTTGACATACCTGCCTTCTCCTTCACTTTTTCTGTAGCCTCAGTAACTATCCTCTTGATCTGCTCCTAGATCTCATTCATGGTCTGACTGGAGTCTTCTGCATGTCCACTCCTATGCTCCATTGCTCCAAGATCTCTGAGCTCATGAATGCCTCTTGGGTGCATACCATACACAACCTCAAATGGACTCTTCCATGTTGTTCTATTGACACTGTCATTATAAGCATATTCAGCTTGTGAGACAACCATATCCCATGTCTGTCCATATTCCTTATTTAGACACCTTAAAATATTACCTAACACCCTGTTAACCACCTCTGTTTGACCATCGGTTTGAGGATGGTAAGCTGATCCAAATGACAGATTAGTACCCAATCTGCTCCATAGAGTCTTCCAAAAGTGACTCATGAACTTCACATCTCTGTTAGAAACAATGCTCAAAGGTAGCCCATGAATCCTTACAACTTCCTTGAAGAAAAGATGAGCTATGTAGCTGGCATCATGAGTAGTTTTGTAGGGAATAAAATGACTCATCTTGCTAAATCTATCTACCACAACATAAACACTGTCAAAACTAGTCTTGGTCTTAGGAAGGCCTACCACAAAATCCATGCTCACACACTCCCATGGTCTGTTAGGAATGGTCAGGGGTTGATATAAACCAGCATTGCTAGCTCCTCCCTTAGCTTTCATACACACAACACATTGTTCCACATACCTTGTAACATCTCTTGCCAACTTAGGCCAATAATAGAATCTTTGTACAAGCTCTAAGGTCTTATTGATGCCAAAATTCCCACTAAGACTGCCATTATGCTTTTCTTGAATCATATTTTCCCTCATTGAACCTCTTGGAACACATAACTGATTTCCATTAAACAACAACCCACTTTGCAAAGTATACTCTGAGTATTGACTATGTAAATGGTTCTCAAAGTTAGAGCATACCTTATAGGCCTCTGAAAAGTATTCATCCTCTCCATATAGATCCTTGAAACTCTCTATGCCAATGCTCTTGAGTTGTATCTCTTGGACTGTCAACAATCTCCTACTCAATGCATCTGCCACCTTGTTCATTTTCCCTTTCTTATTCTTGATGGTAAGAGTAAAACCTTGGATGTATTCCATCCATTTCAAATGCTTATTACTTAACTTCTCTTGAGTGTTGATAAAGATGAGTGCCTGATTGTCAGTAAAGACCACAAACTCCTTGGGTAGAAGGTAATGCCTCCATTTCCTAAGTGACTAAACCAAAGCATAAAGTTCCAAGTCATAGGTTGAATATTTCTTCTTTGCTTCATTGAGCTTCTCACTAAAGAAGGCTATAGGCCTGCCCTCTTGACTTAGCACTCCTCCTACTGCCACTCCACTTGCATCACACTCAACAATGAACAACTTATCAAAGCTAGGTAGTAAGAGAATTGGTTGAGTTGCCACTTCTTGTTTCAGTCTCTCAAACCCTTTCTCAGCTTCTTGTGTCCACACAAACTTAGTTTTCAAACCACCCTTGATTGTTTCTAGAACCGGTGCACATATACCACTAAAGTTCCTTATGAATTTTCTATAAAATTGGGCCAATCCATGAAAATTCCTTACCTCTATCCCCGTGGTTGGTGTAGGCCAATTTAGGATGGCTTCTACCTTGCTTGGATCCATCTTTAATGAGCCTTTGGATACTACAAAACCCAAATAGACCAGCTCTTGCTTGAAGAACTCACACTTCTCAAGATTGATTACCAACTTCTCCTCTTGCAACCTTCTAAGAACTTGCTCCACATGATCCAAATGTTCTTCTACTATCTTACTGTATATGAGGATGTCATCAAGGTACACTACCACAAATATACCTATAAAGTCCTTTAGAACTTCATTCATGAGCCTCATGAATGTACTAGGGGCATTGGAGAGACCAAATGGCATCTCTCCATTCATATAACCCATCATTTGTCTTACATGCTGTCTTCCACTCATCACCATCCTTAATTCTAATCTGATGGTATCCACTTTTAAGATCCAACTTTGTGAAGAACTTAGCACCTCCAAGACAATCCATCAAGTCTTCAATTCAAGGAATAGGAAACCTATACCTAATGGTGATCCTATTGATTTCTCTAGAATCAATACATAACCTCCACTTACCTCCTTTCTTTGTTGCTAAAACCACTGGTACTGCACATGGGCTGATGCTCTTTTGAATCAAGCCTTGATCCAATAATTCTTGCACTTGCCTAGCTACCTCCAAATTCTGATCTGGTGTGAGTTTGTATGCTACTTTGTTAGGTAGTGAGGCTCCAGGTATGAAGTAAATTTGATGACTTATGGCTCTCTTTGGTAGTAGAGTTGCAGGTGTACCATCACTAACTATACTCTTGTACTTATCAAGTAATCTTTGGACTGCTTCTGGTAAGACTGTCTTTTCAGCCTTTTCTTCTTCTTTAGGTTGCAACACAACCACATATCCTTCATTCCCTTGGTGTAGGTCCTTAAGGAACTCTTTTCCATTGCTCAACATGATGTTTGGTGCCTTTGACTGTCCCTCTTCTTCTTCTGACAGTCACTGCAGCTTGAAGGTCCTTCCATCCTTTTTGAATGAAATGATATTCTCCTTCCCATCATACATAACACTTCTGTCATACTACCATCATATGCCCAGTAGTAGATGGCATGCATCAATGGGTAATACATCACAAACTAACTTGTCTTTATATCCTCCAATGGAGAACTCCACCGTGACTTGCTCATTCACTAAAACACTCTGCCCTTTGTTCAACCATGTGACCTTGTAGGGGTTAGTATGGGGTACCTTCTCCAATTTCAGTTTTGCTACTACCTCCTCTGAGATTATATTGTCTGTTCAACCTAAGTCTACTATAACCTTGCATACTTTACCAAGTATCTTGCACCTTACTCTAAAAAGAGCTCTTATCTATTTTGGTTCCTCCTTGACTGGCTGTCTGATCAGAACTCTGTTAAACATTAGATTCTCTACTACCTCAGATTCTATATGACTAATCTTAGATGCTTTGGCACTCATGGTGTCCTCTTGTGCATTAGCCACTCTATTTTCATTGCTTGATGAAGATGCTTTCTCCAGGCACCTATAAGCAGGATGGCCTATTTGATTACAATGATAACACTTCATGTTTGCAAAATAGGAATTACTCTTGCATACTACTCTTCCTTTGTTTGAACCTCCTTGAGGTCCTCTTCCTCTATTATATCCTCCTCTAGAAGATGTTTCACCTCCATGCTCTATGAGTTTAGACTCACCTTGACTTCTTTGGTCACTGCCTCTTCCTTGGTAGCCACCATGCTGTCTCTTTGATCTCTTTGATCTCTGCCTTTTCCTCTGCCCTTAGAAGACTGATCTTGCTTCCTCTTGTTCCTTTCCTCAATCTTTATGGCCAGCTGATAGCATTGGTGCACTGTCTTGGGACTTAAAAGAGCCATCTCTTCTTGGATATTCCACTTCAAACCATTAAGGTATCTTGCTACCTTAAGACTTTCATCCTCTGTCACATTGGACCTCATACAAAGTTTTTGAAACTCTTCAGTATAAGTGTTTACATCTTGGTCTCTTTGCATTAAGCTTTGCCTCTTCTTGTGTAACTGAATCTCATAGTCATCTGGCATATAGGCTTCTCTTACTTTAGCAACCATTCCTTTCCAAGTTGATATTGGTTGTTTTCCTTCTTTTTCCCTCTCCATCTGAATGAACTTCCACCATGTCAAGGCTGATCCTCTCAATCTTGACTTAGCAACCTTCACCTTATGCGCTTCGCTGACACCATCATATTGAAAGTGATTTTCCATTCCCTTTATCCAGTCCATGACTAGATCAGCTTCCATCTTTTCACTAAAAAGTGGTATGCCTTCGAGTGCTTTCCCACTCAAAGCTTTCAGTGCCTTCAAGAAAGGTTCCTCCTTCAAAACAGGGTCAGGTTTAGGGGTCTTATCTTCCTTTGCAACCTCTTCTTCCTTTGGTATTCTTCCCTCAAACTGTGCACTCCTCACTGCTTGCTCAAGTTGGCCTATTCTTTCCCTCAATTGTTTATTATCTTCTTCCTGCTCTTCAACCATCTTGGCCAGTTCTGCATTTGTCACCATGATGGAAGAATCACTTGACTCAACCTTAGACATACAAGATTCTTTCCCAAATCTTTAACTTGCTCTGGTACTAATCTGATAGGCTGGGGTTAGATGAGGCACTCACTAGGCCCCATGCTCTGAGTCCTTGCTCCTAAAAACTCCTAGGTGTCTCTCCCACCTTGTCCCAGTGGTCCTGCCTTAGGTTTAGGTGCCACTACTTCTATTTACCAACCCCACTATCACCATGCTTTCCTTCTACCAAGTCAACCTTGGTGCTTCGCCACATACTCTCCATTAACCCTTAATCTTCCTAAAGGCCAATTTCTCTCAACACTTAACTTGATTCTTGCAGGGGTGTGTAGACATTGCAATAGCTTCAAGATGATAAAACTAGGGTTCCTTTTCCAACACAAGACTCCAACTAACCATCGCTTTCACAAAATCCCCTCCTAGGGTTTGAAAAGGCTACAAGCCTAAAGCCCTAATTAGGCCTCTAAACAAAGATAAAATGAAATTTTCTTCTAAACCCACCAAAGGACCTAGGTTCTTTTTTTAGGGTTTTTGTTTCTCATGCCTACACCTCAAGGATTTTCAGGTTTTTGGAGCAGCACTGCCCATACACTGCTCAAACACAAAAATGGTTAAAACCCTAGGGTTACCTAGCTTTGCAATGTTGTTTTCAGACTGTTAAAAATTTCTCACTCCAAATGAATTGGTGGAGCCTCCCCCTGATCACCATACATTTCCAAGACCTCAAAAAAAATTCTCCAAAAAAGAGTTTCTCCAAGATCTCAATTCCCCTGCTCAATATATAACAAAAATCAGAAAACTATCTTTTAGAACGTTGTTTCCTTCAGCTTCTCAAATGTCACTTCAGAAATAATACCTCCAACCCTATTCCATGGTCGAGGCATGCCTTAAATATGCCTTCAAAACAATTTAGCTACTTGGGTCGAGCCTTTGGAAGACCTAATGGTAAGTGTTATAAAACACACTGTGTTTTCTAACCTTTGACAAGGTTGGCAACCTAGACAAGTTAGAGCTTCAAAACCCATCCATGATTTCTACCTCCCAATCCATTTATCATAATAGATCAATTTTTATTCATACTCCACCAAATGCTAACAAAATGGTCAACATGACCAAAAACAACACAACCAAAATATAACTTCAAACAAAACTTCAAGGGAACCTAGTATTTTCCCAGGTGCTCCTGCACCAGATGTGTAAAAAAGTGATTTTTAGGTCAATTATATTGAATAGAGTCTAGAAGAATGTGGAAATGTCTTAAAAAACTTCACAACACCTTCACAAGACATCGCTCTTTGAGTTTTAGTACCTAAATAAGCATGTTCAAGCCATGATACACCATAAAATCAAAGCAACATAGTCTCAACAATATGAAACAAGACCTAAAAGGCCATGAAAATGAAAAAGGGCCATTTTTATATGGCACAAAAATATAAAAAGAAAAGATAAGCAGTAGCTAAAGATTTTACAAGAAATTTTTTTCATAAAATTCTAGAGAATAGTTTTTGGAGCACCAAGTTCTGGAGCAACAAATTCAAAAAACATAGTTCAGATTTGGCTAGAGATATTTCAATGGTATCAGAGTATTAGGCCCTTAACAAGTGGGAAAAAAAAGGATCTGTAAGATATAGGCCCATGATTTTGATATTGATTATGTTAAGGGGAGGAAGGATTCTACTATTGAGGCCAAAATTCCAAAGCAACAGTTTCTTGAGCACCAAGTTCTGGAGCAATAGATTCAAAAAATTTAGATTAGATGTGGCTCAAGCAAGAAGGTAGTAAGGTCCTATCCCAGATATGATCTTAATAGCGCAGGAAGACCTAAGGGAGAATACAGTCTAGGGGTCATTTAGGGGTACTTCAATTTTCTTTCTTGAACATGCACAAATCTATCTTAGTTTTAGGCTGAAAAAAATAAGCTTTATTGTATATTTCGTAATATATTATATAATCAGGCCATTTTCAGTAGCAAACTAGGGGTTGGCAGATAGTTCATCATTGTAAAGTTATTTTTGGGATCATATAAACTATTACCTATTGTTAATTTTTTATTATTATTAATATATCTACAAGCCCTCTCGATTTTTCCAAAAAATAAAATAAATAAATAATATACATCTATCATAATATTGTAATGGTCTAGGGTAACTTATGTGAAAATTTAGCACATTTTATAGATGATGTATATGATTCTTGTGCTAATATATTAAGTGCATTGTTTGAACAACTTGAAGGAATCAAGCTTTGGAACTTTTATTTCTTCATATCCACAAAAATGACATGATACATAACTAAAATTTATTTATTATATTATCTTATTAGGAATATGAACCGTCGATTTTTGGCACCACAAGACTCCTTAACTCTTCTAGGGTTTTGCACATAAAAGGCGAGAGGTAGGCCAAAAATGCTAGCTAGGATCATTCAAATTGTGTAATGTAGGATGTCATTTAAACTAAATGAAGTGAACTAAATTCAATTAAGTGATCTATATGGCTGATTAAGTATGCAAAAATTAAGAATTATGCTATGTTGGAAAACATAATGTGATATGCAAACAATGAGCTATGAATGAATAAGTGCAGAACATACAAGAATGGGTTGAATCAGTGTGCACCTGGATGTCTGATGAAGATTTTGGAATGTTTTGGATGCTGTCTGGAATTACATAAAATCACTAGTGGGACTCATTTTCCCAAGGTGTCAAATCAGTCTTGCTTCTGATGAAAACTATCGGGAACAGGTTTCTAAGTGTTGAGATCCAGAATCTTACAAAACTTAGATTTTTAGCCTTAAGGTAGGACTCATTCTCCATTGGTGGTGAATCAGTCCTCTTCCAAAATTCTGAGAAATCAAGAGACAACTCCACAACACCAGATCTGAGGATGTCTTCTTGTCAGGTTGTCGAAGTCAATTCTGTTGGAAATAGACAAAATACCTTCTCCAAGCTTGAAATGTGGTTGATTTCACTTGAAAAATCTTTTTGACTTGTTGACCACTCTTCAACACCAAAATGCTTGTTAAATCTGCATACAGAAGTCTACAAACACACATACAAGAGTGGAAAAATGGTTGATGAGATGAAAGAGAATGATAAACAAATAACATGCAAATGCTATCAACTTACCAAACCCTTGTTGAAGAAAATATGAAGTTGTGTCAATGGATGCTTCAAAATTCCTGATGAATGCTTGATTAGGTTATGCAAAGTGCTTGAATGAGTAAATAAGTGAACTTGATGAATGCTTTTATGAATGGGGGTTGAAATGGATGTAAAAACACTTATTTATACATTCTTGTGCCTTAGTAACCCATTGATACCTCATCACAGGCTGACATCAAGTACTTTTGAATTAAAACCCAAAATAAAATTTGAAATATTTTAAATCTGGAGCCAAAGTGGGACTCATTCGCCACCCATGGCGAATGGGTCCCACCTAGGACTTGAAAATGGGTGTCGGGAATTAAGTCACATTTAATGTTATTTGTCAGGTTTACATTCAAAAATATACTTAATTAAGCCTTATAAGGGCATAAAGGGGTCAAATAAAGCATGAGAAAGGTGTAAATAGTGAAATTGAGCCTAGAAAAGTGTGAAATCTTGTTACAAGACTTTACAACACCTTGAAATGGGACTTGATTAATGATGAAAAGGTGAATTGTATTGAATAGAGTCTAGAAGAGTGTAGTATTGAATATAGTTTAGAAGAGTGTAGAAATGTTTTACAATAGTTCACAACACCTTCACAAGATGCCATTATTTGAATTTTAGTACCTAAATATGCATGTTCAAGCCACATTACAACATAAAATTAGAGAAAAATAGACCAAACATCATGAAACGAGACCTAAAAGGCAATGAAAATGACAAGGGGCCATTTTTCTATTGCACATTTAGCCCCCCGTTTAGTGAGAGGATGAACTTGCTTCAAACTCACACTAAAGTAGCCGTGTACACCGAGAGAAGGGTTCAAATGCACTTACATTAGCAAGATGGAATGAAAGCAATCAAGAGGGATGATCAAGTCCCCAGGATGAAGATCCCATGGAAAACTAAGCATAAGGATAAAGGAACATGCAAGTGTTGAAATGAGAGAATCAGATGAAGCTTCGATCATCTGTCCAACTAGTTGTGGATTAGATCTAGGTTGGTTGTTTGAAAAAGAAAATGTATACTCACTCTAGGGTGACAACTCATGATGGTATGTTGGGTGAGAAGACCCAAAAGGTGAAGTACATACGCTAGTTGGTATGCACTCACAAACACAAAGGTGGCTATGGGGAAAGTCAATCCGTTGAATGGGCTTCCCACTCAACCATATCAAAGTTATACCTCCTAATAACTTTAACAAGGTGCCAAAAATGAAAATGTCGGTTCATGCTTCATGAGACAAGCAAAGCTTCATATGCTTAGAAGTCATGAACAAAGAGAGAGGTACCACAGGCATGGAAGTTATATTATGCAAGGTGGAAAAAATACAAAATGTAAAATGTAAAAGTGTAAAATGTAAAAGTATGTTCAAAGGAGTCTTATTAAGTTCACCCAAGGTCAGTCACTTAGGGAACATTGTGTCTAATGTTTGCAAGAGAGGACCAATCAAAGAATATGATATTTACATCTTAGGGGATATAGTGCAATGCATCAAGCCACCAAGAGGAATGTAATATGCTAAGATAGATCACACTTATGAAGAACATCACACCCAATGTCATCCACAAAGTGATGAACGCATCATATGAAACGACATGGCTGCACTAAGAACCGAAAATGAAAAATGAAATATGGTAATATGCCCCCAACTTTAAAGGAATTGCTACACATTGTTCTATGAGCAATGACTTTAAAGTAGCAAAGGAAAGAAGGTGTAAAAAGAAAACAAGACATGAGATCCAACTTGGAAAGCCCCTATGCCAGATCATATGTTTCTAAATTAGGTTGCATCATGTAAAAGATAATAAAAGAAAAGGGAGTTACCCCATAGAAAGGAACACACCAAAGACATAAGGGATCTATGGATATGGAGTCAGTATGTTCGTTGCTACAATGTTTTTGATTAAAAATCTTGAAACTGTCATCATTCCCCAAAGCAAATAGAACTAGAAGAATGACACAAAGAGAGCAAGAACAAAAGAAAAAAAGTCTATTCTAGGTCAACATGGAAGAGACATTGCAGTCTCAATGCTTTACATCATCCCCAAAAGGAAAACACAAGTGAAAATGAAAAAGAAAAGGAAAAGCTTTTGGTTCAACATGAAGGAGACATTTCAGTCTCAATACCTTGCATCATCCCCAAAAGGAAAAACACAAGAAAAAGACAAAAAGAAAAAAAAAGGGGGACCATTTGGGTCAACATGGAAGAGACATAGGGTGTCTCTATGGTTTACATCATCCCTAAAAGGAAAACACACAACCAAAATTGAAAAATGAAATGCACGACATATAGAAGAAGAGAGGTACAAATAGAAGAAGTTTGTGATGAGAGAGAAAACATCAAACACACGATATAGGGGAACACAATACACACATACAATCAAGCTAAAATTAAAAGTGAAAGGAAAATAAATGCAAAAAGGCTAGTAAGGTGAATACAATTCAACCATCTAACAAGTCATCCACCTCCCAATTATGTTCAATATATTGCAAGGGCGTTTTACTATACAAAGGAAGAATTGCAAGTGCCAAACCAAGAGACATACCGGGTTCCTCACTTGGTAGAGAAAATTTATCATTTAAGCTCATGATAGATGAAAATAAAGATTTTAAATCATTATACACTTCTTCATCTATTTTTGTGATTTCCTCATCATCATCATCATCGAGATTGATTACAATAGGAGGATGAAGAGTTATTTCCAAGGAAGGATGTATTAAAAGTTGTGGTTGTTGGATTGGTTCATTTTGTTGTGAGGGTTGGACTATGTTATCTATTGGTGGATCAAGGGGAAGGGGGTGGTCATCAATTGCTTCAGTCAAAGGTGGAGATTGATTTTCTTGATTTTCTTCTATTTGAGACTGACGAGCAAGGAGATGACGATGATGCCTACGCTCTCTAGCAACGTGGTTGCATTTAATTTAATTTTGAAGTTTTTGAGGTGTAAGAGTGGTTTGATTCATAATAGGTTCCTTCTCTTCTAGAGGGGGAAGAATGGAAGAAACCGAAGAGGATGGGTCAATCCCTTTCTCTTTAGCTTTATACACTTGTTTAATGTGGGGATGTATTCAATAGGATTGGGTTCACTTTCTCTTGGTCATTTAAATGATGGAAGGGAAGTGTATAAGGGTGATTGTTCATGAGGTTGTATGGTTTGTTCAATGTCGGACTCAGGTTGAAGCATGGTTTCATCTAGGATAGGTGGAGTGGAAGTTGACAGGGACATGTTATGAATAGACAACTCATCTATGCATTTGGCTTTGAAATTTTGATAGGTTATGAAAAGGAAATCTTTATAGGGGGTGATGGTTTCCATAGGTGTGGGCCAACAGGCTTCTAAGTAAAAATTACCTTTAGACATTAACAGATGAACGCCACTATGGTGTATAGTAAATATTTCATTACTATGTGGAAACTTCAAACATTTGTGAACAAATAAAGGGATTTCTTTCATTGAGCAAAGCCAAGGGTGGCCTAGCCGCAAATGAAATTGATCCAATTGTGGAATAATTGAAAATTTTACCTCCAAAGTTTTGGGTCCTATTTGTAAGGGGAGTACAATCGATCCAATCATAGGACACACAAAACCAATATGTGTTTTAATCCATGCAGTCCTTGGTTTATTATATTCATCTTGATATAGCTCATGTAATGCTAGAAACTCTTCTGTGATCACATTTTAACCACAGGTGGCATCTATTAATATCCCATTGGTGGGCTTATCATAGATTCTATTGGCTATGTAAAGAGGGCCATCGGGAAGTTTTTGAAGTATATCTTTACAAGAAAAAGTGATATCATGATTTTTGTTGGTTGGGCCCTTTCGAGGGATAATGTCTATCGCACCCACAAGTTCAACCATAGGATTAACTTGGATAAAATTTGGAGTTATATCATGTTGTTCAGTATTTGTATCAATGTTTAGGACTTGAGGGTTTGAAGGTTCACTAGCCTTGACAAATGAAATATTTTGTTAAGGCATGGGATTGGTAAAGATTTGTAAATTCTAGTTAGGGGGTGCTACAGACTGATTACCTTTATCATTAATAGATGCAATGGGCAAACAGCTTGAATCAATGAGTTCTTGAACTAAGTGTTTGAGATGCTTACATTATTTGGTGTCATGGCCATTTTGGTGATGAAAATGGTAATAAGCATTAGATTTAAAGGTTGGTGGTAAAGGTTTGGTGGTATCAAGTAGTTTGATAGTAGGTAAGGTGATCATTTGTTGCTAGGGAAATTGGTTCATTGTATTATGAAGGGTATTAGGTAAGGGAGTAAATTGTCTCTTCGAGACCCCATAGGTATAAGGCACCACTACTTTAATAGCTGACACTTGACTTGGAATAGGTGAGTTTGGTTGCGGTTGAGGAGGCGGATTGAACTATAAAAAATCCTCTATTTGGTTTGTGAAAGTTTTGTGTGTTGTTTTGATTGTTTTGCTCAGATTACTCAGCTCGGTTAGAAGTGGACTTTGAGGCACGACTTTAAACCAAGTTATGATATTCGCACAGGGTTGTGCATAAGTACATGAATGAAGGAAATTTCATCATAGTTAACTTATCCTGAAGGTTTGTATGTAAGTTGTCAATAAACATCTTCTACAGATGTGAATTAGGAATTTTGAGATCCACTTGAGCATACAATCACAAATAACGTGAAATGAAATCAGTGACTTTCTCATCGACATTTTGTCTACAATGCATTAGGTCAACCATTGTCTTTTTAGGGGTCATATGAACTTCAAAGTGACTAACGAAGGCATCCAAAAGCTCATTAAATGATCAAATGGAATGATTGGGAAAGTTTGAAAAGCACTCCAATGTAGTATCTTTCAGTGTCCTAGGAAAAAAATTTAGCTAAGAGTTTATCATCAAGGACAAAATCACTACTTAAAGTTGTATAAGCATTGACATGGTTAATAGGGTCTCATTTACCTCTATATTTCACAAACCTAGGAATTTCTATCCCTTGTGGCATATGCGTGCGTAATATTTCTAAGGATAAGGGGCTAGTATGAACATGATATGTGGGTGGAGTAGTTTGACCTTGGCTAATGGTAGAAATTTGTTGTTGCATGGATGAAAAAATGCTAAGGATTTGTGTAATGATGGGATCAAGGAAGGTGGTTTGAGGTGGAAGAGAAAATGGCAATGGAGTGTATGTAGTGTGAGGGGAAGTGAAAGGAACACTAAGAGGGGTGAAGGTAGTGGAAGGGACTTGCGATGCCACAAGAGAACTAAGAATGCTAGTTGGAATTGTGAAAGAAGGAGCCACATGACTAACTTGTGGCATAGTTTTTCTAACATGAGGAGTGGTATAAGTTGGTATGGATGCTATGGTTGAAGGGGGAGGAATGTGAGGTCCTCCTTGGCTTGAAACTATGTTTGTTGATTGGGAATTAGAAGAAGCATTCTTATTGTAAATCTCAACAATTCTTTTCAAGACTTTTAAACCATCATCACTTTCAATCAAACAATGGAGGTTTTCTATGCAAGGTATGGTAGTGGTGGAAATGTTTTCAAGGGACAAGTCTTGTAATTGTGCAAAATCCTCATGAATATTAATGACCTTTTCTTGCAGGATGGAATTGTTTTGTGTATCAACATTCATTGGATAGAAAGGTGAAGACATATATGTGGTATTGTCCATGCCTAATGCGCCATTGTCCATACTAGGAGTAGGAGCTCTTGAGATCCCAAGGTTCAAAATGAAAGTGTTATTGTAGGAGGCCATGAGTCTAAAACTTCGTCTCACTAAAGTATTATCAATGCGGCACCAAAAACTCATATAAGTACCACAAAAGATGGGGTGAATACAAATGTAAGGTGATCTAGGAATGCTAAATGCAAATAACAAAAATTTTGCAAACTGAAAGAAAGAACTAACAGCAGATAACAAAAAGTGACGAAATTCCCAAAAAATTCCTAGAAATGTAATGTGAAATGTGTAGGTGGACTGATTCACCTAGGGTGGCAAATGAGTCCCAGTATGATATTTTTTTATGTTTTTCAAAAAAATTAATGTGAGTCATGCTTTTTAGATGCCAATGAAGGATGTAGATGCAAATTTTTAGTTTTTTCAATTATATGTAATGCAAAAATAAAATCTAAATGAATGTTTCACTAATGCAATTTGAGAAACCCTAGAATACAAAAACAAAACAGTACCTTAATTGAATGTTGATGCAAATGAAGCTTAAGATGGAAGATGCAATTGAAATTAGAAATGTAAAGTGTTCAAAATGTAGGTTCACCAAAATGAATCATCAATTTTTGGCACCACAAGACTCCCTAACTCTTCTAGGGGTTTGCACCTAAAAGGAGAGAGGTAGGCCAAAAATTCTAGCTAGGTTCATTCAAATTGTGCAATGTAGGATGTTATTTAGAATAAATGAAGTGAACTAAATGCAATTAAGTGATCTATATGACTAATTAAGTATGCAAAACTTAAGAATTATGCTATGTTGGAAAACACAATGTGATATGAAAAAAGAGAGCCATGAATGAATACATGCAAAACAAAAAGAAATGGGCTGAATTAGTGTGCACCTGGAGGTCTAATGAAGATTCTAGAATGTTTTGGATGCTTTCTAGAATCACAGAAAATGACCAATGGGAATCTTTCACCCAGGGTGGTGAATCAATCCTACTTTTGATGAAAACTGTCAGGAACAAGTTTCTAAGTGTCGGGATCCAGAATCTGACAAAACTTATATTTTTATCCTTAAGGTGGGACTCATTCTCCATTGGTGGTGAATCATTCCTCTCCCAAAATTTTAAGAAATCAGGAGATAACTCTGCAACACCAAATCTGAGGATGTCTTCTTGTCGGGTTGCCAAAGTCAATTCTATAGGAAATAGACAAAATACCTTCTCCAAGCTTGAAATGTGGTTGATTTGACTTGAAACACCTTGTTGACTTGTTGACCACTCTTCAACACCAAAATTCTTGTTAAATCTGCAAACAAAATTCTGTAAACACACATGCAAGAGGAGAAAAATGGTTGAGGATTAGCAAATAGGGGTTTTCCTTGGTCAACCCCACTTTGGTAATCAAACCCTTAATGAAATAATGAGATATGAAAGAGAATGATAAACAAATAACATGAAAATTCTATCAACTTACCAAACCCTTGTTGAAGAAAATGTAAAGTTGTGTCACTAGATGCTTCAAAATGCTTGATTAGGTGATGAAAAGTGCTTGAATGAGTGAATATGTGAATTTGATGAATGCTTTTATGAATGGGGGTTGAAATGGATGTAAAAACACTTATTTATACATTCTTGTGCCTTAGTAACCCATTGATACCTCATCATAGGCCAACATCAAGTAATTTTGAATAAAAACCCAAAAGAAAATTTGAAATATTTTAAATTTGGAGCCAAGGGGGGACTCATTCGCCACCCATGGCAAATGGGTCCCACCTAGGACTTGAAAATGGGTGTTAGAAATTAAGTCACATTTAATGTTACTTGTCGGGTTTACATTCAAAAATATGCTTAATTAATCCTTTTAAGGGCATAAAGGGGTCAAATAAAGCATGAGAAAGGTGTAAATAGTGAAATTAAGCCTAGAAAAGTGTGAAATCTTGTTACAAGACTTTACAACACTTTGAAATAGGACTTGATTAGTGATGAAAAGGTGATTTTTAGGTGAATTGTATTGAATAGAGTCTAGAAGAGTGTAGAAATGTTTACAACACTTCACAACACCTTCACAAGATGCCATTATTTGAATTTTAGTACCTAAATATGCATGTTCAAGCCACATTACAACATAAAATGAAAGAAAAATAGATGAAACATCATGATATGAGATCTAAAAGGCCATGAAAATGACAAGGGGCCATTTTTATATGGCACAAAATATTAGACTTGTAGGAATTCTCTTAGTTATTCCGTCTAGAGACAAATTAATCCTATGGTCATGAGAAATTGCTAAACCTTACATTAATATGTTATTTTAATTTAATTAACCTACATAAGCAAATAAATATGTAATGGAATTTGGAGTCAAATCCATAAGCTAACCTTTCCAAGATCTAGTTACCAATTAGCAAACGTTATAAAATCACTATTAGAGGAAGCTACCCTCCTTCATAGCCAATAACCAAAATGTGTGAAATTATAAACAACAATATTTATTATCTTTTAGCTCAATACTTTATTCTTCCTATATAGATATATATGTGCTTAAATGAAAATTGGATTCCATCTTTTAGGAGATGGAATTTTGACCTATTTAACACTTTAATCATTGGGAAACAAAGAGCCCTCAACTAAGTGATTTGATTGAGGGATGGAATAGTGGTTTCCTTTTGGAATTGGATAGGATTTCACCATTTAAATGAAGTTTCAAAGGATAAATACAAACACTTCTGCATAAAACCTTAGAAACTTGAAAGCATGAAATCAGATTGATAAGTAGAATGAAAAATAAAAGTACCTCTATGAGACGAGAGGCCAAAAAAAGGTCTATAAATCCTAGGAATTGTTCTTTCATATTGCATGAGGGCTAATATGCCAGGTTGGGGAATTTAGTCTCACTATAGGGTTTCCAGAGTAGGATATGTGATTCTTTGATAGTTGATCAGGATCTGTTGAATGATGATAAAAAATTGTAACGAAACTAATATGATAGGGTAGGCATATGAGTCCCACTCTAGGGATTTCTAAGTATCTTTCTAAGTCTTCCACACCCATATTTGACATTGTTGAGTGATGTCAAAAGGCTATATCAAGGACTAAATCACCAAGTTGGGTGAATTAGTCTCATTCACCTAAATCTGCAAAATACACATCACAAGAGAGAGAAAAAATGTTGTTTTGTTAGTGGATGGGGGTCTACCTCAGTCAGACCCAATTCAAGTAATTAAAATTTAAGATGAATTGAAATAACATGAAGGAATGATGACTAAAAAAATGAATGTAACAAATCACCAAACCTTGTTGAATCTTTGGAGTGTATATCTACAACTTGTATGATTTGGCTTCAATGGATGTAGATCTTGATCATGAGACTTGATACAGATTTGAATGCTTGAACTTGGATCACAAATAATACATCAACATGTTAGCTCACAATCACACATGATGCATGAATACCTTGTCGTATTGCTTTAATCTTGAATTGATGCTCCAAAATTCTTGATAATTAGCTCTTGAATGCTCTCTTGATCATAAATAATGATTCTAGCTGTTATGTGCTTGCTTTTGGATCTTCTTAGTGAAATAATAACTTGAAACCTTAGTTATATAGTCATCCCATTTAATTTACCATTTATTATATCCGAAATGCTGACATTCACAAAATTTGAATTGAAAAACCTGATTTCCCACTCAAAACCCTAAAAAGGACCCAAATGGGACATATGCCCAAGGTGGCATATGAGTCCCACCTAGGGGGGCTCATATTCCCAAGGTTGCATATGGGTCCCACCTAGGGGGACTCATACACCCAAGGTGGTGTATGGGTCCCACTTAGGGGGACTCATATGCCCAAGGTGGCATATGGGTCTCCCCCTAGATTTTCAGAGTGCGAGATTGTCAGGGGTTGGAATATTAGGTGCATTTGTTGAATTTTTTAGGATTTCAAGTTAAATAAGCCTTGGGATGTGTAATAAAGGGTCTTATTAAAGCCTATTATCCTCAATTAATTAACAAATCCCTAGATTAGTGTGAAATTGTAAGGACACACTTTACAACACCCTAAATAAGGAACAATTAAGTCCATTTAGTTTAAAAGGGCCCTAAACTTAATGTGAATGTCTAAAACACATTACAACACTATATCAAGGCAACATTAGGTTCAATTTAAAATTAATTATTCCTAAATTATGTGAGAAAAGGGGATACTTTTTTTGTTACTACAAAATGCAAATAACTTTTACATAAAAATATTCATAATATAAATCACACAAGAAAAACAACTAAAAAATATATTTAATCAAAATATTTCAACACAGCGCATCATTCAAGAACTCAAAAAATGCACATATAATTAAAAATATCATAAAACAAAAGATTACAAAAATAATAATACTCACACAAACCATATAATAAAATGAATCCATATTCATGCAACATATTCAATATCCTAGAAACTATTAAGATACATCTACCAACTATGCAATGTACCTAACTACCACTAACAGACATATGATAAGAAGGTTAGCTACACCAACCATAATTTAGTATACCACAATCTAGAAAAACATGCATGCCAATATAATAGGCCATAGGGCTTAATATTCTTTGGCATTGGAATCATATTTAACTTTCCTCATCTCACCATCCTTGTCCACTTGATTTTCCCTCCAAAACTCTCTTTCCATTCTTGAAAAATATTCCTTTGACTAGTAACCCATGATTCTTTTACATTTAAAGTAGGTGAATAGAGAAAATTCATATTCTAGAGAAGATTCATATTTCAGGGTTTATTTATAGAGCTCGACCTTGGACAAAATAGAAATTTGAGATGGAAGAGTAATTTCATAATCTATTCACACTTATATTCTAGCATAGACATGCTACATTCTAGAATTTTCCATAGAATTGACGGTCAATAACGAACCAAAGTTATTTGTAAACCCTTTAAACACTTCCTCATTTGAAAAATTTATCATCAATCTAGACATATTGATCCAAACTATAACAACAATAAAACAATTAATATTTTCACCACTTACAAACAAGTGTTAGAACATAAAGTATGATCTAATTGAAGTTGATTAAAAATATAATAAAAAAGGACACAAATATATAATTGCTACTATTTTGATAGTAAATAAGTGTTATACTTTAATAACATTAATTTTTATATTAATTATTAATTATTCTTAATTATATAATGTAATTTAACTATTTTGAAATCAATATAAAAAATAGAGCTTAGTTACATTAATCTTTAAACAAATATATAGTTCAAATAATTAAAAGATAATTAAATGAGTAGAATATTCTAAGTAAAAGAAAATAATGTCCAATCGGATTGGGATTGTTAGAAAAGGATAGTTAATGAAGAATTTAAATTTAAAATGAAGGGAAATGGGAGGAGAACAATATGGGAAGATAAATGGAAAAATGTTTGGTTAGGATAAAATTGGTGAGCATAAAGTATGGAATCTGATATTGTTGGACACATTGAACCATAAGTGTATGAAAAATGGCCAAGTTACAATCTTATTTTGAATCCTCACACGGGAAGTTAATGAATTTGTCATTATGACATTCCATGATGTATGTGATCCCCATTGAAACACTATAAGCCAATGAGTTGTTGAAATTGCATTCGTGACTTCCACTCTCTCTACACTGAAAACTATTTTTATCTATTTCTCAATATCCTCCTAGAGGCATGAGAACATGCATTCAATTTCATGCCCATATTCATTGAGTTATTATGTAGATTACATGCCCATTCAAGGATTGATCCTCTTCAACTTGCCTCATTGAGTGTGAAATTTGTATTGAACTCCATAATCAACTCTATTCCAAAATTCCCAAAAATTAAAGGATGAATCACACTATGACACATAACCCTCCACATTTAGATTCATGTCTTGAGCTTCCCATTCAATCCCCTATTATAATTCTTAGAAATCTAAATTTGATCAACCCCAAAATTGGCTAGAAATTTTATATATTTATTATCTTTTCTATATTTGTGCATCATAAAAAATCTTCCAACAAATCCATAGAATCAAAATTTTCTCTACCGAACTTTGTAATTTGAAATTTTTGATATGGTTTTTTTAATTGTATTGATGCATATTAATTAATCTCCTTCAATGTCCACTCTTTTTATGCCTTTTTGAATATAGATTCTCAATTCCTCAAAAAAATCTTTCATCTTTACTCTATTATTGATGTTGAAGTTGACCTTCTTAGAAGAGGCCTAGATGAGCAATATTGCCTTGTATTTAATTATGCATCTAAGACTCAAGGCCCCATGATTAACTTTAGAGGCCCCATCAAAATTTAATTTAATTCCATCTCTCAAAAAGGCCAACCACTTTACAAAAGAACTTTCTATTTTTTGTGGTTTGTTAGAATAACATCATGTAGCTAAATGACATGATCATTGTATAAGGTATAAAAATGGAAACATATAACAATGTGACGTCATGAGATGAAATTTAGGATAAATTATGTACTTTATATAGTATGATATGTCAATAAATCTCTATTGTGTTAGGAGGGAAGGTGTGATTCCCATTAATGGTGGATCATTAACAATGATAGGATCATATAAGCTTAAAATAATATATGAAAATGTAAAAATCATAGATAAGTACCTCTAGGAAGAAAGATCAATTTGAATGGAACATAAGAAAATATCATAGGACACATGTTTTATGGATCAAAATAGATCAATAATAATCATAGGGGACAAATTGCACCACAAGTATGGTTTAAAAAATATGGCAATTTAATCTCATTACCAAAATGTGATCATTCAATATTTTATCCTAATAACTTGGTGCAATGACCACTATCATGAATCATGAAAATGCATAGAATCATCAAAGTACATGTAAATAAATGAATGATAGGGAAGAGAACATGTGATCATGAAAGTACATGAAAATATAATGGCAAGAAAATGATAGATGAAAAATAAAGGTTTAATTTAAGCAAAGTGTGGTATTATATGATCATCAAATGATAGCACTATAAATGTATATGGCACATGTCATAAATGATGTATAATGAGTAAACATTAGATCATGTATGATCGAAAAACATGTCCTAGTTTTTAAATGATCATCATGAATTGATTGTCACTAATATGCATCATATGTTAAGAGGTTGCACCTTTCAAAAATAGATCCAATTCATTTATGATTGTGAAAAAAAAAAATTCATTGTTGATAAGTGATGAGCCTTAAATATGCTCATAGTTTGAACTTTTGATACTCTTACTTTTTGTTTAAACCTGTTGATTAAAGACTTTTTGGGTGATATCCTGTAGCAATGAATTCCATATTCCTGTAGCTTGACAACTTCATTAATTACCTTTTTCACCTCCCGCATGGCTGATATATGCTTATGATTTTGGATAATAGAATAGGATTAACATGTGATTAATGAATAGATGTTGTGTTACTTGTGTGTATGTTTTCCTTTGCCTCTGTCATTTATTGCAGGATTGTTGGAGGGAGCAGAAACTGATCAAGCGCAAGAATCTTGACTCTGTTGAAGAAGTCGTTCCAGTAATAACTCTTTGACCGAATCTTTGGGAAGAAGCTTTAACGATCCTTTGATCTAGGGAGTGTGTACTGCTATATTTTCTTTGGGTCGCGTCGAGCAGATAGACTTTCATTTATGAATATCTGTTCCGTGGATTCAAAATGTATTTATGATCACGACTTCCTCTGTTAGTTAGTTTGTTGTCTTTTTCATTTAAATAACCGTTCCTCCTGCGCGAGTGAACGAGGATGAAACAGTATGTGTTAAAATTAAGTTGAATAGTAATAGAGTTATGTGTTAAGTTTTTCTTCTCAAAATAGAATAATCGATGTATCTTGGTTCTGAGTATGAATAAAATTCGATGAAGCTTTGAGTCAACTTCCTGTGTAATCTAGTTGATGCTTGCTAAGGGGGCCCACTTAGTAAGTATTTTATAGCAAGTTGTTGTAGTTAACTGTTCATTTCATGTTGATTACCAGTTAGAGTCTATTTTTGTAGATTTCAATGCAAACTCAACTTTGTATTGTTCATGCAGCATTGGGAATCCATCCTTGTGTCTGTTCCTGTAGCATAAAGCCAGTTCACAGTTTGTCCATTAATAATAGTTGTTATGATTTATGTTTTATCCGAGTTGTGTTTGAGTTAAGAAGCTTTACGTTGCATTACTTTTAAGTATTTTTTTCTATAGATGCTGACTGGAAACTAGTTATTAGTGCACATACCGTGCTGCTCCATTTAAAAGTATACATGCCCTGGTTTGACAAGTAAATGAATGACCATGAGAAGAAGTTAGTCGCCTATTGGAATGTCCAATTCCCACGTTTAGTTCTGTTGTGACTTTTATATCCTCTTGTGGGTGTGACCATTTTTGGCGTCGTTGCCAGGGATCGAACCCGGGTCACCCACATGACAGGCGGGAATACACACCACCAAAGAAATTGTTCCTTTAGGCACATTGCATATACTTTGGGTGGCGGCCTAATTGGTTGAAAAACTCCATGTGTGAAATTTATTTATATGGTTTTTTAATTCCTGCAGAAATTGAATGGAACCCCCTTCTTTATATTGGTGATATTCATTTAAGAGCACTTATGTCTTGGGCTGCAAATGAGGTCAATTATGGGAGACAAATGGAAACTTATGAAGAAGCAAAAAGAGATGAACCTGTTATTTTAAGAGCTAAGAGTTCAGATCCACACATAGTTTTTAGAACCTGGCTTAAAGTTACTTATGGATCGAATTACCCTCAGGAAAGAGCAAAAAATTTTGATATCAGAAAATAGGTATACAATGAGTTCAAAGAACAAAAATATATATTTTGGAAACTTGCCTCTTCTAGGATTCAGGCAAGGTGGGAGAAATTGACAGTTGGTCTAAGAAGGACAGAGCCTCACAGCCCATTAAACTTGACAGCAGCACTCAGGAGATCAGAAAGGTACATGCAACTGGGTTTGCAAAGAAGATTTGAATTATGGATGCCATTGACCTTCCAACCTCCAGTTTTAATATGGCTGCTCTATCCTTACCAAGCCAAGGAAATTAATGAAGAAATAGAGAAGCGCGGATATGAAAGATGGGAGTTTACCAAAGGTTTTTACTACAAGTTTGAAACTTCATTGCAGGGTCATCCTTCTCCAACAAATTTCAGGGAAATAGCAAGGAAATTCAATGCTGGAGGACCATCATTACGCTAAGTAGGGGGAAAAATGATGAGCCTTAAATATGCTCATAGTTTGAACTTTTGATACTCTTACTTTTTGTTTAAACCTATTGATTAAAAACTTTTTGGGTGATATCCTGTAGCAATGAATTCCATATTCCTATAGCTTGGCAACTTCATTAATTACCTTTTTCACCTCCCGCATGGCTAATATATGCTTATGATTTTGGATAATGGAATAGGATTAACATGTAATTAATGAATAGATGTCGTGTTACTTGTGTGTATGTTTTCCTTCGCCTCTGTCATTTATTGCAGGATTGTTGGAGGAAGCATAAACTAATCAAGTGCAAGAATCTCGGCTCTGTTGAAGAAGTCATTCCAGTAATAACTCTTTGACCGAATCTTTGGGAAGAAGCTTTAATGATCCTTTGATCTAGGGAGTGTGTAATGCTATATTTTCTCTAGGTCACGTCGAGCAGATAGACTTTCATTTATGAATATCTGTTCTATGGATTTAGAATGTATTTATGATCACAACTTCCTTTGTTAGTTATTTTGTTGTCTTTTTCATTTAAATAACCGTTCCTCCTGCGCGAGTGCACAAGGATGAAACAGTATGTGTTAAAATTAAGTTGAATAGTAATAGAGTTCTGTGTTAAGCTTTTCTTCTCAAAATAGAGTAATCGATGTATCCTGGTTCTGAGTATGAATAAAATTTGATGAAGCTTTGAGTCAACTTCCTATGTAATCTAGTTGATGCTTGCTAAGGGGGCCCACTTAGTAAGTATTTTATAGCAAGTTGTTGTAGTTAACTGTTCATTTCATGTTGATTACCAGTTAGAGTCTATTTCTATAGATTTCAACGCAAACTCAACTTTGTATTGTTCATGCAGCATTGGGAATCCATCCCTGTGTCTGTTCCTGCAGCATAGAGCCAGTTCATAGTTTTTCCATTAATAATAGTTGTTATGATTTCTATTTTAGCCGAGTTGTGTTTGAGTTAAGAAGCTTTACGTTGCATTACTTTTAAGTATTTATTTTCTATAGATGCTGACTGGAAGCTAGTTCTTAGTGCACATACTATGCTGCTCCATTTAAAAGTATACATGCCCTAGTTTGACAAGTAAATGAACGACTATGAGAAGTTAGTCGCCTGTTGGAATGTCCAATTCCCAGGTTTAGTTCTGCTGTGACTTTTATATCCTCTTATGGGTGTGACCAATAAGATGGGTTTGATTTTTCTATCAAGTTTTGGTTCATATGAATGTATTTGTTTGTGAAGACAAATTAAAAGAAAGGAATACATGTTAGGTTCAATATTTTCTCAATACAAAAATGTAATTTGTCTCTAGAAATAACAACTTAGGGAATTGAGGACAAGTATAAGACTCTAAAAGCTGAAATTGTTATAATAAAAAACAATATGAAAATTTTTGTGGAACAAAACCATAGAATGGCAAGGCACAATGCCATTATCATTAATGCAATGTCTAAAAAGTTGGAAAAGTCACAACAAGGCTTGTTGGTTGTTGACTTGGAAGAGGACAAGGATAAAAGCAAGGATGAGGACCAAGGAATATCAAAGAGGACCTGTGCCAACCTTAAGAGGAAAGTGCCTCCTACTCCCTAGATAGTCCAGATCTTAAAGAGGGGGGTTCATGAGATGAACGACATGGAAGCTGGGCCAACGAGAATTTTAAAGTCCCAAGTTTAGTTGTTGCTGGTGTTTCGTCTAGTCTTTTTGGGGTCTTTTTTGTGGCCCTTGTTGACCTTTTTTTGGTGGTTGTTGCTTTGTTATTATGATGTCCTCTCTATAGCCTCTCTGTTTTTGGGTTCTTTGACAATTTATTTCCTTTTTTTGTAAACTTTGTGGTTTCGAGTCCCTGTAAAACCCATTTTTTCCTCTTTCAAAAACAACTTAGGGAATTCCTAGAAGTCTAAGATGTCTGAAAATTTGATAGACCAAACAATCAAGTTATGCAACATGTCCTCCTTGTAGATATGGATACTTCATCAAGCCACCAAAGCTTGATTCCATGAAGTTGTCCAAACTATTAAATTACTAAAACAAGACAAGAATGATAAATATCAATTTTAAAGTATCACAAATTTTGCCACATGTTAGCCTAGATCATTGCAATATTATGATACATATACATTCTCTATTAAAATTGATGCTAAATGATGGATTTACTTATAATTTTAATTGCATGACAAGTTATTAAATTTTAATTTTAACTAAGAGAAAAAAGCCAAAATTTACACTAAAGTGTCATGTCTCTTATCTTTCAATAAATAAACCTTTGAATTCTTTTAGATATAAACTTTATAATAGTGAATTATCATACCATTCATTTTAGAAATTTATTTTATTAAAAAACATAATTTTATAATAGATATAAAATAATAATAATAATTCAAAGTAAACAATTGATAGATGATTTATTAGGTTGAAAACTGAAAAAAATTAACCTCATGAAAAAACCTATCCTTCGTTGAACCTTTACTATCCATGTAGCTTTATGTCAATGAATATGACAATCCTAGTTGAACATTCATTAACTATGCAGGTGGATGTGAAATTTTATTTATCATAGATGTATACTAGTTTCAGAAGTACAATTATAACACACTGCATCTTGTACAATATAGACCAGTATATTATTATAGAGCAAGAAAGAAGTAGGATTGCATGCCTGATGGTTGAGAGTGTGTATTTGACGAAGAGAAAGAAGAAAACGAGGCGCAGAAGGGTTTAAACTAGACGTCAGACCATGTGATTTTCATCTGACCAGCATCATCATCATCGACTCCCAAGGCTTTCCACACGGCTGGAGAAGCATCGACGATATTGTTGTTGCAAGGGGGTTGGTAGTCATGAGTGCTATCGCACCCATAGAAAGAGTCGCACTCGTCCACTACCATGGCCCTCGCACTTTGTCCATTGTGTGGATTAGAGATTTCAATGTAGTTGTGGCAGTGGCTGCCACCGGCATACCAGCCTGTGGAAAGAGCAACTACCAGTTCGCTGTCCTTGTGGCACTTTTCGTCGCATTCCGAAGGTCCTCCTCCGTCTTCATTCTTGTCAAACCCATTCAAAGTTAGGGTGGCTGGAGTATTGTCTGTCACGCGGGGCGAGCATTTGTACTGTGGATATTTAACCCCTGACTTGCAACACTCTGAGTCGTGTTCCTGATTGCACTTGTGGGAGTTGCCCTCCAAGTATCCGCCGGGATTACATGATGCAAGGAATCTTTCAGCATCCGGCCTCCCGCATTCTGCTATGGTCATGCTCAGCAGCAATACAAACGCCATTAGCACCATCTTCATCTTCCCTGCAAAAGCGAAGAGAAAAATATCAGCTGACCTTTATATAAAAGTTCTGCATGGTCGCCCACTTCTAACATCATTGGATTTTCATGTGTATTTATAGCCACCACTGGTCACGTTCTTCTAAGGTCCGTTTTCTGGACTTAAATATCAGAATAAGATCCATTTAAGCTTGCAACTTCACCATATATTTTCATTCTTATCAGCAAATGAAACCCATCTATTATATAAATTGAAGGGGAGATGAGAACATTAAGTAAAATACTTCTAATGTATTAAATCTAACAAATAAAACCCATGTATTAATCTACATATTATTGGAGAGAAGAACAATAACTATTACCAGAAGCGAAAGTAACTGCAGATGTCCAAACGTAATGTATTGTGTGAGAAACAGATTTAGTGATGATGCTACTTATAGCCAAGGCACCACATCTTAACAGGTAATCTCCTTCGTGTTAACCGCGTCATTTTAATTATTTATTGTTATTTTTAGTTTTATATTGCTGCCTTCAAGGACATTTATTTCTAGGAGCATCCTACAAATATGAATTCTCTTGGTGTACTTTGGATATATTAGCATGACTGCAGTGATTCCAAATAATATGAAACAATTTTATATCAGATAGTGAGTTGTTTCTTGGATGGTTCAGTCACTAGGGAAGAATGGACCCTCGCTTGGAGTTAGTAGTTAGCTTTCACGTCATTTACTAGAAATAATATATAGCTTGTTATCTGTGAGTGGGTAATATGATAGTGTTAATCTCTTTTATCATAAAGAGGGCAAAATTTTGATTTTTAGGAGGATTTTATCTTCATTGATGTACTTTTTAGCAAATTGCTATGTATTCATTTTTTTTTTATTCAAAGTTATTAAAATTTATCATATCTTATAACCATAATAAGTATATGGTTCAATCAATTCTATTCATTTTTTAGAATTTTTTAAAAATAAAATATTTATTTAGATTTAAAAGTGTAGTTTTTTAATAAATATTTTTATTCTTTATATTTTTCTTTGTCATTTTTAATATAAGTAGATTATCAATGTTTAAATATTACATTTATTTATGTATGAATAAAAATATTAATGTTTATGTTTTAAATAGAAAAAGGTGAGGGTTGGGGTCCTAGTTCAGTTGGCTAAATCTTTCCTGTTGCAGGAGGTTGGTTACGAGGTCTAGTCTCCCCCACCCCCGTGGTACCGGAGGGTGTGTCCCGCCAGCGTCGCTGGTCACGTTGAAAAGTTTACCAGGCGCACTGCAGTTTATCGTGCTACCCGATTCCTGCAACCTAAAAAAAAAAAAATTGAAAAAGGTGAAAATTACAAAGGATAGATTTTTAAACAAGATGATATAATCATTTTCTAGATATGATAAATAATCATGGAATAATCATATTATTTTTATTTTTATCAAAATATAAATAGAAACAATATTTAAAAATTCTACATTTCACTAATTTAATATATTTGTGAATTAAAAACATATATATAACTTTCAAGTTGTTCAAATTATAATGATGGAATGACTATTTATTTCTTGTATTAGAGTTTGTCCTTCAGATACATTTTTGGGAATTTTTTCAAATAATTGTAAGGACTTTTTTCTCTAATTTGTTTTATATTCCTTTGAGTAATATTTAATTTATCAATCATGTCATAAATAATAGTTTGAATTTGAGTAATACATTCGTCTATGTTAATAACATCTACATCTATCTTATACTTCGTGATACTCTCATTCAAATACTTTCATCTACATGTGAATGAAGTATTTACCTTCTACAATAATATAGTTATTATGTTGAACTTTGAATAGATATGTCATATTCTTCATACTAATCTCAGACATTACATACAATGGTATTTTTAATGTGTATTTTATGAAAATAGCATGCATGCCATAATTATGCCATAATTATTCCCTTATTGATAGGATATAATTGTCAAGATTCATATATGTTGGATTTTAAATCACTTTAGTAATCTAGTAGGTAAGCATTTTGAATGTCCAATTTAAGGGTTTGTAGTGGAATCTTAAGGGAAAATTATGAATTTTTAGTTTTACTAATTATAAGGAATCCTTTTCTAAGTCAAGAGAGTGTGTAATTTGACAAAATGTCACTTTTAGTAAGCAATTTTTGATAAGCATGAGAAGCTAATCTACTCATGTCTAATATTCTCCTCTTTGGATTTATTACATATAAATGTGGTAGAATATGGTGCTTAAAAAAAGCATGAGTACAACCTTTTAATGAAAAATGGAATTAGAAATGAGAACAAGAATTTGAATGTTGGGAAATGATTTTTCTTTTTATGATAGGGAGATTTTGTCTATTAGCCTTGTTTTGGTGAAACTCAAACCTCACTTGGTTATGTATATTATGGGACAATTGTTCTAATGGAAATATTTCAACCAAAGAGTATCTTTATTACATACTCAATGTTGTAGGTTGCAAAATGTTTATAAAGATAATTCCTTGTTACAAGTGAATGCATTCCTCCTTTGCTTAATTCTATTTATTAATAATCATTCAAGACCTAACCAGTCAATTTGAGCACATATGTAAATATCTTATTAAAATAGAATGATTGTACTTAATAAACTATTCAAAACTTAAAGTTTTTATTTCATACAATGGTCTACTCATATTGGTGGGATTGTTAGAGCATGAATATAAAAAATACCTGGATATTGAATGTTTATGATTGATTGCATGTGGTAGGTTTTTAAGATTTAATAGAAAGGAGGAGATAATTGCTTGCATATTATCAATTAGCCTCAAAAGTAGGATAGGTTTGGAAACTACACATCATCTTATAATGAAAAATTACTCTTCGATAAGAGGAACATTTATATGAATTTATCTAGAGAATTCCAATATAATTATTAACCCTCAATGATTCCTACTAGGGCTTGTGATAGTGAAATAGTTTTGACAACAAATATTGGTAGGATTTTTTTCATTTGACAAGTTTTTAGTTTATCCCTAGCACGAGTTATTAGCCACCAATAATTAAACAAACAAGAACTTGGGTCAATAAGAAGGTAAATTATTTTGAAGGAATATATTCTATAACAAAAATCAATAAAACCTAAATATCTACACTTAAGTGAAAATGGTGGAGTGTAATTCATGGCAATAATAAGTGTCATCATTATGTCAAAAGGATGTGAAGATCAAGAAGGAGATAAATCATACAATATACAGTTTGTTGGAGGAACCAACCTATAGATTGATTGTTTTTATTAGATAAGTAGGGTAGGGCCATGATCCCTTACAAAATGAAAAATAGAGCCAAATGATTCAAAAAAAATAGACTGGCCCAACACAACTAATCAGAGAAAAACATGAAAAAAAAACAACTACCAACAAAGACCATCCATAAACAACATACAATAAGAAACAATTCAAGAAATAGAGCTTGAACCAAGCACAACCTCTAAGGGTGAATTAAACGAAATCGTAACCTGCTTAGAAAAAAAATTCTTCTTTCTATGAACTGTTGTCCAAGGAGAATCAGAAATTGAAATTGAGAAATTTTGATCAAAAGGGGAAGACTCCCCTCTAGAGTAGCAGAAAAGAGGGACAACATTTAATTTAGGTGAAGCATCTAAAACAAGGCTAGGAATAGCCAAATCTAGAGACTGCACAATAGTATCCACATGAGGAGCAACAACCTTCACATCTAAATCATGTGGAGTATAATGAACCAATAGAAAAGGTTTTGAAACTTTTTCCAAAATAGGGGAATCTACAAGAGCAATAACCGCCTCATCAATATTATTTTTCTTCACAGAAGGAGGAGACCTTGAGCCTTCATAAGGAGAAGTAGAATCAATAGCAAGGCACACTATTAAGTGTTCACGAAGTGAGTTCTTCCACCAAATAGCAGAGGAATCAGGGTGGGAGCCATGAGAACAGTCATGAGTCAAGTGACAAACAACAAAACAATGTTTGTAATGAAAAGGAAGACCCTCATAGTCCACGATCTAAGACCATGACCAACCATTAACTTGCAAACCTGCCTCACCAGGTAGATCCTTTGAAAGATCAACCTCCACCAGGATCCTAGCAAAAGAGGTGTGAGTAAAATTCTTGGAAGCCATATCTGCTTTCAAGAATCTACAAGAGAATTACCAATTCCCTCATAGGCAGAGGAGCACCAGAATTGTAAGGGAAGATAAGGAAATATTACCCAAACTGATACTACATCTAAGGGTTCATTCAAAGGGTTAACCAATAGCTTGATTGTTATTAATAAAGAATCAAGTAATTTGAAGTGCTCTAAAGTTGAAATACTTGAAAATAAGAAAAAATTGGAAGGGAATACTTATAATGTTCCCTTTTTAATAAATTTTTATTTGGGGAACAAAGATCTAATCCCTATCTTCAATGAAGTAAGACAAGTTCTTATTAGATGGCTCATTACCATCCCACATATGCCTATCAATATGTGTGAAAAGGGTCTCAAAATTTCTAAATGTGGGGTGTTTCTAGTCATATCTCTGAGTTTTTGTAGACCTTATAAGAATTTCACATTTTATCATCCAAATTTTCTCATTCTTAAGTTGCTAAGTCGGGGTTTTCCAAAACCTTATAACTCTTGACTTAAGGTTCTAAAGTTCCAAACTTTCATGACATCGTGATCTAAGTCAGAGGTTTCAAGAATTCCAAAACCTACGACATGTAGGTTCCAAAGTTCTAATTATTTGCAACATCTTGACATTCAAGCCAATCAAAGGAAAAACACCAATTTTTTAAGGGAAGTTCCAAGCTAGCAAGTTGATTCACATTTTCCAACATGTTCCCACTTGACAAAGACTTACTGGCTCCTCCAATACTTGAGATTACTGAAAGTCATAGGCCCCAAGGACCATCGAATTGGCACACCACCTAAACTTGTTTGTGCTCACTGGTTTTGTTAACACATTTGCAACAGTATCCAAAGTATCCACTTTTTCAAGACTGACCTTTGCATCCTCACCATATCTTGTAAAAAATGATACTACACATCAATATGTGTCATTCTAGAATGGAAAGTTGGATTTTTCACCAAAAAAATAACATTTTGACTATCACAGCAAATAGTAATTTACCTTGCATTAAACCCATTATCAGAACAAAAGTGTCTAAGCCAAATGGCTTCTTTGCAGGTATGTGTTGTTGACATATGTTCTACCTGTTAGAAACCAAGATCTGATTACAAACCAAAAAAATCACCTTCCACAGAAGAGAAAAATGAAAAAGCAGAGAGGTTGCAAAAGATGTGCAACATAATATTATTCAAGAATTCAATAATTACAAGAAAATGATTTGCTTTATAAAAGAAATATATGCATAACCCTAATCTTATCTTGAGCAACAAGATAGCTCAACAAGATAAGGATGACAACTAATTAACCTAGGAATTAAATAATTACCTAAGTAAACTTATGTAAAGTGTAATTAAATATTAATTACACCAACACCCCCCCATAAGTGCAACTTAGGGAGAAGAAAATTATTATGCAAAGATGAGTCACAACAACAAGGCCTGATCAGGTACTTATGTACAAATGCAAAGATGAGGTAGAGAAGAAAAACCCAGTGGGACAAAACTCCCCTACAATGAGATGACTGTTGCAAAGAAGCACTGGAATAACACTGTGGAGTAACAGTGGAACTTGAAACTAGCAAGCAAGGAAAGATACTTTTGTTTACTACTAAAACTAGATGAGAGTCATTGATTGACTCAAGGAATCATGATAAAGCAACAACAGACCCGATGCCACGGAACACTGGAAAACTCATAAACTAGAACAACCTTGGAATCTATGAAGCAACAGTAGATTATTGAATGATGTGATACTGAAATAAAGTGCAAATATTCAGGTTTCACTTTTCCAACTGCCAAAACATCCAAGTAATCTCCAAAATACCCATCCATACAAATCTAGAATAATGATAAACTTGGGCTAGATACAGAAAAAAGCACATAGACAGCAATGAAGAGCTCCTCAATACCTTTCCAACGCCTCAAAGAAGACAAAAATTGGAGATCGTGGTAAAAAGTTATGAGCTCGAAAGTCTAAAATAAACATCTAAATTCAAACAGCAATAAATATAGATAAAATTAAAAATAATGGAAAATAAATAGCACCACTAGAAAGTGGTTAGAACCAGCTTTCCGGTGATATCTCGTTTGCCCTATTTTGATACCGTATGCCCAAGTTATGCCAAAAAGAAAAAAAAAAGTGCTTCTTTAGGGAAAATTGGGGTTAGGAGGGGGCAAAGAGGGCCGGCCATACTAATGATGTCATGCTGACATCATCATATCAGGATGTTAAATTTGACAGCCATCAGACCGTTGCAGAAAAAAATTGCCCCCCTGCAAAAAATTTGATGGTCATCATCTGAAAAAATCGACCCTGCTAGGAAAAAACTTGATGGCCGAAATCTACTACAAAGTTGCCAGAATATTCTATGGGAATCGAAAGATTCTATCATTGTTTCCAAACTCTGCCGGTTTGGAGCCACCGGAAAATCTACTGCAGCTGCCGGAGAATGAAGAGGGGTTGTTGCATTTTTTTAAGGCCGGGCGGTTTATAGGGAAACCAATGGTTTGAAGGCTGCCGCCAGCCTATATTAGGCCCACCTAGGTGGCATACCATGCACTGCATACGCCTGTGTAGGCGTACCCTACAGAGGCTTGTAAAAGCCTTTTTTATTTATCTTTTTTATTTTTATTTTACAATCAAATTTTTTTGAAATATATTTTTTTTTTAATGGAGGAAAAAAATAATAAAAACCTTACAATTTTTTATCAATGGATAAAATTGGAAAACCAAAAATTTAAACCTGATTGCTTGTGCATGGAAATCGAGACAGAGAGGGCCCAGATCTATAGGATCTGCGTACCCTTAAAAAAAATTGCCTTCCGTTGCAATTGCTCGGATTTAAACAAAACGATAGGCTATCTTAAGGTTTTGGGGCACTGCAAACACAATGGTGGTGTCAGTTTTGCTCCAGAATGCACCAAAAAATGCTCAAGGTTAGATCCCTCGAGGAACCCTGAACAAAATTTGCACTGAATCTCTCAAAAATCTGAGAAGGCATTGAAAATTAAGGCTCTGATACCATGTTAGAAACCAAGATCAGATTTGCAAACCGAAAAGACATTCCACAGAAGAGAAAATTAGAAAAAGCAGAGAGGTTGGAAAAGAATGTGCAACATAATATTATTCAAGAATTCAATAATTACAAGATAATGATTTTCTTTATAAAACCAAGAAATGCATAACCCTAATCTTGTCTTGAGCAACAAGATAGCTCAACAAGATAAGGATGACAACTAATTAACCTAGGAATTAATTAATTACCTAAGTAAACTTATGTAAAGTGTAATTAAATATTAATTACACCAACACTACCTTTGTAGTAGATAAAGCGACTATAGCATGCCACTTGCTCATCCAACTAACTACACCACCATTCAATGTGAAGATGTATCCACTAATGGATCTCCTACTATCAATGTTCCCTTTCTAATCAAAATCCACATATCCATGAATATTGATGGATTTTTGTGATCCAACTAAGTTACCATGATAACACAAAGCATACTAAGAGGTACTTTTTAAATATCTAAAAACTCTTTTCATAGCATCCCAATGTGGTCTACCTGGATTTTTCATAAAATGGCTAAGAAATCCCACTACTTGGGCAATTTCTGGCCTTGTATAGACCATTACATACATTAAACTACCAACTACACTTCCATAAGGCACTCTGGTCATGTCCTCCATCTCAATGGGATATTTTGGACAATCCTCAATAAATAGCTTTATTCCCTGCAACACTAGAACAACTAGCTACTTACAATCAGTCATACTAAATCTCTCTAGGATAGTATTGATATACTTACTCTGGCTGACCCAAATCTTTCTACTTCCTCTATTTCTTTTTATTTCCATCCCCATAATATACCTTGTTGTACCTAGATCTTTCATTTCAAACTTTGTTGACAATTGAGAATTTAGATCATAAATCATAGTCTTACTATTTCCTATGAACAACATGTCATCAACATATAGGGCAATAATAAGAACTTGAAATCATTTTCAATTTTTAAGTACACATAATAATCATATTTTCATCTGACAAATCCCAATGACAACAAAAACATATCAAACTTATAGTACCACATTCTAGGCAATTTTTTTAAACCATAAAGAGATTTTCTTAACTTGCAAAGTAGATTTTCTTTACCTTTTTCCACAAAGTGCTTAGGCTGAGATATATAAATTTCTTCTTCAAGATCTTCATGAAGAAACATTGTCTTCACATCCATCTATTCAATCTCTAAGTCATATGTTGCTGCAAGTGACAAAAGAAATTTGATAGATGTCAGCTTAGCTATAGGAGAAATATTTCACCATAATCAATTCCCTCTACTTAGGAATAGGCTTTTGTAGCCAACGTAGCTTTATACTTTTCAACACTATCATCTAGACAAATTTTCTTCTTGAATACCCATTTACAACCAACAGGCTTTCGACCTTCAGGCAAGGGAAACAAATCCTAGGTTTAATTTTTTTTAATGATGCCATTTCCTCATTCATGACTTCCAACCAATAATTTTAATCAGACATTGCAATTGCCTCTTTCATAGTCCTAGGCTCATTAGTGCTTGTAATCAAAGCATAGGCACAATTGACATCCAACATGGAAAAAACATACCTTTCAGGTTGCTGCCTTTCACATGTAGACCTCCTCAAAGGTTCTGGCTAAGCTTGTGGTTCTTCTTCTTTAGAACTCTCAGAGATGCTAGAACTCCCATCAGTTTCAAGTACACTTCATAGTACCTCTTTATCTAGAGTTCAAGGAATTTCAACTACTTTTTCTTTCTTCTTTCATCTCTAACTGTAGATCCACTGAAGAAAATTTCAGCTCACTAAAGATTACAATTTTGTTGTATACTACCTTTTAGTCATAGGATTCCAAAGCTTGTATCCTTTCACACCAATGCCATAGCCAATGAAGATACATTTTATAGCTTTATATTATAATTTAGATCTTTTCTCATTTGACACAAACATATGCCTCACAACCAAAGACTCTTATATGTCTTAAAGAGGGCTTCTTACCAGACCAAGCTACCATAGGATTTTGTCAATAAGTGCCAAAGAGGGAGATTGATTTATTAAATAATATTTTGTAGCCACAACCTCATCCCAAAACTTCTGCTCCAAACCAACATTGGTCAACATACTTCTCATCCTTTCCATCAATGTCCTGTCCAACCTTTTAGCAACTCCATTTTGTTTTGGAGTGTAAGGTGTTGTTTTATGCCTATGTATTCCATGGTTTCTACTAGTCTAATTTTCTATCAATTTTTTAAACTCTCTAAATCAACTGAACACTTCTAATTTACTTTTAAGAAAATACACAAATGCCCTTCTCGAATAATCATCAATAAAAGAAACATAATATCTAGATTTGGATAACAAAGAAACATTTACAAGACCAAAAACATCAGAGTGAATATAATCTAGAACACCAGAAGATTTATGAGGACTAGAATAAAAAAACATGATGTTGTTTTCCATATATACAATGTTCACAAAAATCAAATTCAAGGTTATAGTGATCAAGCCCTTCGACCAAGTTTTTATTTTTCAAATATTTTAAGCCTTTCTCACCAATGTGGGTGAGCCTTTGATGCTAGAACATGGTCTTTTCTGCAGGAAGTTTCACCTCCAAAGAGTTTACCCCCAAAGGAACATCACTCTTCTCTACATGAGTAGCCTTTTCTAACTTTACAGAGACATTGTTGCATTGGATAGTGTGTGTATCTAGCTTGTACAAAGTACCAATTCAAACACCCCTAGCCAACACCATCTAGCCTCTAGTCATCTTACAACCACCATTAGAGAATGAAAATTTCATGCCAACATCATTCAGCTTGCTAATAGAAAGTAAATTTTGAGCCAGTCCTAGTATGTGCATTATGCCATCAATTCCTTTGATTATTTTGTTAGGGAATTGAATTCTGACTCTTCCACAACCAACAATTTCTAGAGATGAGTCACTTTCCAGATACACCTTTCCACCAACATACTTTTCGTACTTTGTAAACCAATCTCTATTAGATGTCATATGAAAATATGCACTTGATTCAATCAACCAGACATCATCTAATGCCTAATTCACCAAGGCTGCAATCAAGGCATCTGCATTGCTTTGAGAAGAATCATTATCCAAATATTTTTTTTCTTCTTTTTCTCCTCTTTGCAATCCTTATAGACATGACCATGCTGCCCACAATTCCAGCATTTCACCTTGGACTTCTTGCCAGGAAACTTTGATCTCCCTTCAGACTTTGATATAGACTTCTTGACTTTCTTCTTTCCTTTATCCTTCAATCTACCTCAAATAGCAAGGGAATCCTTTACCATTTCAAAAAATTTCCTTTGCATCTCTTTTGATAGCAATGAAGCAACCTATGGCATAGATTTTTGCAATCCCAAGGTCTTTCGAGCACTTATAGGATTTTTCACCTAAAAGGAGAAAGATGGGCCAAAATGCAATGCTCACATTCAATGATTAATATGATATGGATGGAATATTCCTAGATTAACTAATTTAAATGTAGAAAAATAATTAAGTGTATTTATTATTAAGAGGAAACTATCAAAATGCAAGTTGTTTGAAAACACATTGTCTAATGCAAAAGTGAACTAGAAATGAATGCAAAACTTAAAAGAAATGAACCAAACTGAAAGTGTGCACCTAAGATATTGAAGGAGGATATAAATGACATTTGAAATGATGATGATGCTATTTTTTAGGCCTGGTGGGACTCATTCGCCATTCTAGGTGAGTCAGTCCCAATTCTACAAAACTATGTCAGAACCTATTTCTGACAAAAGGATATCTAAAAATGCAGAAAACTCAAAACTGACCTAGAAGTTGGACTTATTTGCCACCCATGGTGAATGAGTCCACTTTTTAATTTCTAAATATTCAAAGGTGGAATCCAAAGCTCTTAGTCTGCACTTTGATTCTCTACAGGTGTTCGCTTCTGAAACTCTGATTTTTGAACCTAAAAATGAGTTTTTGTTGATATTTTGACTTGGAAAATGAAGAGAAGACTTGAAAAATTTTAGAATACAATATTCAATGGTTTCCTTCCAAGAGGCCTAAATCTGTAAATACACAAGACAAGAGAGAGAAATGTTGAATGTTAGGGCATGGGGGTTTCCCTTGGTCAAACCCCTTTTAGGTAATTAAACCAAAATGGAGAAAGAATGTAATGAAGCATGCAATAATGGAGTCAATACCTTTCCATGATGATTGGTCTTGAATGTCTGCAACAAAACATGAAGAATCTTCCCTTGAATGTCTAAAAATTTCTATCTTGGTGACTTTCAATGATGAATCCCTTAGTTGCTTGGCTTGAGATGGAAGAATGATGGATGAATAATGAAGAATGAATTAGGAGCATGTAGGGGATGTAAAATGAGGAAAAAAATACTTATTTATACAAACTTGTCCCTTAGTAACCTGAAGATACCTTATCACAGGATTTCATAAGGTAATTTTGAATAAAAACCTGAAAGAAAATTTGAAATATTTTTGAATCTGGAGCCAAGAGGTACTCATTCGCCACCCATGGAGAATGGGTCCCACCTTGGACTTGTAAGTGGGTGTCAAGAATTAAGTCACATTTAATGTTGTTTTTCAGGTTTACATTCAAAAATACACTTTAAAATTAAGCCTTATAAGGGCATAAAGGGGTGAAATAAAGCATAAGAAAGGCATAAATAGTGAAATTAAGCCTAGAAAAGCGTGAAATATTGTTACAAGACTTTACAACACTTCAAAATAGGACTTGATAAGTGGTGAAAAGGTGATTTTTAGTTGTATTATAATGAGAAGAGTCTAGAAAAGTGTAGAAATGTGTTAGAACACCTTCACAAGACATTATTAAATGCATTTTATTTAGTTCACAAAGGTCCAAGATCTAGTGTGGATGTATAAAATGCCTCACAACACTTGAATCAAGGCCTCATTAAGTCCAATTTATCATGGATTATTCCCATATCAAGCAAGAGATACTTTTTTCTATGGTACATTTAGCCTTCACTTTACTGAGAGGATGGACTTGCCTCAAACTCGCACTAAAGTAGACATTCAAGAGAGATTGAAGTGTACAAATGAAGATGAAAAAGAATGAAAAAGATCAAAGGAGGTTGCGCAATCCCCCAGGATCCAATATTCTAAGTCAAACCATCAAGATACATAATCATGCAATGGCAAGAACTAGGAAGAAGAGAAAAATGAAAAGATGGATCAAGCTTTGATCATCTATCCAGCTAGTTATGGATTAGATCTAGGCTTGTTTGTTAGGAAAAAAAAATGTGACTCTTGGGTGATGAAAACCATGGTTTTCTGCTAGGTGAGAAAGCCCAAAAGGTGAGAAACATACACTAGTTGGTATGTACTCACAAACACATAGGTGGCTATGGGGAAAGTCATGCCTCAGAATGGGATTCCCACTCAAGCATATCAAAGTTATACCTCCTAATAACTTTAACAAGGAACCACAAAGGAAAATTATTTTTGAGCTCTATGAGGTAGGAAAAACTTTGTATTCTTGACACTCATAGACATTGTTAATGAAAAATAGTGCAAGGACTGTTTAAAGGAATTTTTATTTATTCGTGCAATGTCTCATCTTAAGGAACATCGTGTTTATTGTCTCTAAGAGAGGATAAGTGAAAATGATCTCATCTTGTTTCCAAGAGAGGACAAGTGCAAGGTCTCATCCTGGGCAACATTGTGCCTAGTGTTTCCAAGAGAGGGACTCACAAGAAAAATAAAATCGCACAATGAAATGTTAGTGGTGATGTATGGCCCCACTTTAAAGTAGTTGCGAGCACCAGTACTATGAACAATTGCTTTAAAGTAGAAGGAGGAAGAGCTTACTTGAAAAGCCCTATGCCAAGTCATATGTTTCCGATAAGCTACATCATGAAAGAGGGTAGTATAGCACATGTGAGCCAACTTAAGGCATGTCTTCCACATCCAAAGCTTGCTCTTATGTAATCATGAAAGGTTAATGACTAGCAAAAGGAGGCATCCACAAGTGACATACGAGGACAAGGCTATCAAACACCTTGCCCCCACTGAGTGCAAAACAAGGATGAGCCAAAATGATTAATGAAATGCATGCTAGAGTGAAAATCAGTACCAATTAGAGGAACTAGGTGCCCCCACATAGGGAAGCATACCAAAATCCTGAAGATGTTATATTTTGGGACTCAAAGCCTTACATTCATTAGTGGAATGACCATGAACTTTATGATATGCATAGAATGAAGTCTTGTAATAACATTTGTTGTGAGTTCTTGGAGGGAGAGAGATCAAGTGATCTTGGAGGAGTCTTGACAAGATACCCTCTTGATCAATGGTAGAAGGTGGTCTTGTAGCTTGTTGCAAAGATACATAGACTGCTTAGTAGTAGATGTCATACTTACACAAGTTTCTCGAGATTGTGAGATTTTGTTCTCTTATAGGAGGGATAATCTATCAAATGCAAATCATTGGTGTTTGGCGAGATGACATTGAAATTAATCAAAGATGTAGGTATTTGTGTGATTGTTGTCAAAGGAGAATGATGAAGACCACTAGTGTCGATTAGTGCAAGATGCTTTATAGTTGAATTTTGTTTAGAGGATTGTTGTGGAAGAGTGTTGATGTTTAGTGAAGGCGTGGCAATTTCTTTCATAGGACAATAACCAAGACCATGAGTTGTTTGTTATGTGATAGGGTCTATAGGGTTGTAGATTCCTTGTGCATGAGCACCACATCCTTTTCCACTATATCCAAGTTATTTCATGAGTTCATAACATTTTCCATAAAGCGTCTTCATTACTATTGAATCTGGTGGTTGTTCATTATTGTCTTCGTCAAAGGTTGTTGTGTAGTTTGTGTCTTTGTCTAAAGTGGTTAAGGAAGATGCTTTTGAAAGGCCGTCTGAATTTTGTGTTAACATTATTTTTGTCTTTGGCCTTATTTGAATCTTTTTGGATGATTTTGTACTCTCCCATGAAGTCATGTTTGAAATCCAAGGAACCCCAATCATCTTCTAATAGCTTTGTGACTTGTTGAATATGTTGTTTTTCTTTTTGTTGTGTGGGTTCTACTTGTGTGGTTGGTGTTAACGTGTTCAAGGGGTTCACTTTGGTTTTCTCAAGTTGCAAGACACTATAAGGCTCATGATCAATGTCAAGTGTGCACACTTTGTTGTTGTATATGTATTTCATTTTTTGATGAAGAGTGGAAGGCACACCATTCATTGCATGAATCCATGACCTACCTAGAAGAAGGTTATATGAAAGATCATGAGGTATAACCTTTGTCTATGTGTTCAATGTGACTTTTCCAACTATAATAAGTAAAGTGATCACACCAAGTGGTGTCTTTTCGACATTGCCAAAGCCCTTAATAGATAAAGATTCATGTTGAATTTTTTACTTATCCATGCAAAGCCTATCCAAAAGGTTTACACTACACACATTAAGGGTTGAACCATTTTCAATAAGGGTTCACTTTATCCCTATATAATTGTGTTGAGCAATGATCATTAAAGGTTCATTTTTTTTGGAATTCCAAAGGGGGGAGTTCACTTTGGTGGAAAACAATGTCAACATTTATTCCTTGGATCATGGTTCCAATGTTAGTTGGTTGCGCATTAGAAGGGGCAAGAACTTGTTGCAAGGTTGATTGGATCATTTTGTGATAGTGAGGGGAGGCTTCAATAAGGTCCCATAATGAGATTTTAGTAGGAGTATTCTTTAGTTGTTCAACAAGATTTTACTCCTTTCCACTAGGAAGACCTAGTAAGATAGGGTTAGGGATGATAGGATTAGGAAAAGGTAGGGTTTTGGGGTTGGTTGCGGTGGTTGTGGATTATTGTGAGTGTTATATGTATGAGAAATGGTATTATAACTCAGTTGTTGTGATACATTATTCTTAGGTGGGTAGAGGATGAGTTCGGGTTTATTTTGAGTCTGTTTGTGTGAAGGGGTGTAAAGGATGAGTTGAGGTTGAATAATTTTCACATCCCTTAGCAAGTGTGAGTCTATATCATTATTGTGGTTTGTGTCTTGCATCATGACATTGTTCCTAGGAGGAGAGTTTTTATGAGAACTACAAACTGAATTTTCTTGACATTTTAAGGTCGGTTCTCCTAAAAGGACTCCATCACAAGTAGGGGAATGATCAATGATTGAATTGTTTTGCTCAATAAGGTTTTCCTTATGGGAAAGGGGACAACTAATTTTATCATGACTCTCATTGGTTGTGTTCTCTAACAACAAAGTATCTTCTTCACAACTAGGAGAGAGACTAGGAGGAAAAAAAAAAGTGATTATCATGATCATTTATGACTTCATTCCTTTGTTCCCTAATGTCTTCCAAAATAGAAGAGGTAGGGGAAGGATCTTAAAGAGGGTTGTTGTAGACCAACATATCCTCATCATTTATAATCTTATCTTCCTCAAAATTATCCGTACAATGGAAACTAGGTAAGGGGATTTTTAAGAATGTGTCTATGATTTCATTTTCTTGTGCTAAAATATTTTCCCAAATAGGATAAGGAGAAGGAAAAATAAAATCCTCATGATGCTCAATGGTTGTATCTTCTTTTTCCAAGATACCTTTGTCACTAAAAGGAGAGGTATTAGGAGAAGCACAATTATGATCATCATAATTATCTATGTTTGTATGCTCTTTTATTGCATTAGCCACACAAATAGGGGAGATAGGAGAGGGTGTGAGTTTAAATTTAACATTGTCATTTTCAGGTATGTGCAGGATCATGATGGGCCAAAAAGTGGCAATATGATGGGTATGTGGCTGACAACATTTTTTCAACCAAAATTGATCAAATGAAAAGGGTTTTTAAAGGAGATTCACAGCTTTCCACCAATATAAATTATGCTTTACTTTGAATTTAATAAGTAATTATTATTCATTTTCTATTCAAATTATGACTAAAGTCTTTATTGATAGACTGATTGGAAAACATCTATAGCTTTCAAACAGTATCACATTTTTTGAATCCAAAACATATGTCACATTCTTTGCTTCACACACTATAGGATTAAAAGAAGAAAAAATGAATTTCATGAAGTTTTGACCAAGCTAAGGTGGTCAGACATACGAGGTTTTTTTGTATTTTTTAAAAGTTGTAATAAAAAATTAATAATTAATTATTTACTTGGAAAAAAATTACAAAAAATATGCATCACATCGGAACATGAGTCTAGACTTATATCTAAAAACTTATAAAAAATATTATCATTTTAATGTGGTTAGGGTGGTCAGACAGACACGTACTTCTTATTTTTTCCCTGAAATTTAAGTACTATTGCATTGAAATTTCAAATTTTCATGAAATAGATTTTTTTTTAAACAAACCTACTAGTAGTTTAGAAACTACATTTAATTTGCTACAGATTCTATTCTTACATATTTTTGAAATAATATAAATAAATTATTCAATTTTTTATGTCAAGTTGCCTAACTCTGATTTTTCTAAATTTTTTGCCACTTAAGGGCCTCTTTTTTCCATGGTGATCCTGTACATATCCTTTCACTCTCTTGTACTAAGAGAATTTCATAACTAAGGAAGGAATTGAATGACTGACTATCATGCTTAGTGAAAAAATTCTTCTTTGTAAATTTAAAAAATATGAAATGAACATTTGGAAAAAGTAAATTATTGAAACTTGAAATGCAATGTAAGAATGTAAAATGAAATGCAATTTTCAATATTCAAGCAAGATAATTTTTTTATTATACAATGCAATGATTTGAAAATGAAATGTTGTGAATGCAAAATCAAAATTAGACAAGGCATACAATGAGCTAATTTAAGGTAAATTTAATGAAATGCAAGTTACAAAAACTCAACCAACCAATAAAGCTAAGTAATGGCACCAAACAAAAGCCTTAAAATAGGGTTATTAACTTTGTAAAAGGCAGTTTTAGGGGTGAAAAGGGACTGATTCACCCAAGGTGGCGGATGAGTCCCAATATGGACATTTTTCAAAAAAAAAAGAAAAGTTTGAGTGACTTTTATGGTTTTTGAGTGCTATGATGCAGACGTAAGTTAAAAATGAAAAATTTCAAAAAAATTTAATGAATTTAGATGCCAAAAATGCAACCTAAATGCACTTTTCTATGAATGCAAAATTTGAACCTAGCATGCAAATGAATCCATGCAAGTCCTAACGCAAGAGAAATGAAAGGAAGATGTATGATGAAGGACTCCTAATTAGACAAGAAGGTATTCAAAAAAAAAAAGTAGGTTCACCAAAATGTGGCATAGATTTTTGGCATCCCAAGGTCTTTCTAGAACTTCTAGGGTTTTTCACCTAAAAGGAGAAAGATGCACCAAAATGCAATGCTCACATTCAAAGATTAATATGATATGGATGTAATATTCCTAGATGAATTGATTTAAATGCAGAAAACTAATGAAGTGTATTGATTATTAAGAGGAGACTATCAAAATGCATGTTGTTTGAAAACATATTGTGTAATGCAAAATCAAACTAGAAATGAATGCAAAACTTAACAGAAATGAACCAAACTGAAAGTGTGCACCTGAGATATTGGAGAACACTGGAAATGACATTTGAAATGTTGTTGATGTTGGTTTTCAGGCCTAGTGGGACTCATTCTTGCCATTTTGGGTGAATCAATCCAAGTTCTACAAAACTATGTCGGAACCTATTTCTGACAAAAGGGTATATAAAAATGTAGAAAACTCAAAACTAACCTAGAAGTGGGACTCATTCACCACCCATGGTGAATGAGTCCACTTTTGAATTTCTAAATATTTGAAGGTGGAATCTGGAGCTCTCGGTCTGCACTTTGATTCTCTACAAGTGTATGCTTCCGAAACTCTAATTTTTGAACCTGAAAATGATTTTTTGTTGATATTTTGACTTGGCAATGAAGAGAACACTTGAAAAACTTTGCAATGAAATCTTCAATGATTTCCAAGCTTCCAAGAGGCCTAAATCTGTAAATACAAAAGACAAGAGAGAAAAATGTTGAATGTTAGGGCATGGGGGTTTGCCTTAGTCAAACCCCTTTTAGGTAATTAAACAAAAATAGAGAAAGAATGTAATGAAGCATGAAATAATTGAGTCAATACCTTACCATGATGATTGATCTTGAATTTCTGCTACAAAACATGAAGAATCTACCCTTGAATGTTTGAAAATCTCTATCTTGGTGACTTGCAATGATGAAACCCTAAGTTGCTTGGCTTGAGATGGAAGAATGATGAATGCATAATCAAGAATGAATTAGGATCTTGCAGGAGATGTAAAATAAGGATAAAAACACTTATTTATACACACTCGTGCCTTAGTAACCCGAAGATACCTCATCACAAGCCGACATAATGTAATTTTGAATAAAAACCCAAAAGAAAATTTGAAATATTTTTGAATTTGGAGCCAAGAGGGACTCATTTTCCCCCATGGTGAATGGGTCCCACCTTGGACTTGTAAGTGATTGTCAGGAATTAAGTCACATTTAATGTTGTTTGTTGGGTTTACATTCAAAAAGATACTTAATTAAGCCTTATGAGGGCATAAAGGGGTCAAATAAAGTATAGGAAAGGTTTAAATAGTGAAATTAAGCCTAGAAAAGTGTTAAATATTGTTACAAGACTTTACAAAACTTCAAAATAGGACTTGATAAGTGATGAAAAGGTGATTTTTAGGTGAATTATAGTGAGAAGCGTCTAGGAAAGTGTATAAATGTGTTACAACACCTTCACTAGACATCATTAAATGCATTTTATTTAGTTTGCAAAGGTCTAAGACCTAGTGTGGATGCATAAAATGCCTCACAACACTTGAATCATGGCCTCATCAAGTCCAATTTATCATGAATTATTCCCATATCAAGCAAGAGATACTTTTTCTATGGTACACAACCACATATTCCATCTTGAAAGTGGTTGTCATACTTTTTGTGCATGTTTTGCACACATGCCCCATTGTAGGTAGGGACCCCCTCTTTTTTGCTCTCGACAGGCTACTTTGCTCTTATTTCATTTTGCGTGCCACTTTTTCTAAGCCCAAATTGGTCATATGTCTTCAAACAATCAAACACTTCTCTACCAAATTCACTTGTGCACCTAAGCTTCACCAAGTCTTTTTCCTTCATGAAAGTGCCACTCCGAGTTTCCCTTCATCCATTGCCCTGGTGTCCTCCAGGTCCTGCAGACCCGCAGCTACGAGTCACCTCTTGCGGGTCGCCACTCATGTTTTGTTGTTGAGTAGCAACCAATGCCCAACTTCTTCCTGCATGGCGGGACCCACACTTATTTTCTCTGTTTGGGCCTTGACTAAGCATCCAAACGAGTGAGAGATTCCACATCTCACCTAACCTGGGTCCACCATACAAATAAATCAATGCACGCCATTAGTGGAAATTGGCCCATAAACATTGCTCCATGCCCTTCATTTTACTTGGGGCATTCAAATTTGGACAGAAGCAAAGTACCCCCTTCTTTTTTTCTATTGTTTGCCTTGTTCTAGTTGACTTGGTCCCTACTCGCTTGATCCACTTTTTCCTTCATTTTTGACTTTCACTAACTCATTAGACTACAAAATCTGACAAAACTGTCTGTCAAAATATGTATAAGTTTGATGTATCACTAGGTGCTTGTAAAATTTGATGTGTAATTTTCAATTGTTTGAAAGTTTATCCCCGACGTTTGTCAAAATTTCGATGAACCTGTGGTTCGTCGAAATGTCAGCTATCATTTTCATCAAATTTTTGACAAACATGAAAAATAGAAAAAAATCAAATTGTGGCTGACATAAAGAAAAGTGAGTTCATGCCTAATTTATTGCAACAGTGTTTTGCTCTACTTGACACAGTTTGTGGAGAACTAAGGACGATTTTCTTGGGAAAAATAAGAAAAAATTCAAGAAGATATCGCCAGGTTGAGGGTAGTCATTGACTTTTCGTAGAATTCAATTGTGAAGTCAGATTTGTAGTTCCAGGTTTGAAAATCATATTTTAAGCAACATCTCATCAGATTTCAGTTGTAGAGGTTTAGGGTTTTGAGAATTTCATGTTCAAATTTTGTTGTGTGGAATCACCATAAGATCACAACCAAGGAAAATATTCTTCTGACTATAATTCTGTGATTCATAACTCTATTGGTCATGTGGCATAGTTGTGCTATAACAAATATAGGATGAATTCATGTGTGACCCAAGTTTAATGTGGCTATGTTGTGATAGAAATGGAGGCTCTCATATAATGTATTTAATTTAGGTTGTATAATGTAGGTGTAAATCATCATTGGGTGCATTCCGGTTGTCTCAAGTTTAACAAGTGAGGATGTAATTATAGCATGATCGAAAAGTGATTACCTCTTGCTGCAATAAAGAGCCTATAACTCTGGTTGATATGCAAAGTGGTTGCGTTATATCAATTATGTAGTGCCTTCAATCACAACCCATGTTTAATGGGCTATTCTAGAGAGTGATCAAGATTTTCTAAACCTTATGAATGTTACTTGGCATATATTTGCATAATCTCAAATTCCTTCAGAGGCTTTTGAAGTATCAATGTATCCTATATAGGGTTTAGAATGATTTCTTTTAATTAAATAAATAAATAAATGATGTATTTCCCTATAATTAGATAATGTGGAGATCTCTTAAACTTTCCCTAGCACACTATCCTCTTTGGCACTGTATTCATTACTCTAGTTACTAGGGTTTTGCATGTGACATCTTTAATATCTTCATGACCATGGCTTTTAAGTAGATCTCAGTCTTTTTTTTAATCCTTTTCATGGTAACCCTTGAGTTCCATAATCCACCTTCAATCTCTTCTAAGAATAGTGTCTTAAGCTAGACTACAGAGTATGCATATAAAGCAAGTCCTTCATACCTGCCATTGTTCCAAACCACCACTCACTTCCTTCCTTAAAATGTTGCCTCCATAAGCACAATAGAATGTTTTAAAATCATGGTTGCCAGTGATTGACCATTAAGGTCACCACTTTCATCATGAAGATACAATGAGATTTTTGTCTTCAAACTCAAGGCATTATGAAAGATAACATTGTGAATTGTTTGTTGTGTACAATTTCATTTTCTTGCACATTTACTACTTTGCTAACTTCCTTTAAGACTAGGTATTGCACCCTCAGCTGCAATCTCAAATAGGTCACTCACTATCACTTGAAAATTCTTTTCATGAGCATCCTTCTATAAAATCAAACTATTCCCTATAGACTGCCTACTTACTACAGGGGACTCATTGTTTTATGGTATTGTAGTTCTTAAGATCCTTCAACCTTATTGACACTACTTCATAATCCACAAGGTATTATTCACTATTCTCCCATCTTTAATGAGTCTCAAAACACTGCTCAAACATGTAATCCACTACCTCCATTATACATTAATGACTAAGAAGAAACATTGAACCTATGATTACCACTGTTACTTCATTTGGATAGTCATTCCCTGATTGCATTTTCCTTGTCTAACACTACCAAAAGCATTTGAAAAACCCTTAAGGTTAGCAAGGGGGTAAGGAAACTCGCTGTTAAAATCTCCACTTTACTATGCAAGGTTTGAGCTTTATTATCTTGTCACTGGTCAGCCTCTTTTTGACTGTCACATCTCAAGTGACTATCATTCTTCTTACTGTAGATTACATTTATAAATGTCACTAAGCTACATAGTGTGCTTGTTATTGGCTACAATCTTTAGATTGCAATATTTTGTTATTACCTACAATGTCTCAATCTTTTTGGTATTGCAATCTCACTAATCCGCTATAGTTATTGTTTATGTTTCATGGAGGCCTAGGGTTTGTACCCTAATCATGCTCTTACCAATGCTTCTGTTGTTTTTTATTAGGGCTCTCTCAATGTTGAGGGCCCTAGGGATAAACTCATCATAAGAAGTGACACATTGCATCTTTAACTAAAAGGATAAATATGTATTGACATTAGAAATGATGATTCTAACTTGTTGCTCCTTAGGAATGGGTCACTTGCTCTTACTAGCTCGCTACCTCCATCGTTATAGGAATTTTGCGATCAAGTTCAATATTCTGATTTTAGGAGTTTTAACGGTTGGAAATCATAGTAAAATCAGAATTTAATAAGTTTTGGAATTAGCATTTTAAAGAGTTTTTTGGGGTCATTAACTTTAGACTATCTTCTCTTTTGCAAGGGTGGTTGCATACCAAATTTTTTTGGTGTAAAATATCAAAATTATTAGATTATGTTACATGTCTATGAATAAATATTATTGGAGTGTGAGTTTGATATTTTTTGAAGATCTAAATAGTCAAGCTTGGTAAAGAAAAATTATGTCAGATAACATTAGTCTAGAACAAAATGAAGACACTTGATAGATTGTGGGCTAGATTGAAAAGAAAGGGTGATGGGAAATGTTATTGTCCTTGCAATAATTACAAGGGCTTAAAGACGAGACAAATTTTAATCACAACGGCTGAGAAACATTATAGGCAACATGGTCACATTGAAGGGGGGCATGATTATCATCCATTGGTAAGTTGTTCATTATATGTGTTTATATTGATTGAATTTGTAAATTATGTTTATATCATTTTAACATTTTATATATATATAATCACTTGATCATGATCATGGTTTATTTGTGTCTATCATTATTATAAAGGTGGGGCACCCTAGGGTAGATGATATGGATTATCACGACCCAGAGAATGTGGTTTTGTAAGAGGGAAAACATTGAGCTATGAATATCGAAGATGAAGTTAATGATCCTATGGAATAAGATGATCATGCGCCAAAAAACATAGTTGAAGATAATGGTACAAATACATTGATCCATGACACATTTAGTGGCAGAGCTGATCATAATGATCAAGATGACTTTGATGATGTTCATGATTTACCTGTACTTGAGAAGGCATACGAGCCCCTTTATGAAGGCTCCCAAACAACTCTTCTCTCTGTTGTATTGTTGTTGTTGAACTTGAAAGTTATGAATAGTTTATCAAACATAGCAATCTCACAGATGTTAAGGTATGTCATATATGCCATATTTTTTCATCTATTTTAATTATTCTTAGTTCATCACTAGTAAATAAAGGATGAAATATGTACCATTAATATTCTTTATATGAACAAATTATTTTTTGTTGTAGATTGATTGCTGAATTTTTGTTACCACCATCAAATATTTTACCTCGCTCATACTGAGATTTATGTGCCATTATGAAAGATATCGGAATGGAGTATCAAGCAATAGATGCATGTCCCAATGATCATATTATATATCATAAACAATAAGAATTTGCAATAAAATGCCTGAAATGTCATATCAGTAGATATCGAACAGATCAACTAACAAAAAAGGTGCCTCGTAAGGTTCTTCATTATATTCTCATTATTTAACGTATGCAATGATTATTTAGGTGTGAAAGCTTAGCACAATCTATGGATTACCATGCATGGAATAGAAGTGGAGATTAAATTCTTCGAATTCCTGTGGATGGTTCTGCATTTAGGGACATGGAGGAAAAATGGCCACACTTTAAAAAAGAACCTCGTAATCTTAGGATTTCATTGGGAGCAAATGGTGTCAATCCATTTGGAGAGCTGAGATCTATTTACTCAGTGTGGCATGTTTTTGTTATCAACAATAACATTCCTCCATAGATGTCAATAAAGAGGGAGTACATAATGTTGTCAATGATTGTTCTAGGTATTTATTTACATCAATTTTCTTTAATGTAGTAGCATCCCATTTGTCTTATTTGTTGCATAATGACTTATATTTTTTTCATTCAATAGTCATGTACATTAATTTATATATATATATATATATTACAGTAAAATATTTATAATAATTATGTAATGTTTATGTTCATTCAACTAGGTAAGTACAAAGTTAAAGATATGAATGTATATATCGATCCTCTTATCAACGAGTTACTAAAGTTATGGAATGGCGTCACTATGTGTGACGTCTCTAGACCAATAGGACAAAGACAATTTCAATTCCATGCAATGCTTGTCTGGACAATTCATGATGCCCCAGGGCTAAAATATTTTTGTGGTATGTTATAATGTTTGATTGCACTTTAACAATATTTAATTTGATGAAGTAGATATCATGCATGTTTTTAAAATAATCTATTCATTATATATAATTAAAAAAATTGACATATTTAATCCAATTATATATGATCTTGCAGGTCTTCAAACAAAGGAAAATTTTCATGTCCAATTTGTAGTCCAAAGATGAAATCTCGTCGTTCAACAAGTTTAGGAAAGCAGGTGTTTGATGAGTATAGGCACTTCCTCCATACAAATCATAAGTATCGAAATACTGAAAAATATTTTTCAATGGGAAAGAGGAGACTACATCAAAACCATGAAGAATGACACCTCGCCTATGGAAGTTGGAATATAATAGAATTAATTGTCAAGGTTATACATCGGATCAAATTGTTTATCTATCATATATGATATGTTTTGAATTTATATTTTTAATTATATTGTGTTGTGTTTACTTATGTTGTAATTGACAATGATTGTCTTTGTTAATTTTTTTAACTTATATGCTTCATGAAGGTCATCAAGGCATTAATGGTCGGCTTCCACAGGGACTGAAAAGTTATCCCAAACAATCTAGTAGGTTGCCCTACTATGAGTAGCTACAAATTGTGCATTTGTTTGATACAATGCATATCAGAAAGAATATAACATAAACATTATGGAAAATATTGGATGGAAGGCATGACAAAGAAAAAATTGTCAAAATTTGTAGTGACATTTAGGAAGCCAATCATGCAATGAAAATTTTCATTCAATTAAATAGCGATGGAGACCAAATTAATATATGTGCCCTTCCTTGGTTATTAACAAAGCAGCAAAGCAATGCTATAAAATAAGTCATACGAAAAATTCAATTTCCCATAGGATTTGCTGCAAACATAAACAATATAATAACAAAGAAAGGTGAATTTGGATCAGGGATGAAAACACATGATTGGCATACCTTCATTAAGGTAATTATTCTGGTATATTATATACACTTGTATAATGCATGTACTTTTCAGTGTATTGTGTTTACTAATTTTGGAAAAATAATGAAAAGATCATTTTATAATTGTTGCAATACGTTCTACCTCTATCTCTCCCAGACAACTTTGACAATAATGTCAAGCAAGTTATATATGATCTTGGAAAATACATGAGTTAAGTAGCGAGATTTTTTCAATTCATTCTATACATCTTATAATTGCCATTTGTTTTACTTGTTATGTAATATACTGTATATTTTTGTTAAATCTCGTTAATATATTTGTGCCTTGAATCACTTGTAGATGGTTGTCATATAAAGAAATCCATAAATAAGATATAAATTATTGGAAGAGAAAAATTCCTTGTTTAATGTGTGAAATGCAAAAGTGTCTACCTTCAACATTTTTCAATGCATAAGAATGCTACCTCATACACCAAGTTGAGGATATTGAATTGTGTGCACCTGTAGACACAAGGTCAATGTGGATGGTTGAGAGGAACTTAAAATTTTTTAAAGCTTTGGTTAGACAAAGAGCACATTCTGAGGGTTCTATGGTGGAGGGATATATGGTATACCAGACCATGGTGTATATTAGTGAATATCTTCCTAAGTTTGCAGCAAAGATCCATGTAGATCGCATTTGGGATCCCAACTCCTTTAACAAATTCGAAGGGGAGTACCTAATGGGGAAAGGTAGATTGAGGAAAGTGAGAGGTAATTATAAGATGGTCATGGAGATTAATTAGAATATATTTTACATATAGTTTTTATGTATATTTTACTTATTTAATTTTTAATATTCAATATACATCAATTATAAATTAAGGTCGTATAAGTACTATGGTATTTAACTAATTATACATTGTTTGTGAATTTCAATTTTTTTTGATACAGTTGGTCGAGAGTGGGATGCACTACATTTGTACATCACCAACAATCTTGATTGGATGATGGTATGGATTGAACGATGTCACCAATCTGGTCACGCATTAACATGGGAAGGTGTGGCTTCATTGGTTAAAGAAGCTCATCGTAATCAAGATTCCAATGTTACACAAAGGGAAATTGATTTAGCATATGGTTTAAGAGATAAACAGGTATGTATAAATATATTAATCACCTATATTATTTAATTATTTTCTAGTATATTGATGTATATATATATATATATGTTGAGATTTTTTTCTTTGCATACATTCGGCCAAGAATAAATATGTTTATCAACTAAAAAAATTTCAATAATTTTTACATGTTTGACATATTGCAGGTGAAACACTGCAAGGCTATGTAGTGCAATGGTCATAAATTTTGAATCAAAATGTTGGATGACATGAAGAAAGCTTGTGATTTTGGTATAACTGCAGTCTTTCAGGTGACTAATGTTTCATCTAGAAGCGACATACATCTAGAAGTCTCAAAAAATCAATACTATAGAATTTTGGATGATATACTTGAGTGTGACTTTAAGTCCTTCAGATTAATTTTTTTCATCGTCCTATGGTACAGGCTACGATTGAATGAAAATGATCCTGAGATAGATATTATTGAACATGATGATGGATTTACCATGGTTAATACAAGGCTGATCGAGTGAGCTGGAAATGAGCCCTATGTTCTTCCAAGCCAATGTGAGCAGGTATTTTACTCAGAAGTTCCAAGTAAACCGGGTTGGTCATTTGTTGTTAGACATGATCCAAGAGGAAGGCCCCTAAAGTATAATGTGGTGGAAGTAGAAGATACCAAAGAACTAGAAGATTATGTAGATGATGATCAAGATCAACAGTTAGTTGATGATGTCCCTAATGAAGATGTCGAAGAGGAGGAACTAGATCATGATGATGTAGGAGTCAATGTTCATGAAGATGATATCTGTGTGGATGATAACATTATCGAAACTGATATCGATGACGATGATGATGATATGACCAATCCTTACAATGTTGAATCTCGATCAGATGATACAGACCAAAAGTTGGATGAAGAAGAAGATCAATGACATTGAAATGTATATGTTATGTGATTATATTATCTATTTTCTTGATAGAATTATATTTTACTTATGTGGTTACATAATTAATTCATGATATTTTTAATTTTTATGCCATTACATAATTAATTTCATGATGTACTTTTTAATGTTTGAAAGGTCAAAAAATTAAAACATTTCAATAGTGATGTTAACAACCTTGAAATTAGTGTGTTTTATGTTTCATGTGATCATAAAAAATTAAAAAGTTAGTTGTAGAGGTGGATGTTCTGTGGTTGATGTCTATGTTGGTTCTTTTTACAATGTAACTAGGTTTGTCTTATAATCTACCTATAGAATTTCCAATTCCAATCGAAGGCAGCTCGAAGGACCTGGACCAACTGATGAGAACTTTAAAAGTCTCCTACACTTCGGGCTCCACAAGACTCAGGAGGGTGATCCCTTAATGTGTTTACAACCTCTGCACCATTATTATAAACAATATTAACAATAGCAGATGATCTCACTTAATAGCTCAACACAATAAGATAATATCAACTAGAATTGGTTGTTCATAGACAATATAACCTATCTAGAGTATGAGATAACTAAACACAATCCATTGTATAAGATAATCAATGATTTGCAATTTGTAGCAAGCTCTAGGAAAAGACAAACAAATACTGAACTAAACTAATAATTACAACTTAGATCAGTGCCATATATCCATTATAGGAGTCAAATTCATAAGCATCTAGAGGTTTATAACAAATTTAATACATCACATATAAGATCCCTGACAATATTGCATTATAATTTCATCAGTATGCATTCTAACCCAGGACTACTTATCAAATCCTTATACAACACATATCCACCTATAATCCCATTCAAGCATTTTGATTAATTCCTTAAATTAAAGCTAAAATAGAATCATACACACCACAACAGTGAGATGGATAAAACAACCCTTAGTTATTTCATTCAAAGTTTATATATGCATGTACAATGGAGAGATATGAGCTCAAATTTTCATTTCAACTCAAATGCTAGTATTGTTATACAACATTAAATCTCTATGAACTCAAAACCTATTACAGAATGACTCAAAACCTAAATTGCATTTCTCTAAAACCATCAGACTTTACAATTCACTTTGCAGCTTCACCTAAACTTGACAAAAATTATCTAACTTGCTAACCTATACTTCTGGCCTTGAAATCCTTTTTATAGAAAATGAAGGAGAAAACAAGCACTGGGCTAGAAATTACACCTTTCACTAGTCAATTGGAGCACTTGGTGATATTCCAAAATTTGTTACAACAACCACCACCTTGAAAAAAAATCTTCTTCATTGTATCAGCTGAGGAACATTGATGCAAAAAACCACAAGAAAACTGCACTGAGAAAGCCATCAACATAAAACTGGAACCATTGCAACCACAACATCTAATCTGCCACCTATTAGTAGTTCACTCCATTTACTCCTCCTCATTCAAATATTTAGTTACCCGATTCTGGTACTCATCATCAGTTGGCCAGTCAAAATTAATTACCTCATCCACCTTCGTATTATAAGGTGTGTATTTTACCGCTACCTGATTCGTATCCCTTTCAAAAGATTCAAAAATGAGCTGATACTAATGATTTTGTCCATACAGCTCACCAACAAATCATAGTCTGAGTTATCACAAATTGAATTGATTTGATCATTGATGGCCTCACTTGCTTGAGCCTACCATTGTTGAAATGACCTGATTTTCCCCTGCTCATCAATTATATTAGGTAATAATGTGTTACCCCAATCATTGAAATTCTTCACCAGCTCCCTAATCTTCCTACTCAAGTCATCTGGTAAGGTCTAAAAACCTTGCAATGATTTTACTAACACATGAGTAGGATTTAATGATTGGGGCCTATTATTTATATCAAAACTTGAGGCCTTATACATGATATCCAGATCACTGGCTCTAGGGATCCAATTTTCAATTATTGGTATCGCTACTTCCAGATCCCTATCAATATTCTTTATTGCTGCTAACAGCAAAGAATATAAAGAATGTATAGATAGCAATTTTCTATCAACCTTTTCATTTAAATTCTTCAAAACAGTAGTAACAATTTTCTTTTGCTTTAAGAGAGATCCCTCATCACTTTTATTTAATGATTCTTGCAATTCATCAATTTTTTGCAAGAGCTGCTTCTTTGTAGGATCGACAAAGCACTCTATTTCTTCTTCAACTTCCTCTAAAGAAAGGGTGAGGATAGGATTCTAACTGGGAGATCCTAGTGTGGAAACAATTGGAGAAGTAGGAGGCACTGACCCTACTATGGAAGGTAATGTACTGGTTCTTGGAGCACTTGATGTCTCCCCAATCTGCTTATACCTAAACCTCTCCACTTTAGTTTGCAACTCAACATTTTTCTACTGCATCTTGTTGTACTCCTCAATCAAAAGGTTATATTTTTCCATTAAGCTCTTCCTTTTAGCTTCCTCCCTTTCAGCAGTCTTTTGGACCAATTTGGTCACATTCATAGTCAAATTAGTGGACTCAGTGGTTGAGGTCTCTAAAGCTCTCTTTATTATCAATCCTCTCTTGAAATTTGGATTAATATCAGAAACATCTGGTTTTCTCCCTTGTGGGGACAATGCCCAAATTGCCATAGTTTCATATTCCTCAATGAAAGAAGAGTTTTGCAATTCTGTCTTGACCTCTTCTTCAGAGTCTTGAAAGGGATTCTTAGACTTCATAATAGCATTAAAGGCTACTACACCTGCAATGTCCCATTTAGGCATAATTAATACACTAGCCTGACTCACCAGTTTTCTTCCTTCTTCATGAGTGATGTTCTTGAATTCTTCCATTAATTTAGCTTTTACCTCCTCATCATTCTCCTAGTCTGACCTGTCAGGCCTTAGTTCTCTTCTTTGCCTGCATTTATCTTGATACTCTTCAAACTTTATCCTCCATACCAATTGCAAGAATATAGGAGTTTTTACAAATGTATTGTCATCTAGAAACTCCTTGCATGCCTCCATTCTTGCATCTTGTACACTTTTACCTTTCATATCTAAATCAGATAAAACTAATTTAGTTAGCCTAGGAGGGGAAGGCATACCAACTTGCATGTCTTGATCAGTAACAATAATCTCATCCATTAGATCCTCTTGTGGTTGATCAATTATTTTCCTCTTAGGGCTTGGCTCAGATGGTAGTGATGAGGGAATGTCTTTTGATGATGATTCTAAATCAATAATTTTGATTGCCCCAGGCACTTTGAATTTTCGAATTGGTTGTGGAGGCACTTTCATAATCTATTTTTCTTTTTTGTCCAATTCTTCTTCATCACTGCTACTATCCTTTTTTCTCCTATAAATGGGCCACCTTTCTCTTGTACACCCAGACTCAATTCTAAATTTACCTTTTTTTATCCTCAATGTGCCCATAATTTCCTTGAAGTTTTCCATCAGAAAATTAATTTTACTATGGTGGGGACTGAACTCCAACAATGGATCATATTTCAGATCCATTTTGTGCACAACATCTAGCAGTTTACCATAAGCTATCCATTTCTCCTTATTCAACTCCTGTCTATTCAAATCAAATTCATTTCTAATCAAGTCTTTAGGGAGATTAAACTCATGCACAAATTTTCTAGCTTTTATTCTTTGTCTGAAAAGAGAAAAGAAACCCTCAGGATCATGTTGTCGCTTTGATCCACACCTCAAATAGTAATCATCAAAGAAATTATCAAAATGCGTCCAACCTCCTTTTGAAAATACAAAATCAGACACCACTGTATAGTTTGGGAAAAATGTTCCCTTACCCCTTCTAGTGAGGTTGTCCTCATGAATACAACCTATCTGCCACATAACTTCTACAAATCCCACTCTTGGTGGCACATTGTATTGTAGTATATGAGGGGCTCCCTGAAAACCATATACTCTCAAGACAGTGTTGACTGGGTATGGGATAATGTCACCCCAGTTATGGTAAACCTTCAATTCTGGCTTCCTCTCCTTTGTCCTAAGGAAATCATGTAATTCCTTAGGGATCCTAGGTATATTCACCATTAATCTATCCCTTAATCTGGAAGCAAAAAAATTATTAAATTGCACATAACTAGTGCTTTCCTTATTACAAGATAAATCTGTAGCCCATATATGTACTGGCAATCTTTATCCATCAACTGATTGCCTTAATTTCATCCTCTCAGAGAAAAAGTGAACATTATTAAACAAAAACATATGCATTAGCATAGAATACCAAAATAATTGAGTGTCGGTATCATTGTTTTGTAGCTTTGAAAACCCTTCATGCATCCTCTCAGCAAAGAAAGAAGTGAAGTTATAGGTCACAGAGAAGTTATTTTCCTCCTGTGGTTGATCAATTATTTTCCTCTTAGGGCTTGGCTCGGATGGTAGTGATGAGGGATTGTCTTCTGATGATGATTCTAAATCAATAATTTTGATTGCCCTAGGCACTTTGAATTTTTGACTTGGTTGTGGAGGCACTTTCATAATCTGTTTTCCTTTTCTGTCCAATTCTTCTTCATCACTGCTACTATCCTTTTTCCTCCTATAATGGGCCACCTTTCTCTTGTACACCCAGACTCAATTCTAAATTTACCTTTTTTATCCTCAATGTGCCCATAATTTCCTTGAAGTTTCCCATTAGAAAATTAATTTTACTATGGTGGGGACTGAACTCCAACAATGGATCATATTTTAGATCCATTTTGTGCACAACATCTAGCAGTTTACCATAAGCTATCCATTTCTCCCTATTCAACTCATGTCTATTCAAATCAAATTCATTTCTAATCAAGTCTTTAGGGAAATTAAACTCATGCACAAATTTTCTAGCTTTTATTCTTTGTCTGAAAAGAGAAAAGAAACCCTCAAGATCATGTTGTCGCTTTGATCCACACCTCAAATGGTAATCATCAAAGAAATTATCAAAATGCGTCCAACCTCCTTTTGAAAATACAAAATCAGACACCACTGTATAGTTTAGAAAAAATGTTCCCTTACCCCTTCCAGTGAGGTTGTCCTCATGAATACAACCTATCTGCCACATAACTTCAAATCCCACTCTTGGTAGCATATTGTATTGTAGTATATGAGGGGCTCCCTGAAAACCATATACTCTCAAGACAGTGCTGACTGGGTATGGGATAATGTCACCCCAATTATGGTAAACCTTCAATTCTGGCTTCCTCTCCTTTGGCCTGAGGAAATCATGTAATTCCTCAGGGATCCTAGGTATATTCACCATTAATCTAGCCCTTAATCTGGAAGCAAAAAAATTATTAAATTGCACATAACTAGTGCTTTCCTTATTACAAGATAAATCTGTAGCCTATATCTGTACTGGCAATCTTTATCCATCAATTGATTGCCTTAATTTCATCCTCTCAGAGAAAAAGTCAACATTCTTAAACAAAAACATATGCATTAGCATAGAATACCAAAATAATTGAGTGTCGGTATCATTGTTTTGTAGCTTTGACAACCCTTCATGCATCCTCTCAGCAAAGAAAGAAGTGAAGTCATAGGTCATAGAGAAGTTAGGGTGTTGTATTTGCACCCCCATAAACATATAAGCAATGGGCATTACCATACTAGGATTGAAACCCAAAATATGACATAAAGAATAAAAAGTGGCTAGGAAATGGTTTGCAAAACAATTTAATTTGAAAGGTTCCTAGTCACTTGGGCTGATATGAAATTTTGAACCTCTTTCCCTAGCTAGATGAGGTGGAAGCAACCTTGCTCTAAAAAGAGATTTCAGCTCTTCATACTCCTACTTCATTTCCTCAAGGTTGATAGGAACCAAGTCTTTACTCGGTTCACTCAAGTCAAAAATATGTTGGACCTCTTCTCTGTTAATGCTTAATAGAACCTTTCCATCATTGTCCCTGATTATCCGTGTAACAAGGTCATATCTTGTAGCCACTATCCTAAGTAGGTCTACATCAGGGAATACATATGGTACCACCAGCTTCCCCATATCATACATCCATCCATTTGAAAAAGGGTGAGGAAAATTCCTCTGTCTGTACCACAATCTGAATAATTCCAAGCCAGTGAGGGGAACCCTAGCATCAGCAATGTTGGAGCAATTATACACTAACCCTTCCCCTAGGATTTTCCCTTGCATTAGGACCAATCCCTTCCTCCTATCATTCGTTGATAAGGGAAATTGATCTAGGAAATCATCATATAGGTTTCGTTTCAAATATTCAATCTGGCCAAAATGTTGCTTGGGTGGTGCCATCTCGGACAAACTAGAGCTTCTTTACAACGTTATAATTTAGATAGCTAGGACTAACCAAAGATAGAAAATTACAGGAGAAAGCACTACAATTTCTCACAACTATAATTAAACTATAGCCCTAACACATTCATCAACAAGCTCACAGCACATCCAGCTAATCCTTTCCCAAATTCAAATGAAAAATGACTAGGAGGCACAGAAAATAAACTCATGGCTTTGTTCGCAGAACTCCCAAATTTTGGCTACAGAAACTCTCAATTCTACCTTCGGCTCTGAAACTGCTCTTCGAAATAGTTGAATGCTTTGTGATACAAACCAAGCAGAAAATTTTATTTTATTGTCGATCAAATTACACCAACAAGTGTCTCATCTGCCATTAAAGCTCAATTTTGCGTTGTACGAATGACTCCAACCATATTTGATGTAGATTTAAATTTGAGCTATCGATTCTTTAGCTTGATCAAATCATTGACTACCACCTTCAAAACAAGCTGAGACAATTTCCAACATGGTGATAAGGGGCCCACCTTACCATACACTATGAAGGAAGTCCACATGGCGGTTGCCCAAGATATCACAATCCTGAAACTTCTAATCGCATGATGGTAGGCAATCGCTGATCCTAAGCATCAATGATCTCGTTCCTTTAACATAGTCACCAGCCATGTCTTTAACCTTCGAGAAGCTTTTCCAACGAGATTATAACATATCCGTCAATTTAGAACATGTGCGTCTTGAGAACACTTTAGTAATCCGCCCCTTAATACATTTAAAGTCGGCTACTATTTCCTTTACTCTTTAGGCTTCACCGGATGAGACACATGGCACCTGCCCATGATTTCGCAATCAACCCAAGCACCATCATAGGATTACGGGGAATGACTCAGATCAAATGGCAGTTGGTCGGTGATAGTGCAAATTTGATCCCCTGGATAGGATAGATAGCGCCCGCCCGTGATTTTTTTGATCCTTCAATTCTCGATCATGGGATGGCGGGCACCATTGATATCTATAGGAAATAGATCAATGGCAGCACTAAATCAACCCTTGTAAAATAAAAAATTCATTAAAAGGAGAAGTGGGAATTACTAGGCGGCTGACAAACAGCAACATAAGTTGTTTTTTAAAAGATGAAACACGGGGCCAACCAAGACTTAGGAAATAAAACCCTGCAGAGGAAATAAAGTATTAAAATCAAAGTTGGGTTTTAATTTTAATCCGGTGACATAAGCCTAACCCATTAACCCTAGTGGTCATGTCACTGAAGTCTTAGCCAAAGCCTTTCATTAAATACTAATCGTGCAATGTGTAGGTTTTTTAGATTTGAAGATATGGGAGAAAATCTCGATCGTACCCTGCCAACTCACAGACCTAAGGTGTCGCCTTGTTATTTGGCGCGAGGTCAGCAAAAGGAAGATGTGTGTCCTGTATGGAATGTGGGGCCCAATATCCACTATTAAGCTCATAACCTGTGGTTTTAGATCACCAACCAAGATCAAAAGCTAATGTAAATCTCTGTTCTTCCCTACTAGCTCGCAGGAGGAAGATGAAGGTTGGTTAAAATCTACGAGTTTAATGAGATTACGATGCGTAGCTCCATCTGTTCAATTTGAAAAATACATAGGACCTGCCGACATGGATTAATGTTATTGGTCATGAGGAAGGTGAACGATGCTTCGTTGGATGTCAAACCGAGTTAGCCCAAGATAAACCATTTGATCTGCCAACTCTTTAGGAGATCATCGAGCAGTATTCAAAGTTGGAAAAGGGCACATGGTGGTTGTTTTATCGTACAATTGGTGAAGCATTAATGAATTATTTCTTTCTTGTGTAGTCATGTCGATCTCAATCTATGTGAAGACATTGTTGGCAATCATGAAGGGTGATCTGCAGATTCTCATGTAGCTCTAGTTAAACGGTGACAGTACATACGCTGCCAAATTTCCATGTTTGCACATGCATTTTTACTAAGCATTGATGAAGGTTACCATTACCTTGCACAATAAATACAAGAGGAATTAACCGCTAATAGTCTCATTCTTGTAGTAGTTAGAGCACTTTGTGGGCTGAGTCTAATCAAGTTTGAGTGCTTGTCTGATAAGAGAAAATGAGTAAGTCAGTAAGGAGGTATGTTTGTTTGAGCTCACAAAAGCTCGGTCCTGCTATTCAGGAAGGTGATTTGGTTGAAAATCTTAGGCTTGTGCCCATTAGATGGTAGAAGGTTGCAATTCTAGGATGTTGCTGCTCAACTGGTAGATGACAAAGGCAAGCAGTCAGTGCGCTCTATTACTAGTTTCGATAGGAAAATAAGGTATGGGCATGGCTCCTCTGGATGCCAACACTCGCGCATTGTCCTTAAGAGCAACACTTCTGATGATGTAACCGAGACCGACTCCAACTACTATCGGTATTTAGCTTGCTTCAATCACGGTCTACCCTCTGATGAGGAAGTGATATATGTGGTGCCATTGGCTATTAAAACCCCAAGCGGATGGACTAGAACCATATTGGGCAAGGACAAGAAAGAAGAGGAGGCTGAGGGTCTACTGTATTGGGTAACAACTAGAAGCGGGCGTGTATATCGTGGTCTGAGTGTTGGTAAGGGTAGGGTGGTGGGTAAATAAGAAGTTGTTGTGGTGCCTTCGTGGCAATTTGGTTGCCTGGTTTTTTTGCGTGGATAGCGACAAAGGGGATTTTGATGACAATTTATGTTCCTTTTTCTTTTTGCTTTCCCTAGTTCATGCACTATGTTTTGCAGATTCAACGTGTGGGAAGTTTTGAAATGAAAGTCAAATGCAATGGAGATTTTGTTCAAATGAAAATTTTTCATGAAATTACATTTGAGCCTGAAGCTTGTTGCTCCCTTGTTATATAAAAGGGAATTCAAGGCTCATTTATAGGGAGAGAACTAATGAAAAGCTATAGCTAGGTTTTGAGCTGAATATATGGGTAGAAATATATATGTCCTTTGATGAGGAAGTGATATCTGTGGTGCCATTGGCTTTTAAAACCCTAAGCGGATAGAATTGAATAGATAGCATGTTTTGAGTTTTGGATGAATATATGCAAATTATCTTAAATTGTATGCAGATATGACTTATAAGCATGAATAAACATATCATTCTAATATATTTTCTCTCCTTATGTGGATTTGGGTGAATAAGAAATGTTAATGATGTTGTCATTCTTCTTTTGAGAATTTGTTCAATTGTGTGTCTATGTTTTTACTTTGATTCAATAAAATCAATTAAATGCTTAAATGGAGTCATAAGTTTACAATTATTTACAAACGATTTGATAAGTAGTAATATATCAGAGAATTGAGCTCCATAATGCAAGGTATTATATGAGTATTCCATTCTATTAAATTCTTGGGTCATTTCTGCTAACGGTAAACGGGTACCTAAATATTTAATTGACAAAGAATAAAAGAATAATATGTAAATGGGTCACTCACTCACTCCCTCTTTCTCTCTCCCCTTAACCCTAAACCCTTAACCCTTAAACTCTAAACCCTTAATATTAGGTGTGTATTAAAACATTATAAAAGTATAAATTTTTGGAGTTCTATTAGGAATTGAACGATAAATGACAATGAATGGGAAAATCTAAGGCACTTTAATATTTTCAACTAAAAATTTAGAGTTCAATTAGGATTAGTGTTGACTTAGGGTTAGGTTTAGGGTTCAATTAATGTTCAATTTGGGTTAGGATTGAGGATGAGGTTGGAGTTTAATTAAGGTTATGAATTCAATAAGAGTTCAAATAGGGTCAAGGATAAGGTTAGGGTTGGGGTTAAGGTTCAATTAGGATAAGAATTAGTGTTAGGGTTAGGATTAGAGTTCAACTGTAGTTCAAAGTTAGGTTATGGTACAATTAGGACTACTGTTCAATAAATGTTCAATTAGGGTTAATACTTAATTAAGGTTAGTTTTAAAGTTCAATTGGGGTTGGGATTATGAATCAAGTAGGTTTGGGTTAGGGGTAGAATTCAATTATGCTTAGTGGTCAATTACAATTAGATTTAGTGTTCAATTAGGGTAAGGGTTAGAGTCCAAATAGGGTTAAGGTTTATTTAGAATAGAATAAATTTTTGTGTTTAATTATGATATCTAGAATTTAGTATAATTTTCTAAAATGAAATGATTTGGACACAAAGAAAAAAAATAGAAAAGTTGATTTTATATAGATCTTATTTGTTAATTTATTCTAAAATTCTAATTAATAATTTTTAATTAATATAATATGAATATTTAATTTAATTTAATTTGATTGTATTAGATAATTAGTAAAACTAAATAGATAATAAATATTTTATGGATTTTAAAAATTACAACTTAGTTTAATTTTATTTGTAATGTCAAATATTAAAATTTTAGATTGAAATACTTAATTGATTTTAAAATATTTATAATTAATGTTCAATTTATAAACTAATATTAAGACATTAATAAATATAACCTGCGGCATAATGTTCACTTAGGGTTTCTTTCTTGGGAGAAGTTTATTGAATGGTAAGTGTATTTTATAAAATTAATATGTCAAGAATTAATTTTAGATAATACTACATGTGATTTTTCATATGGTATTAAATTGTAGATTAAAATTGATAATAGATTTTCTTCCTTCTTTTGTATTGTAATCTACCATAATATATGGCCTTAAAATCCTATTCATATTTTGAGCTTTTCTAAACTATACAACATGACATCCAACAAAAAAAATTGTTATGCATTTTTTCCAAGCACAAATCCTTAGAATTCTCAATGTGTTACCTAAGTTAATTCTTTATTGCAATAAATAAATACACACTAATATATATATTATGGATTTGAGGGAAAATATTAAAATATTTATATATATAGAAAAATTTAAATGCAAGGGATTCAAGTACATATCTTTTCTTTTGTTAATGTTGATAAAGATACAAATCTTGATGAAGTGCCAAATTTGATGACATGATATAAAAACTAGAATATCTTTGCTCTATGTGGAACTTGAGATTTTGTATAAAACTATAACTAACTCTACATCAAATTTGTGACTTTGGACCTATTTTGCATCAATAAATATGAGCTTTGACACATGCCTCCTAATCTAGCATACAATATGTACTTAAATGCTCAAAATAGTTGGGAGTAGTGTTGAGATTGGTGGATATTTGGGAAGGTCCAATGCTTCACCTTTGTATCTCTCCCTATAGATAGAGGTAGAGATGAATATAGAATGAGACAGGAAAAGTGATAAAAATAGATAGAGATATAGAGAGAGATAGAGGGAGAAATAAATATATAGAGAGATAGGGAGATAGAGGGGGGATATATATATATATATATATAGAGAGAGAGAGAGAGAGAGAGAGAAATGGAAAGATAGAGATATAAGGAGATATAGAGAGAGGGGAGAGAGAGAGAGAGATAAGTAGAGAAATACAAATAGAGATTGAGAGGGAGATAGAAATAGGGGAGAGAGAGAGAGAGAGAGAGAGGGAGAGATAGATAAATGGGAAGAGAAAGACATAGATATAGAGATATATGGGAAGATAAAGGGACAAATAGGTTGAGATATGAAGATAGATAGGGGTATAGGGAGGGAGCAAGAGACAGGGAGAGATGGGGAGAGATAGAGAGAGGGAGGGAGAAAGGGAGAGAGATATGTAGAGGAGGGAGAGATAGAAGATGGGGAAGAGGGAGATATATGTAGAGAGGGGGAGAGAGGGAGAGCGAGAGGGGGAGGCTAATTTTTTAGTTTAAATTCTATAAAATATTCAATAAATAATAATATAAATATTATAAGAATCATATAATTTGTATTTTAAATTACACACTATATTTTATTTTTTGAAAAATATGTAATTTTTTAACCATTTTCCTATATATTTTAATATTTTTACATCTTTTAACAATTCAATATGTAATAAAAATAAAATATAGTTAATAATTTAATTAACTAGCATACCTATATTAATTAATAATATATGTAAAACACGTCGAGAGTTATCTTTTTCAAGATTCCTATTGACTTAAAAAAATGCTTACATTTTCATGAATATGAATTTGGAAAGCAATCAATTTGATTTCATTATTGTTTTTGTCATTGTTTATCTCAATTCCCATATATAAGAGTATACATTCAAATTTTAAATCATACCAACTTGTCTATAATAAGAATCAACCAAGAACGATAAATTTAAAAGCAGAAATGTTCATCAATCATTAGATTTAGTATTGACAGCATCAAAGAAGTATATCATGACAAAATGACATTAACTAACTTAGATATATCCACTATTTTTTTTTTCAAATGTTTGAATACATTGTTAACATTATATACATTCAAGCATTTGAATGTTATGAAACCTATAGCTTTGCAATTGAGTCTAATAAAGATTTTCTCTTAGATGAATAATCAAACTTTGTTGTTTTTGTGACTGTGCATTTAATTCTTTCTTCATCATTATATGTCTCTTTATTCTCTTGAAGTTTAAATATGTATCTATTGAAAAGGAACTTTTGTATAATGTGTGAAAACTTAACATCATCTTGTTTTTCATGCTTCAAAATGTTTAATTCTTTTGTTGTAAGACCCATAATTTCTTCTGCCACTTCTTCAAAAGTTGTAATCCAAGTGAATGAAGTATGGTCTTGCACTTTGCATTAAAGTATATATATATAATCACATTCAGGGAATGTTTTATCACATCTTCCACAATACCATTGACCATTTTCATTAGTGTTTACATTCTTTTTGTAGTGCCTATCTGCAATTTTCAAGGGGCATGTTGTATAACAAAAATTTTCTACCTTAATGAAAGATAAGGTAGCTTTTATCACTATCCAATAAGGTTTACCAGAGTTGGCAAGGTCTTGATCCTGTATTTGTGAGATACTAGGGTTAGAAATAAATAGGGTTTAAGGGTTGGGGTTCAATTAGGGCTAGAGTTTAATTAGGGTTAGATTTCAATCAGGGCTAGAGTTTAATTAGGGTTAGATTTCAATCAGGGCTAGAGTTTAATTAGGGTTAGATTTCAATCAGGGCTAGAGTTTAATTAGGGTTTGGGAAAAATCAGGGTTAAGGTTCAATTAGGATAAGTGTTCACTTAGGGTTATTGTTAGGCTGAAGATTGGGGTTAATAGTAGGGTTGGGATTTAGATTGCAGTTAATTAAATTATATTAGTTTATGTTTTTATTAAAGATCAAATATAGATGTAATTTTGAAAATTATATATCTATATCTTTTGATTTATATTTTAGATCTAAGATGATCACATTATTGTTTAGGCATTACCTAAAATAAAAACCAATTATATCATAATTTAAATAATACAACTAATTAATTGAATATTTTATAGAATTTAAACTAAAAAATTGATTAAAAATTGATTTTTTTTAATTCATAAGATTGATTTATATATTAGATTAAAAAAGGTACAACCATCTGCAAACATAGGAAAGCTTCTGCCATTGATTACCAGCAAACCCATCCCAACCACCACTACCAAAAACCACCCCGAAGATGGTCAAAACGAGACCCAACCAACCAAAGACAGAGAGACCCCTCCATCCAGAAACCACTACCCTGCCATCCAAGCCAACTACCAACCCAAAATTCCATAAGGGTTCGGCCCCGACCCTAAACATATGAATCCCCAGTCACCCAAAACTCCCAAACTAGCCATTAGAGATCAAATTTATAAACTCTGAGACTGAAAGATGCCATTGGACAATAGAGATAAACTCTAAAAACTATCAGAACGAACAACTATACAAGGCATTCATAGGAAATTATTTAAAACAACAAAATCTTCAAAGACTTTTACCCACATGACATCACCCATAGCCATCAAGCCAAAGAATTTCTTCAGGAATTCAATGGCCACTGCCATCACCATTTTGTGTCTACTCAATGCCAGACCACTCAAGTCAAGAAGGAACGGGAAAAGATTTATGGCCTCATCTGAACCTCGAATAGCTGCAAAGTCACTCAGTCTTGGGATGCCTCTGCCCTCCACCACAAAACTCAACACTTCATTTACCCCTCCTACCAGATCCTTGCAAAACATCTTAACCAACAACAGTTTAGCCACAACCTTGGATTCACTATTATCTAGAAGAGATGCCAAAAACTGGGAGGATATGTGTAGATTGTCCCTACCGAACTCCTTGTTAGCCAAATGACCAGATCCCAGGATCATTTTGGTCACCACCAGAACTAACGAGTCCTTGTTTAAGAGAATCTGCTTCAGTCGTTAGTCTTTAACTTCTCTGAAGGAGGCTTGTCTAGCTGAAGATTTCAGAGAGATTGGCGTGTCCACACCAAACTTTTCCAGGCCATCCACGGAGACTTCAATGACAGAGAGAGATCGCTTCACCATGAACGCCACCGCCAGAATAAATAAATTATGTTGCAAATTTCTGCCACTAAAGTCGCGACCAACCGATATGAAATGGAATGAAATGAAAAATTTTAATGACGTCCACAAGGCCAAAGAAGCATATGGGACCCAAATGACTTCCCTCCACATGTGCCACGTTTAATCTGCATGAAAATGCCTTCAGGGAATGATGCCTATGGCATCCTCAAGCTCTGTGAAGAAAATTGCCACCTCCATCATGTGACCAGCCTCCTAGTCACACCCACATATGTCCCCCATAGCCCCTTCCTTTTCGCCACCTCAACTCCTAGTTGGCTCTCCTAGCACATCAATGTGGGGATGAGAAAAGAAAGAAGGTAGGGGGAGCCCACCCAGGCACTGGCTATAATGCATGTACTTTTCAGTGTATTGTATTAATATACCTAGATATATTCACCAAAATCTATTATCTATTATTGATTATGTAATTTTGTATGTATAATATATTTTTTTAAAAATATATATTTAAAAAATTAAACAATATATTTTTTAAATTAGAAATATATTAGAAATATTTTGAATGTATTCAACTATCAAAATATGATTTTTTTTAATATACCATTAAAATCACTAATAAAAAATATTAAAGAGTTTATATATATTTTTTTAATATCTTAAAAAAATATTCTATATTATAAATATTTTATAAATAATTTATAAAATATTTTTGAAATATATTAAAAAAAACATATATTAAAGTTTAACCTTTGTATGTGGATTCAAAAATTAAAAAAATGTGAAGGTTATGAATTAGGTTATTTTTTGCACGGAAGGCAGGCTGTTGGCAATGGCACAGGATGGGTCCTATCATTCTGACAGCTGACAGACCGTTAGAGGCAAGCAGGCCATGGATGGGTATACCATTTTTTATGCTACATAGCCTACTCTTGACTTGACTAGTTGCCCTAATTTCTCTGCTTTTTCTCATTTTTAATGAATTTCCCCCCAGCCTTGTCAAATATTTCATTTTAAATGTTTTTCTTTAGAAGTAATGAAACATTTAAAATATATCGCACAAAAATTTCCTCAGGTCCCACCTTGTACAGTCCACGTGGCACCCGCCTATGATTTCACAATCAACCAAAGCATCATCACGAGATGGCGGGGAACGACTCAGATCAAAGGACAGTTAATGAACATTCAAGCAAATTTGATCCCCCAGATGGGACATGTGTCGCCCGCCCGCAATATCGCCATCCTACAATTCATGATCATGGGATGGCAGGCAACTATTGATCTTAAATGCATTTTGATCGACGGAAGTGCGCATTTCATCCTTCTGAAAAATAAAACATTCATTAAAGGGAAAGGGGACATTACTAGGCAGATGGAAAATAATGACATAAGTTTTTTTTAAACCGTTCAACACAGGGCCAACTAGGACTTCGGAAAATAAAACCTATAGAGGAAATAAAATATTAAGACCAAAGGGACCAGGCCTAGATGGAACAATGGGGCATAAGATGTTTTTAAAACCCTTCAAAAAAGGTAACGGTGAAATAGATCCTGACCAAGGCATTAGGTAAACACAAGGGTTTAAGATGAAGACAAAGCTAAAACCCCAACCCTAAGAAATTTTCCAACACTATGAAAGACCAGTGACATAAGGCAGGGCATGAGTGAAACATTAGGAACAAAATTTGAAGTTCCATCAGTACAAGCATTGGATAATTTTATATTAATAGTTTGTCCTATCAAAATATAAAAGGTGAGCACAATAAATAACATGTATTTTCCCATTAAATGTGAATGATTTTCAAAAAGTTTAGTGTTCAACTATTGGTGCATTTTTGTTCAATATAAGTTGTATTTTAAATCATTATGTGTTGTTTTTATAACAACAAATAGATTTTTTGTGTTCAACTATTAGTCCATATGTGTTGAATATAAAAGGTAGAGATATCAAAGATTTATGGTTATCAATAAGTATTTGGTCCACTTAGGTTGTATATTAATTTTAATTTAAATAAAAATATCATATTCTACAAGCAACAAATGATTTTTTTTGGTTCAACTAATGGGGGTTCCATGATTAAGTTTTGGTCGAACCTTTAAAAATTCAAATTTTAGACACTTTTCAAAAGATCTGTCGATGTGGCGAGTTGCATGATGAGTCACACCTCCAAACCTTAGTTATAGATAAATAAGACCAATCTACATTTCAAAAAAAAAATGAAGGTTCTACGATATTCCAGTCAATGGCTACATGCTGAGAAAGTTAGCCTGCATGACTACAAGGTCGTCTCCCCTAGAGGAATAAGGGGACATCACTAGGTCGAGGACAAACAATGACATAAGTTTTTTTAACGAGGGAACACGGGACCAATAAAAAACTTAGGAAAAATAAAGTCAAGCAAAGGAAATAAAACAATAAAACAAAAGGGGGCCCACCCTAGACATACGAAGCGATGGTGCTTAATTCATTTTAAAGCCTTCCCAAAAAGTAACAGCCAAATAGATCCCATCGAAGGTGTAAGATGAACACTAGGGTTTTACATGAAGACGAAGGTAAAACCCCATCCTTATCTTTTCCCAAACACCACAGATGACTAGAGACACAAGGCAGGATAAAATAGAACATAGAGAACAAAAATTTGAAGTTCCATCACTACCCATAACCCTAAACCCTAAACCATTAACCCTTAACCCTTAAACCCTCTGCCCTCTCTCTCTCTCAAGTCTTTCCCTCCTACCCCCTCTCTCTCCCCCCTCTCTCTCTCTCTCTCACTCCCTCTATCTCTCTCCCCTCTACCCTAAACCCTAAACCCTTAACCCTTAAACTCTAAACCCTTAAACCCTCTACCTTCTACATTTAACCCTCTACCCCTTATCTCTCTCCCACTCCCTCCCTCTTTCCCTCTCTCCCTCAAGTCTCACACTCCTACCCCCTCTCCCTCTCTCAGGTCTCTCTCTCTATCTCTCTCCCCTATACCCATAACCCTAAACCCTTAACCCTTAACCCTTAACCCTAAACCCTTAAACCCTCTACCCTTTACCCTTTACCCTCCTTTATCTCTCTCTCAAGTCTCTCCCTCCTAGCACCATTCCCTCTCTAAGGTCTCTCTCTCACTCACGAGCTCACTCAATCTCAAGTCTCTCCCTCCTACCCTTCTCCCTCTCTTAGGTCTTTCTCTCACTCACTCACTCCCTCTATCTCTCTCCCCTCCACCCTTAACCCTAAACCCTTAAACCATCTACCCTGTACCCTTAACCCTCCCTCCCTCACTCTCTCTCCCACTCCCTCCCTCTCTTTCTCTCAATTATCTTCAATATCATACCCCTCTCCCTCTTAGGTCTCTACCACCCTCACTCTCTCTATCTCTCCCCTTAACCTAAACCCTTAACCTTAAACCCTCTACCCTCCTATCTTAACCCTCCTTCCTTTATCTCTCTCCCAATCCCTCCCTCTCTCTCAAGTCTCTCCCTCCTACACCCCCTCATCCTAAACCCTAAATACAAACATAACCCTTAAGCCCTCTACCTCTACCCTTAACCCTCCCTTCCTTTATCTCTCTCTCTCTCAAAATTCTCTCCCTCCACCCCTCATCCCTGACCCTCAACCATAAACCCTTAAAACACTAAACCCTTAAACCTTCTATCCTCTACCCTCAACACTCTTCCCTCTCCCTTCCCCTCTAATTCTCTCTCTCTCTCTCTCTCTCTCTCTCTCTCTCTCCTCTACCCTCCTTCTTCCCTCTTCCCTCTCCCTCAAATTATTTCTCTCTCTCTCTATATATATATATATATATATATATATATATATATATATATATATATATATATATATATATGCCTCCTTTTCCCCCCTCTCCTCTCATTTCCCTCCCCTTTCCCTCTCTCTCTATCTCTCTCTCCTTCCCCTCCTGTTCTGCTCTCTCCCCTCTCTTTGTCTCTCCTCTCTCTCTCTCTCTCTCTCTCTCTCTCTCTCTCTCTCTCTCTCTCTCTCCCTCCATCTCTCTTTCTCCTTTCCCTCTCTCTCCCTCTCTCTCTCTCTCTTTCCCACTCTCTCCACCCTCCACCTCCTAATTACTATTGGGTATATGTGTGCAAAAAGTGGATATCTGATTTATAGCACCAAAATATTACATTTTAATTTTTTTTTCAAATTAGATATTAGACACGAATTGGATATCCGATTTGTAGTAATTTGGCTTAGGCATTGCTATGGAGCAATGTACTGATAGCCAATCCAAAAAAAAAATTCAACTCGGGATTTTTGCATTTTTTGGCAAGTTCAAAATGCTACTTTTTTCATGTTGCCATGTTTTGGCCCATCATGATCCTACACATAACCAGGTCTAAATCAGGTAGAACTTTGTTATTGATAAGGTGGATCGCTCCTTTCTTTGAAGGCCATACACTTATGATTGGGTCAAGTGTTCTTTTCTTTAGAAAATTCCTATTGCCTTTTTGATAGGTTAATTATGATTTGATTAGATGGGTTATGAAGAACTTATTTCAAACAAATATCTTTATGAAAGAAGTATATTGGCATGAAATTAAATATGATTTGTATTCCAATGTAAAAACTACAAATAATGGAAACAATTCTTTCAACACATAAACTATTATGTAGTAGTCAATTAAAATGAAAAATCTTACTCTATATTAGTTAGGATACACAACTAAGAAAATGATCTAAAGCTACTTATTTATCCTAGAGGAACTAAGTATATAGTATACAAAGAAAACCAACAAACCCACAACTACCCCTATTTTGAAGGAGTTTAGTTTTCTCCCCTTCCTGATCTCGCTAATATTGTCTAATTATTTTAAAGAGAAGGGTCATAACACAACTTTATTCAACCCAGTAAATAGCTTGGTTAATGAAACTTGAAAAAGCAACAAAACAATTGTACATTTGGCATTTCATGTTGAATGAAGAGTGGTGACAATAATCTACTTATAGTTTAATAAAACACTATTTTTATAAGAAGGCTTGACATTAGAAAGATAAGTGTTACTTATAGTTTAATAAAACACTATTATAGTTTTACCAACATATACTATTCTATGCTTGCATGGCTTATTGGTTAATATATGGGGAGATAGAGAAGAGATAGAGATAGAGATATATGGGAAGAGAAAGAGAGATGTAGATATATGGGAAGAGAAAGGAAGAGAGGTGGAGATAGAGAGTCGATGGATAGGGGGGATAAGGAGGGAGAGATGGTGAGAGATAGAGAGGGGGAGATAGAGAGGGGGAGGGGAGAAAGGGATATAGATAGAAAGAGATAGAGAGAGGAGTGAGAGGGAGATAAAAAGAGAAATAGATATAGAGATATAGAGTAGGAGAGATGGAGGAATGAGAGAGAGGGGGAGAGAGAGAGATAGCTCAATAGATAGAGGGGGGAAGAGGCGGGAGTGACATAGATAGTGGGAGATATAGAGATATAGAGAGTGATAGGGAGAGATATATCAATCACCCTCCCTATATCTCTATCTATTCATCCTTATCTTTTATCTCTACCCCTCTCTATCTCTTTGTCTCCATTTCTATTTTTGCTTGTCATTATCTCCCTCTCTCTCTATATTTTCTTCTATATTTATTTTTGTCTCCTTAAGTGTGGAATTGGTACATTGAAGAGGTCTTAAAGGAGAATTATCATATCTTTAATCAAATGGCATGCTACCTTGAGCATAACTCCCCAAGGACACATGCCATCCTTGGATTTTTGACATGAAACAACCAATCAAAATTTAGTTTCTCTCTCTCATATTAATATATATTAGTATTATATTAAATATATATTATATTAATTATATTGTGTATTATATAAAAATATACTTATTATTAATTATTAATTATAATAATTTTATACGTATTTAATAATTTTGTTAAAGAATATAATATATAATTATAATAAGTTGAATAATTATATTATTTATTATGTAAAGTATAGCTAATATATACTTAAATATATTGTAGAATATTAAAACCTAGCTAAATGGCACCAAAATTTTGAACTTAATTAACATATTATAAAACCTAACGAAACCAGGTTGTAGCTCGTCAAATTGGAGAAGTGAAAGGTCAATACCAGTGCCGAGGAAGAGTTTGGAGTAGTGAAAACAATGTCAATGCTAGCGCCGGGGAAGAGTTTGGAGTAGTGAAAACAAGGTCAATGTCAGCACTGAGGAAGAGTTTGGAGTTAAAACAAGGTCAATACTAGCACTGACAAAGAGTTTGGAGTGAAAACAAGGTTAATATCAGTGTCGAGGAAGAGTTTGTAGGAGTTAAAACAAGGTCAATACCAGCACAGAGGAAGAGTTTGGAGTTAAAACAAGGTCAATACCAGTGCCAACAAAGAGTTTAGAGGAGTGAAAACAAGGTCAATATCAACGCTTGAGGAAGAGTTTGGAGGAGGAAACAAGGTCAATACTAGCCCGAGGATGAGGTTGAGGGAACTCAGAAAATTGACGACCAAGGGGCAATGAGTACTGTAAGTTTGGCACCCCCATTCTCTTTAACCTTCAATTTTCATGCCTAGTTTCCAAAGATCTTCTTGTACATTGGCACCCCCATTCTCGTAAATGGTATAAGATAAGACAAATAAAATAAAATAGCTTATATAGAACATATCCACCTACAATCCCATTCAAGAATTTTAATTAATTCCTTGAATTAAACCTAAAACAAGAATCATACACACCACAACAATGAGATGAATGAAACAACCCTTGATCATTTTATTCAAAATTTAGATATGTTTGTACAATGGAGAAACATGAGTTTGAATTAATCATATCAATTCAAATGCCAGTACTATCATAAAACATCAAATCCCCATGAATTCAAAACCTACTATAGAATGACTCAAAACCTAAATTGAATTTTCTCTAAAACCATCATACTTTACAATTTTCTCTGCAACTTCATCTAGAATCGACCAAAAATATCTAACTTGCTAACCTGTACTTCTGGCCTTGAAATCCTTCTTATATAAAAATGAGGAGCAAACAAGCATCAAGCCAGAAAGCACACGTGTCACCAGCCAACTGGACCGCCTTGTGATATTCCAAAAAATTGTTACAACAACAATCTCCTTAAAGAATCTTCTTGTTCATCATGCCCGCTGAGAATGGTTGATGCAACAACAAAAAACTTCAAGAATTTTGTGCCTAGACTGTCACCAAAAAAAAAATTGGAATCTATTGTAACTACAACAGCTGATTTTTCAACTGTTAGTAGCCTACTCCTTTCCACTCTTCCTCAGTTAAATATACATTTACCCATTTTTGGTACTCTTCATCAGTTGGCCAATCAAAATTGATCACCTCATTCACCTTGATACTATAAGGTTTGTACTTAACTGCCACCTAATTCACTTCTCTTTCAAAAGAATCCAAGAATGAGATGGTGCTAATGATTTTTTCCATACAGCTCACCAACAAATCATAATCTGAGTTACTCTATTTTTTAGGGTTTTGTAGTCCAAACATGATATAAAGGAGCTCTTACATGTTTTGTGATTATTGTAGCTTGTGTAAGAGGCCCCATGGATACTGTTGTAATTGTAGGATACATGAATAGGGTGTAGGATGAGAAATAAAGAAGGTATAGCTACTATCCTCAATAGTTTTGTGAAGAAAATCATGTGAAATGAGAGGTTCAAGCCTAGGTTTCAACAAAACATGTATGGGAGATCTGATTTTATGAATTTTTATCCATGTGCAGACCTAATGGGTTTTTTCTGAACACTGAATATAAATGATATACATACACACACACACACATATATATGTATGTATGTATGTATATATGTATGTATGTATATGTATTTTTAAATGTAAATGTAAATGCAATTCTGGATGCTCTCCTAGAACAATAAATGCAACATATCATTAAAGAAATCTATATCTATGTATATAAATGTGTATTTCTAAATGCAAGTGTAAATGCAAAGAGCATATGGTTTTGTAGTGTTATAGATACAACATATCCATAAATTAATGTAATTGAAATTCTAAAGTCTTCAACACATATAATATCAAATCGATCAAACTATTAAACTACATGATAAATAAATGAAAATAGTAAATGCATATTATGTGTATTTGTAAATGTAGGTGTAAAATAAATAAGAATAATGAAAATTATAAAAGAATACAAGGAAAGGTCTCCTCCCTTCTTGGTAGTGATAACCTCCTCCACACACAACTCTTAAAAATTATGAATAGAGGAATATAATCTTTGAAAAACTCAAAGTTGATTCTCTCCTACCTGATGCAATTAGTCATTTTATCCTTACAAACATTTATAGTGAATACTAAAGGCACATAGACCAATTCTTCATAATAGAAGAATTTGATCATACTTTTCCAATGATGGCATTATGAGAAAACCTTAGGTTAAATGAATAATTCCTAGATAAGTTCTTTAAATCATGTCCAACCGTATAAGAGAAGACCTCTGCTATGTGCACCTGGATACCATGGAGAAAGGATATTCTTTGGGCTCTTTCATCAATCATCCTACCTTAAAACATACCAAAAATCTCCTAGAAATTAGACATAGGAATATTTAATATGACTTAAAAAAAAAATTATTGCCAAAGTGTAAACCTATGATGACTTAACTAGGCCTAGTACACACTCCCTCCCCATTAACCACTTAGACATATGGAAATTAAATATAAATTTTCTGATATTTTTAGTCATGTAGGTGTCCAATAAACCACTTGGTGGTGTTTCCCTTCAAGTTTATTTACTTGAATGAAGAGAAAAAGTCCTTTGATTACAATTAGAGAATACATTTGAGGCCTTGGTTTGTAACTGGTGGACCATAGCCATTTAACACTTGTTACAAAGTTTGGGAGTTAAAACGTTAGTAGATTTGATTTGTGATGGACACATTTGGACGGTAGTAACAATAGCTTGCAATCTATCAAGACTTGATTACCTTATAACCTGTGAAATTCTAGCGATGAAATGATAGATTAATCATAATGTCACCTTGGAATCACATCACCATGAAAGAACTTCATCCAACATCCTCATGAGTGCAAGTACCACCAAATAGGTATTTTCCATATCTGTCTTCCTTGAGCGAGGGAAATTCAGGAAGAGAAGAGGAAAGCGAGACATGCAGTATGTCTAAAAGAGGGAGATTATCTAGAGGTCAAAAGATTAGAAGAAAATTTTGTAAACGCATAAAAAAATTTCTTGCTAAAGGGGGTTCATGTTCTTATGATGATGAGAGCATAGGCAACTTCGAGGTTCCCTTAAGGTACAAACATCTATGGAAACAATGGGTATCCAAGGAACTTCCTCCAATAAACACTAATTTTTGTGTCAACGAGAGGATATATCACATAGCACCATCATCATTACATGGTTTGGGCCTATTTTGCATGGACGGCATAAAGGTCTATTACAACAAAGTTATTGAATTGATGGAGTATGTCAGACCCTATTACAGTTACAAAGATTGGATGCAACTGGTTCTATATACACGAAGTATGTGTAGGTATGCACTATCAGCAAATTATATACAACTAAAAGATAAGGATCAAAATAAAGGAGTGGCTATGTACATTGACGGAAGGCCAAAAGCATCAGGGAATATTGTAGGGTTTATAAATAGTACATGACCTAGGTAAACAAATAAGCAACCCAATTGCATATTCGAGGCACGCAATGGAAACCATGTATTCGTGTGTGCGATAAAATCAATAACTGTAGGGGAAGATTTGCTAATCGATTACAATTTGAATTGCTTAGTTACAAATACAGTTACTATGGGGTTGGTACGTACTATATACCATTTTACCCAACCTCCAATTAATGACTCCAATATACTATTTTATTCTTATGTTTTTTTTTGTAAGTCTATTGGTTTCATTTCAGTAATGTTTTTTCATATTTAATTTTTGTCACAGCAGGACATTGATCATAAGGAGAAGGCTTTGGCCAAGAGCACAGATCGTGATGTATCTTTAGGCACTTCTACCCAACAGGTTTACCTCATTGTAATTGTGAAAATTAGATCGACTGATTGAGGAAAGGCACCAGCAGCAGAGGAGAGCATCCATAGTGAGGTGTAGTCAATATTTTATGATGATAACATCGCTTATTCAACAAACCCTCTCGATACGATAAAGAAGGTCCAAAAAAAATGCAATGAAGAAATGGTTAAGTTGATGTTCATAGTGCCTCAAACAGATGAGATAAAAGAGAGTGTTAAAATATTGATTGAGAGATTACAAAACTTACAAGTAAGTTGTCATGAGGTCTTTAATTATAACATAAGTTCATTCATGGTTTTATATTTTGTACTCTTTTATGTCATGAACTAAAATATGTGTTGTTTTTACAGGGTTATTTGCCTCCTTATGATGCTCCTATCCATGATTAGGGTACTGCAAGTGATGCCTGAGGAGTAGGGGTTGGTACAAGTGTCCATCCTGATCTTCCTACGTATACATCACATCATCTAACCCCATCATCCATGCCTATATTGTAGTCTCAAATGTCGGTAGCACATACCATGTAGGCATCTATTAATGCACCCTCTGGAAGTGAACACATTCTAGAACATGTGTCAAGACATTCTACCTGGGGATGCAGAGGCCACTAGTACTGGTGATGTTTTAGCAACATTTCCTGGATCTTCTTGTATTACTAGTATGAGAACATTTCCGGTCACACTTGTGGTGACTGAGGATTTTGTTCCCATAAAGATAGAGAGGGTCACAGGTACTTTAAAATGTTTTAATTATTATTATATATAATCCAATTGAAATTTACTTATTGATCACTCTTTTTAGACTATTGATCTGATGATCAGTTTGCAGGAAATGATGTTTTTTATAAACATCTAAGTGATATTACATTGGAGCTCTTCGGGCCCACCATACGTACATGGTGGAATGCCCAAAATCAAGATTTAAAAGATGAGCTCATTAACTATTTAGTTGTGTTGTTCGGTGATAAAACATTCAACGAACCAAGGTCCTTCAGAAAGCTAGTACCTATCTAAAGTGTGTGAGGGACCAATATAGGTCACATTTAGAGAAGAACAAAAAGTATGAGCATCCCCCCATGATTCAGGAGGGAGTGGAAGGACCTGGTGTCGGATGGAAAGGAGAAGGCTGAAAAGAAAAAATGAAAGACACCATCGGCCAAGGAAGGTATGTGATACTATCAACAATGTAATTATATACTGATTACTCTTTCTTTTTACATAATCTAACGTATTTCAAACTTTTCATAGGCTTCCTAACACATCGAAGGCAACAAAGGAAAGACTAGAAAAATGGGCAACACAAACTTGGCTCGGTGGTTATATGAAATTAGCCGCATGAATTGTAAGTATCAATAAATGAAATATAGTATCCAAATAATAAATTGAGAAAAATTTTGGTTTTATCACACCATAGAAGAAAAATTCATGATCTTATGCAAAAATGTAGGGCTCTAAATTCAAAGAGTTCCCACAAAAGATGACCTGAAGATTTCCTTCTAGCAAGGTTATGGAGTCATGGTTGAATGCCTAAGAGTCTTCACTAGGAAAACACAATCTTCCACTACATTCGACACATAGGTAAATAAACTCAATAAAGTTTATTTAAAATTGAATACTTGTGCAATCTATTCAATATTAATTTCCACCATAAAGTAATTACATGCATATTTGTTTTAAACATTCAAGCAATGATAATACTGCACATGACATTGGAATCTAGCCTGGTGAGGGTGGAGCACAACCTGCAGATGAAGGTCATGGTGTGCATCCCGGTACTTTAGAGAATGTAAAGTGTGATCAACATGTTGAGCATGATCAGGCTAGAGAAGATCAGGAACATGATGTGGCCCCATCAGGTAAAGAGGACCACTCTAAAGTTCTTTTAAACATATTTAACTGCAATTGGTGTATTAATTAATGTAACCTTTTGTGTTTCAACTTTAGACCATGTAGAGCATCATCAACGTGTTGAGCATGATCAGGCTAGAGAAGATTAGGAACATGATGTGGCCCCATTGGGTACAGAGGACCACTCTCATGTTATCTTAAACATATTTAATTTCAATTGGTGTATTAATTAATGTAAACTTTCATGTTTCAACTGTAGATAAGGATTTAGAGGGTGTTCAGCATGTTGAGCATGAGTCTATAACAAAAGTTCAAGAACATGATGTGGACCCATTAGATAAAGAGAACCACTCTAATGCTCTTTTAATTAATAAAATACTTGTAACAATAATAATAAAACATATCAATTTAACATTTCTTTCTTATTGCAGCAGACCCCCCTTGAGGCGGCATCCACGTCATGAGCAAATGACTAGGCATACATTAAGATCATGAGCAGAGGGCAGAACAACTAAAGAGGGGACAGATATTGATTTAGAAAATGATACTCCACTTCAGCTTTATGTAGCTTTAAAAAAGAAACAAAAAAAAAGTGATTGTAATCATATCATGACAACCATATTTTTGATAATATGTAAAAATTGAAAGAATGAATATTATATGTTAATGAATGAATGTGAATATGTTAATTAATGAATGTGAATATGTTAATTAATGAATGTTATATGTTAATGAATGAATGTTATATGTTATTAATGGATGAATGGATGAATGTTATATGTTATTAATGGATGAATGAATTAATGTTATATGTTATTAATGTATGAATGAATGATTAATGTTATATGATTGGGTATGGGGAATTGAGAGTCATGTGAGGGTGGGGGGGGGGGGAAGGGCGAGGGGCCAAATGAGCTTCCACTGTCACGTGGTTGGCCCTGTTAAGTAGAGAATATTAAACTATTCTCGAAACAAAGAGAAGCTCAATAAAGTAATGCAATTTTCAATATAAGAAATGCATCATTTGAAGCATCAAACCAATATGCAAAGATGAAATAAAGTGCTAAATTTTCACTATGCTGGCAGAAAAATGATTCTTTATACCCTGAATCCATGCTCTACATCATAATTTTAAATTGTTTCCATTCCAATGTTCTGAGTTTAGTTTGTTTGTATGGCTTTGTATGAATATACCACATTGTGTTGTGTGTGGATTTGGTTTCAAAGCTTTGTTTCTTCTATTTTTAGTGGTGACATAACTCTAAAATTTGACTTTTGTGCATAATAGGTTAGTGGAAAAATTGACAGCTCTGAAGGGTTTCAAGGCTCGATTGAGATAGATACATGGATATTTGGATCTTGTTGTTGATGGGAGGCTTCGACTTAACCATGAAATTTTGTACCATCTTTAGGTATGCAAAATTTTCTCTACTTACATTCATTCTTGATCATAAATGTTGTAAATGATATTAATACTTCAAACTTAAGATTCGTTTCATTGTTATAATGATCAAAATGTTATACTTTGATATACATTCAAGCATTCTCTTGCCCCCTACCCTTTGCTCTCTCCCCCCTCCTTTTAAGAATTTTCTTTGTCATAAAAGATTCACATTTCTATCTCATTTACACAAATTTATCTGAAGTGCTAGGAGTGAATAAAGATATGTAAAAGATGATGGATTGAAAAGTGTCTTTTAGGCCTCCTTGTAGCGTTAGAAAACAGGTCATTTGTTTCCTTTTGCATTGGAGTCAAAACTTGTGGTTTTGAGGGTTTGTGGAGGATAGTATCAAGTGTCAAAAACTAGTGAGTTTGGTTTGGTTCCAATCATTAGAAGGATTTTATGTTGACTATCCCATTAGACAGGGCTACAAGGCCTAATATGGCAGCGATAGATGAAAGAGTGTTCCCAAGTGAGAGGTCTTGTTTGTTGGCTTAGTTTATCCATGTTAAGAGATTCTGAGTCATTTCCAAGCCTCCTGATTGCATTTGGGTGTGTGGAGTTAAAATAGTGCTTAAGTTGCTCATTAATTGTATGGTGTATTAAGGAGTTTATCTAAGAGTATTTGAGAGACGCTCTTAAGAGATTGTCTTCCCTTGCCACTTTGCATCAATAATAAAATAAACATGTAAAATGACTAAATAAAATAATTGCTTGAGATTTGAATATGAAGGGACGTGAATTGCTTGATCTCTCACCGATGGTACATTTCAACAAATGTATTTTTTTTTAAAAAAATTGCATTGTTTCATGGAAATTTTGATGAACGCAACAGATGAATCACCGAAAAGGTCTGACGAAGTTGCTATAGTTGCGATGAATACTTCATCGTAACTCCTTGTCAATTTCATCGTAATTGCAATGAAGTATACCGACAAATCATAGAAAAGTTCTGACGAAGTTGCTTATCTACAATGAAGACTTTGTCATAACTCCTTGCCCTTTTCATCGCTATTTCGATGAATGTAACTAACAAACCACATAAAAGGTCTGACGAAGTTGCTTAGCTGTGACGAAGGCTTCATCATAAATACTTGCCCATTTCATCGAAATGGCAATGAAATTTTGGTGTTCTTTCGATGCCCATTTTGTAGATATTCTGACGAACATCCGAGCCATTTTATGATGCTGATGACCAAAAAAATTGCGCCGTTATTTCGACGTTTAATTCGTCATAGGATGTGCGACTAAAAAATAGTGATGAAAATGTTTTCGTCATTTCATCGCTACACCGACAAAGATTTGTCGAACCAGCAATGAACATCCTGTTGGAACTATAAATTTTTTATGATTATTCATGTTGTCCATGCCCGTGCATTTTCCAGGAGAGTCCTACCTTGAGCACATTTTCCTATTTTCATGATATTTTTACCCAAATTTTGCTTATATACCCCCATAAAATCCATTGGGTCTTGTATAATTCACATCATGGTCTATATCGGCATGATAATACCAAGGTCTCCCTGATCTTTTTTGCGTTTTCTGCTGATAAACATTTCTGTTTCCTATCGGCAAGACATTTTTGGTGTCACAGCGATTGAAGTTTACTTACAGGCACCTATCGACATGACATTCATGTGGTTTTGGCGACAAGGAAAAGGATACACATTTCTGCAGGAGTTTGGTCTTCGGCATGTTGTTTCACTGAGCACTTTATGTCTCGCCAATCGGCATGTATGGAGATACATCGGTAAGAGTTAATGTTTTCGGCATTGTGTCTTGGCGAGTTTGAATTGTTACACCGACCGACGAACACATTAAGGATTCACTTCGTCCAGACATGTTGTTTTCGGTGTGAGGTCATAGCGAATTTACATTGTCACACTGCCCAGTGGCGGGACGATACATATCAGTATGAGTTAGCAATATCGGTGTGTGGTCTCAGTGAGTGACCTTCGGTCTCACCGACATTTCATTGGTGGTTTTCGATGAGAGAACTAATATTTCTCGGTGATGCAAGAATGGATTGTTGCTCGGTAAGACTTGTGTGACTTCGGAGTATGGTCTTGGCGAGTACGATGGGTCTCGCTGATAGAAAAAAAGGTTTCCATCGATGTGAGATTGATATTGTCTTGGCGATCTGTGGTGAGCTTGAGGGCTTTTGGTGAAACATAATATGCTCTATGAGACGTCTCCCCAATATCATAAGTCACAATGACACACGAAAGGTAAAGGAACTCTCGGGGAAACATAAAGTGATCTACAGGATATCTCCCTGACTCAGATAAATCACAGCAAAAGTGAATAAAACACGGAGCGACTGTAGCAATTGAATTGCCTTCGGCATGACTGCGATTTGTCTCAATGACTGTTTCATTGGTGATTAACCGAAATTCAAATACTGTGGCTGACATGTGGATGTTCAATTACCATTGCAGGCCGACATGAAATGAGCCTGAATTAAGCAGTTGGTCGACATGGGATCTCAATATGATATATTTTTCTAATGCTGGTGTATAAATAGGCATTTTTGTAATTGTAAAATTGACAGATATTAGTCATTCGATATACAGTAGGAAAATCAAATGGATACAGTACAATAGATTTATCAGATCAGAGACTATGATGCATGTTTTCAAAATGGAGGTATTTATGAAAGTCAATTGATGTTGCTGCACATTTCTGGTATCAATTATCTGTTGAATTTAATGAAAGTATTGCTAAGTTGTCTCCAAGATTCATGCTTTCTGGTTGTTTAAATTAACATAACAAGTTTAGGTTCAGTTTATCAATGCACATTTGCTGTATTTGTGTGATTAATCAATTGGTTCTTTCAAGCAAAGATTAAATCCTTTCAGTTGATCATAGTAATCAGAGATATTCATTTGGATTATTAAAGTAGATCTTAGTAGTTACAGTATTGCATGTTTATACAAGTTGTAAACAAAATGTATGCCAGATAATTTGAGTTTTCTCCAGAGAGTGTTGCTCATCTTGATTTCATTTGACTCTACATACCCAATAAAGAACTGGTCTCTACAGTTTCATCATTAAGATTCATTTATTCTCTTTATATCTGTTAATTGAGTATTTTAGGATTTAGATTAAGAAGATTGCTATTGCGCTTGAATTCATTTGTTCACTTGCATCTGCCATTGTGAAAAAATCATTGCAAGAAGGATAACCATAAGTCAATTCTGCTTCATTTAGAAAGGTACGCCCACTAAGGTTTAGCAGCACCTAAAGAGTAGAAGGTTGAGTTCTCCTGACCTTGTCTATTACCCTAAAGCATATCAAGAGATTGGCAGCCTCTTGAGGCATTCAGCCTGCATTTTTTAGAGCTAACAAATTGGTGACCCTGCTGGGGATACATTCAAAATCAAGGCCTTAATCATAGAGTTAGGAACTATATACAGACTCCATTGGGAATAAGAAACATGAAGTTTTTCTCATTTTTGACAAAAGTGAGTGGCGACTCTGACAGAAATTTGTAGCTGTTCAAACATGAATGGAAGAAGATCTCAATATAGGGGAGGTCATACTGGCGCTTCTGCTGGCAACAGTAAGTGGACACACAAAGATGACAAGGTTGATAAGGGAAAAGGGATAAGAGAGGATATGTGCCTAATAGATAAAGACAAAGTATCATAAGCACATTGTGAAACATATGATCGCTATGATACATGGAGAAACAATTCGAGTGCAGAACCTTGTACTCCAAAAGATCAAAGAAATCCTTTCTATTTTCTCGATCTTCAGAAACAGGCTGAGTTTAGAGCTGAACTAGAGGCTGAACGAATCAGAATTCAACATGAATATGATCAGAAGATGGAAGGTAACCAAGATGACTTTGTTAATCATGAGCTTCCTGAGGAAGTAAAAGCACAGTTTGAATCACAGAGGAAGGAGATAGAGGAACTAAGGGCTACATTGTTGAAAGCCCAAATTACTTCTCAGACAGCTAATTGCCCCCCAAAGTATGTACCACCTCATAAGCAGCGTAATCATAGTGCAGGACCTTTTGATCCACTTGTGTCTCCTCACCATCAGACAAGAAATCATTATAATCAACCAAATCATCCACCTCATTTCCCACATAGCATACAAATATGCAACCACCTCATGGTCAGCCTTTTGTCCCACAACATAATGCACAATATAACAATCCTATGAACCAATATCAGTACCTACCTTTTCCTACCCCTCACCAGTATACAGCAATGGTCAGACAGTTTGATTTTACAGGGTTTCATCTATACCCTTACCCTATGGATGGTAGCTGGAGAAGTCTGGTACCTAAGTTTACAGGGAGTAATGCAATTACTACTAAGGAACATTTAAGGAATTTCAATGTGTTCATCCAAGACATAGGTGTGCCATATGAAGATTTACATATGAGGCTATTTATGATGTCACTTCTTGAAGATGTTAGGGATTGGTTCAACAGCTTGCCAGCACTCTCAATTAATTCTCTCCATATATTCCATGATAGATTCCTAGAGAAATATGGGAATCTAAATGCACCAGATGCAACTCTTCATGAATTGATGTGAATTCAAAAAAATCAAAATGATTCAATTTATGATTTCAATCAAAGATTCAACAAGTTGCAGACTAAAGTACCTTCTAGATCAAGGTTGCCAGATTCTATAGCATTAAGTGTTTATTTAAATGCATTTGATCCTAAAACAGGATATGAACTGAGAAATAGGGTTCTAAGAGATCTGGCTAAAGCTCAGAAAATAGCACTAACAATTGAAAACAACAGGAAGGCTATAGGTATAATCAATAAAAGAGATAACTCTAGGGCTCCTCAGCAAAGCAATAATTATCAGTACAGACAGGAAGGCACATACAGAAATGAAAGGCCAAGGTTTTATGACATGCCATATAATATAGACTGGAAGGATGGAAAACCTATAATAGCTAGGCCAAGAAACAAAGAAATTCCTGATCCATTGAGCAAGAAGGGAACATATATGGTGAGTAGCAATTAATTTTTGTGAAGCTTGTGATAAGACACATTCCCCAGATTATTGTGTTGTAGCTCAAAGGATGCAAGAGAAGGGAATGTTGATGGAAAATAATGGCGAAGATCAGAAAATGTATTTGACTTCAAACAATTTTCACCATGTGGAAGAGAGGTACTCATCTTTAGAGGATGAAGGTTATGAGTATGATGTTTCAAATCAGAAATACAATGTTCATATGGCTAAACAGCAGGTCCTTTATGACTCTGAAGAAGATTATACAGAGCCACATTCTGTTGAGGTGCCTACTCAATGCAGTATGAGAAGACTCACCAAAGATGAAATAGAGAGACTAATTGTTGCTACAGTTGAGGAAGCAAGGAGTAAATACTAGTTAAGAAAAAGAACAGTAAATGAGAAGGAAGGCATTCCTAGGGGAATCTTTATGAAGGATCAGAAGGCAACATAAGGAACTGTGAAAAAATTAGAAAATAAATAGCATGATAAAAGTGAACAGAAGCCTGTCCAAAAAGAGGAAGTGAAGGAATTACACAAAGAGATACAAAAGCCTGATCAGCCTAGTAAAAGAGAAAAGGAAGAAAACAAAGGAGAAATGCCTGAATAGAAGAAAATTGTTAAAGTGGAAGACTCTTCTTTTGACTTCACTCAGGCATTATCCCAGGTAAAAATGTTTGTCCCACTACTTGAAATGATGAAAATTAAGGAGTACAGATATAGTGTTGTTTAATTGATAACAAATGGAAATGAAAAACATGTGAATTCTAAAAATAGAGTAGCTATTAAAACATTCAATAGGAAAGAGAAAGTAAATATCCCAGAGGTTTGCTTGAGTGATGTGTTAGCAACTCCCCCACAAGTGGATCCTTTTTTCACTACATTGCTTATAAATAACAAACTGCTAAGAAATTGCATGATAGACTTTGGTTCTGCTATAAATACCATGCCAGTAGGAGTTATGAAGTAGCTTGGTATGTGGGTTGATACATGTGAAGGGAAATGCTATGCAATGGATAACCGACCTGTTCCTGTGGTAGGCATTATGAGAGGTGTTGAAGTCAAACTAGCTACTTATCCACAGGTGGCATATAATATAGATATCACAGTGATTGATACTCCTCAGTTTGGGATGCTTCTATCAAGACAATGGATAGCAATAGTTGGGGGAAATGTTCAATTTGATCTGTCTTATGCTACAATTCCAGTGAATGGTTAGGAAGTCAAATTGTGTAGAGAGCCCAGAATGAACCAGCTTGTTGACTGTGTACCACAAAATTAGATCAATTTTTTTTTTGATGTTGATCTTGGAAGTTTTAAGATTGAATCAGCCCAGCCAGAATTAACCAATAGTGATCCAATTGAAGAGCATGTGGCACAAAGCTACAATGAAGTGTGGAAGATGTATATTGATGGAGCATGCAGCCAGGAAGGTAATGGAGCTGGAATTGTATTTATTTCACCTGAAGGTATTACATTTAAATATTCATTCATGTTGGAATTTGAATGTACAAACAATGTGGCGGAATATGAAGCTTTATTGACATGTTTGAACATAGCTGTGAAACATAAGATCAAGTTGCTATCTATTCTTGGAGATTCTAAGTTCGTTGTTTCACAAATTAATTCAAAGTATACAGCAAAGCACAAAAGATTGAAAAAATACAGGAATGTTGTATGGGACACAATTGAGTTGTTTGATGCCTTCTCAATTGGGTGGATTGACAGATCAAAGAATATAATGGCTGATTTTATAGCAAATGTGGCGCTGAAAAGAGATGATATCACATTGGCTAGGGTTTCATAGATTGAGTTCAAGACAAGGCCTACTATTCCTAATAACATTTATAGTTGGCAGGTCTTCAATGACGATACTGACCTTTTGAAATTCCTCAATTGTATTGATCAATATGAAGCCCAGGAAATTGACTCCAATGCTTTTGTTGAGGAAGTGGATGGGAAGCAAATAGTGTTTGGCAAGGAGATCTTACAACTCAAAAAAAATAAGCTTCCTAAGGGCTTGGTGGCATTGGAGAGGTTGTATGATGGAAATGATCGGTCCCTCATGAAGAAAACACTAGTCAGAAGAGAAGATGTTGAAGAGATTAACTTGGGGAATGAGAAAGCACCAAGAAAGGTGTACATGGGAAAGAAGATAAGCCCTACAATTAGAAGAATGTTGATAGAGTTGCTAAGAAGGTATAAACACGTCTTTGCTTGGTCTTATGAAGATCTAAAAGCATACAAGGAAGATTTTTTCAGCGTGAAATACCATTGAAGCCAGATGCTAAGCCATTCAGACAAAAGCAAAGACCCATAAATCCAACACTAGAGCCTAAAATGCAAGAACAGTTGACAAAACTCAGAGAAGGGGGAATCATCAAACCAATCAGGCACTCAACGTGGGTCTCAAATTTGGTCCCTATGAGGAAGAAAAATGGAGACATCAGATTATGTGTGGACTTCAGGAATTTGAATATGGCATCTCTCAAGGACAATTATCCTCTACCCAATATGGAGGCTATATTGCATAAGGTAATAGGGTGTGAACTGTTGTCCATGATGGATGGGTTTTCAGGATACAACCAGGTCAAGGTCAAAAAATTTGAGCAATATAAGACATCATTCACAACTCCTTGGGGAACGTATGTATACATAAGAATGCCATTTGGTCTCACTAATGCAGGAGCGATCTTCCAGGGAGCTATGGATGTGGCATTCATAGATCTAATTAATGCTATCATCATGGTGTACCAGGATGACCTGACTGCTTATTCAAAGAAGGCTGAAGATGATGTACAACATCTGAAGAAGGTATTTATTAAAGCCCTAGAATATGGTATTAGCTTAAATCCTAAGAAGTGTCATTTTGCAGTCACAGAAGGTAAGCTTTTAGGACATATTGTCTCAAAAGAAGGGATTAGGATAGATCATAAGAGGGTTGAAGCTATTGAGAAAATTCCTATTCCCAAAACTATTAAGGCTATACAATCATTCTTTGGGTAAATTAATTTTGTTAGAAGATTTGTTTCTAACTTTGTTGAGATCATTAAGCCCATGTCAAAAATGTTGAGGAAAGGATAGAAAATGGAATGGACTGCAGAAGCCTTGGAATCCTTTATATCTATCAAAAGGGCTATCAAGGAGGATCTTGTCCTTAAATCTCCAAATTTTACAAATCCTTTTCAGATATTTTCATTTGCTTCAATGCACACAATCGCTATTGTTATGTTACAGAAGAATGAGGATGGTCACGAACAACCTGTGTCTTTCTTCAGTAAGTCATTACAAGGGTCTGAATTGAAATATGACATAATGGAAAAATAGGCATTTGCATTAGTAAAGGCTACAAAAGCTTTCAGGCCATATCTTGTTGGAGCAAAGGTGATTGCTTATGTCCCTCATGCTGCTGTCAAATATATTCTAACACAGTCTAAAGTAATAGGAAAAAGATGCAAATGGATTAACAAGATCCAGGAGTTTGACATGGAGATACAGATTACCAAATTAGTAAGAGGTCAAGGCTTGGCTAGGTTGATGGTAGAATCAAATATTGAAGCAAATCAAGTTTGTAATGTAGAAGAAGGGAGTGCAATTGCAAGCATTGAGCATACTCCTTGGTATACTGATATTATGCATTACCTTAAGTACACAAAGTGTCTAGAGGGATTGAGTGATAGCCAAAAAATAACTTTGAAGTTGTAGGCATCTAAATATGTTTTCATGAATGGATATTTGTTTTAGAAGAATAGGGATGGTATACTGTTATTGTGTCTGGACGAGTCTCAGGCCAGGCATGTCCTAAGTGAAATGTATGGAGTTTGTGGAGGACATTACTCAACAAAAAAAATTGTTCATAAAATCCTCAAGGCAGGTTACTACTTGCCTAAGGTTTTTAATGATTCTTTCACACATGTAAGAAAATGTGAAGCTTGCCAGAAGTTTTCTGGAAAGCTGAAATATCAAGGAGCTTTACCACTTTGACCCTTGTAGGCTGATGCCCCTTTTCATCAGTGGGGAATTGATTTCATTGGTGAGATACAAGAAAAATCAAGTGGAGGACACAAGTGGATACTGGTTTCCACTGATTATTTTACTAAATGGGTAGAAGCAATCCCAACTAAATAGGCTACAAGAAAAGTGGTGAAAAATTTCTTGATGGACAACATTATCACCAGATTTGGTACACCACTGTGGTTAATCATAGATAATGGGATGTATTTCAGTTCAGATGAATTTAAAGGTTTTTGTGACACATATGGAATTACCATTTCTTATGCAGCTCCTTACCATCCACAAGCTAATGGTCAAGCAGAGTCTAGCAATAAGAGTCTTTTGAAGATTATGAAGATGTTGAGTCAGAACAAGAAAGCTTGGAATTCAAAATTAAAACTGGCTGTGTTGGCCAATAGGATTACTATTAAGAAAGCAATTGGAAAATCCCCATTTGAATTATTATATGGAGTACAGGCCAGGATGCCTTTGCAGAATTTGTTGCCAATCTACAGGTTTGTCCTTCAGGAAGATTTGGATATTCTTGAACCTATGGAAGAAAGAATGGAGCAACTGGTTGAACTTGATGAAATAAGGAGAGTTGCCCAAAACCAAAATGTGAAATTATAGACACAGATGAAGTATCTATTTGATAAAAAGGCACAGGATAGAAAATTTAGAGAAAGTGACTTGGTACTGATGTGGAAGGCCAGGTGTCAAGAGAAAGGAAAGCATGGTAAATTTGAAGCTTTGTGGCTAGAACCTTTTGTTGTTGTTGGAAAGAGAGGTGAAGATTCATATTATCTACAGAATACGGTTGGTGAAGATCAAGAGTTGCTTGTTCATGGGAAATTCTTGAAACATTTTTTCTCTTGAGCAACACAGAGGATTAAGGGTTGCCAATGCATGGACAACTCTTGATGGTCCTCTTTAAAGTTCTTTTCCATGCACAATAGTTTAGGGTTTTGGTTCATCTCCATTTTGCATTCATTTTCCATCCATTCCATCATGCTATACCTTCATTTTGCATTCTCTTCCATTCTACTCACTAGTTCGACATTTCGTGTCTGGTCTGCTCACCCAAATATCTAGATCCTTGCAATGATCTTACTATCATTCATCCCCAGACGGAGCCACTATTGGAACTGCAAATTTTTGATGATTATTCATGTTGTCCATGCCTGTGCATTTTCCAAGAGAGTCCTACCTTCAGCACATTTTCCTATTTTCATGATATTTTTACCCACATTTTGCCTATATCCCACATAAAATCCATCGGGTCTTGTATAATTCACATCATGGTCTATATCAGCATGAGAATACCAGGGTCTCCCTGATCCTTTTTGTGTTTTCTACTAATAAACATCTATGTTTCCTATCGATAAGACGTTTTTGGTGTCACAGCGATTAAAGTTTACTTATAGGCACCTATCGGCGTGACATTCATGTGGTTTTGGTGACAAGGAAAAGGATACACATTTCGGCAGGAGTTTGGTCTTTGGCATGTTGTTTCACCAAGCACTTTATGTCTCGCTAACCGGAATGTATGGAGATACATCAATAAGACTTAATGTTTTCAGCATTGTGTCTTGCCAAGTTTGAATTGTTACACCAACCGACAAACACATTAAGGATTCACTTCGGCTGGACATGTTATTTTCGGTGTGAGATCATAGTGAATTTACATTGTCACACTGACCGGTGGCAGGAAGATACATATTGGTATGAGTTAGTGATATCGGTGTGTGGTCTTGGCGAGTGACCTTTGGTCTCGCCGACATTTCATTGGTGGTTTTCGGTGAGAGAACTAATATGTCTTGGCAATGCACGAATGGATGGTGTTGTTTGGTAAGACTTGTGTAACTTTGGAGTATGGTCTTGGCGAGTATCGTGGGTCTCGCCGATAGAACAAAAGGTTTCCATTAGTGTGAGATTGATATTGTCTTGGTGATCTATGGTGAGCTCAGGGGCTTTTGGTGAAACATAATATGCTCTGTGAGACGTCTCCCCAATATCATAAGTCATAGGGACACGTGAAAGGTAAAGGAACTCTCAGGGAAACATAAAGTGATCTATAGGATATCTCCCCAACTCAGATAAGTCACGCCGAAATCAAATAAAACACAGGGCGACTGTAGCAATTGAATTTCCTATGGCATGACTGTGATTTGTCTCAATGACTGTTTCATTGGTGATTAACCAAAATTCAAATACTGTGGCCGACATGTGGATGTTCAATTACTGTTGTAAGCCAACATGAAATGAGCCTGAATTAAGCGGTTGGCTGACATGGGATCTCATTATGATATATTTTTCTGATGTTGGTGTATAAATAGGAATTTTTGTAATTGTAAAATCGGTAGCTATTAGTCATTCGATATATAGTAGGAAAATTAAATGGATACAGTACAATAGATTTATCAGATCAGAGACTATGATGCATGTTTTCAAAATGGAGGTATTTATGAAAGTCAATTGATGTTGCTGCACATTTCTAGTATCAATTATCTATTGAATTTAATGAAATTATTGCTAAGTTGTCTCCATGATTGATGCTTTTTGGTTGTTTAAATTGACAAAACAAGTTTATGTTCAGTTTATCAATGCACATTTGTTGTATTTGTGTGATTAATCATTTGGTTCTTTCAAGAAAAGATTAAATCCTTTTAGTTGATCACAGTAATCAGAGAGATTCATCTGGATTATTAAAGTAGAGCTTAGTAGTTACAGTATTGCATGTTTATACAAGTTGTAAACAGAATGTATTCCAGATGATTTGAGTTTTCTCCAAAGAGTGTTTCTCATCTTGATTGCATTTGACTCTGCATACCCAATAAGGCACTGGTCTCTCCAGCTTCATCATTAAGATTCATTTATTCTTTTTATATCTGTTAATTGAGTATTTTAGGATTTAGATTAAGAAGATTGCTATTGCACTTGAATTCATTTGTTCACTTGCATCTGCTATTGCGGAAAAATCATTGCAAGAAGGATAACCATCAGTCAAGTCTGCTTCATTCAGAAAGGTACACCCGCCAAGGTTTAGCAGCACCTAAAGAGTAGAAGGTTGAGTTCTCTTGACCTTGTATGTTACCCTAAAGCGTATCAAGAGATTGACAGCCTCTTGAGGCATTCAACCTGCATTTTTGAGAGCTAACATGTCCGTCAAAAAATGGTGTCAAATTCAGTAGTGTTTGGGGACAAGCTTCCTATGGATTTGGCATTTTTTGTCATTCCTAAGTGAATTTCCAAGATTTCGTTAAGTTTTGGGAAGTTGTAGAAATTTAATTTTGGGACCCCATCCCTCCTTTGATGTCTTGCCTTCCATCTACCCCCAACATTCTGGCTCCCTGAACCTGGCCCTTTCGTGGCCGTTTCTGCAACTCCACCCCTCTGTGGCCATTTTAGGAACTTCGTCCCTCCTTTGTCATTTTTCCTTCCATCCACCTTAGGTGTTCTGGCTCCCAGAACCTGACCCCTTTGTAGCTATTTCTAGAACTCCACCTCTCCATGGCCATTTTCAAAACTCCATCCATCCTTTGTCATTTTTCCTTCCGTCCACCCTCGGCATTCTAGCTCCCGGAACCCAGCTCCTCTGTGGCCATTTCTGGAACTCCACCGCTTCATGGCCATTTCTAGAACTTTGTCCCTCCTTTGTCATTTTTCCTTCCATCCACCCCTGGCATTCTAGCTCTTGGAACTTGGCCCAGGCTCTATGGTCATTTCTAAAACTCCACCATACCATGGTCATTTCTAGACCTTTGTCCTTCCTTTTCTATTTTTCCTTCTATCCACCCCTGGCATTTCGGCTCCCCGAACCTGACCCCTCCATGGTCGTTTCTCGAACTCTGCCCCTCCATGGCCATTTTTGGAACTTCATCCCTCCTTTTTCATTTTTCCTTTCATCCACCCTTGACATTCTAGCTCCTGAAACCTAGCCCCTCCACAACTATTTTTTGAATTTCGCCCCTTTGTCGCCATTTCTAGAACCCTGTCCCTATGTTGTTGTCTGGGACTTTGCTTATAGGCCATCACGTGATCATTATCATTTCAAAAGGGCAATGACCCTCCATTTTTCCCCTTCCAAACTTCTTCTTTTTTCAAAATGAGTCAAATCTTCAGGAAGTATGTCTTGGTACTCTCTCCCCCTTTTCCCATGTGCTATAATTGAAAATCTTGGTTTTGCTATGTTTTGTGAAGTCCGGGAACTTCCCTTGGGGAATGTTGTCCCTTGTTCACTATATTCCTTCCTTCCACCTTGTGTCCATCATTTGACTTCCATCGGTGCTTTCAGGCCCGACCTTGGGGAATGTTGTCCCCCGTTCATTGTTTACCTTCCTTCAACCCTGTGGCATCCACCCCCTGAGCCCACATTTATGTTTATGGTCCAAATGAGCTCATAATATGAATATTATGATCTTTTAATGATGCATGAATAGATCTAACAAGGATTTTGTAGGATTTTACTAAAATTTTCCTTGATTTGTGTATGGATGCACTTACGACACTTCATGTATGCAGGATTCAAGAAGCCTACCATTGGTCCGTCGGGGACCCATTGAGAAAGTTGAATAGAGAAATGCACCTAGCTCTTATCACCATTCATTTTATGCCCACCTATCTTCGTAGCACCCCTCAACAGAGCTGGCATTAGAAGAAGGAATGTGCCAAGGAATTCAATGACAAAAATGCAAGGGGGTGGCAATGAAGAAAGCATGAAGGAGTTGTCCTACTTTTCACCAGATGATGATGATCTTTAAGGAACTGTCTGCCTGAATCAAGGGAAGTCAATCCATTGATGTCAGTCATCAATGGGCCCATTTGATCCAATGAAGAATGTTGCAATTCCATCAAGAAAAGGGAAACCTTTGGGAAGATTTAGCTACAATAAAAAGGAAATCAACAAGAGGACAAAACTACTATAGTGACTGGCCACTACAAGACAAAACAGGGAAAAGACAAAAGATGTATTTTAAATTGTTGATTATTGTGGGGTAGGTGAAGCCCTAGTGCAATCAAATTTGGGCCACACAATGTAATTCAATCCTATCAATTCATTTGGGCTTTGGAAAACTATAAATAGGGGTCCCCCCCTCATTTGTAAATGGTTGGAAAATTGGTGTAAAGCAATTCTGTAGCAATAGAAAGTAGTATTATAGGGTCTATTGGTGTTCCTTTTGAGTTTGCTAATTATGTGTGCATGGTTTTACTCCCTTTTAGTTTAGTTACTATTTTCTTGAATGGAAGTGGTTATGGTGATTGTTGTTTCAGTATTTGATGAATTTCTAGCTCATGCTTTCTATGGTTCATTGATGATGAATCACTTTGCAAAGCTATTTTGAGCTTCTTTCCTTTATTGCTGTAACTTAGTTCGATTGCATGTGAATGATGTGTGTGTAATCTAAAAATTTGCAGTCCTCAAAAGATTGCACTGGTTTTGTGTAACTATAGGATCTTCTTGGTGAAGCAAAACTCATTTTAGGGAGTTTTTCTATTGTACTAGCCTCCATGATCACTGTTCATTCATAGTTTTAGATCCAGGAACTTCCTCTCTTCCTTGCCCTTTTTTTTTTTTATAAGTGACCTATGCTAACATTCATTGTACATTGTAAAGATAAATCCAATGATAAAATGGAGTTCAAGGCTGTTGTTTGAACCTATAGCAAACACACAGTAACTCTCCCATCCTAAGAACTCCATTTGTAGATCCAACTTCCTACACTTCGTGCCTCATCTGTAAGACTACCTTGTGATTCCAACAAATCACATGAAACAATAGAGATATTCCAAGCAATGTCAAGACTTGACATTAGAGACCTTGGGAAAAAATTATACAATATGATTATGGAAGATTGTCTTTCAAGAGAGGTAGTGCACCTACGCACTTCCTATGTTGAGAAAGTGTGCAAAACAACGCATCAACAAAAATGGCGCTAGAAGGAGGGCATGGCATGTTGAGGTTACAAAGTTGAAAGTTGGAAGTTGAAAAGAACACTTTCAAGAAGAAATATGAGATAGGGAGATCTCATCACATGTTGAAACTTAAAATCATTAAATTCTAAAGGCAAAAGAAGTTGAGTCGAAATGGAGCAGCATGTACAAATTTACATCACTCAGCTATATGTAGATTTAAATAAACAGTTGAGAAGACCAATGCAGCAATTCACATTGGCAGATAGATGTTAGATCCATTGCACATGCAGGCACAACAAATTGGGGTGTCTAACATTCTTGGACAGAGTTGAAAGATTCTTGCAAGGAGAAATTCCCTTTTGGGAAACATACCAGCCCTTGGCTCTCGAAGACCCAGAGGAAGAGTTGACAACCATGGGAGCCAAAGCGTTCAAGGAGCTAATCCAAGAACATTTGAGCAACAAAGATGGACCAAGATTGGAGGAAGTACTAATAGCAAGTTGGTTTAGATTTCACAATGCACCACATTCATAATTTACATGTCCATAATGTGACAACATCATCACTCAAGTCAAGGGTTGTTTGGAAAAGTTGGAGCAGCCAACTATCAAGGAGGACAAGTCATCCCACTGGTACATTTTGACCAATTTTTTGATGAGCGTCTGTCAAAATTTTGACGGTCGTTCATCGCTATTATTGCGTCAAAATTTTGACAGCATTTGAAACGTCAAAATTTTGATGCAATAATAGCGATGAACGGCCTTCAAAATTTTGACAGACGCTCATCGAAAAATGGGTCAAAATGTACCAGTGTCTCATGACGCCAAAGAGCTATCAACATATGGAGGAAAACACATCAAAGAGGAACCAAGGGATTCGACACAAACTTGTGTTGGGATAGTGAATGTTGAAGCTGAAAATGAAAAGGAAGGAGTTGATTCCCTTGGGACAACAAACAGTCTTGATGGAAACTCAGCTAGAAAAGAATCAGAGAGCCTTTCCTCTATCAGCAAAGAGTAGCCCTCTAATCTAGAAGAGGAGCCATTGGTAGTTGAGGATGGGTCAAAAAAATTTGCACCAACTCATGAGGATGTTGAAAATCAGAAAGAGGAAAATCAGCAAGAGGAAAGGGATGACAACCTTGAAAAAATAGAAAATGATGATGAAGGAATAAGTGAAATCAAACTAGAAGACCTCTCCTTCATAAATGATAGTGATCCAGAATCTGAAAATGCAGATTTGGAGGAGTGGGAACAATTACAGGTCATGGTTGTTCACTATCAGACTTCCTTTTCAAGTGACAATGATGACCCAATCATGGATAGATATAATGAGCTAGTGTCAAGACTAGCAAGGGACTGGTTTGAGCTAAAATGTCAAGTGGATTTGGAGGTGTCATTTTTCTTGAACTAGTGCAGGCTCCATGATTCATCACATTTTGAGTTTGCATGCAAGCTATGCAAAGAGTCTATCAAACAAGTTAGAGGACAAGTGGAGTAGCCAAGTGCCCAGCCTCCTCTACTTGCTACCCTAGTCGAAGTAGAAGACCAAAAGCCTGAATCAAGTGATGGCTCATCTAAAGGAAAGCCTCAAGAGGATTTTAGGACAACAATAGAAGAAGGACAACAATACAGTCTCGGGCTTCCGAGTGATGAAGTAGATCAAATAAGAATGTTGTCTGCTAGTCATCAAGAATTTCTCCCTCTTTAAGAGCATTTGTGCACTATGGACGATAGGCTTTATAGCAAGTCCTTGGAGGGATATTGCATAGTGGATTTTGGTCCCCTTGATGAGGTTCCATCAATTGATGAATTTTTTCCATTAGGAGTTGTACTGTGGAGGTATGCTCATGTCAAGGAAGAGCACATCCCAAAAGATGGTAGCGATGAAGACATACTCCTTGAGCCTCCGAATGGTGATGCACTAGATTTTTCAGATTAGGAGGGGGGTTCCTTCTCTATCTATAGTGATAGTGAACAAGGGGAAATGAGTGAATGTCATGATGAGATGCATGAACAACAAAGAGAAGAATACAAAGGTGGGGGTGTTGAGATAGATGCCAACAGAGATGAAGCACCTGGTCGACTACAAAATGCAACTTGAAGTCCTCCAGCCATGATCCTTGTTGATCCTCCTTCATATTCAGATGGTTGTAATAGGAAAAAAAATTGCATTTCATTGTACCACAACATTGAACACCACATAAATAAGGACAACACTTGGAAAAGGAAGTGGGACAGTGTGCTACCTTTTGAGGACAACAATCAAGTGGACACCAGGCCTGCAAAAGATCAATGACATGAAGTCTATCTTATTGAAGAATAACTAATGGGGATTTTCGATCCTATGCATGATGTGGAAGGGCTGTTTTATGCCCCATTCTCCCAGTCTTATGCAAGATTAATGTCCAAAGTGTAGCGCCCTCCACTGTGCTTGCCCGAGCCTGCTAATGCACTTATTGATGATGGAGTGCTTTCTCTTGACTGTCAAATGCTACTACAATTGTACAATGATATCCATGTTCTATCCTTCCTTTCCCCTGATAATTATCATAGCTACACTTATCATTTTGATTATGGAAGTGAGGGAAGAAAAAATTGCTTATGGATCAACCATGGGTTCAATGAATCACCTCAATTGCTGATTTTTCATGATGACATGACTAAATTTGAATGTTGTAATGTTGAACTTCTTTTTCCTGAGTATAAAGATAAATTTGCATGGCTTATAACTATAACGATTTCCCTATTGCTTATGCATACATTGCAAAATCCAACGAGCATTGATGTCAGTTCACCTTGCCTGAACATAGTTCTTTGTAAATATCTCTTTGTACATAGCTCATTTTTTAGTAGTGTAGGTTTCCTATAAATACTCTGCTTTCCTACTTTCCTTAGGTTAGTTGGTTTTTTGTAGGTTGATTTCTTTAGAGTATTTTATTCATTGTTTTCTTTCACTGTCCTACTTTGGTTAGTTTTGGTGTTCGCTTTATGTTCACTTTGCTTATGTTTTGCTACTGGTTTGTTGTTGCTTTTCTCGAGGTCCCTCTACTTTTGGCTGGGCACATTTGTGTGTACAACAACCATGCTTATCACCAAGGGTTGTTCTATGTATTTCTTTGTTAAACTCAAATCAATTCTTCAGAGTGGATGGTGAAGGTCTTTTCTTAGTGTCAAGTGACTTGGGTGTTTGATTCAAAGAGGATAAGTTATTTGTTTAGTCTGACTCTGATGTATTATGAAATCTTATATCTTTTGCACACCTTAAGAATTTGGAGGTCGATGTAGGTCCTTTGTGAGGTCTAGTTAAGTGAAAAATATAAAATTTAGCTTCAACGCCACTATGATTCTCAGCCCTAAATGTGAGCTTCACTACTTGTGAGTTGAAATAAAAGAATTGAAAAGAGAAAATAAAAAGAACAAAAAGAAAACAAATATTGAAAATCAAAAGAAAGGAATTCAAATTTTTAGGGATATTTGAGCAACTCTACTGAGGCTATGGGAACCTAGTTGTCAATAGAGCAATGTTCGAGAGAATCACAACGACAACCTCGTCAAGACTATGGACACCTGACTGGCAGCAAGGCAATGTCCTGGATGCTTTTGGAGTTAGAAAAAACTATGTAGCTTAACTTAACGGAGCTTGGGTTCCTGTAGCAACTGAAGGATGGGCATTAACACAATTGCACACACTTGGATTTTTAGCATATTGAAGGTTAGATTAACTAGTGGTTCTAATCCTTTGGTTGAGCATCTGGTTTGTTTGCCCTAATGTGAAAGTCAGAACTAGAGATTCTTGCTTCATGATTCCAATTTGTTATAAAAATGCTTAGGAACATTTCCCCAATGAGTCACCATTTGTTGTGCATGTTTTGTACACACAGCCTGCTATAGGCAGGGACCCCCTATTTTCTGCTCCCAATGGGAAGCTTTGCTCCCATATCATTTTTTGTGCCACTTTTTCCAGCCCCAAATTGGTCATATTCCTTCAAACGATCAAACACTTCTTGACCAAATTCATTTGTACACCTGAGTTTCCCCAAGTCTTTTTCCTTCACAGAAGTGCCCCTACAGGTTTCCCTTCATCCATTGCCCTATTTTCCTCTACGCCTCGCAGACCTACAGTTACGGCTTGCCTCTTGTAAGTTGCCACTCATGTTTCATTGTTGAGTAGCAACTAACACCCAACTTCCACCCACATGGCGGGACCCGTGGTTAGTTTCTCTGTCTAGGCCTTGACTAAGCATCCAAATGAGCGAGAGATTCCACATCTCACCTAGCCTGGGTCCACCATACAAAGAAATCAATGCATCCCATTAGTGGAAATTGGCCAATAAACATTGCTCCATGCCCTTCATTTTACCTAGGGCATTTGAATTTGGAGAGAAGCAAAGTCCCCCCCTTCCATTTTCCACTCATTGCCTTGTTCCTGCTGACTTGGTCATTGCTCACTTGATTTCCTTTTTCCTTCATTTTTTACTTTGGGGAAAAGTTTCCTATGGATTTGGGATTTTTTTTGGTACCTAAGTGAACTTCCAAGGTTTTATTAAGTTTTGGGAAGTTGTAAAAATTTCATTTTGGAACTCCGCCCTCCTTTTCCATTTTGTCTTATGTCTACCCATGATGTTCTGGTTCCCAGAACCCGACCCCTTCTTGGCCGTTTCTAGAACTCCACCCCTCCATGGACATTTTTGGAACTTCATCCCTCCTTTCCCATTTTTCCTTCCATTTGGCCCTAGCATTTTGGCTCCTAGAATCTGGCCCCTTCATGGCCATTTTAGGAACTCCACCCCTCCATGGCCATTTCTAGAACTCCATCCCTCCTTTGTCATTTTTTCTTTTGTACACCCCCAAAATTTCAGCTTCCAGAACCTGGCACCTCCATGGTTGTTTCTAGAACTCCACCCCTCCGTGGCCATTTCTGAAACTTCATCCCTCCTTTATTGTTTTACCTTCCATCCACCCCCCGCATTCCAACTCTCGAAACCCGGCCCCTCCGTGGCCATTTCTGGAACTTCAACCCTCTGTGGCTGTTTTCAAAACCATGTCACTCCTTTTCCATTTTTCCTTCCATCCGCCCCTAGGGTTCTGACTCCCTAAACCTAGCCCCTATATGGCCATTTTTGGAACTCCACCCCTCCATGGCCATTTTCGGAGCTCCATCCCTCCTTTACCATTTTACCTTTCATCCACCCTCGACGTTTCGGCTCCTAGAACCTGGCCCCTTAGTGGTCATTTCCAAAACTCTGCCCCTCCATGGCTATTTCTGGAACCCCATCCCTCTGTCGTCATTCGAGACTTTCTTTCTGGGCCACCGTATGCTCATTGTTGTTTCAAAAGGGTGGTGACCCTCCATATTTCCATTTCCAAAATTCTATTTTTTTTCAAAATGAGTCAAATCTTGAGGAAGTATGTCTTGGCACTCTTTCTCCCCCCTTTCCCATGCACTATAATTGAAAATCTTGGTTTTGCTAAGTTTTGTGAGGTCTGAGAACTTCTCTTGGGGAATTATTTCCCTTGTTCATTGTCCACCTTCCTTTCACCTTCCATCCATCATCTAACTTTTGTCGGCACTTTTGAGCCTGACCTTGGGGAATGTTGTCTTCCCCCTAAGCCTGTGTTTATATTTATGGTCCAAATGAGCTCCAAATATGAATATTATGATCTTTTGATGATGCATGAATGGATCTAACAAGGAGTTTGTATGATTTGACTAACATTTTCCTTGATTTTTGTATGGATATACTTACGACACTTCATGTATGTAGGATTCAAGAAGCCTACCACAGGTCTATTGAGGACCCATTGAGAAAGTTGAATAAGGAAATGCACATAGCTCCTGTCACCATTCATTTTATGCCCACCTGTCTTCATAGCACCCATCAATAGAGTTGGCATTAGAAGAAGGCCTATGCCAAGGAAGTTAATGAAAAAAATGCAAGGGGGTGGCCTTGAAGAAAGCATGAGGGGGTTGTCCTACTTTTCACCAGATGATGATGACAAGGAGCTATTCATTCATAGTTTCAGATCTAGGAACTTCCTCTCTTCCTTGCCCTTTTTCCTTTTTTTTATAAGTGACCTATGGGTGCTGTCATAATAGTGGTTTACAATTCCTGAGAGGAACAAATTTTAGTTGAAATCACATATTTTTAGAAAATATAATGATTTAATCCATAAAAAGTTCCATTTTAAGGATTCCAATTGAAGAGGGTTTGATCAAATCACCATAGATCAAACCCCCTTGGATAGAACCTCGCTAGTTTTAAACCATACCTATAAATGCATCTCATTTACACCTATCAAAATGCTGATAAAAAATCACTTTTGATTTAGATTTTGGGGGATCAAATGAATTCATTTAAAATTTATTTTAAATTATTATGGTATTCCTTAGAACAAGCTATCCAATGAATATAATTTTAATATGTTTTGGTTTTGTTATGTATTTGTTTTTTAAGTTTTATTAAACATAGGTTTTTCATCGAAATGAATTTCTTTGTTCTTCACATGTGGAAAAATAGAAGATTATCAAAAATAAAATTTAAAATATGAGTGCACCAGATATTGAAGTCCTTGATCCAACAAAAAAATTAAATTAAATTTTGACATATACAAAGAGATTACGCTTATACGTTGTGCTATGTCTAAATTGTAATTGTTTGACTTTGAAACTTGATTAAGGAAAAAATATTCAATAAAAAATTATCTAACCAAGTGGAAGCACTAGATATCAGGTTACAAATCTAAATTTGAAAGAATTAGAATTTTATCCTTCATGGAAAAAAGTTATACATTATACGGTAGGCACTTTTTAAAAATTTTGTTTTGAAAAAATTATTTTCGTGGGAGATGGAAAAGAAGTGCAATTTGATTGGAAAATTTTTGAAAAAATATTTTTAGAATCTACAGACAAAATTTGATGAGACTCTAGTTTGTACCATCTTCAAATTCCTCACAGTTTAGCCGCTATAGGTGCCCGAATGTGAAGATTTAGTTAAAAATAATAATTTTAGTGTCTAGTTTGGCCAAAAATTGTAAACCACTATTATGGGATCACCCCTATGCTAAGGTTCATTTCACATTGTAAAGCTAAATCCAATGATAAAATGGAGTTCAAGGCTATTGTTTGAACCTTCAGCAAATGCATAGTAACTCTCCCATCCTAAGAACTCCATTTGCAGATCCAACTTCCCACACTTTGTACCTCATCTGAAAGACCGCCTTGTGCTTCCATCAAATCACATGAAACAACTGAGATATTCCAATCACTATCAAGACTTGACATTAGAGACCTTGGGATAGTGTTCTGCAATCTAATTGTGGAAGATTTTCTTTCAAGAGACGTAGTGCACCTATGCACTGCCTATGTTGAGAAAGTGTGCAAAACACTGCATCAACAATACTCCCAATAGCTATCACTAAATGATCACAAGAGTTGGGAAAAGAACATAACAAGAGCATACAATGATCCTCATCATCTATCTTCACACCTACATATGTTAACTAATCAATGACCATATTAAATTTATTCTGATGGTCATCCAAAGAAGCCCCTTCCTCCATTTTCAAAGAGTACAACTTCTTCCTCAAGAATAACTTATTCACCGAGGACTTGCCCTAATAAATATCTCCAAGTTTCTTCCATAAATAATATGCAGACTTCTCTTCATGAACATTCAGGAGAATAGAGTCTGCTAGACATTCTTATCAACCCTTTGGCTTTTCTATCTACAAGGTCCAAATCTTCTTGTTCATGCCTAAAGGTTTAGTTCCAAACACAACAATCCAGAGATCTCTATCTACCAGTAGGTCTTCCATTTTGAGTTTCCACAAATCAAAATTTCCACCATTGAATTTTTCAATTTCTATCTTCCCTGGTGTGCTTTCCATCTTAATCTACAATTGAAATTACCAGATTCCTCTACAAGACTCCTACTTCAGAATTGGCACAAAAAACCCATCCAACCCACAAGGATTTAACACAACTAGCCAGGCGTTGATACCACTTGAAAGGAAATCAAAGGTGTGGAAACACTTTCGTAATGCTAATTCTAAGAAGAGAACGTATACTTAAGGTTTAAATTTCAAATTACAGTTCATTAAAGATGCACATTACCAAGAAATAGATAAGAACAAATTTCACACAACACATAATAGAAACTAGATTTAACATGGGAAAACCCTTTCAAGAAAAAACCCACCACACTAAGAAAAGCCTCTTTGTATTATAGTGAACAAGATTCACATACAAATTTACAATTTCTCCCTCTCATATGCCTATTGAGAGTTTCTCAATATAGGTAGCTATTCAACACTAAACAATATCATTTTCTTTTCACAAACTCACTAGTCGACTCATTCATCACATACTTTTTTTATTACAAATGCATTATATATTTATAGCATATTTACTAAAAAAATAATCTCCATCTCTAAACCCATGTAGGAAGGATTCCAAATTGGTTCCCATTAGTTACAACATACAAACCATCACACAACAGTTTCTATAACTAAGCCTTGTCTAAGAGACAACTTCCATTCTCTCATCGAGTAGTTCAAGTCTCATCGATGCATGTATGTTGTTTTACTCTATCGAGAAAACCTTCACTGTCAATGAGAGATCTTAGCATTTCTTACCGATACAAGATAGTCTTATCAATGGAAACTTCATTGTCCATGTGGTCCCTACTACTGATTCAACATTCTTTGAACCACCTATCGCTATCCATTTAATAGCTTGGGTCCCACCACAAGTCATCAGCATGATAACCTTTATCGAAGAGAGTTTCTCCAAAGTCTCACCAAACACCCCAAGTTCCAATGATGAGAATGAACAAGACTTCTTTAGGAATGTCTATGAGACTTTTTTCAAAGCCACACTAACTAGCTAAAGTCACATTGACAAGAATGTTCCAATCTTATCTCAACATGTCAAAGAGACATTTCACAAAGTCTCAGTAAACTCACAAAGTCACACAAACAAGAGTTTTCCAGCCTATCATTGGCATGTCGAGGAGACATGAATCAATGTCCTGGCAATGTCATAATGTCCCAACGATGAGTCATTCCATCGGCACATTGGCTTCTTCATAGTCTCTAAGTTTGGGTTTTCCAAAACCCCATAACTCTCGACTTAAGGTTTTCAAGTTCCAAACTTCTGTTACATCATGATCACTATGTCAGAGGTTTCAAGAATTCCAAAACCCATGACATGTAGGTTCCAAACTTCTAGTTATCCACAACATCCCAACATTTAGGCCAATCAAAGGAAAAACACCAAGTTTTTAAGGGAAGTTCTAAGCTAGCAAGTTGAGGCACATTTTCCAATAGAAGAGGAAAAATCAAACTTGTTGCAAGAGGATGATGAGCATGATTAGTTGGGACAACAGAGTGTAAAATAAGTGGATGGTAATGAGGAGCAATATTTGATTTACTTGTTTCACCAGATGTCTTGTTTTGTTGAAAAAGAGGAAGTTTTGAAGCAACATGAAGAGGTTGAGCTCTTAGTGAGCTGATGGTTTGTAAAGGAAATCCTGAGTCTGAAATCTTAACTCTTGATGAAGAAAACATAATTAGTCCCTCTATTCAGAAAAGAAAGGAAGAAATTGAAGAGGACACATTTTCGGATGAGTTGGAAGATTTTTGCTCAAACCTAGAAATCAAACAACCGACTTCCAAAGAGGAGATTCATGAGAAACAATAAGAAAGTGAGGCAACCATAATTTATAATTAGTCATAGGATTCAAGTATTTTCAATCAACAATAAGATGTAGCAATTGTCCATGAATGACAAGCTAGTAGGGGCAGTTCAACTTTTGTCATTTCAAGAGGATGCTTAATTAGGCATCTAGCTTGGTTGGAAGCCAACAAGAAAAAGCAGCCCCACAACAACACCGATCTAGAGCATCAAATAAGGTGTCAAGTTAAGCACAACCAGTCCACTTATTCACTTGATCATAGTTGGTTCTCCAATCAAGATAGGTGGGTGAGTGACTACATTTTCTTTCTTGGAAAGGTCTTGCAACATTTTATTGCATATTTGATCTTTCTCCATTTCTTTTGGTTGAATCACAAGCATGAAAAGCATCCCAAGATTCTTAGAAAGGACAACTACTTTCAAGAATCACTCAATTTTTTTTTAGGCAATCCCTTTCTCAATTAGTTTCGGTTAGTATAGGTTGTTTTAGTAGTCTTATTCCTCTAAGTGGTGTTTGCACAGTTAGTCAAATTTTTTTTAGTCTTTTGGTAGATTGAATAAGGTTTGGAGGTTTTATACACTATTTTGCATGAGTTATAGTAGTATGAAATATTTTTTCTTAAGTCTTGTCAAGTTCCTTGTAATTCTATGCCCAATGGATAAGCTTAGGAAACTGGTCTAGGATGCTTAACAGGAAAGCATTTAGCAGATGTTACCAAAAGTGTTACCTAGTTTTTCTTTCAACTCAATCAAGTAGAACTAGAACATTTGTAACTAAAGATAAAAGGTACACATAAAATTTTGCTAATTTTTTCACCATTAGGGTATTTGTAGGATCATGATTGGCCAAAAAGTGGTGATATGATGGGTATGTGTAGGGTATGTGGCTGACGACTTTTTTTAACCCAAAATTGATGAAACGAAAAGGGTTTTTAAAGGAGATTTTTAGACTTCTACCAATATAAATTATGCTTAACTTTGAATCTAATAAATAATTATTATTCATTTTCTATTTGAATTATGACTAAAGTCTTGATTGATAGGTTGATTGAGAAACCTCTATATCTTTCAAAAACTATCACATTTTTTGAATCTGAAACATGTGTCACATTCTATGCTTCACATACTATACGATTAAAAAAAAAAAAATTCATGAAGTTTTGACCAAGTTAAGGTGGTCAGACATACAAGTTTTTATATTTTTAAAAAGTTGTAATAAAAAATTCATAATTAACTATTTAATTGAAAAAAAATTACAAAAAAATATGCATCACATTGATACATGATTCCTCTACTTATATCTAAAATCTTAAAAAAGAAATTATCATTTTATTGTGGTTAGGGTGGTCAAACAGACACCTACTTATTTTTTCCCTAAAATTTAAGTGATACTGCATTGAAATTTCAAATTTTCACCAAATATAATTTGTTTTTAAAAAAATAAACCTTGTAGTTTAGAAACTAAACTCAATTTTCTACAGATTCAATTCTTACATATTTTTGAATTAATATGGATAACTTATTCAAAATTTTACGTCAAGTTGCCTAACTCTGATTTTTCTAAATTTTTTGCCACTCAAGGGCCTATTTTTTCCATGATGATCTTTCACATAACCATTACACAAAAGATGATTTCAAATGAAATTTTAAGTTTCATTATGCAAGTATTTACAAGAGAATATATTCAAAAAAAATTGCATAAGATTTTTGTTTTTATTCATTGTACAAAAGTATGGTGTCCCACACAAACCATGGGAGTGACTAATCAAATGATCAAATGCAACATAAGGAAATAGACTATACATTTGATGAAATGAAATAACATGAAAAGAAAATGGATTCGTCATTTCCTAAATGAAGAATCCTAAGGTTGGCTAGATGTGTCTTCAACTCCATCTCCCTTCATTGGTTGCTCTAGAAATTCCTGTAAAAGATGAAATAGATGGTGTTAGAGCTCAGGATTGAATTCTTCTCACATGCCAAAATTAGAAGACATATAATTTACTCTCATAAGGCATTAAATTAGTTTTGTGATTTTCATAAATATCAAGGAAAATCTGAAGATCATCATCAATCCCCATCAAATTCCAAGCTTCATTGTTTTATCTAACATGTTTGTTCACTGTCTAGGTACAAGTACATTTTATTATTAGTTTATTTTACATTAATATCACAACATGTGTAGTAAAATGGGCTCCTACAAGGGTTGAGCCCAACATGTTTCCCTCTTGGTTTTTTGAGAGGGATAAGAGTGTAAACTCATCACACTTATCAACATTGAGCAAGTGATCATCACTCATGACTGTGAGTTGGCTAAAGTCACTGTCCTAAAATGGAAAATACTTATTTAATGTAATCACAATATGAGATAGGGATAGTCACAACCATAGTAATCTATGCATCATTTATATGACTGTTATAAGAGGCTATCAAGGATAGACCATAGTGACATGAGTAACAGGGCAGCCTTTGAAAATTATACCCTACTAAACATGAACATTCCATCTAAGGGAACATGTCATCTTTGAAAAAATATAGTGAGATGTATGAGTGGAAATCTAAAATCTCAATGATGTGGTAGTCCAAGAATGAGTTGGCAGTAAGTAATGATAACACAACAATGGTAGTGGGACATTATACAAAATAAATGGTAACACAGATCTATCATAAAGCCATGACAACATTTCAAAGAGTTATGATAGTATTTCAATGACTAAAGTCCCTCAAGGATAATTGAAAAGTAGTGAACAAATCTCCTTGTCAAGGTTAAGGAATAAATCCCTGAATAATTGCAAAGAGTACAAACCCAAAAACAAGATTATGAATTTTATCAAGGCTGAGTACAAGAAGAGATATATAGGAAATCAAATAAAACCTTTCATCACTTCTTAAAATAAAAGTGAATATTCAAAAGAATTCAAGGTAAACTCTCAACCATAGTAAGGAAGAAACCCTCAAGATACCTACAATCACCTATGAAGAATGCTTGAAAAAATATATAGAGAAGTAAGAGTTTTTTCTTTTCTTTCACAAAGAGCAGAAAAAAATCATTGTTTATTCTTGAAAGACCAAGCATGAAGAGAAACATACAAAAAACGAAAAAATATTCATTATTTTCTATATAAATGAGCTCAAAACAACATTTTATTCACATAAAATGATGGAAAAAGGAAAATTTTATGCAAACAAAGGCTTACCGTACTTGGCCTCGACATATTTTTGTATAGATCTACATATCAAAGCTCTAGAAAACCCTTTAGAGACTCCATGAAAGCTCGGGTTTAGACCATTGTGATGCCCTCAAAGAGTGGAAAAAAGTTTCCAAAGAATGCAAAGTAAAAATGAAATGTGAAATGAGTGTCTGGCCACACTTTTATGTTAGGGTTTCCAAAACCATAAGTTTGTCGAAAAACAAAAGGCATTTTTTCCTTTGTTTTAAATTTTCTTCTTCATAAACTAATGCTTCATTATGTATTAGTATGCCTTGTGTTTCTCTTTTCATAATTTGAAAATTATAAATCTAGTGTCCCTTTTTGCATATGTATTTCCAAACATGGTTGAGCAAACTACCTTTGTTTTGCACCAAATTTGAAAATGTAAGAACATTATTGAAGTGATGAAATTATAAATCACTTTATTTAATGTTATATACAAGATAAAGATGCATTTTATTTCAAGATATGGTCAAAGGGGATAGTTGAGGGTTGATGATGAGTTATTGTAGCTTGCATCTAGGGGAGGCTGGAGAAGTTGACAAACAAGTGGAGAGAATGTAGGACCTATTTTGACTCAATTTTGGAGGCCTTGGAAAGCATCTAGGAGCATTTTTAGGTACCTTTATGGTAGGAGGGGTCAAGGATTAACCTTTTGTTCATTCTAGAGCATTTTTGGATTCATTTAAGGGGCTTAAAAATAGGCTTTATTGTTATGCATGACCAAGGGAGTTTGAGATCCCTATCTTTGTGCAACTACTTGGGAAAATATAATGTAACTTCAAAATATTTTTTGAAGTTATTTCTTTTCATTCTCATGCTACATTGTAACTTTTTTGGAGGATCTTTCAATGGGAGATAGCATTTGTAACTCTTTTATAGACATGTATAACCATATTACACCTTTGGAGATCAATAAAGTTAAGCAAGTTTTGCCTTCTCAAATTTTGTTGCATTGGGTCTGTTTAAGTAATTGATGTAATTTCATGTGAAGTATCTGATCCTTGTTATTGTGTATCATTAGTAGCACCTTTATGTAGAAAATATATGTATGTTTGCAAGTTGTAGGTTGTGTTAGTGATGCAAGAAATTTCAAGTTGTGAAGAGATTACATTTTCCTTCTAGAATTGTGAGCATTATAGCCTTCTTATGAAACATTGATGCAAGATCATGTGAGCCTATGATTTGTGTATATTGAAGCTTGGTTGTTAATAAATTATGTGTAAAAGAGGCTATGGAAGTTTTAGATAATATTTTTGGTGCATAACCTTAAGAGATAGTTTCATTTCTATGTTTCCTTCCTCCCCTTTTCCCATCAAATGCATTAGTTTAGTTAGTTTTTAGGTGAACACTATAAGATCCAAATTACTTTGGAGGTTATCTTCCATAATCTAATCCCACAATCAAGGAAGCTTTCCCATGTTTCACCAATAGACCGGGTTTACTCAACACGAGTGCACCATTAGGAGATAATAGGTGTATTTGAGGAAGGAGATATTTTCAGTTGGCACATACAATAAGTTGAAGATGAAGAATTTTGGACCATGTAAGATTGTAAAGAAGTTTGATTCTAGAAATGTATACAAATTGGAGTTACCAGAGAAATTGGGTATATCACCTATCTTCAATGTTGTTGAAATACATGAGTTTCACAAAGGAGAATCAAGTGACAATGGTGAGGAAACAACTTTGGAAGAGCAGTTACTACATCAGGAACCAGAGGAAATTGAACAATTTTTTGATGTCAGAACTGGAAGAAGCACTAGGAACATACAGTACAAGGAATATCTAGAAAAATGGAAAGGAAAACCAATGGATGATTCATGATGTATTTCACAGGGTGAGGTGGGCCATATTGGTTACCCTCTTATCCTTGAAAAAGTGAGGGAATCAAATTTCTCCCAACCCTAGGTGTCTAATGTAGGAGCATCCCTGGCTATAAAGCAATCTTGTATCAACAAAAACTAGTTCTTTCTTGTATTGCAGTAATTGTATCATAAGTTAATTCATACCTTGAGGTTGACATTTATATTGAGCATTCATTAGGTTCAGGTATGTGCAAGATCTTGATTGGCCAAAAAGTGGTGATATGATGGGTATGTCTAGGGTATGTGGCTGACGACTTAGTTTTTACCTAAAATTGATGAAATGAAAATGGCCTTTAAAGGAGATTCTCAGGTTTCCACCAATATAAATTATTTTTTAATTTGAATTTAATAAATTATTATTATTCATTTTCTATTTGAATTGTGACTAATGTCCTAATTGATAGGCTGATTCAAAAACATTTATAGCTTTCAAATGGTATCACATTTTTTTAATCTGAAACATGCATCACATTTTATGCTTTGCATGCTATAGGATTTAAAAAAAATAAAAATTCAGGAAGTTTTGACCAAGTTAAGGTGGTTAGACATACGAGTTTTCATATTTTTAAAAGTTGTAAAAAATTCATAATTAATTATTTACTTGGAAAAAAATTACAAAAAAATATGCATCACATTGGGACATGAGTCCTCTACTTATATCTAAAATATTATAAAAAATATTATTATTTTATTATGGTTAGGGTGGTCAGACAGACACCTACATCCTATTTCTTTCCTAAAATTTAAGTACTACTACATTGAAATTCCAAATTTTCACCAAATAGATTTTTTTTGATGCAGGAGCATCTAGTGGTGTAAGGGCAATCCTGCATTACCCAAAAAAAGAGTTTCATTTCATGTTGGTAGTTTCTTAGATGTTTTTTTATTTGTGGATACCCTTTTCGTCATAATGTAATTCCCAACTTATGGTTTTTCTTTTCTATTCCTAGGTTGAAAGATATTGCAGTTTTAGTCTCCAAGAATTACACCTGAAAACCTTTCAGGTCAGATTTGAGGCACTAAACAGTCCCGAAATGGCCCTAAAACTTCCCAAAATCAACGTAGTGAATTTCAAACACGTTCTTGACTTTGAGACCTTTCTAACAATTCAAACGGTTTGAAAAATGAAATCCCGGATCAAAAGTTATGGCTCCCAGAAGTTGGCGCACTTTCTAGACGATACTAATTTTTTAATGTATTTTTGGAATTTGAATATCAAGTTGTAATTTTCGGTGCTAGACTACCAAAAACTCAAATTTGAATATTTTTTTGGCTCCAAACTAAAAAGGGAGCTCTATTTTATGGGTGGGTTTTTGATTTTTTGTAGCTTTTTGCGGGACAAGTTTGCATAGTGCGAAAAGGGGTTTTTCAGTAATTTTGTAGTTTACCTATTTCCAGAACTTGAGGATATCAAATTCTCTGCATGTAACAAGATCATTTTCAAATAATAAAATAACATTCTCTATTGGGTGTGCTAATTTTCTATGTCTCGGGTTGCACCTTTGTCATTTAAAAAAAAAATAAACGTAGTAGTTTAGAAACTAAATTTAATTTTCTATAGATTCTATTCTTATATATTTTTGAAATAATATCGATAACTTATTCAAATTTTTATGTGAAGTTGCCTAACTCAGATTTTTCTGAATTTTTCTTAACCCTTGGAGCTTATGCAGATCTATATTGAGCCAAAGAAGCATATTTATAAGTATGTTAATTATTTGAAGATCATTAGTTAGTAGTATATCATCAACAGTTGGTATGTGCAAGATCATCATGGAAAAAACATGCCCTTAAGTGGCAAAAAATTCAGAAAAATTAGAGTTAGGCAACTTGACATAAAAATTTGAATAAGTTATCTATATTATTTCAAAAATATGTAAGAATAGAATCTATAGAAAATTGAATCTAGTTTCTAAACTACTAGTTTTATTTTTAAAAAAATCTATTTGGTGAATATTTGAATTTCAATGCAGTAGTACTTAAATTTCAGGGAAAAAATAAGTAGGTGTCTGTCTAACCACCCTAACCACGATAAAAAAATAATATTTTTTAATAATATTTTAGATATAAGTAGAGGACTCATGTCCAAATGTGATGCATATTTTTTTGTAATTTGTTTCCAAGTAAATAATTAATTATGATTATTTGATTACAACTTTTAAAAAATATAAAAACTCATATGTCTAACCACCTTAACTTGGTCAAAACTTCATGAATTCAACTTTATTTTTTTAATCCTATAATATGAAAAGCATGGAATGTGACACATGTTTCAAATTCAAAAAAATGTGATACTGTTTGAAAGCTATAGATTTTTTTCAATCAGCCTATCAATCAGGTCTTTAGTCATAATTCAAATAGAAAATGAATAATAATTATTTATTAAATTCAAAGTAAAGCATAATTTATGTTGGTGGAAAGCTAAGAATCTCCTTTAAAAACCCTTTTTGTTTAATCATTTTTTGGTAAAAAAAAAGTCATTAGCCACATACCCATCATATTGCCACTTTTAGGCCCATCATGATCCTGCACATACCCTAGTTTCAATGAATTTTTACATAAAACCCTTAGGAGGCATGTAAGAAGGCCTATCAGCTGAATAGTCTATTGTAAGCCTCTAAGGAAAGGCCTATGATACTCACCTAAGTGGCCATCTATATGTGAAGCATTTGATAATAATAAATATTCTTGATCTTGTATTAGTTTTGTATTGATTCCATTGTGTTGACTCATTGTTGCATGATCTAGACTATTCCTTCTGGAACCCTCCTAGTGTGACTACATCAAGCTTCTTATAATGATTTTATCTTTTAGTATTCAAGGTTTCACTTAATTTGGTACAATACACTATCTATTTCATGTGTCAGTGTGTGAACAAGGTTTACATGATGTTCTGGATTGAATTACTTCTATGTTGCGATTTTGGATGAAGTCTTTGGTGGATCTCAAGTAGTTCAAAGATTATTCTAGATCATCTTCAAGAAAACTTTGTTTTCTAGAAATTTTAGATTGATTTAAGGAAGCGTGTACTTGATGTTTTATGGTGTTTAGCAGGGGTATTGGATGACTTTATGTTACCACTACATGTAAAGTTTATGAAAGCATGTTGAGGTGTGTTAGGACTTATTTTGGTCATAATTAAGGATTTTAATGGGTCTCCTTTGTTCCTATCCACCAGGAGAATGTTTAGGTTCTGACCTAATTTGAAATTTTAAATGTAACAAATAGTGGCTGACCTTGGAGAAGGTTTTCAAGGTTAACATTGATATGAATAAGAGTGATGGTGTTGTGAAATGTAAGAGAGAGACGAGATAGATGTAAGTAATGAATATGATGTGAATTATAAAATTATAGATGTGAATTTGAGTAGAGTAGTGCAAAATTGAAAGTGTTGGATTCCTAAAGGTAGTGATCTAAAGGTATCCAAAATATTTCATGCAAGGAACTATTAAATTGGTGGAGCATTTGTGGTGGATTTCTTGTTTCATTAAGAAGGTGTTCTTTGTGTAACATATCTGTTCTATCTTCTTGTGTTATTTTTGTGGTAGTGAGCCTTAACTATGAGCCTTTTTGGATAGTTTCTCCTATTTTGGCAATGAACCCTTGTACCATTTTTGCAATTACTTATATTGTGAGCTAATCCTCACTGTGGTTTTTCCATCATTGGGTTTTCCATGTAAATCTTGTGTTCTCTTGTGTATGGTGTTTTTATTTCAATTTTTGTTATGTACATTTCATGATTAATTATTTTAACAAAATAAGGGTTTAATTAATGCATGCGGATTTAATTAAGGTTGAGGGTTTTGATGTTTTAATTTTCTACAACTAATTCATTCCCCCCCTCTAAGTTGTCTTGTTCATTCAAAAAATTATTTACTTTATTTGGAGGTGGAGTGAGTTGGATGACTTAGAGGTAGCCTTTAGTTTTTTTCTACCACTGGATCAAAGTATATGAATGCTACACATTCCTCTAAGGAGGTGGTATGGCTATAGGGACTTGGTAATGACATTGGTTTTAATTGTAAGAAAATTATGATTGCATGTGGCAGTCAAAGTTCTCTTTGTTTGGGAAAAAAACTTATATATCATGCTTGTATTAAGCATGTTGATGTTTAGTATCACTTTTTTGTGAGAAATGGTTGGGAATGGTAAGGTCTTAATTGATAAGGTTGACACATTAGTAGGGATAAATTTATGAAACCCTACCTTGGCAAAGGTGTAAAATAGTGATGAATCTTGTATACTTCCTTATAAAAATATTAATTTTAGTGGCATTTTTTTTTTGTTTTTTAGGAAATAAATATCAATTGGCGAATATTTTCTAATTACTTGAAGTCTGTGGAAAATTCTTGTGAATTGCAACATTTTTAAACCAATTAAATATTTTAATTGGCGATTAAAACCTATTTTTAAACCAATAAAATATTTTCATTGGTGAATTAAACCTGTTTTCAAAACAAAGAAAAAAAATGTTGACAATTAATTTTTTTTTCAAACCAAAGAAATATTTTCATTGGTGAATTAAACCTATTTTCAAATGAATAAGAAAAAACATTGGAAAATTAGAATAATATCAAACTAATAAAAAAATAGTGGTGAAATGTCAACGCAAATCAATATAACCATGACCATTTAATGAATTTTCGATGGATGACTATAGTTGCATTATAGAAGTAAATCTCTGAAGCACTAGATTTGAAAATTGAAACCTCTAGAATAACACTAGAATCCTTAGATGAGGACATGTGTCAAGATCAAGGATCATCACTGATCACGATAATGAACTCGATGGGTTGAAGGATTTTGGTGATGAGTGATAGAACTTAAGTGACATAAATATGCACGTGCATAAAGTTTATTTTAAAAGAGGGATCTCTAAGGAAGAATATAGGACTAGGGATTAAAAACTTAAGAAATTTTTACACAAAGGATGTAAAGGCCAAATAAGGTTGAATTGTCCACCTTATAAAATAATTGAATCCCAAAACCAAAGTAACGAAGCAAATATGTGCAAAGGATATTCCATATCTACAACCAGATGTCAACACAAATCAATATAACCACGACCGTTCAATGAATTTTCAATGGACGATTGTAGTTGCATTCTAGAAATAAATCTCTAAAGCACTAGACTTGTGAATTAAAACCTCTAGAATAACACTAGAACCATTATATTTTTAGAAATGAATGGTTGATATTTTATTACTTATTAAATCAATTAAAGTCATGACAATCAAAATAATATTAAGAAATGACTAGAACCGTCAAAGGAACTATAGAAAGGTGAAAAATATTAAAGAAACATTAAGGAACTAGTGTTAAAGCTTGCACTACTAAAGGAGCCTTTTAACTTTTAAGAACATACATTTTTTTATAGTTAAATAGCTACTAAATGGGGTAGCACCTTGTATTAATCAAAAAGAGTTTTTACATTCCTTCATTTCCAAAAAAAATTAAAGACCCAAGTATTGAATAGATTGACACTAGACACTTATATGGACTACAAACCATCATAAACTAAAATAATCTTCCACAGACACCAAATTATGAATTACTTTAGTCAACCTTGTTGGTATTTTAGGGTTTGCTATAGCTAACCTTGTTAGTCTTCTTGGATTTGATTGCATTTAGAATCACTAAACAATTACCATAGCAGGCACTATGGGATGTATGGTTTGCTCATTTCTCCCAGCTCCTAGTGTCATTTTCTACCCATTCTTCACCAGTTCCTAGCTCCCAATTCTCCTAATTCAAAGACCACCTTTCCCCATCGAGAGCTTCCACCACCACAAACACCTTCACCCAACCCTTCAGCCGGTCTTTGATAATGTTAGTCACACACAAAAGAAAGTAGATACACTAGTTAATGGCCCCCACCAGTTTTTGAGAGCTTCATGGTCCAGTGAGCGCACCAGGGGAAACTTTGTTACCGATCATTCATTCACATGAGCTCTATAGTAGTGCAATGATAGAGGGGTCATTAAGTTGTTGTCGATGTTTTCCGGTGTTGTGTCAATATTTTCCAATAGAGACTGTGGAAAAATAATTTGGCATCACTTCTTCCCCCAAGCTTTCGAGACACCCATATAAATGAGCATTACCAAAAACATGGAAGGTATTTCTAAATTCCCCTTATGGATAGGGAATGGCTTCAGAACAACCCTCATGCTCTATATTTTTAGGTAGCTTCAACTTTCTTGTCCAATTGCATTGATATTTTTCTCAATAAAGATTTGGTGAAGATGTTGGCAATGTGTTATTTGCAGCCTTTCATTTACTCTATTTCTTCGTTGGAGTTGGTGCTAGAGTATTACAATTTTGAAAGTGGGTTACTTCCTATTGGTGGAAACTTCAAGAAAGTGGAATTGCATGCTCCTACAGTGTAGGCTCTTGTCATGGTTAATATGAGATGGGATCTTCTATGTGATACAAAATCTGAATCATTAAAAAGTTTGGAGTTTTGGAGGAAGGTTTTGGGTGATTCAATTTTCTTCTATGTTGTTACTTTGTTAAATTCAATTCATTTTCTACTCAAACACCTGGTTGATGGCCTTAGCTAATGTTACAAAAAAATCTAGTAATGAATAGTGTGACATGTCATGTGTCTATATTTTATTGTACATAATAACAGTTCTTATAATATGTACTTTGTGATAGGTTTTTTGTCGCAGTTAGTGGCATTTTGGCCATGTTGGTTATGTGCTATGTACTTTAGTCTTTAGGAATACCTGCTGATATTAAAATACTTTTCATGGATCCATTCTTGTAAATCCTTTTTTCTTTGATCAATATAAAAATGTGACTTTTAAAACTAATAGTAATTTTCAACATATAGTTATGATCATAAGTGAGCGAAATTTATTGTGACTTATTAGTGGAAATTGATAATGATTAAGGTAAAATGAGAAATTTAATTCTCTCTTTTCAAAGTGTCGAATTACTCTACCTTTCATATATTCTATTGAAATTATCTATCTTAGTTTTTGAAGAAAGTGTGGCTAAGGCACTGCGGGCGGTGGCACAGATTAATGCCATATGAACATCTAGAGCCATTGATTGGATAGCTTTATATTGAAAATTGCATGATGTACTGTAGAATCATAGATGATGATGTCAATAATTCAGTGATCTAGTGAAACAATATTTTTAATGATTTCATATCATTTGAGTGGCACTAGTGATTTTGAAAATTGACAGCTTGTTAGCTTGAGGTACAATTTGCATGTAGCCAAGCTACCAAAGTCCAGATGTCAATCAAATTAAAAATTTAAATTGTAAATGTAAGGCTTAAGTTACATGAATCTATTAAGTTGGTTTTTTTTTTTGTGCAAATCATGATTATGATTATACCCAACCTCACACATGACACGTGTGAGGTGTATATAGGGATTAGGCTAGTAGTGGCACTATTGGGCCATAAATAAGGATAGTGAGCACAACTGAAATCATTCATTGAAGGCTAAAGGCTTTACTATTGAGTGTAATATTTGAATTGTCATAAGGTTTTTCATTTTATAGGGTTAATAAGGATTTAGAAAGAAGAAGATGTGATATTATCGGGGATACTCTTAATTCTACTACCTCTAGTTATGTAGTTACAGAGTAAAAGACCAATTTCCTTCAAGTTCAAAATGGGTGGAATTGGAAAGAAGTTGATCTAGTTCACCTGAATTCTAAGGTAGGTTTTAAACTAGGATGAGGAGCTCTAATGGATATAAGTGTTAGTCTAGTGGATGGAGGCTATATGTAAAAGATTGGAGAAATATTACTACCCCTCATCTTCTACATGACTCTAGTTCTCAAAGGGGTTAAGTACATTTTGTATCTTCATATCTCCCCTTTCCCCAACATGGTTGGCTAGGAAAGCCCCATGCATTTATTTTGAGTTCCCATAGCCTACCATGGCAAGTCCCATGTGTTTATTTTTAGAGCACATGGTTGACCTGGCAAGTCCCATGCATTTATTTTTAGAGAGACATTTGTATTATGTTGTCACCAATATTCTAGCAAAAGCTTGGTGCTTACATTTGTATTTGTACTATGTAAAGTAACATATGTTTTTTATACTAAACAAGAGCATTGCACTTGCATGCTCCACTCATCCTTAAAAAGATATGCAATCTTGTGACATTGTAATTCAGTTGTAATAAAATAAATGGTTGTGTTATTCTTCATTATTCATTTACAATAAATAATTATTTTCTAATTTCAATGTCTATGAATCTATTCAAATCATTTTTTTTCCTTTAAGAAATTAATTATTATCTATTTATGAAATAATTGCATGCAGATTTAAAAATGTTACTCTATAATTTTGATGTCAAATTGTGATATCTCAAGGTGCCCAATTTTTTAGCCAACAAAAACATAAAGCAATACAAATGAAAAAAGAAATTTTCCATCAAATTGAGAAAAAACATTATACACTGAAAGTTGTCACTCTTGTTAGGGTTTACCGAAATGTTATTGATTTCTAATTTGTCATTGACCTTCTCCCTCGGTTCTCAATATCATTATTCATTTTATTAAGTCCTTTGCAATGTTAAGTTACTGGCCCCTTGGCCTTGATGTCAGTCCTAGCACATTAAAGTTTAAAAAAACTTTTAAACACATGTTTATTATTTATATCATAAATTACTCAACTATTCAATGAACCTTTGATGTATGGTTGTAGTTGCATTCCAAAATGAAATGCACATAGCACTAGGCTTGCAAACTTAAACCTCTGGAATCACCCTATAACCATTAGATTTACAAAGATCAATGGTTTAGAATTTGCTATCAATCCAGGACTAAATGGTGTGTTTTAAATGTTGTTAGCCATTTACTAATTGTGTAGTCTAGAAGCAACATGTAGACATTTCATTCAGTTTAATGTTTAAAAAAAAAGAACTTTCTAGTGCTAAGTGATTTTATTTTTAAGTGATGGTATGCATAGGGGGAGATTTCAGTCTTCAGTTTTCTCATTGCAGTGCACCACCCTATTCTGGGTTCCACTTCCAACAAATCCATTCCAGTAACCTACTTTCCACAACTGTAAGCATTAATATTTTCATGAATCAAAATCCAGGTAAGTGAAAGAATTCATGTGGCTACGTTTCATCATTTGACGTTTCTTAGAATCTTATTTTGTCAAACTTTGAAGTTTGGGTTTAGGGTTAAGAGACTTAATAATTAAGAAAAATTAAGGAGGACTAATAGGTAATTCATAATTTCACATTGTATAAGCATGTCTACTACCAGTACCACTAGAGCAATGATAGATAAAAATATACATTAAGAAAAATTGCTTAAAACCCCAAGTTTCACTAATGAATACCATGATATTTATGATCCTAAAACCTATGGTAGGTGTACCTTAGAACTTAGATTTTCATCTAAGAATAAGTCTGCAAAGCAAATGCAATTTAATAGTATCAGTGCACTTTGGGTAATTGGATTAGGGTGCACAATGTTACATGAGGTTTTCCCTTGCCCAGAATTTATCATGGTCTGTGCCCAAAATTATGATGATTTCAAAAGATAAATTGTTAATAAAGATGGAAATGAAAAATTGTTATCCATTAATGTAGAAGAACTTGGAAAAGTGTTGGGGTTTACAATCGAAGAATTTGGAAATGTCCACATTGACCTAGAAAATCTTGCTAGTGATTATGAAGTAGTGGATGAAATGGAGAAAAAATATTTCTTAAATAAAATAGTTCATGATAGAACCCAATTGAAAGGTGATCATAAGCCTCCTTATGATTTGGATATTTTAAAACCATCGGTTCAAGATACTATTTCCATGCTAGCATTTTTCCTCAGACTAGATAGCAATTTGGAAGTGGGTGCAAGCCTCCTTGAAATGCTCTATAATATCCATCATTCGACATGTCAAATATAATTTTATTGAGCACATTGTAGAATCCATGCATAAACAATTTTTAATGATTAAAGGAGGTTCCACCAAGACATTTAGGTTCACAACCTACTTGTGCTATCTTTTTCTATTCAAATTTAGAGGAATATTTCATACCAACAAGCTTTAGATTCAACCCTAAAATAATGTTGAGGAAAAGAAAATGTCTCTAGTATATGATTGGACCATTGAGAGAAGTATGCATGATTCTTGAAGGAACTATAGTCATTTTGTAGAATAATTTTTGGCTCCATTGCATCAAGCAATTACAAATACTCCAATGCCTAGATTGAATATGTCATGAATAAATTGTATTCAACTAGGAAAAGAAATACAATTGGTTGATTGGTACTTAATGGAAGAATATATTGTGCTAAGATTTTATGGATCAGGAGTACAACCATATAAGCTTCCAATACATGTGACAAAAATGGTTTTTGCATTAGAATATGTAAGTAAGATGTAGAGTATTGATGAACTACACTTTTCCAGTCAATAAAAGAAGACCTTATTTCCTTCTTTACCTTTTTCATGTGGAGGGTTCATAGTTGAGAGAAAAGTATTTAGTGTGGCACATAATCGTTTGAATTTTTCCTTCTTTACCTTTTTCATGTGGAGGGTTCATAGTTGAGAGAAAAGCATTTAGTGTGGCACATAATCCTATGTATCACTAGAAATATGATAAATGTGACACCATTAAAGAAATAATTATAGCCAATAGGAATACTACAAGTAGAATTCAACATCAAAGTAAACACTTGCGTGAAAATTTGACAAACAAGGATTCTTGGGATGAGGTCAAAATTGCAATGGAGAAAATTGTTGCTAAGGATGGTATTTCTTTTGAACAATTGTTAGTAGAAATTATGGCATTGCATCGAAAGACAATAAGGAGGTACAACAATTTTTATGAATAAAGTGATAAACCATCTATTAGAGTAAAAATGCCAGATTCTCTAGATAAGGAAGTTATAGCTAAAAATTGGTCACGATAAAAAATTACTACATTATGGTCTATGAGGAAGGAGCTAGGTGATCCAAGAGCTCTTGTAGAGTATGGAGATAATGAAGAAGATCATGAGTTTAGAAAATTGTGGAATGTCGAGCATCCCGATGAATATGAAGATAAAGAAACTGATGATGAATGTGATGATGATAGGGAAGAACAAAGCCATATCAATTTCAAACTTGGTTTAAGTGAGGCCAAAAAAGAAGCATATGCTTCAAGAGTAGCCAAAGTTAAAAAATGGGTTATGAAGGTGGTCCTTTGGGGTCCCAAAGACATGGCCCTTGGATGGTAATAGATGTAGAGCATAGAAAACTAATTGATAAATCTTTCCTTGGGATTAGAGGTGAAAATATAGACCAAGGACATACAAGTCAATTTGTTAGAGCTTCAAATCCTTATCCTCATGGTCAAATACAATCACAACTAGGACATGCCTATGGTGGAGAGCTTAGTGCAACTATCACTTCCTCTGGTGGTGATGGTATGGGTCTTAGTACTAGTATTGGTCAATATGTGCTACAACAAAAAATTACACACAAGAGGACAACAATACAATATACCACGAAAAACACCAGGTGATCAAGGCATACATAAGAGGCAAAGGATTTTGATAGGTCCAAGTCACACTACCAGTGGATCGAACACAAAGGAGTTATTTCTAGGCACTCCCCCACTCCCAGTTAGTGTGGTTGCAACATCATTAGCAATTGCAAGCACTCCTATTCCTTCGCCATTCAAGCATTCCATTGTTCTTGCATCCCTAGGTTTTGATTACATTGAAGAGTTTAAAAAGAAATCAGACTTGAATAAAAAAGAAAAGAAGCAATTGATGGAGAGTGCACCTGTTGTAACTTTAGATCTTGCAACAATCATGGTATCCCACATTTGACACAAATAAAGAAATCATGGAGAACACAATTCTTGTTCCCACAGTTCAAAACAAACTAGCAAATTAGATGACTCGATCTGAATTCTAGGTGAACAATATTCAATTAGATTTTTTTGGACTCAAAAATAATGACAAAATTAATGTATCAAAGAAGAACAATGAATTGGTGTACACATAATTGCTAAAGCAAGATAGAGAGAAAAAAAGGTTGCAAACTCAAATAGAAAAGTTACAGGAAGACCTAGCAAATGAGAAAGCAAAGAGATAACAAGAGCAATGAATTAGAAAAAAGAATAAAAAAAAATTTCCTCTACAACAACAAGAAAAGAGGATAAACAAAATGAGAGAGAAGTGAATGAACTGAATCAAAGGCTAGATGAGAGCAACACGAAATATGATGAGGAAAAATCCACTTTAGAAAAATTAAGACTAAGCATTACGAATGGAAATGCACAATGGGAACGAGAATTGGAAAAAGAGAGCAAAAGAAATGAAAGATTGGAGGCATAGCTGATGGAAGCAAAAAAAGAAATAAAGTATTGCCAAAATAAGTTATCTGCATTTTGTAGAGAAACAATGAGGCATATATGAAACAAAATATCTAGGATGAAATAATTCAGCGGATTGATCATTTGTGTGACATGCTTCAATTGATTGATGCTATCAAACAACACTATAAGAAGCTCAACAAATATTTAGTTAACAAAAAAAATGTTGGCATTAGATAAATCTACAAATCAAGTTCAACAAACAGTCTACAAAGCCAGTGACAATGTTTTGAAGTCAAAAGGGATTACTAATCGACTTGCTACATCAATGACGTTGTCATCTATCATTGAAAAGTGTTTGAGAATGTGAGAAACAAAGGAATATTTGCATTTGGATGTAGACAAGATGAAGAAGGTGGATGAAAAGGTAAGGACCTTCAGAGAGCTTGGTTTTCTAAAGGATTTTGATACAAATGAGTGATTCATTAGAATGAATTATTTTGAAAAGAATATGGAGGGTGGAAGGAAGATTGATTTGGACCAGTTTCCTTAGAACCCAAATGTGGTGAACTATTTGGATTCCATCAAACCATTTCTAACCTTGAAAGAAAATTTGACTGAAGAATCCAAGACAGGTTCCAATTTAAATAATGAATTTTTAACAAATCTTCAAATCAAACAACATTAGTTAGAACAAATGAAAATTCCACCACTTGAATAGTGGAAGTTTCTAGAAAAGGTAATACAGTGATTTGATTTTTGATAATATGAGTTTCCAAGTTCAAACTTAGCTCTTTGCAAAGTTGTCTTTGAGCAATATTTTGCATCACCGATGCCTCTATGTATTCCTTCATGTGAAAATAAGTAAAAAAGCTCAAATTCACACTTCAGTAATGTGTTGATGTTCAATTATCAGTATTATTTACTTTATCATTTGAAGAAAAGGTCTCGTAGTGGTTTCAACTACTAGATACACATTAAACAATTATTGATGTTCATTGTTGTATATGCTACTAATACTATTGTTAATATGTTATTAATCAATTAGAGTGATGAATCACTGAGTACATGTTCAAGTTTTACTTTTAACACAATTAAAATATGAACTATAAGGTGATTTTAATTATAGGCATACATAATCTTAGTGAAATTGCATTACAAATAACACATCAATATTCAAACCCCATGATTACTAATCAGATCTGCTAAACATTTATATGAATTCATGCTTTAATCAAGGTACTTTAACTGGTTCATTAAATAGGAGCCAGAATTAAAACATACATCAATGCATAATGACAAAGAGGATTAATGAAAGATCATTGATCAAATTTCATTAATAATTCATGTAAAATGTTATAGTTGGAGAGATGATAGACTCAAAATAAGGGAGAAAAACAAGCTTCAGGCCAAGATGTACACATGTCACATCTTCATTTGATAGATTATACTAGTCATTTCCTTAAGAAATGGTTACAACAAACCAAAAGATATTCTCATGAGCAATCATCCACTCCCTGGTTACAACATGACTTGAACTAGCTAGTCCTTGAGACCTTCACCTTAATATTTCCACTTGTTTCCATAATGCTAGATTTGTTTCAAGTTCAACAACCTTTTATTGACTCTTATTATATTCATCAATAAGCTCATTATACTTACTTATATGCATGTCTCTATCTTTAGTAAGGCTCTCAAATATTGCTTTTGTGAGCTTAGCAATGTTTATGGTCATGTCAACTACTTCTAATGCTGGAGTATCAGAAACTATTTTTATAATCAGTTTGGTTGAGCTCTATATAATTTTTTTTTTAAATTAGTTGATTTTGCCTTGTCGTGATTCTGAGCTTTTGTGTCCATGGGTTGGGTTTAGGGTTTAGAATGAAAACCCTATTTTCAAAATCTCACAGTCATAAATCCTAAAGGTTCATTTTTTGTGTTGACCTATCATACCTGGTTACCCATCTTTCAAGTGGCAACTTGAGCCATTGAGGTCATTGTATTACCAACCCTTTTCTTTAGGTTTGTTGTTCATTGTACTCTTGTTTATCATTTAATATTGCCTAAGTTGGACTGAAATATTGTATGAAAAAAACCTTAAATATTAATTCTTTAATCCTAAGGGTCGATTCTCGTCAACCGAGTGATGTCCCCATTTTAAATATAACTTTATTTGCATGTTCAGAATATACAACCATCTGATCGCAAGATCAAATCCTGGTTGTTCCCTACTAGCCCCATGTGATTAAAATAAGGCTTTAATAAAATCCTTGGTGTCAATGGGTTATCGACACATGTACCGCCATATGTGTGGATCTTGGTCTTCAATGTGGAACTTGAAATTCTAAAGCTTTCAGATCAACAGATGGGATACAATGGTGAGATTAAATCTCAACTATTCCTCACTCACCTCGTGGGATTAAAATAAGGCTTTAATAAAAGCATCAGGGTCAGTGAGCTACTGCCACATGGATTCCATGATTATTTGGAATGAGAAAAGGTGGGGCCCGGGAAGTGGATGATTTGGAATCCAATTGGTGTGCTCATGTTGGCTGATGGAATGGTGCACAATGGTGACATGAATTCAAACTTGGTTGACTTGATCTAAGTCATTCAAAAGGTCATCTTACCTAGAGATCGATGGTGGAGCTTTAAAATTAAAAGTACGACCATGGTAGCCATTTTTTCTTCACACGAGTGAGAAATATTGTTAGGAATGACCTCAAAAGCTACCAGTACCCAACCTCACTCATGCTAGACATAAATGATTAATTCTTGCATAATTGAGAGTTGTAATTTACAAATAAATATCAAGCACATAGGAGATTGAAAAGAGTATCTACAGAGTTTAGCATGATCATTATTAGGGTTTTCTATGATTAAAGCCCTAAGTTAATCAAACACAGTTTTATGTGCTTTATTTAGATTACCTGGGTTTAGGGTTAAAATTCATTGTGCTTTTAGTTGAATTGGCTTTGTGATTTGTTTTAATTGTTTTTTGAGGTTTGAACTTGCTTTAAAAAATCACAAGTCTATCAAACCTTTTGAGTTTTTCAACTTCGAGTTGAGCCCTAGGTTTGAATTGAGAAGCTTAGTCTTGAACCTATTTTTGTCGAAACCCTAAGTTTATATGAACTGATTTTGTTACCAATGGCACCCAAAGCACAAACTGCTAGCCCTACAACCTCATACTATTGGATGTTGTCACTGTGTTGCTAATATGTGGTTGAAATTGATGTCAACACTATTGGCATTAATGTACTTAAGGCTATATATGCTGAGGATATTGAGAAAATTGTAATGGAATAAGTTGTAGGTTGACAGTGGTGAAGTGAAGTTCAGTCTATTGGTGAGCTTAGTACATTGATGATAAGAGGTTTTGGATTAAAGGGTTTGTTGTCGAGTATATCTATTTTATCCATGTTAAGTTTCATATATCCGCATGAAGATTTGATCAAGTTATGAGCAGTTGTGTTCTGATAGATTTTTTTTTCTTCAGTTGGTGTTCCTAAATGAAGATGATGTGATTCTAGTAATTTTAGTTGTTGTGGATGCCTCTCTTGCAATTTTTGATGTTTGTGTATGTTTCTAGATCATTATCTATATGTTTTGCATGTCTGCATTGATCGTTGTGCTCACGATTGGTGATTTTCTCTTGCGTGTACATGTTTTTCATGTTCATGGCCGACAAGCTGATTGTAGCATGTTGTGGATCTTCAAGGAATAATTTTTGAACGTGTTGCATAGTTGAGGATTTTATTTTGCATCTTCACTATGTTGTGGCCAACCATGGTTGACTTGCATTGATAATATTTAATGATTTGGGCCAACAGTTTGTATTCATTTTATTATTTTGTTAAAGCCAACATGTAGCGATATAATCTCTTGTTGCAAATATATATAAGTGATTGTTTATTCCATTTGAAGGATGTAAGAGTATGAGATGCACGAATAATGTCATAATCATTCAAAGGTAGAAGAAAAGTGTGAACAAGAGTGAGTAGAGTGTGAAGAACTGTTCATATGCTTAATCGGAACTGTAATCAGGCATTAGTAAATGTTATTTTCTCAGTTCAAAATTTTGTAGATGTAATTTGAATGTTTCTGTAAGATAGTGTCTCTTCCTTTGGGTAGTAAGCCTTCTCATACTTGAGCAATGAGCTCTAAGCAGTGTGCCTGAATGCATGTGCATTCCCCATTTTATTCTTTATTCTTTTAACATGGCATAATCTAATGGAGTGACCTCCACTGTTGTTTTTCCCCTAACAGGGTTTCCACGTAAAAAATTATTGGTGTTATGTGTGTTTGTGATGTGTTAATAATTTATGATTTCATGATTATTAATCAAATTTGAGAATAAGGTTAATAAGTTTAATAAGTTTTGAATTTTTGTGATAATTGATTCACCCCCCTCTCTGTTTTCTACCCTTGTGTTGCCAATAATTGGTATCAGAGGAGGTTCCTTGGAAGAATTTTAATAGCTTGAGGTGATCTGGGATGGTGACATATAAGAAGGATAGTCTGAGATTTGATGGAACAAATTATTCTATGTGGAAGACTCAGATGTAGTGTCATCTGAGATGCATTGGTGAACCCTACTGTAACATTACAAGGAATAGGTATGTTATCGAGCATAGAATGGTCCTACTTTTGCTGAGAGTAAGGATGTTGAGTACAATTTTAGGTCTAAGGAAGCATTGTTGAGTGCTTTGATTGATTTTGAGATGAAAAATGTTATGGATTTGATGATTGCTTATGAGATCTAGAAAAATTTGGAAACTTCGTATGAAGGTAATGCTAATGTGAAGATTGCTAAGTTACAAATTTTGAAAGGGAAATATGAAATGTTGGGAATGGGTGATGATGAGAACATTACTTCTTTCATCCAAAGAGTGAATGAACTTGTGTGTGGTATCATATGTGTTGGTGGACGATTGGAAGAATCAAAGATTGTTGCTAAAGTGCTTATATCCTTTCTTGTTGCATACAAAGTCAAAGCTACTACTATTGAGGAGCTCTGGACTGTAATAAATTTAACCAAAGATATGTCGATTGGTAAGATTATTGCTTTTGAGTTAAGTGAATTTGGTGATGCTCTTCCTAAGACAAAATTTGGATTCAAGGCTACTACCTCCAAAAAGGATAAGTAGAGATATGATCTAGGTAAAATTTCTTCTAGAAAGGTATTCAAGTATGAGGAGGAAATGTGAAATATTGAAGAAGAAGAGAAAGAATTGGATGAGCTTGAAGCACTTATTCTCAAGAGGGAAGCTAGAGGAGAAGGTAAGTATAAAGGATAATTTCCTATTAAATGTTTTTCTTACAATAAGATAGGTCATTTTACATCAAGGTGTCCGGAAAGGGTTCCTAAGTCAAGACCTAATAGGCCTAGATTTCAAAGAAAGTGCAATTTTTCTATTGATGAAGGTGTGATAGATGATGAATCTGATAAAGGAAATGTAAGTGAGGATGAATGGGTATTTATTGCTATCAAGGAAAATGATTTAGCCCCTACTGAATCTGCTAGTTGTGCAAATGTGGAGAAAGCCCTAGTTGCTCGAGTTGAAGAAAAAGACAAATGGGTGATTGATAGTGGATGCTCTCATCACATGACAGGTGTTAAAAGTAAGTTTGTGAGCTTGGAAAAGTATGATGGTGGTGTTGTAAGATTTGGTGATGACAAAGCAGGTGTAATATGTGGCAGAGGATGCATTTCTCTTGATGATAAGCATAATACTGATGATGTCCTATATGTGGAAGGTTTGAATCATAATATCTTAAGTGTTGGACAGATGGTTGATAAGGGTTTCAATCTTCAATTCAAGGATGGAAAGTGTAGAATATTGGGAAGTTTCAGAAATGTGATGGCATTAGGTACAAAAAACAAAAGGTAACATCTTTCACCTAAATGTTGCTAGTAAAAGTTGTCTGATTGCTCAAGTTGACGAAAGTTGGTTGTGGCATAGGAGAGTGTGTCATGTTAAATTTGACAATATTATCAAGATAAGTTCCACCCAAGCTATGAGAGATCTTCCTAAGTTGATGAAACCTACTAATGCTATATGCAAGGAATTTTAGTTAGGGAAGAAAACTAGAATTTCATTTTAGAGCAAACAACATTGTTTAAATGAATTGTTGGAGCTTGTGCATACTGACTTGTGTAGTCCTTCAAGAGTTAGAAGTTTACAAGGATACATTTATTTCATGTTACTTATTTATGATTATTCTAGAATGATGTGGGTTACTTTCTTAAGGGAAAAAACTGAAGCTCTAGAGAAGTTCAAGATCTTTAAGGCTATGGTTGAGATAGAGATATGTCTGAAGATTACATTTTTGAGATCAGATAGAGGTGGTGAATTCACTTTTGGTGAGTTTAATTCTTTTTGTGAAAAACATGGGATAAAGAGACAATTATCTGCACCATGGACCCTCAACAAAATGGAGTTGTGGAAAGGAAGTGTGATAGGGGAAAATAATCGTTAAAAAGATGAGCAGTAAACTAAAGAGAGTGAAAATAACAACTAAAAACACCCTACACTTCAAGATTGGGCAAATGATGAACTCAACAACATAAAAATGGAACCTTTTACCTTGTAGAGTTGTTCTTTGGTTGGCCCTTCAATTGTAGATGAGATGTATGCTCCTTGATGACAAGATGTGAAGAGTTGACTAAAGGGGATGATTAGACAAGTTGATGAGAGATTAGAGGAAGGTTAGGTGGCTAAGAAAGATTAGAGGCCAACTTGCAAAAGTTGGAGGATGTGACACATCCTAATGATGGGATTAGAAGAATAAGTAAGATTAAGAAAGGGATGTGACATGTGAGGAATTAAATAAATGTCTTATTTATTTAATTCTTTTGATGAAAATGAGGTTAAAAGAGATAAGGTATTTATTAATTAAATACCTTAGGGATTTGGCAAAATTAAGGATATTAATTAAATAATAGCAATATTACTTAATTAATGCAAATAAGACGAAAGGGGATAAATTTGGATAAATTAAGTGTCCAAATTTAGGTGTCTACATTTTTCCCCTCTTTGAGATGGTGTTATGAAGTAGCATCATTTCAAAGATCATTAAAACATAGAACCTAGAAGAAGATGGTTAGATTGGGGAAGATGCCCCAGTCATTCAAAGGAGTGACTAGGAAGGGGAATAGATGATGAAAAATTAGGGATGAAGGATGCCCCCTCGAGAGGACATGCAGGGTCAAGAGAACATGAGTGTGCTCTTGAAATGGATGAGATGATGCAAGCGAAGATGAAAAAGATTATGCAAAGGCGATAGGAGATTGGGAGGGGAGAGTGATGAAGGATGAATGGATGGGGGGATTTTGATAGATGATAGGATGGGTGATACATGCAAGAGGATGGAATGGAAAGATGAGATGCAATTTGCCATCATCAGAGCACTGATTTTTGCTATAGCATAAGACACAAGATGCCAAGGTATGAAGAACCAAGGCGGATTAGTGTCTAATGCATAATAAAAACATATCAAACAAGAAGGCTATCCCAACATCCCAAAGTCTTGGTGACCTTGGTCGAGCCAGGTATTGGGATAACCACAAGCACACAAGGATGCCCTAGTGTAACACAAGACCTCAGGGATCTTGGTGGGTACAACATGGGACAACCGAGAAGACAAAGAAAAGATCAAGAGACACCCCTATGTTGAGGAGTCAAAGCACACCATGATATGATGGATCAAGGCGACGATGACAAGTGATGATAGGGAGCTCAAATGATAAACAAAAGCCAAAAGCATCAAAAGATCATAATCAATTGAAAATGTCCTTTGCATAGGATCAATCAAGGGGATGGATGGGATTGATGAGGTATGTTAGGATGGATGCATCCTGTTGAGACCGATGATAGATACTAAATTAAAAGATTGATATGATGCGGGATATTCAGAACTGATTGGATTTGATGATACAAGTGAATCTCATTTGTTATGAACTAACTAGATAAGGGCATAGCTTAATGACATGACACAAGAGACATGACACAAGATAAGAGACTTCAATGGATGATAAAGATAGGATAGACAATAGGACCAAGAGTTGAAGACTGATGATAGATGATAAAGGATCAGATGGACAAAGCAAAAAGATCGATGATGGAACCCTAGGGGCGGATCAAATGATCTACCTTTCCTACGTGAAAGCACAGGGGAAACGTAGTTCGACGAAAGGTCAAAGACAAGTGATGGATAAAAGATGATGAGATAACCCTAGATAAGGGGATAAAATGATTGGAATGACACGATGGGACAAGATAGACCTATGGGATTGGATCGAAGGATGGTGACGACACAAAGCTCAGGGATGGGATAGTTATCCAAATCATCAAAAGATGAATTGGGAGGATGATATGATGGAGAGATACCAATGACAAGGGATTATAAGATAGGATGAGGAGAAAGAGATGAGGATTGGGAGATGAAAAGGATTCGTTGGATAGATGAAAATGGATGCCATGATGGAAGGATAGGAAGATAAGGATGGGGAGATGGATATAAGGATTGTGTGGAGGGATGGGAAGATAAGGATGGGGAGATAAGGATAGGGAAATGGAAGGGATTGCTTTGATGGAATGAATGATTTCTCCAAGGACTATATCACAAAGGAAGATAGATGCCCCCACTCTAGATATGTCATGTACGAGGAGGCATGAGGGATGCAATAGAGAAGGATAAGAGAATAAAGGAGTGAGATAGATGAATATAGGATGCATGGATAAGGAAGGGAGATTGAAGGTAGCATGACGGGTGGATAAGGAAGATAGATGAGTGTGAATGAGGATTAGGATAGTGTGTGGATGAGGGGAATGTATGCTAAGAGGTGTCCAAAGCATGCTTATATGTTTGCCCCTATTGTTATCAAGATCACAAGGAGGATGGAAGGATTGGGATAAATGAGATATTCCAATCAGGATGCATAAGATAGGCAGGATGGAGGGGATGAATGAAGGTGACGTATAGCAAGAAGACGGGTGCATAACTGGAAGCATAGCAGGAAGCATAGTGGATGGAGGGAATGCATAGCAAGAAACTGCCCCCAAGTGCATGGGGATTTACGCACTACGCATTTGCCAGTTTTTTATTATGGTACTTATCCAAGGTGCTTGTTTGCCAAGTTTTCACCATTGGATGGATTATTTCTCTTTATTATTATTTTTTTCCATTTTTTTAATTTTTTTTTTAATTTTTTTTTTTACTTTTTTAATTTTGAACTTTTTGGATTTTTGACTTTTTGCATAGCATGCAGAAGGAGATGGATAAGGATAGGGAGGTGAATAAGTGGATTTAGAAGGCATGCGATAAGGATATGGATGAAGGACTCAAGCATCAAGTTCTATACGAGGTATTAAGAGCTCATGTTCAAACTGACTGTTGGATGTTGGTACAACCTTATTAAGAGAAACGGATTATGCAAAAGGATGAATTAGAGGGATTTGATGGGGGAGATATGTGGGGTAATGAAATGGATGCTAGAAAGGGTATGGATAGAATGATGGGGTGGATGTGTGATGGGGTGGTGAGTTTAGGACCAACATTGGCACATGTGGTGATGGATGTGAAAAGATAAGAGGACTAATGGATGGAGAATGTGGGGATAATGGAGATGGAATAGTGAATTTCGGGACATAAGGACCCAAAACAGACTTAGGAGATGAAAGGTGGGTATGGTTAGCTTTTGGATTAGCAACTTTGGATGTTCTTACAGATTTTTCATTTGATCGCATTGCATCTTTTTTCTTTGGGATCCACATGGTTTTGATTTTTTCTTTAGTGGGCCTTTGTGGCTGATGGGTTTGATTTGGATTGTGGATTTGATTTTTCTTTTCTTCAACATGTCATATAGAGGGGACATGGGGAGCTTTAGATTCATGTGGATGTTTGGATTTATGCATTTTTATGTTAGCATCCAAAGTGCATTTATTAGCAATGGGATGGGTGTGAGGGGATGGACGATGTGGATCAATGGAGGTAGGAGTATGGAGATTACGTGTAGATGGGGGATGTTTAGGTATGTGTATTTGTTGATCTTGATTATGGGATATGCAAGAGGGATGTTTATGATGGATGACATGTATAGGTGTTGGATGGGTGAAAGGATGAGATGGAGGAGGTGATCTTGGGATATACGGACCCAAGATGGATAGAGTAGATGAAGGACGAGAGATGGTGGATGGAGGGATGTAAGGACCCAAAATGGATGGAGCAAATGAAGGAGGAATATGTACGGTTGTTTTGAGGTGATACGATAGAGGAGGAGGGATGGCAGCATATGATCTGGCGGAGCGATGGGGAGAGCCAGAAGTTCTTTTGGAAAAGGCTCGTTGAGGATGTCTAGAGGTTGTACCAACATCTTTAGATTGTGAGTCTTGGGAAATAGATCTAAGACCTTGCATGCAGATTTGTTCTTTGACTTGGATGGGCTCTAAAATACCTTGCTCATGAAGACCTAGACCTTTGCCTTGATAGTTCATTTTCTTGAGCATGCGATCCATGATAGGATTTGTGTTATTCTGAAAACATGATGCGAGTCCATTATCAAGTGGAGGATGATGGGTGGTAAATACACTGTGTTTTTCTTCTATGAGAAGGCCACCATGGAAGAATGTGAGAGTACCCAAGGGGATATGCAAGCGATGTGGGGGTAGTAGTTTTAGGCAATGATGGGGGATTATAAGAGGGAGATGATGGGGTAGCAACATTTGGATGGGTGGTATCAGGAGAGGGATTAGGGGATATGATAGAATCTGGATTTGTGGTAGCGGGCTCATGAGATGGAGATGGAGATGGAGATGGAGCGGTGGAGTCTTGAATGACAAGGGGATCATGGGATGGAATGGGTGGGGGACTGTGATCTTGCGGTAGACTAGATGGGATGGTAGGATCTTGATCTAGAGGAGGGGATATGTTAGCATGCTTTGGATTAGACTCTTGACATGACTCATCTTGTGTGGATGGAAGGATGATAGAGTTTTGGAGAGACTCTTCAAGTTGGGGAGATGGAAGGATGGAGGATTCGATGTAGTCATCAGAATGGATTTTACTAACCCTAGGAGTGGGAGAAGTGGATTGGATTTGCATGTCATCAATGGGTTCGACGGCTCTCGGAGTAGGGGGTGCGTGTTCAATGGATTTGGTAGATGTGATGGTAGGAGATGGGGACTCAGTGGATTTAGAGGATGTGATGGCAGGAGATGGGGACTCAGTGGATTCAGAGGATGTGATGGTAGGAGATGGGGACTTAGTGGATTCAGAGGATGTGATGGTAGGAGATGGGGACTTAGGGGATTCAGAGGATGTGATGGTATCATCAATGATAGGTGTTGGATGGAGAAGGGTCTCGCCACTAATGACCATGGATGATGGGTTGGGATGGGATGGTTCCACGACTGCAATGTGTGGAGTGGGGGATGTTTCCTTTGTTATAAGTCCTTGGAGAAACTTGAATACGCTAGGCTGAGATGGTGAGGTGGGAGTGGATGAAGGTTTATGGATTAGTGGACTAGGATTAGATGGAAGATTAAGACTGGATGGAGGATTAAGGTAAGAATATGGGCATGGAGAATTAGGATAGGATGACATGGATGGTGGATTATTGGTAGAAGATATAGGCAGTGTGTTGTAATGAAGGTATTGGGATGGTGGATTAGGATGGGAAGATGTGGGTGTTAGATTAATATAGGGAGATGCGGATGTTCGATTAGGGTAAGTTGATGGGTGTGTTTGGCTAGGATAGGAAGGTGTGAATGTAGGATTAGGCTGAGCGGATTGGTATGGAAGATGAGGGTAGTAGGTACACGTGGATGAAGGATTGAGATAAGAGGACATGGATGGGGGATCAAGATAGGGGTATTGTGATGGAAAACTAGGATAAGGGGATGATGTAGATGAAGGATATGATGGATATGGACATCCCTTGTCAAAGGTAGCATAAGGAGTGTGATTAGGCATAGATGAAGACATGATGGGATAACTCAATGGGGTGATTGGATTTTGGAATGTGGGTGGAGAAAGCTTACTAGCAATGATAGTGTCAAGGGGATCTATGTTGTATACCTCTTGATCAACAAAACTTTCATTATCATCGTTGACATAATTAGGGTTTCCCTTGACTACTATTGATGGAGAATAAGGATTCATAATGATGAAAGGGATGGAGGATGGTTTTTGATGGGAACAAACTAAAGGTCAAGCTGAAATTTTAGGTTAAGCTCAGATTGGGATTGAATTAAAGCTCAGATTAGGATGATTAGATGATGCGATGGGATTTATTTTGATGATCGGATTTGATCACTAAAGGATGACCTTGACACCGAATCTGCTCTGAGATGGAAGTAGATTGATTGGGTTGAAGGTGATTGGATAGGGATATGATTGGATTGGATTGGATATGATCGATTGATGGTTGATGAGATGAACTGATGGATCGGATAGGATGACGAAAGGGACCTTAAACCCCATTCAGAGATTACCCTAGGTGACTTAGGATGTTGATTGATCAGATTAAATGATAAAGAGATGATTGCGGCACCGAATCCACTTTGAGATTGAAAATAGATTGATTAATGATTAACTTAGGATGGATGACAATCCCAAGTGGATGTTGATGATGGCGATCAGATCAGATACTTTGGTCAATTTGGATAATAACCCGAGATGAAGTTCAAGGGATTTGGATGGGGAAAATGATGATTTGATTGGGGAAATGGATGATAGAAATGGACAAATGACTGATCAAAACAAGTGAACAGCTACTCGGAATGAGTAAACGATTGCTCACAATGGATGAATGATTCTTGAAACAAGAAGATGAAGGTTTGAAATAGATGAAAGATCGCTCGGAACAAGTAAACGGATGATCATAATGGAGTTTGCAATGATAGACGAAGGTTCGAAATAGATGAATTTTTACTCGGAATGAGTAAATGAATGATTGGAATGATAGAACAAGAGTTTGAAATGATAGACCAAGATGTGAAATGGATGAACGTTTACTCAGAACGAGGAGAGGAAGACTCAGAATGGGTGATCAAAACAGATGAATGATTCTCTGAATGAGGGGAGGAAGACTCAGAACGAGCGAATGAGCTCTCAGAACGTGGGGAGGAAGACTCAGAATGAGCGAAAGAGTGCTCAGAATGGATGAATGACTCTCAAAACGAGGGGAGGAAGACTCAGAACGAGTGAAAGAGTGCTCATAACGGATGAATGACTCTCAGAACGAGGGGATGAGGACTTGGAACGAGTGAAAGAGTGCTTGGAATGGATGAATGACTCTCAAAATGAGGGGAGGAGGACTTAGAACAAGCGAAAGAGTGCTCAGAACAGATGGATGACTCTCGGAACAAGGGGGGAGACTCAGAATGAGTGAATGACTACTCGGAATGGATGAATGACTCTTGGAACAAGGAGATAGAGGTTCATAATGGATGGAGGACTCAGATGTTCATTAGGATGGTGAATGGACATATGGACATTCAGAAAAGGGAGACGGGCAATGAAAAAGGGGGTCTCGGGAAAACTTCTCAAAAGTATGGAGTGGTATATGTCATTGGAAAGAGCACGAAAAATTGAGAAGAACTATTTTTGAACGGAGTTAATCAGATAAATGGTGTCGAAATGGCAGCCCCAGGAAGACAGAGCAGAAGGTCAAGTCTGCCACAGCATAAGGTCAAGTCCGCCATAGCATGAGGTCAGGTCCACCACAGCATGAGGTCAGGTCCACCATAGCATGAGGTCAAGTCTGCCAAAGCATGAGGTCAGGCCCACCACAGCATGAGGTCAGGTCCACCAAAGCATGAGTTTAAGCTTGATTTTTTGATGGATGACTAAGGCAAAGGACCCAAAATATAGCAAAAATTGATAAAAAGATTTGGCTAAACTGAAAATGACTGATTTTGCACGAGAAAGATAATTTAGACAACACAATGCAAAGATTAGTAGAAATGGGTATGGCCAACAAAGTCTTCTACTCTAGGATGAACATGGTCACTAAGGAGTCCTCGATATACACCCGGTATGTGAGGCCCAAACCATGAACACCAACCCGTTACAAGCGTGAGTTAGGAACCTTAGCAAGATACTAAAGGCTCGGACCAACTCTTCATGTCATCCCGACGCTTCACCAATTACAACGTGGTTGGATTGAGGTACAACTTTCACTCTCCCCCCTTTATTTACCCCGCTGGTACGTGTGGTTGGAATCGTCCCTTGGGGTGATGAAATCCCCAAGCAGGTCCCACTAAGAAAATGAAAAATAGGGTGACTTAAAGGACTTGGAAAGCTATGATTTCTCATCACCCAGGATCACCAAATGGCGCAAGGGGATTGGATACGTGAAATAGCTTTCCACAAGCATGCCAAACAAGGTTTATTCACTCCCCTAATTAGACTGTGTCTAAGTTATTGAAGAACAATCGGTAAAAACTAGAAATTTCACCTTCGGGAGGTCAGGTCCACCATCGGAGAAGGTCAGGTCCACCACCAGGGTCAGGTTCGCCACTGGAGAAGGTCAGGTCTGCCACTAGAGGTGAGGTCCGCCACCGAAGAAGGTCCTGGGCAACTTTCTCAAAAGTAGGGAGTGGTATATACTGGTTTTGCATGAGAAAGACAATTCAGACAGCACAATCCAAAGATTAGTAGAAACAGGTATGGTCAACAAAATCTTCTACTTTAGGATGAACATGGTCGCTAAGGAGTCCTTGATATACACCCGGTACGTGAGGCCCAAACTGTGAACACCAACCCGTTACAAGCGTGAGTCGGGAACCTTAGTGAGATACTAAAGACTCGGACCAACTCTTCACGTCATCCCGATGCTTCACCAATTATAACGTGGTTGGATTGAGGTATAGCTTTCGCTCTCCCCAGTTTATTTACCCCACTGGTATGCATGGTTGGAATCATCCCTTGGGGTGATGAAATCCCCAAGCAGGTCCCACTAAGAAAATAAAAAATAGGGTGACTCAAAGGACTTGGAAAGCTACGATTTCTTGTCACCCAGGATCATCAAATGGTGCAAGGGGATTGGATACGTCAAATAGCTTTCCACAAGCATGCCAAACAAGGTTTATTCACTCCCCTAATTAGACTGTGTCTAAGTTATTGAAGAACAATTGGTAAAAACTAGAAATTTCACCTTCGAGAGGTCAAGTCCACCACCAGGGTCAGGTCCGCCACCGGAGAAGGTCAGGTCCGCCACCAGAGAAGGTCAGGTCTGCCACTAGAGGTCAAGTCCACCACTGGAGAAGGTCCTGGGAAACTTTCTCAAAAGTAGGGAGTGGTATATGTCATCGGAAAGAGCACAAAAAACTGAGAAGAATTGCCTTTGAATGGAGTCAATCAGACAAACAGAGTGGAAATGGCGGCCCCGGGAAGAAAGAGTAGAAGGTCAAATCCACCACTGCAGAAGGTTAGGTCCGCCACCGGAGAAGGTTAGGTCCACCATCGGAGGTCAAGTCCGCCACCGGAGAGGTTAGGTCTGCCACCGGAGGTTAGGTCCGCCACCGGAGAAGGTCAGGTCCACCACCGGAGGTCAGGTCTGCCACCGGAGAGGTCAGGTCTGCCATCGAAGAAGGTTAGGTCCGCCACCGGAGGTCAAGTCTACCAATCTGTAACCTGAACCTACGAAAATGCAAAAAAATAGCAAACGTGAAAGAAAAAGACCCGTTTGTGGGTCCCACCGGGCATGCCAGAAATGTGATAAGGGAAAATAATCGTTAAAAAGATGAGCAACAAACTAAAGAGAGTGCAAATAACAACTAAAAACACTCTACATTTCAAGATTGGGAAAATGATGAACTCAACAACATAAAAATGGAACCTTTTACCTTGTAGAGTTGTTCTTTGGTTGGTCCTTCGATTGTAGATGAGATGTATGCTCCTTGATGGCAAATAGATGCAAGATGTGAAGTGTGAGATGCAAGATAGTTGGACAAAATGGATGCAAATGGCTAAGTGTAGATTGAGAAACAAAATTGCAAGAGTTTGACTAGCAAAATGATCTCTCCCAAATGAGAGAAAAGAGGGGGTATTTATAGGAATTTTGAGAATTCCCTTGAGAAATGGACGGTTGAGATTGATCCCAACATGGCCAAGATGTAGGGCTATGGTGAGTTGAGAACTCACAAGCCCTCACATCTTGACATGTGGCAAGGGGAGAGGCTTAAGAAAGATGAGGTGGAGATGAGGTGTAAGGGAAGTACATGACATGGATGTACTTCAAAGTACCATAGGGATTTGGTCAAGATATCCTCATAAAGGATGTACTTGTACCATGTGGGTGAGAGGACATGTGAGGAATTAAAAATTCCTCAAATATCCTCATGGGGAGAAGGGAAAGAATAAAGAATTCCCTTGAGTGCATTGGGGGATTAAATGTGAATTAAAAATTCACATGGGGAAGTGGAGTGCCTTGTCCAAAAAGAGAAAGCCTTTAATAAGGTTGACTAAGGACACATGTCATAAAGGACATGGGGAAGAGAAAAGGAATTTAATATTCCTTGAAAGATGAGAGTGGAATTAAAAATTCTTCAAAGGACTTTGGGAAGACAAAAGGAATTAAAAATTCCTTGGGGGATGGGAAGAGTTGACTAAAGGGGATGATTATACAAGTTGATGAGAGATTAGAGGAAGGTTAGGTGGCTAAGAGAGATTAGAGGCCAACTTGCAAAAGTTAGAGGATGTGACACATCCTAATCAAGGATTAGGCATGTGCACATCCTAATGATGGGATTAGAAGAATAAGTAAGATTAAGAAAGGGATGTGACATGTGAGGAATTAAATAAATGTTTTATTTATTTAATTCTTTTGATGAAAATGAGGATTAAAAGAGATAAGGTATTTATTAATTAAATACCTTAGGGATTTGGCAGAATTAAGGATATTAATTAAATAATAGCAATATTACTTAATTAATGCAAATAAGACGAAAGGGGAAAATTTGGATAAATTAAGTGTCCAAATTTAGGTGTCTACAGGAAGAACAAGACAATTGAAGAAGATGCTAAAACTATGATGCTGAAAGGAAATTTTCCTCATATCTACTGGAGAGAAGTTGTGAGTACTATTGTTTACACACTCAACTAGGTACAAGTCAAAAGTGATACTGGTAAGACAACTTATGAGCTATGGTATGGTCATAAGCCTACTATCAGATACTTCAAAATCTTTGGGAGTAGATGCTTTATCAAAATAGATTAAGATATAGGAAAGTTTGATGATAGGAGTGATGAAGGAATCTTTCTTGGTTATTCTACTAAAAGCAAGGCCTACTGGTGCTACAATAAGAGATTGAGAAAAATGGTTGAAAGTGAAAATTTCAAGGTTGATGAAGACAACTCAACCATCTAGAACCTATGGATATGATTCAAATGATCAAAACAACAGTTCAAATAAAGGAAACAAAGTTTAGACTTCAAATCAAGTTCAAATCAATCAGAAGATCAGATTATAGGTGATAAGAACCAAGGTATCCAAACTGGGAGAATAATTGTAGAAGAATACTATTTGATTTCAAATATTGGGCATAATATTGTGAATGAAGCATGGAAATATGAACATTGAGTTGAAGCAATGAAAGAAGAACTACAAAAATTTGAGAAGAATGATACATGGATTCTTATTCCTAGACCTAAGGATAAAAATGTATTTGGAACTAAATGGGTCTTTAGAAACAAACTGAATGAGCAAGTTGAAGTAGTTAGAAACAAAGCAAGGCTGGTGTGTAAAAGATATTCTCAAATGGAAGGAATTTAATTTTAAGAAACTTTTGATCCTATTGATAGGATTGAAGCTGTGAGACTATTTCTTACTTATGCTGCTTACAAAAACTACAAGGTTTATCAAATGGATGTCAAGTCAGCATTTCTAAATGGTGAACTGGAAGAAGTGTATGTTGAGCAAACTAATGGATTTCAATTGACTGGTTAGGGAGATATGGTTTTTCAGTTGAAGAAATCAATGTATGGACTCAAGCAAGCCCCAAGAGCATGGTATGCCAGATTGGACAAGTATTTGTTGAAGCTTGGATTTAATAAATGTACTATTGATAGTAATTTGTATTTCAAGATTAATGATAATAAAGATTTGATTGTTGAAGTCTTTGCTGATGATATCATTTTTGGAGGAGATGATGGTTTGTGCATGAAGTTTGCTGATGAGATGCAGAGTGAGTTTGAGATGTCTATTATTGGAGAGATGAAACTCATTTTGAGATTACAAATTACTCAGTTAGATAAAGGGATCTTTATATCTCAGTCCAAGTATGTGAAAGAACTGTTAAAGAAGTTTGGTATGGAAGATTCAAAGCCAGTTGGTACACCCATGGTGACCAGATGTAATTTGACACAAGATGTTGATTCTCTAAAAGAAAACTAGACCAAATACAAATTGATGATTAGTGGATTACTCTATTTGACACAAACTAGACCTGACATCATGAATGCCATATGTATTGTTGCAAGATTTGAAGCTGATCCTAAGGAATCTCATGTGACAGCTGTGAAGAGTATTTTTAGATAATTGAAGGGGATAGTTGATTTTGGCCTATGGTATCCTAAAGATGATGACCTTACTTTTAGTTCCTTTACTAATACTGATTGGGTAGGAGATGTGAATGACAGAAAGAGCACTAGTGGTGGTACATTTTTCTTGGGAAAGAAGTTGATTTTATGGTTAGGTAAGAAGCATAATGTCATTTCTTTATCTACTACAGAGGAAGAAAACATTGTTGCTACTAACAATTGTACTCAAGTATTGTGGATGAAGCAGGTGTTGAAAGATATCAGAGTTGCATATGATGAGCCTATTGCTATATTTTGTGATAATTCAAGTGCAATCAACATTTATAAGAATTCAGGGGTGCATTCAAAGACCAAGAATATATCTATCAAATTTCACTTTTTGAGAGAGGTGAGTGAAAAGGAAGTCAAATTGGAGTATGTGCCTACTAAGGAACAGATTGTAAATATCTTTACCAAGCCATTGCCTAAGGATACTTTTGATTATCTCAGAGGGAAGTTAGGAGTGATTACCCCTCCTACTCAGAACTAAGATGCATTAACTTGCATCATTTCATGCATTTCATAGTCATATATTAATCCAAATTGATGTTGTGGTGGATGGTACTCAAAGGGAGTAGTTAGATGTTCAGATATGTGGTTCAGATCTTGTGTGTATCTTTGTCATTGATGTCAAAGGGGGAGAAGAGTAATGTGAAAAACTGTGAATTATCTAGGGAGGAGAGTCATGTGGGGAGAAGAGTCATGCAAGAATTGAGGAGAAAAGAGTCAAAACCTTAGGAGGAGAAAGTGTTAAAAGGAAGTTGTGTTGATGGTGTTTTTCACATCATTTGTTTCCATCAATTCCAAATGGGGAGATTGTTGGATGTTATGGTTGTGTTGTTGATATGTGGTTGTCATTGATGTCAACACTATTGGAATTAATGTACTTAAGGTTGTCTATGTCAAGGATATTGAGAAAATTGTAGTGGAATAAGTTGTAGGTTGTCAATGGTGAAGTGAAGTTTAGTCTGTTGGCGAGCTCACTACATTGATGATAAGAGGTTGTGGATTAAAGCATATTTTTTTAGTATATCTAGTTTATCCACGTTAAGTTTCAAAGATCCACATGAAGATTTGATCGATTTATGAGTAGTTGTGTTTTGATAGTTTTTTTGTTGCTTTAGTTGGTGTTCTTGAATGAAGATGATGTGATTGTAGTAATTTCAATAGTTGTGGATGCCTCTCTAGTGATTCTTGATGTTTTCAAATGTTTCTATATCATGATCTATCTATGTTGCATGTTTGCATTGATTTTTGTGCTCGTGATTGGTGATTTTCTCTTGTGTGTTCATATTTTTCATGTTCATGGCTGACAAGGTGATTGTAGCATGCTGTGTATCTTCAAGGGATAATTTTTTAAGGTGTTTCATGGTTGAGGATTTTATTTTGGGTCTTCACTATGTTGTGGCCAACCTTGGTTGATTCACATTGATAATCTTTAATGTTTTGGGCCGATAGTTTGTATTCATTTTATTATTTTGTTAAAGCCGATATGTAGCAATGTAATATCTTGTTGCAGATATATATAAGTGATTGTTTATTTTATTTGAAGGATGTGAGAGTATGAGATGTGTGAATAATGTACTAATCATTCGAAGGAAGAAGAAGAGTGTGAAGAAGAGTGATCAGAGTGTGAAGAAGTGTTCATGTGCTTAACCGAAACTATAATCAAGCATTAGCAGATGATATTTTCTTAGTTCAAAATTTTGTAGATGTAATCTGAATGTTTCTATAAGATAGTGTGTCTTCCTTTGGGCAGTAATTCTTGTTGTATTTAAGTAGTGAGCTCTAGGCAGTGTGCCTGAATGCATGCACATTCCCCTTTTTATTCTTTATACTTTTAATAGGGTATAATCTTGTGGATTGACCTCCACCATGGTTTTTCCCCTAACAGGGTTTCCACATAAAAAATTCTTGGTGTTATGTGTGTTTGTGATGTGTTGATGATTTATGCTTTCATGGTTATTAATTAGATTTGAGAATAAGGTTAAAAATTGTAATAAGTTTTGAATTTTTGTGGCAACTGATTCACCCCCCTCTTAATTGTCTACCCTTTGTGTTGCCAACACATCTAGGCCGCTATCCCAAGATATAGTCAACTAATTAAAACCATCCACAAACAAAAAGGTTGAAGGAAAAGTTATATTCTATGGTCATAGAATTACTGATAAGTTGATGGACAAGCAATACTTCATTAAGGATGCAAAAGTGCCCTATATAGGATGGAAATTGTTCCAACACTGGTTCAGGAACAAAAATCTTGGGCTTCCTATCTACAACCCTTGGAGACTGGACATGGTCCAAAGCTGGTAGTTCCAATGTGTACATGGATATAGATTTGTTGAAGGACATTGTGGCAAGATATGACCCACTTTCTAGGATGGTTAGAAAATTTAATGGAAAAGAGATGTTGAGGATAACAAGAGAAGAGATTGTCAAGATTTTCCAACTTGCATGAGTGGAGAAAAGATATGATTCATCTCGAAATGGATGTTTTTAGAAAGGATTATGAGAATTCGAGGGTGTTACTTAGAACATCAATGTTATCTGTGCACACTGCTAGCACTAGAATGGGGAAGAATATGAAGCAAATAAAGATTGGTAGTGATGAACTTGAACCCTTCCCTATGAAATATTTTGCTAATTACTTCAGGAATACTATGTATTCTTTGTGCTATATCATTGGTTTAACTCCACCTGATACCTTTCTAAGGGAATATAGTTACATGGCATGCCATCTACAACACCCAATCTTCAATGTAGTCTATGACTATGCCACATATATGTTAGAACACATTAACAAGGGTTTGTTTGATTTAAAAAGTGGAAAGAATTGGATACATTTTTGGTAGTATTCTTTTTTGATGCATATGTTCTTGCATAAGGGCGAGAATAATTTTGAGAAGGACATTACATTGAAGAAAAGGGAAGATGACACTGATCTACCTATCCAATGTTGGATCCAAATTCTCAACATGTATGATCATAAATTTGATTATTCGGTTTTCCATAATTCCTTTCCCTCAAAATTGAGAAGGCTCCTAGTGTATGATCCACCCTGGATTCCCAAGGAAACCATGACTTTCTGAGGCCCATGGAAAGGATAATTTTTTTGAATCTAAGTCACAATTGGGGAGAGATAATCCCATATCCCCACATAACAATCTTCAAATTCTATGGCACAAATTTCATTCCATTTCTATTACCAAGGGATGTGCCATTGAGGACTAGATTCTTGGAAATCATGAGACAATTGGGAGGATCTCAAATGGAGCATTTTCCTGAGACATTGAGGAAGGGTTCATTCTTCCAAAAGTACACAACATTTCCATATTTTGTGATAATAAAGGGAGGATGGAAAAATTTGTTGAAACTTCTTGCACCTTACAACTAGAACACCATATGCCCAAGGAACCATGATCACGAGGGATTTATTGTAGCACTAAAGGAAAATAATAGGAGTGACACTTTCGTGCATAATTTTTACTATCCTGAGGATGTAATCAAGAATGTTTTTAATTTCCAAGAATATGAGGGGAGAAAAGAAAATTAGTTTCCTTTCAATAAAATGGTGGATAATGTTAAAAAATATAATCCTAACTATGGCCCTATTCCCAATATAAGGGGTGAGTTCAACTATATTATGCATGTTATGAATAATTTTGAGAGCATTGTGGGAGTCTTGAGGGAAGAGTGGGTGGTTACAAATAAAGAGAAATCAATGGTAGTTGAGGAGGATCCCAATGTAGTGTTGGAGGAGAGACCTACTTACCAACCACCATTACCAAAGAAGATAAGGATTTACTCCACGAAGGAGATAGTAAAGAAGTAGAAAAGTTTACCAACCCCTACTACATTAGAGGGGTCAAGGATAATTTCTCCTATGAGGTCAGTGCCATCACCCCCAAGAGGTGCCCCTCATGTTGTTATTGATATAGAATCACCTCCAAGAGGTCCCCTTCCATCAAATTGGCCACCTATGAAAAAGAAAAAGGTTGAGGTAGAAAAGGTAGTTGACTACCCGAACAAAGAGGAGGATGATATTCTCATTACTCCTGACAAAATGTAGCAAAGAATGCCTTCTCTCATAAGGGATATTGCCTCAAGTTTAGGAGGAGATGGCCTTAGACTTGGAAAGGTTGATCTCAGGGGATTGAATAGTGCATATGATTTGAGGTAAGAAGCATGTAAAGCATTCATGGAAGATGATTCTTTCATTGAAACAAATGAATTTAGATACTTTTTGTGTAGGGAAAAGGCCTCTGAATATGGAGAGAATGTTGCTAGAGAGAGGAGCTTACATCTAAATATGCATGAGTGTTATTCAGGTAGATGTAAGAAAGGCCATCAAGAAATAATTTTAAAATATGACAGCTAAAGAGGGCAGAGCCCTTGTACAAAAAAGTGGTGTGCTATGCTTTCCCAAATGGGACATTGCTGATGTAGTGGTATTGGATACCATAAGGAGGTTTGAGAGAACCTTATTTCAAATTGAGGAGGAGGCCAAATTGGCTCTACAAGGATCAACATTTAGTGAAGAATGGGATTCCCTAGTTGTTTGGTCATTTTCCTTGGGATCCAGGAAGCCAATGGTTACAAAACCAAGTGATTTTAGTGGGAAACTAGTTATAAAGGGAGAGGAAGACACCCCAACATTGGAGGTAGCTAACATGGTGATAAATGTTACTAATTTCACAAAAGAGACAATGGAGAATCTCACCACTGACAGAGACATGTATAGAAGAAAATATAATGAACTTGTGGAAAAATATAATAAGAGTTAGTAAAGGGTTGCTAAACTAGAAACTGAAGTAGCATTATGGAAGCAACAAGTGGAAACATTGAGAAATTAGGGTTCAACTAGTTCAAGTCATACCACACCTACCCCTCCTCCTCCACCAGAGTAATCTCTATCAATAGTGCCTTATAATATGGGTTGAGAGCCACTCATAATTGAAGATCCAAGCACATTAAGTGTAGTGCCACCAACTAAGCCCACTAAGGAATAATTATTGCAAAAAATTAGAGTATATAAAGAATTGCTTGAATGAGTTTAGAACACCAAGCATGAGAACAATTCAAAGATTGTTCACATTGTTTTGAAGCATCTAAATAAAAATATTCAAGGTTAATTAAATATTGTTCATGGAAATTATTCTTCAATGTTGGGAGTGACAAATTTATCTTAGAGGGATAAGGAATTGGCTACCCCAATCCTAGATAAATGGATTCTTAGAGTTGATAAATTGAGATTCATGGAAATTGGGGCTAAGCAGTAGGAGGATAGATATCCAAGGTTGGTCCCAACTTATAAATTTGTTTGTGAGGTTAAGGAACAAAATTTTCAATGGTATGTTGCCCCATTAGAACAAAAAATAAGAAAATTGAATGCCAAGCTTGATGAGGAAAATTTGTAATTGTTGCTTGATATTCAACATACCTATGATGAGTTGAAACCCTTGAAAATGTGGAAGAACCAAGTGGACTCTACAATTGTTTCTCAATCAATTCTTATTTGTGGAAAGCTTGACATTTATATATTAAAAGATGCTTTAGAGAAATTTTCTTCCATCATCATCTTTCTAGAAGATTTTGATAAGGAGTCCAATTCAGTAATGACAAAATACTCTCCATATAGAAAGAAGATGGATGAAATCGTTGATTTCAATTAGCCATTTGATGTAGAGTATGAGCAGTGGAAGAGAATATTTACTAATGAATTGGATCTATGAGTACATGAATGGAGAACACATATCCTTGGTCAAGTATAGTAAAGGTCTGGCCTTTGATATTATAATGCTTATAAGATATGTGTCTCTTGACTAAGAATACCACAGGTAAATGGAAAATGTTGATCGTTGATGATCTGGATGCTTACTGGGATGTTTGTTCACCTTTTCCATCTTTGCACATTTTTTCCATTTTGCTCAATGGTATGAATATGCTACAGTTCAATTAGAAGGTTATTCCTTTCCAACAAAGTGCCTTTTGGAAGGTGGTTTTATTTTCTTCCATGAATGGATAATCTTTGTCTCAAGTATGTTCCCTCCAATTGAAAAGTGTAAATATAACTGTAAAAGGGAATGTGTGTTGTAGTGGTCAAATAAAAATGTGACATGTGTACTATTTGGCCTCAAGATTGTTTTTCTCCCTTGTTCTTATAAAAGGGAATTCCAAGCCATTAGTACAAGTCTCTTATTGAATTTTGGATCCAAATTATGCAAATTGTGAACATAGAGAGAACACATATTAAGTTTGTATCTTAAGTTTTGAGTCTAGCAAGTGAATTTTGTTAATTGTATGGTTTGTAAGCATATATGAACAATAATGTAAGTCTTTTCAGTCTATCATCTCTCCAACTTTACTCTATATCTAAATTATTAATGAAAATTCAATCAAGAATCATTTCATTAATCTTCATTGTCTTTTTTCTTTAATGTATGTTTTAATTTAGGATCTGGTTCAATGGATCAGTTAAAATGCTTTGATTAAATAATGAATTCATATACTTGTGTAGTGGATTTGATAAGTAGTAATAGAGTCTTAGTATTGATATGTGAGACAAGGGCTTAAAATCCAAGGGTTTAAGACTTAAGCAATTTGAGACAAAGGTTTTAGAGCTAAAACCCTAAACCCTACCCTTGAGCACGAATGCAACAGACCATTACAGGGCACAAAAAAAACTCAAATTTTTTAAAAAAATTAGGATCTCTACTAGAAGTCAAGAAAATTCATGATTACATCCTTAGGATAACAAAAATTATGCAAAAAAAATATTTTAATCCCACAAGGTCAGTGGGGAACAGTTGAGATTAAATCTCAACATTGTACGTGGATCATTGATTTAAAACCTTAAGGCATCGGGGATGTGAGTGGAGATTGGTCCCAACACCTACATTGAAACACATGTCTTCAGCCTGCTGACCCCACAACATTTCAAAAAGTATTATTTTATTCCCGCGGGGTTGGTAGGGAATAGCTAGGATTGAATCCTTCGACCTAACGGCTAGGATCAAATCCTTAGATCCAACCATCAGCAAATCTTAACAATTGACTTGAACATGTTTAGTCATCGGTGCCTTTAAGCAATGGTAGGAACCACCAAAAGGGTGTCTAGATATTGCCTGCCCGCTATCCTACCAAGTCCTTAATTTGATTAATTTAATCCCACAGGATGGAGGGGAACTAATAGAAAGCTATCAATGGGACTCACCAAGAATAACAAAGGATTTTAATAAGCACATGCACTTATTACATGACTTAAAATGAGCCACCTACCTAGGTTTATAACATGAATGATATTAAGCGAATATTAAAACCCAAACTTAGGAAGAGAACAAGAATTAAAGAATTTAATGACCCGCAGAAGACAAGGATTCTATGGGTAGCTATTGGGAACACTAGGATCATGGGGTCGGTGAGTAAATAGAAGAAAAGGCATAAGATATGACTTAAGAGACTAGGAACGGGTAAAAACTGATCAACTTCGAATTAGATTATTACAATGTAGGTAAAAGGAAAAGACACTATAATATCTTTAATTTTAAATATAATATTGACCTATCATGCTCTGTAGTATTGTATTCACTATCATCTTACTCAAAATAATCAATGGTTATTTATAAGTTATGGATGTTGAACTATTAACTTTTGTTCAAGGAATGGATTAATATTCCTTTCAATTATTTATCAATATTGTGTAAATTGCAATGCAAAAGGAATTTATAAGTAGTGTGATAAGTGTTGTTCTTTAAAAATGATGCAAAATCACATATCAAATTCAATACCATGGAATATAATATCACAATTTCACAATTTCATGGAATATAATATAAAATATCATCAACTATAGTTTGCAATATGATTCATGAAGTGTAATATAAAATAAAATATCATGAAGTGCAATGATTCACAATTTCATTAAATACAATATAAAATATCATCAACTATAGTTTGGAACAATGGAAACTGATTCATGAAGTGCAGTATAAATACCTAAGAGCTGCTAATTCTATTCAATTTTCCAAACAGAGTCAAGATACTCAAACTGGAATTCATCTTAAGATAAAGTAAAAGAGTTGTCTTGATTCTGAGTCTAATCTTCATTTTCCTTGGCATGTGCCTCAAATTCAACATTCATTGTGTGATTTGTGTCAATGTCCTTTTTCCTAGTCCCATTGCCACTACCACTGCCACCAGTAGCAACATTTGGAATTAGAGTGTTGCATAACCCAGTCCCTCTTCTTTCACATGTGGACCTCCAAATTGTGAGCGCCCTTTCAAAAGGTAAATTTTTGACATTATACGTAGTTCCTTTCATCCTCAAGCAATTTTCCAAATTCTTGTCTAGTTTGTTTCTTGACTTTGATTTCAATAATTACAATGTACTGAAAACTCTCTCATCCTCCACCAACCCCAATATCATTTTTTGACACAAATCAACAAGTTTAAAATATTTTGATATCGAATCACACAATATTTCACTCTGACATAAGTTTGTCCAAACCTTTTTAATTGATCCTAGTTCAAAGGCCTTCTCTGTGCCCATGGATTTATACTGGTCCTTCATAGCTATTGCAAAATTTCTACATTTCTATCTAAGATTAGCTTCATTTAAAATTCCTTCTATTGTCTACTCATTGTATGCTACACTTTTTGAAAAAAAATTGATCAAAATTTTTACTTTATCATGAAAAGATTTTGGGTTATCTCAGTTTACCCAAAATTGAGGATACACAATACCCATGGCTTCAAGTATTTCATGTTGAGGGAATCTTTCATGAATCTCTAAGGAAAGATATTTTGGAATTTCCTTCAAATTATCACTAACAGATTTAACAATACCATTAAAATATTCCTCATAAACAACTACTTCTCTACTAGAGTGCTTGACTATCTTACAATGGTACATTGGTATCTCATATCCATGTACATATATACATAAGTTCCCACTTGCATTAAACTATAAATAATTATTAGGATTATTTAAATCAGTAATTTTTGACCACATGAAATAATTTGGGCCTTCTTGTGTTAGATCTAGATATAGATGATCAAGGGCTAAGCATGTATGTTTACATAGATTGGAATATTCATAAATATAAATAGTTATATCTTCGGATTTCTTCAAAATATTTTTCATCACATCCAACATGGGGAGAAGAATATATAAATTTGAGAGTGTCTCTATATTGCTTAACCTATGTAAGAGGTCAGGAGCTTTGTCTACTGTGTTGTAATGCTCGTACATCACTCCAATCAAGGATTGATATTTTGAAAGAACTCGTTGTGTTGGTCCATGCAGGGAGACCCACCTAACATTGACATCCTTGAGAAGCTTGTTTCTTGGTGTTATTCCCTCAGGAAAATTTTGAAATTATGCGAAACGTTTGGGACTTCAATAGAAGTATGTGTGGATCTCACAGACTAGATTTCTAATTTTTGATACTATAGGAAACTTGCTTATAATTTTGAATGCTAAATTTATTTTGTGGGCCATGCATTGAATCCCAAGCATGTATGGTGCACAAGTAGTTTGTACCTTTATGCAAACACCACTCCTTTGACCTTGCATCACTGCATCTTGATCAACTCCTACACACACAATTTTTTTGGAAATTTCCAACTCATCCATACCTGCAATTTCATTCAAAGATTTATTGACTAGTTCAAATAGATTTTGTGATGTTGAATTGTCCTTCATTTTATGAACACTAAGAAGATGAGCTTGGTGGACATGTTGTTCTACAGTATACAAATGCATACAGACCCATGAAGTATTGTCTACTGTAGTAACTTCATCTAAAGATAATGTAATGAAATTTGACTATTTACTTTCTCCTTTAAATCTTCCTTTTCCCCTATAGAAAGACAATTTTCCCATTCCCATCTAGCATTTACTAACTAATGTGAGAAGGGAAAGTGAGGAATAGACAAATAAGATAATAAACTAGAATATTTTGGGTAGTCTGTCATATGATTCCCTCTAGAAAAAATATGAAAAAAAACACTCATCTGAACATTTTTTTGACAGATTTGGTGCTTCTATTACTTTTCCAAATTGAGCCTCAAGTGTACCTTGACATGCAACAAGCTTTAACATTATTTGGTTATGCTCTTCATATTCCATGACATACCTAACATGAAGACATTCTTCCTTCGATTTCCATCGTACGACTGATTGTTCGTTTCCGTCCATGATTTTATTTTCATAAACTTTACCAATATGCTTTTATATCATGTCAAGCTTTAGCTAAAATGTCTTGTCTCTTCCACATTTCCAACTAAAAATCATACATTTGGCCTCTGTTGTACTTTCAATATCATTTTCTTTCCCCACTTGTACAATTAATGGGTACTTTGACAACCAACCAAGTTGAAAACTCCTTGCCATTTCCCACTTGCGCCCCATTTTTTATTTGCTTTTTCTTTTCTCACTACCAACATCATCCTCATGTAAGTCAATTATCTCATTCTAGCTAACTAGGGTATCCCTTGGAACATATTTTGTGGTATTTTCATCCTTATTTGATACATTTTGATTTAACTCAATGAAAATCTCACCTTGACCTTCTAGTGGCAGTGAAGTGTTGTGAATACCTTCTTCATTAATATTTGGTGGAAGAGTTGATGATGTATCTCAATCTTGAACTCATGGATCAGAAGCTTTGCCAATTCTAAAGTAAGACTATATGGTACCTTTATGTTTTGGGAATTTTGATGGCCTCCCAGTCTCTTCACTACGCTGAGGAGTCTTACCCTTGTTTCTCGACATATTGATCTCTCACATTGAATAAAAGCTAGAAAAAAAATTCTTCTTGTTTAAGAAGGACATAGAATATAGATCCCATTCACGACTCAATATCATCTTTAAGACTGAAGCAAGAATGGAAAAGAGATAAAGAAATCTTATTATTATAACTAATAACAATATGAAGAAATGATCACTCACCTTTAAGTCTTTGTTTTTGTCTTTTGCTGACTTCTAAATCGAGAAATAGAACAGGTTAGAAATGAACAAAATGTGTAAGAATAAATGATAGTTTCGATTGTATTTATATCAATCCATATTTAGTGAATAAATGATAGTTTTGATTGTATTTATATCAATCCATATTTAGTGAATTACGTGGGATTTTTAAATGGTATATTAAAAATTCGGCTAATCCCGCGTGCCTATACAATGATACATTATAATTTTCAAGGAAAAATGTGTCCTCAAATGTAATTATTTTTTAATGTTATTGGAAAAAGAGGTCCTCATAAGCAACTATTTATAAATTTTAATTGGAAAAATGGGTCTTCACAAGCAACTATTTGTAAATTTTAATTGGCGAAATGGGTCCTGATACAATGTTGTTTTAATAGTATTTGTGAATATGTAGGTGTTTTATTACATGCTCCTAGGATTCCAAGAAAAAATATTAGTTGGTCCATTTGAAACGTGTAGTTTGTTATGGAATTTTTTTTGCTTAAATATGCCTCATAAAATAAATTGTTGGTGAATGGACATGCATTAGACTGATAATTCGTAAAATCTAGGCAATTTGAACACCCTATTAGTTTGCATGAATTTCCCAATTTTGACTTAGCCGATTTATAGAATTTTCCAATTGGAGAAGATTCACCACTAAAGTTTTTCCTATTAGTGTGAACTTAAAGCAAGTCCATCCTCCCACTAAAGTGATGCCTAAATGCAGCATCAAAAAATGTTGTTGGGGACATTTTTGTTGAAAAACAAGGTGAAGAAAGCTTGCAATATGAACTTAAATGTGTGAATGCAAATCTGAAATATGTATATTAACCTTAGCCTTAGTGTGAAGAAAGAATGAGAGAGAGAGAGATAGAACAATATAAGACATGCAACAACAGATTTACGTGGAGAAACCCCGAAGGGAAAAAACTCCACCACCGAAAGAGAGGCAAGTATATTACTGATAATCTTCAATATTACATGCAGCAATAGACTTCTCTTAGCATTCCCTGTAAATCCAGCAGCACCCTGTTACCCCTGCAAAACTGAAATCTAAATAACACTAGCTCAAGGCCCCATTTTAAAGAGATTTGTGAGGATGAAAACCACCATGGTTTCACCAAACAATAGGCAGCAATACCACCTAGAAAAACCCACGCCTCCCTCCTTGAAATGGTCAAAAATACCAAAAATAGCCTCTTACAGATGCTCTTACATCTGTCATAAGGCATTTTTTATGCATGGGCACCTGGGGTCTAAAAATAGCATATTCTGTCATAGGGAATCTATCATACTATCATAGTATCTTATGACAACTTGCATGCATGTCATAGATGCTCTTACAACACCCTATTTCGACCCACAACCTTATTTTAGAAGATTCCAAGGTGGGACACCTAGCTAATTTGTCCTTTTCCATAAGGATAAATGGTAATGGTAACACTGCATTTCCATAGTCTCTTTCACCACTGTTGGTCAAACAGTTTCACCTCTTATGGGTAAATGTACAAAACACTTTAGGAGAATAATAAAATAAAGGATTTCCAAGGTTGATGACACCTAAATCCTAACATTCTCCCACTTGACATCATACATTGTAAATTACACCCATAGAGATACAATTACATAGAATTAAGTACAGTGATCAAGGCCCATGGCCTTTCTGCACCAAGAGAACTTTTCCATGGTGACTGGCTTCGTCAGAGAAACTGCAACATTATCCAAAGTGTAAACTTTTTCAATCAATACTTGTCCATTCTCAACCATTTCTCGCACAAAGTGATACTGAACATCAACATGCTTAGTACGAGCATGATACGTAGGATTTTTAGCCAAACATATGGCACTCTGACTATCACATCCGATCCTCACTATCCTGCAATCAAAACCAATACCATTACCAAGTCTCTATAACCAAACTGCCTCCTTAGAGGCATGTGTAGCAGCCATATACTCTTCTTCAGTGGTAGAAAAAGCAACTGTAGGTTGTCTTTTACTCATCCAACTCACTGCTCCTCCAAACAAAGTAAGCACATAGCCACTAGTGGACCTTCGACTATCCAAGTCACCTGCCCAATCTGCATCAACAAAACCTTGTATGTCCAATGACTTATCAATATTGTCAGTACCATGATAAACCAAACAGTAATCAAAAGTGCCTTGCAAATATCTGAATACCCTTTTGACAAAAGTCCAATGTTCTTTACCAGGGTTAGACATAAACCTGCTTAGAACTCCCATTGCTTGGGCTATATCTGGTCTAGTACAAACCATTGCATACATTAAACTACCGACAACACTAGCATAAGGAACTTTAGACATTTCATCAATATCATCATCCAATTTAGGACACATGTCTAAACTCAACTTAGTACCAATAGGAAATGGAATATTTACTGGTTTACAGTCCTGCATATTAAACCTTTGCAAAATAGTGTTAACATACTTGCTCTGACTTAACCAAAGCTTTCTGTGAATCGATCCCTAATGATTTCCATCCCAAGAATATATTTAGCAGCCCCTAAATCTTTCATATCAAATGTGCCAGAAAGCTGAGTTTTAAGTTCCCTAATCATTGCCTTATTGTTACCAATGAACAACATATCATCCACATATAAGACAATAATCAGTATCTGATCATCAATAACTTTAAAATAAACACAGTGATCCTCATCACTTCTAACAAAACCCATATTTAATGCAAATGCATGAAACTTCTGGTACCACATCCTAGGTGACTGTTTCAAACCATATAGAGACCTCTTTAACCTGCAAACCAAGTGTTCTTTTCCTTTCACAACAAAACCGTCAGGCTGTTGCATATAAATTTCTTCCTCTAGATCCCCATGCAAGAAAGCAGTTTTAACATCCATTTGTTCTATTTCTAAATCATAAGCAGCAGCAATGGATAAAATGAATCTAATAGAGGTTAACTTAGCAACAGGAGAGAATATTTCACCAAAATCAACTCCCTCTCTCTGGGAGTAGCCCTTGGCCACTAATCTGGCCTTGTACTGTTCCAACTTTCCGTCTGCACCAAACTTCTTTTTATATATCCACTTACAACCAATGGCCTTTCTTCCTTTGGGAAAACTAACAAGATCCCAAGTGTCACAGTTTTTCAAAGACATCATCTCATCATGCATGGCCTGCATCCAAGACTCACATTCTTCTGAAGAGAGAGCCTCCCTAAAAGATCTAGGTTCATCATTAGTACATAACAAAGCAAATTTACAACGAAAATCAGGTGGGCTATACCTATCAACTAGATTTCGTTGTCTTGTGGATCTTCTCAAAGGTGGAGTAAGAGGTTCCTCCTCATGTTCATCCTCATTGTTTTCAACTTCTTCTGTTACAACGGATTCGTCAGAACTCTCTTCTTCTTCTCCATCTTGTTGTCCATCTCTCTGTTCTTCCACATGTGCATCTTCTTGCTTAGTTTCAAAATGCACTATTTTTGACTTTTCCTTTGGTTGCACATCTTCAGAGTTAGCTCTAAATTCCTTGAAAATAACATCTCTAGAAAATATCATCTTTCGTGTTAGTGGATTCCAAAGTTTATAACCTTTAACATTTTCACCATAACCTACAAAGATGCATTTCTGAGATTTGGGATCCAATTTAGACCGCTTCTCTTGAGGCACATGAACAAAAGCCTCACAACCAAAGACCCTTAAATGTGAAACTGAAGGCTTTTTACCCAACCACATTTCATAAGGAGTTTTATCAACAAGAGCTTTACAAGGAGATCTATTAATTAAATAACAAGCAGTACCAACAGCCTCTGCCCAAAAGCATTTGTCTAACCTAGCACTACTTAACATGCTCCTAGCTCTTTCCATTAATGTACGGTTCATTCTTTCTGCTACCCCATTTTGTTGGGGTGTGTAAGGTGTATTCTTTTGCCTAACAATTCTTGCATGTTTGCAAAACTCATCAAATTCCTTAGAACAATATTCACCCCCATTGTCAGATCTCAATACTTTTATCTTATAATCTGTTTGCTTTTCAACCAATGCCTTAAATTCCTTAAATTTGGTGAAAACTTCATATTTTAAATGCATAAAATAAATCCAAGTATATCTTGAGTAATCATTAATGAAGGAAACATAATAACGAGATCTACCCAAATAATTTGTATCCACTGGACCACACACATCCGAATGAATAAGTTCTAACAATCCATTAGCTTTATTAGTTCCTTTAGGAAATGATGACCTGTTTTGTTTACCAAACACACAATCCTCACAGAAATCATTTTTACCAACAGAATAATCAGAAATACCGTCTACTAGTTTCTTATCAGACCTTTTTCACCAATGTGACCCAATCTATGGTGCCACAACATACATGCATTTTCAGCGCTAGTTACAAAAGAGGAGTTACAAAAATTAGAGGCATGTAGTGTAAATAAATTCCCTGTCCGAGATACTTTAGCAACCACCAAACTTCCCCTTACCATCCTGCAACCAGACTTGTCAAATGTCACATGCATCCTAGAATCATTCAACTTGGAAACTGAAATTAAACTTTTTGTAAGTCCTGGAATATGTAAAACATCATCAAGGGTTTTAACCCTCCCATCACTGAAACACAATTTTACCTTTCCTTTACCAATAACCTTTTGTGAGCTATTATCACCCATGAAGACCTCTCCTCCATCATATTCTTTGTATGTAGAAAACCACTCCTTATGAGGAGTCATATGGAAGGAAGCACCTGAATCAATAAGCCAAGCATCATTACAAACTATGTTAGTTGAAATAATCAAAGCATCAGAATCACCATTATCAAAGGACTTTTCTGTGGAGGAATCTGCATTATTTTTCTTGTTTCTACATTCCTTCTTCACATGTCCCCATTTACCACAGTTCCAACACTTCACTCTGCTCTTTCCAGGGGTTTTAGATCATCCTTTAGACTTATCCTTCTTCTTATCCCCTTTAGGCTCTTTCTCCTTGGGCCTACCTCTCACATGCAAGGCATCTTGGGAGCCACTGCGCATGGTCTTTCTCCTCATCTTCTCTGAAAGAAGTATGGGAATAATAGTATCCAACTTAGGTTCTGCACCACCACTTGTTATAGCAATAACTAAATTTTCCAAAGATTCTGGCAAAGAGCAAATCAATAAAATGTATTTATCCTCATCTTCTATTTTAACATCAATAGATGCAAGCTGACTTATAATCAAATTAAAAGCATTCAAATGTTTAGCAATAGATTCACCATCCTTCATCTTTAATGAATACAAACATCTTTTGAGATACAACTTGTTAGAAAAACTCTTAGTTTGGTAGATTTCACCTATCTTCCTCCAAAGCTTGTATGATGTGTCTTCTGAAGAGACATTCAGGAGGACAGAATCTGTGAGACACAACCGAATAGTCCCTCAATCCTTCTTGTCTAACTTATTCCAATCTTCATCTGACAAGGTTGAAGTAGATGGCTTCTTTTCAACTGAAACTGGTAACCACTAATCTCTTTCCTCAAGAAGGTCCTCCACTTTCAACTTCCACATATCGTAACCAGTTCCATTGAACTTCTCAATATCTAGGCATAAGGTGGAGGCCATGGTATGCAATCTTTCACAAATCTGCAAAACCCACAACACAAAAGCTCCCACTGTAGCAAAAAACCTTTAGCACTCTAAAAGGAAAGCGTCCCTTCCTTAATAGAACCGTTAGCTCTGATACCAAATGTTGAAAAACAAGGTGAAGAAAGCTTGCAATATGAACTTAAATGTGTGAATGCAAATCTGAAATATGTAGATTAACCTTAGCCTTAGTGTGAAGAAAGAATGAGAGAGAGAGAGATAGAACAATATAACACATGCAACAACAGATTTACGTGGAGAAACCCCGAAGGGAAAAAATTCCACCACCGAAAGAGAGGCAAGTATATTACTGATAATCTTCAATATTACATGCAGCAATAGACTTCTCTTAGCATTCCCTGTAATTCCAGCAGCACCCTGTTACCCCTGCAAAATTGAATTCTAAATAACACTAGCTCAAGGCCCCATTTTAAAGAGATTTGTGAGGATGAAAACCACCATGGTTTCACCAAATAATAGGCAGCAATACCACCTAGAAAAACCCACGCCTCCCTCCTTGAAATGGTCAAAAATACCAAAAATAGCCTCTTACAGATGCTCTTACAGCTGTCATAAGGCATCTTTTATGCATGGGCGCCTGGGGTCTAAAAATAACATATTCTGTCATAGGGAATCTGTCATACTGTCATAGCATCTTATGACAACTTGCATGCATGTCATAGATGCTCTTACAACACCCTATTTTGACCCACAACCTTATTTTAGAAGATTCCAAGGTGGGACGCCTAGCTAATTTGTCCTTTTCCATAAGGATAAATGGTAATGGTAACACTACATTTACATAGTCTCTTTCACCACTGTTGGTCAAACAGTTTCACCTCTTATGGGTAAATGTACAAAACACTTTAGGAGAATAATAAAATAAAGGATTTACAAGGTTGATGACACCTAAATCCTAACAATTTTCACATTTCTTTGGGCCCTCCTTGTGGAATTGAGCCTAATGTCACCTTGATTTTGTAGTGTAATGTGTTTGACACATCCACATTAGGTCTTGGGAAATTTTGAACCAATGGATTTAAATGGTACCTTTCTAAAGTGTTGTGACTTGTGTTGTAACACACTTTCACACTTTTCTAAGGTTTTATTAATTAACTGAACATAATAAACCTCTTTGTAATCAAAATAAACATTAACCTTTTCTTATTTTAAGTATTGTAAAGTGTTCTAACACACTTTCACACTTTCTAGGCTTGTCATTAATAATTGGGCTCTCCTATGCTTTAATTGGCCACCTTGGGTGAATGGGTCCCACCTAGATCTTTTGATCTCGAACTGGATTTCACATATTTCTAAGCACTTTCAATTTTTGGTCCCATATATTATGCTAGATGGGAATCATTCTCCATCTTGGGTGAGTGAGTCACATGTGGCCCAAAATTAAAATTAATTCAAATTTCTAGTGGGATTTTATTCTTCTAGATTTGATGTTAGTTTGCAGTGTTGTAATTTAAAGAATTCTTGCATAATTGAGTATAAATATAATTTTCTTTCATTCAGTTTCACCAAAGACTTTTGTGAGAGCATTCCTTATAGCAAGTTTGAGTTCACAAAAGAGCACTCAAGAATTTTCAAGAGCATTCAAGAATTTTCAAGATCATTCAAGTGTCTTTAAGAGTAGATTTTCAAGAATTTTAGAGCAACATTCAACCATCAATCATCATGTCAAGGACTTCATGAATCATGTTGTTTTAGAGCTAAAAATTGCGGTGTAGGATTTTGTGGTTCAAGCAATTGTTTCATTCAAGATCTATCCAATTCAAGCAAGAATAAAGGTCTACATCCATTGGAGCCATTACATGCATGTTTGCAACCTCTTATTTCTAGGGTTTGGTGAGTTGCAACATTGTCATTTTCTCATTCATCATTCTTCATTCTTATTTGATTTCATTTCAAGGATTGATTTCCAAAATGAGGTTTGACCAAGGAAAAACACTATCCACTAACCCAACAATATTTTCACCTCTCATTTGTGTGTGATTTGTAGGTCTAGTTTGTAGGTTTCCTAAGGAGAAAGATTGGAGAAAAGTTGCAAATCATTCAAAGTTGTCAAAATTTTCATAAATCCTTGGAGAACCTTTGAGAAGACTTATAGGTTGTAAATCAGGGTTTTGGATCTGAAAATAAATCAGGAAGGATAGAGAAGATAGAGAAGAGTAGGATCAACCTTTGAAGCTTTAGAAAAGCCCAACTAGACTGATTCACCACTTCTAGCAAATGAGTCCCGATTGTAGTCAATTTTTTAGGTTTTTGCATATTTGGATACCCTTTTACCAAATTCCTATTATTGTACAGTTTTCCAGAAACTAAACTGATTCGCCTAGCTTGGTGAATCAGTCCCAGTCAGTAATAAAAGAAAAATTTCTAGTGTTCCAAAACTCTACTTAGCCATCTCCAATTTCCCAAGTGTACACCTTGTCTTCAGTTTTCTATTTCATTTCATTTACTTTTCTAGTTCTTTAATATTACTTTGCATTCAATTAGGGTTTAGTGTTTCATCTTTCATTTCATTATCTTTTCCAATTCTAAACTTGGTGGTGAACCCCTTATTAGATCATATTTATCCCCTAGAACAACCCTCTTACATGATATCTTAATCTTTTGCATTGAGATCTCAAGGGTTTTTCCTTGAGTGAAAATTAGTGAAAATTATCCTTTCTAGGTCCTAAACCCTAAGAGAGGAACCAAAAACAATTTTGCACATTTCTCTTACTTCATGTGATGTTTCTTTCACTTTTTGTTGAAAATGGGTGTGATGTCCCTAAAGAGCGTGATCTCTCTTAGCATATTATATTCATCTTAGTGGATTGATGCGACACACTGCATCCCCTAAGTTGTGAATCTTCTATTCTTCGATTGGTCCTCTCTTAGAGACATTAGGCATAATGTTCCCTAAGTTAAGACCTTGCATGAACTAAGAAAAGATCCTTTGAACATACCTTACAGTCTTTTTACATTTTTAGTTATATGGCCACCTTGCATAACACACTTTTCTTTCCTATGGAGCCATCTTGTTTGTTCATGAGTTTCAAGCATACGAATCTTTGCTTTCCTCATGAAGATCAAAGTTCATTGTTGTGTTTAACCCTATAAAAGTTATCAGGAGCTATTTCTTTGGTCTGGTTGTACATATGGGAGCCAAAATTAGGTGTGAATTTCCCATAGACACTTGCTTGTGAGTGCATACCGGCCACATGTGTATGTGTAACACCCTTTTGGATACTCACCCAATAGACAGCCTAAAGATTTGTTACCTTAGAGTGAGCATACATTTTTTGGACAAATAGCTTAGATCTAATCCACAGTCTATGTGACAAATAATTGAAGCTTGATCTACCCACTTTTTTTTTATTTAATTTTTTCTTTGTCTTTGGAAGTGTATGCTTTTGCCTTGTTGTTTCTCCTTATATCATTTACATTTGTGTTATTTTGTGCTTATGTTGGTTTTCCATAGGATCTTGATCTTAGGGGCTTGATCACCCCTCTTTATCATTGTCATATTATCTTACTATCATTGGTACACTTGGACCCCCCTTGATGTAATTTTTCTACTTTAGTGTGAGTTTGATGCAAGCTTCCCCTCTCACTAAAGTGGGGGCTAAATGTAGTGTAGAAAAATGTATCCCTAAGTTACATTTTCACATTTGTTTGGGCCCTTGTGAACTAAATGGACTTAATTGTACTTTATTTAGGGTGTTGTAAAGTGTTTTCTTGCACTTTCACACTAATCTAGGGTTTTATTAATTAATTGGACTTCTTTATGCTTTAATTGGCCTTATTTTGCATCCACAAGCCTTAATTAATGCATCTTTCTGAGGATAATCCTAGCATACATCAATTGATCAATCATAATTAAGTTTTTTAGATTTTATGGCCCAAATTTAGTGATCTAGGACTCATACACCACCATGGGCATATGGGTCCCACCTAGGTTTCAGTGCCTAGATCTGAATTTCACATTAAACTAAGAATTTCTTGAAAAATGTGTCCCAAGATTAGCCTAATGGGACTCATATGCCACAATTGGCATATGAGTCCCACTTATCTTGGACCTAATTTAAATTCAAATTCTTGGTGGGATTTTATTCTCCTAGATCTAATGTTAGCTTGTAGTGTTGTAATTTTGAGAAATTTGGCATAAACAAGTATAAATATAAGGTTATTTCACTCATTTTTCACCTAGCAAGCTTACAAGTCATAAAGTTATCACAAGAGCATTCAAGAGAATTCAATAGTGTTGAACAAGCATTTTGTATCATTATTCAAGTATCAAGCATCATGTCAAAGTCATCATGCATCATGTTTTTTCTTGAGCTAACATTTGTGACGTAGGGTTTTATGATTCAAGAAAGCATTCAATTCAAGATCGATACCATTCAAGCAAGATTCAAAATCCACATTCATTCTAGCCACTTCATGTATGATTGTAGTATCTTATTCAAGGGTTTTGTGAGTTGCAACATCACATATTTTTCCATTCCTCATTCCTTCTTTCTATTTGATTTCATTTCAAGGTTTGATTACCAAAAAGGGGTTTGAAGAATGCAAACCCCTTTCTACAAACAAAACAACATTTTTCCCTCTCTTTAGTGTGTGATTTGTAGATCAAGGTTGAAGAGAAAGATTGGAAGAAGTTGTCACCTTTTTTTCACGATCACTAAAAGATGCTTATAGAGAAAAATTCAACATCTTAGACCCAAAAATCAGGATTGGAAGGAAGAGTAGAGATAGGAGAGTAGATTTAAACTTTGACTTTTCAAAAAATAAGAACAAGACCGATATGCCACTTGTGGCATATGAGTCCCAATACAATCATTTTTCTATATTTTAGGAGTTCCAGACTTGTCACTACCAGATTTTTGTTTCCTGCCCAAAAACCCTAATCTGGGATTAAATCACCCAGCCTGTCATATGAGTCCTAGTGAGCATTAAGATCAACTTTTTTTAGGATTTTATAGATTTTTTCAAGTACATTCAAGTTTCCAAGTACACCTCTATTTTTCTCAGTTTATTGTTCTGATTTGTATTCATTTCTTGATCATTTACTTAAGTTTTAGACATGATTAGGTTTTGTCATTAGATCTTGCATGTTACTAGTCTTTCCAAGCCCTATCTTGGTGGTTAACCCCTTTTAAGTTTCTAAACATACCCTAGGACACCCTATTGTACATCTCCTTCACCCATTATATCAATGGATTGAGATCTTTGTATTCTTGAGTGAATCTTGAGTGAAATAGGTCCCCCTTATGTGTGTTATATATCTCAAAAAGGGTAGAACCACCTTACAACAACCTATTTTCCATGTTTCACATATCCTCAACTATGAAGGGTTTTATGAACCTAACTTTTGGCTGACTGTGTGAAAGTGTATAGTAAGGATGATAAATAGAATGATACATATGTATGGAAATGTTTTTGAAGAAAATTATGAAGCTTTGAGACCATGGAAGCTACAATAGGTGTTTGAAGAAGTTTGTAGGAGCTCTCTTCAATAAATCTTAAACAGGTGTCTTAAACAAAAACTCACAAATTTGAATTATAAAATAGGTAGCTTGTAACACACATTTTTGGTATCTTGTATAAATAATGGTTAATTGACTTGTATAAATTTGAAATGATCAGTGCAAGTGGAGATTTTTGAATTATAAGAGGGAATTTGAGGTTGCATAATTAACTATAGAAGTGATATGAAATGGGATGTGAATGGTACATATAAATTTCATTTGAGAGGTTAGAAATTTTGGTTGGAAATATTATTTATAGTGTGATTTGAAAGGTGATTTTAGAAATTTGAAATTGTTTATTGTTTTAATATTTTGTTAGGATTAATTAAATATAATTTATAATTGTGAAATATGGTTAATTCAATAATTAATTGTTATTTTATAAAATTGTATTTCATAGTGAGCTTGAGAGTTAGTTTTTAATTTTTGTAGGTAAATTTCTTGAAATATTGGTATAGTTGGACATGGCAGAATAATAAGTTTGTCAATTAGGGATGAATAATGCAACATTCTTTTTTGTAATATGTTCAAATGTATTTCCAAGTTGGTCAATTTTCAAATCTATGGTGGTTGAAATGTAAATGGTTTTTGTACATGTGAACTCAGTTTTAATCTATTAGTGCATATATTAAGCAAATAAATATATATGTTTGCATTCACCTAATTTTGGGAAGGTGGAAAATATTTAATCTATCATTGACAAGAAACTTTTGTAGTCAACATGTACCTTTCACATCATACTAATATAACTATTTGCAAAACTATTAGGTCTTATATTGTTATTAAGTGGGGCCTAGGTGAACCATAGATTTTTAATGGTTTAGGAATGTTATGTCTCTTTTTCTCAATTAGGGTCTTTCACCTAAAGGAAAGAGATAGATCCCTATTGGAAACACAAGGGAAAAGAACTGAGAGGGGGGTGAATCAGTTGTCATAGAAATTATAAACTTATTAAACTTATTAACCTTATTCTCAGATCTAATTAATAACCATGAAAGCATAAATCATCAACACATCAAAAACACACATAACACTAATATTTTTTACATGGAAACCCTGTTAGGAGAAAAACCACAGTGGAGGTCAATCCACAAGATTATACCCTGTTAAAAGTATAAAGAATAAAATGGGGAATGAACATGCATTCAGAAACACTACTAGAGCTCACTGCTCAAATAGAATAAGGATTACTTCCCAAAGGAAGAAACACTGTCTTACAAAAACATTCATATTACATCTGGAGGATTTTGAACTGAGAAAATAGCATTTACCAATGCCTGATTATAGTTCCCATTAAGCACACAAAAACTTCACACTATGCTTCTACCTTCGAATGATTAGGACATTATTTTTGCATCTCATAGACTTGCATGCCTTCAAATGGAATAAAAAATCACTTATATATATCTACAACAAGAGATTACATTGCTATATGTCGACTTTGACAAAATAATAAAATGAATACAAATTTTTGGCCCAAAACAATAAAGTTTATCAATGCAAATCAACCAAGGTTAGCCAAAACATAGTGAAGACCCAAAATAAAATCGTCAACCAAGAAACACCTTCAAAAATTATTCCACAAAGATCCACAACATGCTACAATCACCTTGTCAGCCATGAACATGAAAAACATGAACACACAAGAGAAAATCACCAATCATGAGCACAACTATCAATGCGGACATGCAACACAAATAGAGCATGATCTAGAAACATCCAAAAACATCAAGAATAACTAGAGAAGCATCTGCAACAAACAATATTACTAGAATCACATCATCTTCATCTAAGAACACCAACTGAAGCAACAAAATGACTATCAAAACACAACTTCTCATAACCTGATCAAATATTCATGCGGATCTCTGAAACTTAACATGGATAAACTAGATATACTCGAAATAAAACCCTTTAATCCAAAACCTCTTATCATCAACGTACTAATCTATCCAATAGACTAAACTTCACTTCACCACTAACAACTTGCAACTTATTTTATTAGAATTTTCTCAATATCCTTGACATATACAGCTTCAAGTACATTAATGCCAATAGTGTTGGGGTGGCTTTAGAATAGTGGTTTACAATTTATAAGAGGAAGGAAATTTCACTTCTTTTTTTTCACCATATTCAATGGGTTTGGTTGAACCCAATGGTTTAACCGAACCTCACAAGGGGTTCGACCAAACACATGGGTTCGTTCGAACCCATGGTTCGACCGAACCACTAAAACCTAAATTAAAAAATCATATTTAAATAGGTTCGGTCGAACATGGGTTCGACCGAACCCCTTAAATATGATAGAAACCAAAAATTGTTTCATTTTCCACTGTCACTTTTACTTTCAACTTTACTAGTCACTTTCCCTAGTGCTTGCGGCGAACCGAGAACATGATGGCGATCAAACAGAGGTTTTTCTTTCCAGAGAAAGAAAATTTAAGTTTGTCTCTCCAAAGTTCATCATTCCAGTTTGCATATCGAGCACTATCGAGCAATAGGTATTTAAAATTCAATCTTTTTAGAGTTCAAAATGCATCTATTTGTTTAATTTCAAAACCCGAAATACATTTTTTTCAAATTTGTTGAATTAAAATTGCATTTGTTTGAAAGTTTTAAAAGAATTTTCAACATACATATTTTGCTTCCCCATTTTGCATACATTTTTGTCTTGTGTAAATGAAATATGCCTTCCCATTTCAACAATCAAAAATATGGATAAATAGATTTAATTTTAGTTACAAGAAAAATGTATAAATTATAAATTTATAACATAATTATGTACATGGGAAAATCCTCTTGGAAGAAAAATATCACAACCAAAAACATGAACCAATTATATTATTTGATAATAATATCATTTACAATAAAATATTCATGTGCATACCCTTATAGTAGTATCATTTAAACATGTGAATATGTAGTAATTTCTAGTAGCATGATGATACCTACAAAATCATTATGCTTTCTCCATCTCAAGCACCCATAAATGGAAAAAAATTAAACCATAAAGAAAGTGTGGTTTAACCAAAGCCATGAGCCAAAATAATGACCTAAAAATGGCACCAAATTTGGCACAAATTTCAACATCATATTCCTTGACTTGGTTTATAGGATGTATTTAGCAAATGTTTTACATCTTGTCAAAAAAATTCAAATCCTCCTCATAACCAACACTCCATTTTTGACATATTCAAACCCATTATTTAAGATGATCTTGATGATTTTCATAATTCTAATCAATATTCTAGTGTAACCCCCAGTTTTTATTCTCTTATGTGTCATATAACATTTCATAAGTAATTCCCATCTTACAATTTCATACAATGCTCTTACAACTTTTTAAATATATAAAAAGGACAATCCTAGTTCAATTAGGATTATTTAATTATTATCACCTACATCCATTCATTACATGTTATTAGTTTGTAGTTGCACACATTATTAGGAAATATGCATTGTCTTTAAGCAATTGGGGTATATTGCATGTTTGAGAGTGTTTTCCTTGATCTTTTATCTAGTTAAATTAATATCCTTTAAAATCTTGTTTTATGGAGTTTTCATCTTAACTCTAATATGACTAGCAAATAAAATGACGATTGAATCATTTTTTCATATAATAGCTAATGAAAACCATATAAAGAGCCACATTAAAGAAGATGAAAAATAATGATCACTTGAGACTATGATTTAGATACATATTTGGTAAACAAGATATTTTCCTAAATTGATAATTACGTATTGATGCACCTCTCCACCCTAAATATCCTCACTCATTGGCTAGTAATTTATATAATGTATTAGGTGGCTATCCTTAGGGAATTAATACTATTCATAATATTACCACTCTAATGCATTTTAATAATGTTGTACCCTCTATGCATCCATCTACCCTTCATCCTCTTATAATGATTCCTCCTATCATACTATAGTTACCACTTCCATGGGATCCACCACCAATGTCCTACCGCCTTTCTCTCCACTAGTATTTTTCTTATCTCCCATCCTTTTATATATGTTCACACCATTGTTACTACTAGCACTATCCTATACAAATATACATTCTTCATACCATTCCTCCTTATCCTATGAAAATATAACCTTATAGTGTAACTTCTCCTTCCATTACCATGTCATTACCTTTCTAGACCTTCCCCTCTTTATACATTCTCCTTTTTATCCTACACTACTCTTACCACTAATATATCCCTATACCTTGGATATACTATTGAAGAAATTTAACTGACTTTCAATATCACAAAAATTAGACCCATATTTTTAAACATAAAATGTGTATAATAAAGCACAATCCATGCTTCCTAATTCAACTTCACTAATATCTATCGAATGAACTTAGGTTCATTACAATAAGATAATCATATAGCCATAATTAGTTGTAAAGATAATGGTAATGTTTTCAATAGCCATATTTATCCTACCACATGCCACCATTAGACATACACATAAGATTCATTAGGAAAAGTGCATGTGTGGATATGTGGATCATATGTGTCAAAAAAATGCTTTGATAAGATGTGTGTAAGGAAAAAATGGAGTTCAAATGTTTGATTTATGTCTATATAATAGGTCATAAACTCTAGGGGAATTATTACCACTTTGCACAATATTGTGCACCATATATATATATATGTGTATATATATATATGTGTATATATATATATATATATATATATCATAAACTCTAGGGGAATTATTACCACTTTGCACAATATTGTGCACCATATATATATATATATATATATATATATATATATATATATATATATATATATATATATATATATATCAAAATGAGGCAAAAAATACAATAGGAATAATATGGATATGCAAATTTTATCATTACATTTTTTTCCACTTTAAGATGCATGTGAAGATTTTAAAATAATCGTGCATCTCAATTTATGTGGTATTCACAAACATGTATGGAAAGTAAATATTTAGACATCAAAAAACATGAAAAAGTGGTTTGTTGTCTTGTGCACAACACATGTCCTTTTTCTTTTGAGAAAATTATCTATCACTTTGTAAAATCCTTGCTATGTTGAGATTATTTAATTTTTTCCCTCCATATTTGTAGTCCTTTTTATTTCTAGAAATATAATTTATGACATTTTTTCTTAATAAACAACATATGAATAAATTTTACATGGTTGTAAATTTTACACATGGTTGTATGCAATCTCATATATATAGTACGTATGGTTGTGATTACAATGTTTATATTGTGTTTAGATTTGGTTTTATATTATCCTTCCAAAAAAAGTTTGATGTTTATAATATTTTGATTTACCTTTGGATTTTGTAGACACTAAATCTCACATACATTCATATCCATACCATGGTCCCCACCCGAACACCTAACATCCACTTATTAACAAAATTCATGATACCTTAATTCCTACACTTTATCAAAATCAAATTAATTTTTCTTTTCAGACCTAAAATGATCAAGGCCTAAACTAATTAAAATATTTATTGTAAAAATTTCCATAGTAAAGTACAAAATAGAGAAGGGCATGTCAACCCACAAATCATGAAGGTGTAGGGACAAAACCAAGAGACCCATCAAATAGGATTGTAGCAATCATATATAGACAAAATTGATTAAGAAAACCTACCATAAATGAAAAAAAACCTAAAAAGAAGACATATATTACATATTTTTTGAGTGCCCATATATTACATATATATAGCAAAAACTAGCAGAGGGTGAGGGACATGAGTGAGGAGAAACAACATTTCCTTATGTGCCTCCATTGTTTCTCCATACAATAGAGCACCCAATTCTATTTTATGTCCATTGATTGTATTTTCCACTAAAGATTCATCCCATTCTTGCAAGGTTCATTTCAAAGAAATTCAAACACAAAGGAAACTAGAGTTTTCCTTTAAAACTTTGTGTCTAAGCAAACACCCAACAAAATATTTTTCATTATGTAAGTCATCATCTTGAATGGCATTGTTTAGGGAATGGTCCAAAAAGAACTTATAAAACATAATCCACTACAAACTAAGCAACTAAACCATAATTTTGAAGAAGATCCATAGCATTAAACAAAAATAAAGACACTACCTAAGAGAGAGACATTAACTAGAGAGTTTCATATAGAATTTGGTCACCTACGGTCACCCAAATTACTAACTCCACACGCCAGCAATCAATCTTGAAAATTTTCTTCAGCATTTTGAAAAAAAAGTCCCAAACTCTAAATGTACTCCCTTTTTGGGATGGGATGAATGCTCTCCTATTGATCAAATCGGCCTCCATTGTTACTCGAGTAGAATAAATTAACCAAATATTTAAATGAATCATTCTCTCACAAATATTGAAATAAATTAAAATAAATCCAAGTATTTAATCTATTATTCCTAGATAATTCAATGAAAATTATGATAAATTAGTTGATATATCAATCAAATTATTTTTAACATATTTAATCAAATTAGATAAAAATTGAAAATAATTCAATCAATTCATTTCAATCAAAATAATTAAGAAATTTCATTAAATAAATAAATTAGTTAAAATTAGGTAATAATAGTAGCCACAATTTAATTGGGTTAAACTAATGATACATGATCAAATCCTATCAATTTATCCATCATATAAAAAATCTATAAATTGAGATCAAATCCATCATTTTATCGTCTCAATTTTGAGCAAGTATATTTTATCTAGTTGGGCAATAAATGTTTTATCATTTGCAAGATATATCCATTTGTCAATATGTATTTCATTATAATTTTAGTTCATTTTTTGTGTAATTCATCTTTTCACTCTATTAGAGGTGATTTTTTAATTCAATTTGAAGTCTACATTTATTTTCCTCAATGTCTCATTTATTTAAATTCAATGCTTACAAATTGACATGCTTGGTGGGATGCAAACCCACAAATGCTCGGTTACATTTTATATTTTATACTATTAAAGTATTTGATTTATGCTTTATTTGTTATTTAATCTATGTTGATCACATTTTTCTATATCTATCATCTTCGCCTATCCTTCTCTATGGATATGTTCCACTCATATCTACCACCCTAAGGTGATCCATGTCTCAATCTTTGTCAAGGTCACTCCTCCTCTCTACCTATATCCTTTCTCAATGAGCTATATCTATCACTGCTACTCCCCAAAACACCTACATTTAAATATTAAAAAAATGTTTAATAAATCATACAACATTGATTAAAACTAACTAAACAATGAAAGCATTTAATATTATTTAACACCTTATGAATTATATTGAATGTCCCCAGCTTGAAATTTATAGCCATCGATGTCAATCACTTATTCATACTATAGCTTTGTTCTCCAAAACACCTACATTTATATAAAAGTGATTTTTTAAGAAAAATATTATTTAACCTACTTTTAACTCAACAATAATGGATGTATTTCTATCATAAACTCTTCATACTAATAACAAAATCATGGCCTAGGTAGAGTAAAAAAATTGTTGTTTCCAACCTCATATGTAAATCTAGAGTTAGAGTTTCAGGATTGGTTAGAAAAGGTACACGTGTAAGTTTTCAATAATTTAATTATTATATATATCTAGTTAATGATCTTTAGAAAAATTTCTAATTTTTTAGTTTTTTTTGTGTAAATTTTGTGTATAGGAGATGTTTTTGCAGTCATAGCAGAGCCTGAAAACATCGAAGGTGTTAGCTATTATTTATTGCGTTGAACAGAAGAGAGGAATAAGCTAACAGAACCCAAAACAAGTGATGGAATGTTATTTCCCACAGGTGAGTTTGAATTTAAAATTTTATATACATTGTATTCACATGTGCACATGTTACATTATAAACATTAAATATATATTATACAAACCTTGTGCACAAAATATTGCACACACATTCATATGTCTTACCTTAGGTTCATGTTTACCATGCAGGTTTTGTTGTAGTACAAGGGACATATCTAAAACAAGTCAAATTTGTTCAGCATGGGATTCATTTTGTTGACTATCAACCTGATAACAAGGTATATCAATATAGTCACTTAATAATTGCTGCCACTCTACATCTTCATGCAATTCCACATGCACATGGCCAAAGAAAATGGAGACTAGATAGTGATGATCATCAAAAAATTCTACATGTTATTGAAGAGCGGGCTGAACCAGAATCTTTGACTTAGATTATATCCATGGTTTTCAAGTTCACTTGGAACCCTATACATGTTCAAATGAGAACTTATAACTTAACTTGTACATAGTTGTAAATCATTTTGTGTAAATTACAATTATATGCACATATTTGTTCCATGGAAAATTCTTAAGTTCAAGAATGTTTGATAGCATCATCACTCACTTTTTTTGGTTGCATGTAAACCCATATTATATGATTTCAATCCTTATTTGAAACGTAGTGATTTTTTTTAAAATCATTTTTCCTAAATTACAATTATATACAACTTATATTTGTTTCATGGAATTCTTAAGTTCAAGAATTATATACACTTATATACA